>OX453313.1:10292579-11535616 GCA_949710035.1 Crambus lathoniellus
TATTGTAAGTACTTATTGTTTTATTTAAAATAACACTCACTACTCTTCCTCTAACACTCTACATACTCATAAATCGCATTGGGAACTTAACTAAACTTCAAGTAAATACGTATGAATAGTTGTGTAAGTAAACCTGGAATCCCGGAATTTATAAAAATAAATACCACATGCTAAAGGCTTCGTTTTTACACCATGTTACCGACTAGCTTTGCATTCCCGAATTTTCTGGAATCCCGGGATTTATATTTAAAAAACATATTTTAAGAAGCCGCTTCCATAGTTAGTTAGCCAAATATTAACTTTAGGTAAATATGCATCCGATTATCCGATCACTGGTCATGACAAAAAGTGCGGCTAAAATGATGAGAAAATATGTCATCGGGTAGCAGCATGAAACATGGAGGCGTCACAGTGAGGGATATTAGATGGATTTTTAGAGCCAACATAACGACTTGCGTTGTTCGCGAAATGAGAGACAAATAAACTTGATTTCTCTGCCGCGGTATGGACCAGCGTGTCGTCAGGTCGTAACATAGGACGCGAAGAGAAGTGGCCGAAATTTGATTCGACCGACTTAGACAGGGACCAGAACTGCTTACTACCAGCTGGATACGATACTAGTTTAGTTTCTATGCGGCGGAAATTGAATCGTGTCTTACGGATCACACATTCGCATAACTTGGCTGCGGAATTGAAAGCTCTCTACTTCGAAGATAGTAGCTGAGCTTAAAAATCAAAATACACCGATGATATCGAATCAAAACAAGTGAATAATGACTGAGTGCATTCTAGCGCTTTAGCGGAGAGGGATTATGGCAAAATAATGATAAAATAACTTGAAAAAATAATACTATTCTTTTTCAGAACAAGACGAATAAATAGTTTCGAATTCTATAACAGGTGGTTACGAAAGTCATACCGTGTAAATATAAAATATGACATCTTCGATCAACAATAACACCTAGTTCTAGATACATAGTTTGAGTGACAGATATGGCCGAGCTATATACGCCCACTTGAGAGTATAATTATAAGTAGATTATTTTGACAGTGTCAATAATACTAAGGTATTTCAAACTTGGAACGCTTCCTGTAATTGATAATGTAAGATCGTAACATTCATAACCTTTTTTCTCCGTTTAAAAAAGACAGTCTGTGCATTGGTGGTGGATATTCTGTCCGTACCGTAGGGTCCAATTATTATAAAACCCGCAGCAGTAACAATCTAAAGAAACTCACTCATGGATCAGAGACATGCAATTAAACTACAGAACTCAACGAATACCCTTTATATTGGCAGCAACTCCAAACTGTTTGCAAGAGATCTGTCTATCGGGCAAAGTCAAGTCGGGCAAGTCTGACGAGCCTGAAAACTGAAGAAAGTAGTGTCATTTAATCGACTTTGTGGTGCCGACAAAGAAGCATATATTGATGTCGTTTTGATCAACGCTGTTAATACAGGAAGAAACTTAACGCTGTTAAGGATGGAAGGAATGAAGATCAGAGGCACATTGAGTATCAACATCAAGATTGAAAGATCGCGATTGCGACCAATACCGGCTCCGATTTAAAACCCCGAGAGCTTTCAGCTCGAGCTTCAAAACCGCTTCGAAGCCCTTGAGAACAGCATGTTGGCTATCTATACCACAGATTACTAAATAGTTACTACGTAACAGATACTGCACTCCGCTAAGCCATTTAAATAAATAGCAACTCTAACTATAACGCAATAAAGTGGAATTCAGCTTGTACGGCGCAAATTACGAACGACCACTCGTTGCATCTCTTTCTATCGCATATATTCTATCGCGCTCGAGCGGGCGACCCGCTGTAAATTGTATTGAATTGAAGAAGAAAATCATTTATTCGAAAAACACTTTTAGCATAACATTCAGATCTGCTCTCATATAAGGTTGACCTGTGTAATGAGAGACAGGCTCTTCTTAGTAGGTATAAGGTTATAATATTAGTGTTATTATATCTAAACAAGTAGGTACTTCTATTTTAGTTATTGATAGGTACATTTATTATAATTGTGCATGCAAAACTTGTGTGTGTGTATGTGGTGTGTGTATGTGTGTGTGTGTGTGGGTTTGCTTAAGATAAACTTACTATTCCACTAATCATTTCTTCCAAACGCTCATACTCAAACTGATCCAGCCAGTTCATTACGAATTTTCTAAAGGTTCTTCTGCTGAACTGATAAAGGTACTTATTTGATAGAAGTATTTTATTGTATAATCGCAAGGCAAAATAGTTGAACTGTTGCTTTGCAAAAGTTGAACGGGCTATAGGTACCTTATATTTTACGATCCTTTTTATTATAAGAGGTGTGTAGGGAGCTACTTTGCTGTGGAATCGGCACAGTGACGTTAAGATGTACTATTTACGAACTGGGAGGACTAAGGCATGTTTATATAAATCAGCAGTTGCGTAGCGAAACAGAAGACCTAGTGCGACCTTCAAAACAGCTCTTTGCGCTCTTTCTACAGGAATCATGTGCGTTTTTGCTGCATTTCCCCTTACAGTAATACAATATGTCAGCAGGCACTGGCACAGAGCTTTGTATGTTGACATGAGAAGCTTGTGATCTGCGGCAATACGTAGCTGTTTGAACGCAAATATGAGTTTACGGGTCTACGCTGATACAACGCTTATATGTTGTTGCCACTGCATATTTTCGTCTACGGTCACGCCTAAATATTTAATTGCTGATGCTCGTCATAGTGTTGGACAGTTGCAGTTGGGTTGGATGTTTCGATTACACGGATAGGTATGTAAGGCAAGGTTATAATTGCATTCAGGGCTATTAGCTTTAATTTTGCTAAAACATAAGAACTTGGTTTTTTGTGAATTGAGTGAAAGAAGATTTTCTTCTAGCCATGACGTGATGTGAGTTAGTCCTAGTTCGGCTGTTCTTTTAACATCATTCCATCTTTTACCATGAAACAACACTACGGTGTCATCTGCAAACATAATAGTATCTGCGCCGGGGACCACCATTTCACATAAACTATTAATATAAAGCAGGAACAACGTGGGACCAAGAGTGCTTCCCTGTGGGACGCCATATTTGCATTGTGTACACTTACTGTAGAGGTTATCTATCCTCACAATTTGACTACGACCTGTTATGTAGTCTTTAAACCAGGAATGCACTACGCCTCTTATTCCCAAGTGCTCTTAGCGCCTAAGTAGTAGAGGGATGGAAACTGTGTCAAAGGCTTTCTGGAGGTCCAGAAATACTCCGACACAGCTTTCACCATTGTCTAAATAGTCAGTTACCAGAGACGTGATACTCTGTACAGCATCCTCCGTCGACTTGCCAGCTGTAAGTAAACCCATATTGACTATTAGAAATAATATTCATTTTATTAATGAAACTAACTAGCCTTATGTTAACTAGTTTTTCTACAATTTTGGATATAGTAGGTAGAAGTGATATCGGTCTATAGTTAGATGGATTTTTGCGATCGCCTGATTTGTAGATGGGACATACTACAACAGTTTTAAACAGTCGCGGGAATATACCTGTATCAAAGCTTAAATTGCATACAAACACTATGGGTTCCACTAATTCATGTTTTAATATTTTAAGGGATCGAATAGATATTGTATCACCTCCGCATGCACTTTTAGAGTCTAGCTTGCAAATGATTTTATTAACTTCAACCAAATCTGTTGGGTAGAGACACATTGAATTCGACGGATAGTGTGTATTATTAACAGGTTTGTTAGAGAGCTCTTTTTCTGTGACTCCTAGTTTAGACAGTGTTGTGTTGGCAAGGTTGCTGCCTACTGTGGTGAAATATTGGTTAATTTGCTCTAGTGACGACTCCGGGGTATCAGCAAGGCAAAGTAATTTTGTGTTTGGGTCCTTATTTTTGGTTAAATTACATAATTCTTTAACAATTTTCCAAGTTTCCTTGTTATTGCCGACAGATTTTTGCAGTTTAGTTTGATAATAATTCCTTTTGGCATAACTTATTATTTTGTTACAAACGTTTCTGTAGTTTTTATATTCAGTCACAAGATTAAAATCATTTGGAGATTTCCTAACTTTTTTCAGTAGTTTATCTCTTTTTCGAATTGATCTGACCAATCCCATTGTTATCCATGGTTTTAATGGTTTGATTTTAAAAATTGGTATCCCGAGATATACCCGAAGCGGTAGGAACTTATCTCGGGTTCTTAAGCGAGTGACGGATGCCTGTCCACATGGTGGTGGACTGGTGGATATTGTCTGCACGGTAGTAGGGTCTATGAAACTTTCCAGCCAAACTCTCCTACTCATAGATCAGAGACACGAAATGAAGCCACAGAACTCAGCGGATGCACATCGTCATCGGCAGCTAAGTAGACAGATATCTAATAATTATTTAATAATCTTTTATAGTCATATTATAACACTATCCACAGTTTGTGCTTAACATTCATGGTCACCCTCGCCTCTCGGGACACCGCCCGCCGCCGATTTTGGCGGCGCGTTGACGCAACGCAGAAATCAGCGTTGTAATTTTCGCGGTGCGGCGCCGCGACGTGGTTGTCAGCGTTGTAATTTTTGCGGCGCGCCGCGCGACGCTGATTTCAGCGTTGCGGCGCCGCACCGCTGACATGTGTTTTCGCCCTCACTGGTGAGAATGTAAAAAAAGTTATACAGGGAGTTACATTTTGATTAATTTATTATTTATTTTAAACGCTGTCTATAAAGAGTTTCCAGATTTCAGTAAGTTCGGTACCAAATTCATCTTTCTCGTCTTAACATTATCGGGTTTTATTCTTTGCCTTTCGATCGTTTACATACTGTATATACGGTACATATACCAAAATATAATTTTTTACAATTTTTGTCTGTCTGTCTGTCTGTCTTTTTGTTCCAGCTAATCTCTGAAACGGTTGGACCGATTTTGACGGGACTTTCACTGGCATGTAGCTGATGTAATAAGGTAGTCCTTATTACAATAATCCCCGTAATATCGGGATAAAAAGTATCCTAAGTTACTTAGGATACTTTTTATCCCGATATTCCCACGGGAGCGGGAACCACGCGGGTGAAACCTCGGGCGGCCGCTACTTTTTAATATTTTTCTATAGTATATTAAAATTTTGAACAAAATATTATCAACAAGTACCAGGATATCACAAATTCTGAGAAGTTAGCGTGGAGTCTGTGTGTGACTTTGAATGACAGTGCTAGAAGACGAACTGATTCTCACACATCATAAACTCGAATTGTGACACACGCAACTAACTGCATTCCAATTTGCGCCCTAACTAAGTACGCCCTCTTTACCCCTGCAAGCACACAGGCAGCATCTCATAGACTCCGCCTTCGTTATTGACCCATTTGCCGTCGGTAAAATTTTGGCCTTCACATCTTCGCAGCACTCCACGAACCTCGTTGATACTCAACTTGTCTGAAAAGATTAGATTTGGTTAGTTTAGATTTTACATATTGTTAATATATTCTGCCATAACATTTAATAAACAAATAAGTGATAGCTGATCAGTTTGTAAATCAAGAAAGAGTAGTGTGGCTAAAGCACATTGTTTATTGTGCCGGTATGTACATATTATTAAGTTATAGATATCAACGTTTCTAGATAATAGTTAATAAGTAGATAAGGGGCATTCCAGCGAAGATGTCACCTGAGCCAAAAAAAATAAAATCTATAATTTGCTATTGTATTGTTCAGTACAATAAAGCCAATGAACTAATTTATCATAAAACAGCAGCAGTTTTTTAATTTTCTACCAGATTTTATTTTTTTCGTGTCCTTGAATGCAGTGGTATCGGGGCTGTCTATGGTATGATATTTCTTCTTCATGTTTGCAAAACTTTTTTGCGCGCTTTTCATGTGTGCTGGTAAAACATTGTTAGGAAAGATAAAAATACAATTCCTGGCGTTTACATCAGTCGTAAGTAATTGTAAGTTAGTATTCGAGATGAAAAGTTATCAATGCATAAAGAAATGCATTAGGGATGTCCCGACCGTCACTGTTAAACATGTGTTTGCTTATCCTATCCTATAAATATAGAACTGCTTGTTTACCGGCTTTGTCAAAGTAACAATTATACCTAAGTTTATTAATTTGCATTATTATTACACATTTAAAATAAAAGTGCATCGAAATATTGATACTGAAAGGTATGTCCCGACCATCACAGTGACGGGTGGGACAAAAGTGCATGGATTCGAGCTTTTTTAAGTTGATTTAGGTATTTGTTTATTTACAAATGGTGTTTTTTATTATTTTGTTTTATACAGTGTAATTTTTTTTATTCATTATGTTTTGCGTGGATATTAAAATGCCTTTTCATATTTTTTATTGCATATCATTTGTCAGTTTGGTTTAAAGGCTATCTAGTTTTGGTTTCTTTGCTTTTTAGTGCATGAACATGAATCCTGCAGAAGGAAAGAGAAAGTCTAGAGTAAAATTAAAACAAAATAATAAAAATGGGAAGAGTTTTTAGTTAAATAAAGGGTAAGAAATGCTGCGGATGCAGAAAAAAAAGAAAAGATGTTTAAAGTCAAGACGAAGAAGGAAAAGCTATTTGGGGGGAAAAAGAAAAAAATCCAGAAAAGAAAACCTAGAAAGAAAAGTATTTTTGTTCTTTTTTGGACAGTTTTCTTCTGAAAGAAAGAATTTTCTAATGCTGTTGATTTTACAGAAAAATAGTCTGTATTTCGATTTTATTGTTTGAAATATTCATTAATTTCATTGTTTTAAACATATTTTAATTAAAAGTATGTAATAAATATACATAATATGTATTTTATTCACATACAATTGTGACTCGTCCCACCCGACACAAAATGCTGTCCCACCCGTCACAACTTAAAATATATTTTATAAATTCCGATTACAATAATAATACAACTTGAGTTCTAAATTGTATTGAAGGCATTCTAGAGGCAACTCATACAAAAAAATCTCTTAAGAAAATGTTTCTAGTTTGTCTTGATTTTAATGGTAAAACTCTCTACTCAGATAGGTGGGTGACTTTGCTGTCCCACCCGTCACTTTAAGAAAATGGAAATTTTAGGCATAAAGTTATTAATATATTTTTTCAATTTTGGAAGTTTTATTTTCATAAACTGTCTGGGTACATATGTGGTCAGTTTTTATAGTCATTTTGTTAATAATAAACGATAAATTACTACTTTTAGGAGCAAAAATGAGTCCCAATGTCCCACCCGTCACTTTGGAATGCCCCATAAGCTTTGTACATAGACAGAGTGGATGTGTATAGTATAAATTATAAACTTAATTAAGATCTAAGATAGTAGCAGTAATAACATAGTTGTAAGACAATCACAATAAACTGTCATTCGTACCGACGACAATCATTTCTTTTCCTACTGGTACATTTGTCATAATTCTGTTCTGCTTGCTTTGTTGATCGAAGTCTGCTTGTCACAAATATGAATTTGCTGATAAGTCAGTTTTGAATGTTTTGAAAAATTTATTGAATCACTGTACCTAATTTACTCTTGACTTGGTATTAACAACTTCACTAAATTGAAACTAGTTAAATATAACAACTGATTATTTCAATTTAATCCCAAGTAATCTACTGTGCTTTATCATTATCACCTTAAAATATCACTTCTAAATGGATATTGAAATAAGGTAATAAAATGTATTTAAATTACTAACACATACATTCATTTATCAAAATAAACAAACATTACCTTTCATTCTTAACTTTGAGAATCTTCTTTACTCCGATTATGTTGTATTTTCTTTTCTTTTGGTTTGTTATGAAATAGAAAGTTTCCTCTTGGAATTAACTAAAACAACAAACGCAAATTTAGGTTATTGCTTATGGTTATTGTAATAAAACAAACTACGTAAATAGATTTACTTACGTACCGTGGGCATCTTCGAATAACGTATCCATATTTCTGTACAGAAATATCTGAGAAAAAGTGGAAAAACCATGGGAAAAACTATAAAATTTACTAATTTTAAGTAATACTAGAAAACCGAAATGAGTAAAAAACACAAAAACTAAACGTCATTTCGAAAAAAGTGACAGCCATAATTTTAGCCAATGGGGGCACCACAACAAAATGGCGGTCCTAATTATAGCCAATGAATGGCTATGGGGGCAACCGGCCACTAAGGCCGTGTTCCGTTTTGAGTCAATAGTACTGTTGGCGCTGTGAGCGCTAATAGCCAGTACACACGCTCCTATCCGACCGCCGATTTGGTGCGGGCGAACTTCACTGCAGATCTGATCCGCGCCTACACACGTTCAAACCAAATCTGCCAGACCAAATCGGTCGGCGCTACACACGTTCCGATTTGGTTTGGCCGACCTCTAGTAGTCTAGTCGTTGTTGCAGTGTTGCCAGCCACTGCTAATATCCCAATATTATTATTATTTATAAATACTGAAAACATCAATTTGCTTGCAATAAATAAATTAAAAAAATATTTTCGGTTTTTAATGTTTTATTACTCTATCAAAAAACAATTTCATTATTTTTAATTTTCTGTTATTTTTATTAAAATACTAAAACATGCTAAATATTTACTAAAAGCAGCACTTATTAATGAGGTGTTATGCCCTTTTTATATATATTTAGTTTTATGACAAATTGCTAGTTTTTAAACAAAATATTAAAAAAAAAAACAAATAGACAAATAGAATCTTTTCATAAATGGCCATATTTAAACCTTTCGTTCGTTCAGGACTTTTTGGCGGGAAGTCGAACAAGGCGGCAGCTTCAAATTTTCTTTTTATTAAAAGTTGATTATATCCCTGCCAATCTCTATTAACTTGCTAGAAAACTTAAAACACGCTCAAGATGGGTCCCCCTAGCAATGGGGAGGACCCCGCTGAGAAGAAAAAACGACGATACACGGAGGTATCTAACGACCCCCAAGAACAGCAAAATGATAAGTATAAAATGTATACAAAGCCAAATTATAAAAGACTATTTTGCGAAAACAGTGCTGGTGAATTTACTGTGTTTGTGGAATCTACCGAACAAGAAAGATTAGGTAACAAAAATCCCATAACTGTGACTAAATTATTCTCAGAAAATGTAAAAGGCATTACTGGCGTACATCGAGTAAACGCACACAAAATTGGAGTCACCTTCAAAAAAGCATCTTCTGCTAACTACTTTTTAAAAATGGATGACTTCTTAAGCAAGCATAAAATGAGGGCTTTTGTGCCATCTTACTTGACCGAGAGAATTGGTGTATTGCGATATGTCCCAAAAGAAATGTCCAATGAAGAAATATACAAAAATATTACATGTGATGCTGAAGTAATTTCAATCAAAAGATTTATGAAAAAGATTAACAATTCACTTGTACCCCTGACTACTATTGCCGTTACGTTTGCCACAACTACCTTACCCCAATATGCTTACATACAATTATTCAGATACAATATCCACCAGTATATACCACCTGTCCTGCAATGTTTTCAGTGCCTTAAATTTAATCATTCAGCAAAAGTTTGCAGAGGTACACAAATGTGCTCGTCCTGTGCTGGTCAACATTCATATAAAGACTGCGATGTAGAAGAAGTAGTATGCATCAACTGTAGCGGCAACCACTTGGCCATATCCCGAGACTGTCCCATCAAGAAACAGAAATTAGAAGAAAATAAGAAGAAGTACTCACAGCCAAATTATGCCACTGTGGTGAGTTCCCCTCCCCCTCTCCCTCCAGCCATTAATGATTTGAAATCCTACCCAAAATTGAACAATGTAAGTGTAAATAATGAAAATGTAGACATTTCTCAAATAGTTAATAATGACATCATTCTTAATGCTATTGTAAAGTCGCTAATAGCTCTAGGCAATAACAAAGATAACAAAACTCCTTTAACCACTAAGAAAATAAAAGAAATATTTATATCTAATTTATTTTAATGGATAATTATTTACATATAGTACAGTTTAATGTACAAAGTTTACAGAGCAAAAAACCACTATTACAAAAGTTGCTTTTAGATAAAGAAATTGACATATGTTTGCTTAACGAAACTTGGCTTACTGATAAATCTGTTATTCCTAATTTTCCCAATTATAATTATTTTTTTAAAAATTCCGAAAACAAACACAATGGTGTAGGTATTCTGATTAAACATGGTTTGAAATACTCTGTCTTAAACACTTATTTTCAGGAAACTATTCAAAACGTTGCTTTAACTATTATGACGCAATCAGAAGATATAACTATACTTTGTGTTTATTGTCCACCCAACACTGGCAGATTTGATGCGAATAAATTAAAAAACATTTAAAATAATATTCCCAAACCATGCATCATAATGGGTGATTTTAATGCACATCACGTAAGTTTTGGATGTTATAGTAATAATAATAGAGGCAATATTTTATACAATCTAATTGATGAACTAGATTTATGTATTTTGAATGATGGCACACCAACAACTTGTCCATATCCTAATAGACAGGCTTCTGCGATAGATGTTACTCTTGTTAGTCCCTCCATGGCTCATTTGTGTGATTGGCATGTTCAGGATGATCCGTTTGGCAGTTATCACTACCCGATATCTCTTCATGTGAATATCCAACCTTCCCAGTATGAAGTAGGTCCTGTGGAAGAAAAATACATTTATAATAAAGCTAATTGGCTTGAATTCTATGCTTTATCTGAAAATTGTTTCTCTGATTTGAATACTGAATCTGATGATTGTCTAGAAGTGTATAATAGCTTTGTAAATATTTTAAATGACCTAAGGGAACAAAATATCCCTAAAAGAAAAAGTAGGTTAAGTAATAATGTTCATAGAAAACCAGTTCCTTGGTGGAATTCAAAATGTGAGGATGCTATAAAAAACTCAAAAGAAGCATAAAAAGAATATAAATCGAACCCGTCCATCGATAATTATATACAGTACAAAAAATTGGATGCTCTTAAGAAAAGAACTATAAAAACAGAGAGTTCTGAATCTTGGAAAAACTTATGCAGTAGTTTTAATAGAATGACACCTGTTTCTAAGATATGGAATTACATTAAAAAATTCAAAAGAATTGGTAGTAGTAATCATAATAAGAATTTTGATGATGAATGGGTTCCAAGTTTTCTGGACAATTTATCAGATTCTAGTGATTTCAATGAAGAGAGACTTTTATCATTATTCAATGGTGCTGAGGAAAATACTAATAATTCATTTCTGAACCAACCATTTTCTTTGAATGAACTAAATAATTCATTACAAAGCAGGAAGGATACCACACCAGGGCTAGATAATATTCCATACATTTTAATTAAACAATTACATCCAAATGCAAAACAAACATTACTTTGCATTTATAATAAATTATGGCAAAACCTCATCATACCAGAATCTTGGAAAACACAATGTGTTATTCCTGTATTAAAACCAAATAAATCTGCAAATATTGCCTCTTCATACAAACCTATATCTTTATCATCATGTTTGGGAAAATTATTTGAAAATATGTTGAAGCTGCGTTTGGACTATTTTTCAGAAAGTAAGAATTTAATCCCTGCAGTCCAGCATGGTTTCAGAAAAGGTAAAAGTTGCTCTGAAAGCTTTGTATCATTAATACACGACATAAAACAAGTAAAACTGAGTCATTCCAACATGGTATGTGTTTTCTTGGATGTTAAGGGTGCCTTTGACAATGTGAATATAGAAGAACTTATTCAAGTATTGCATGATATTGGTGTACCAGAAAAGACTCTACAATGGCTTTTTAAATTTTTGAGCAATCGAGTCATTTATGTAAAATATAACAATAAGCTGCATGGCCCTCGAGCAGCTAATAAAGGAACTATGCAAGGTGGTACATTATCTCCATTATTATACAACCTTTATACTTCTGAAATCTTAAAATATGTAAACACAGATAATGTAAATATTTTGCAATTTGCAGATGACTTGCTTTTGTACAGTATAAATCAAAACATAGATATAGCTAAGAATAATATAAATAATGCTCTAAACCAATTATTTACATACTACCATGATAAACTTAAATTAGATATTAGTCCTGAAAAGAGTTCAGTTTTAATTTTTAGCAAAAATAATTCCAATATGAAAATTTTTTACAACAACTCTGAAATACCTACTGTTGCTCAATACAAATTCCTAGGAGTGATTATTGACACACAATTGAAATTTGAGAAGCACATTGATTACATCTGTAAAAAGGCAATGAGAAGTATTAATATTTTAAGGCACTTAGCTGGTACTTTCTGGGGATCAGACCCAAAAACCATGAGCATGCTGTATAAAAGTATAGTCAGAAGCCACTTTGATTACAGTAGTTTAGCCTATTTGAATACCAGTAGCACCCTTCACAGAAAACTAGATGTGATACAAAATATAGGACTAAGACTAATCTGTGGAGCAATGCGCTCCACCCCGATTAATTCTCTAGAAGTAGAAACTTGCATACCTCCTTTATTCCTCAGACGACTACAGTTAGCTGAGAACTTCTTTTTAAAAATTGTGTCCTCTGACAATAGTCTTGACTCCAAACTTGATCAAATGACAGAAAAGTTACATTCGTTAGCAGCTCCTAATTTAACTCCTCATTCACTCCTTTCTGGTACTGAAATCATAACAATTTATACTCACGTTAAAAACCAATCAAAAGATATTTCTAAATTTAATAAGTGGCCTATTTATGACTCGTCTTACAATAGCCTGATAAATTATGATAGAAACAAGATCCATTTAGCCTTAATAACAAGTAAAATAGATTTTATTGAGTTTAAGAACAATAAAGCTGACAGTTATTTTGTATACTCAGATGGCTCTAAAGATGAACACAATGTCAAAGCGGCTATTTATGATCCACAAGCTAGTTACAGTGATTGTATTAAGCTAAATCAGAATTGCAGCATATTCACAGCAGAAAGTTATGCAATACTTAAAGCCTTGATGTATATAAATTGTCATGTAAATAATGTAAATATTGTTATAGTGACTGATTCTAAAAGTGTATTAACTTCCCTTTTCCATGGCCTTTCGTCTTACAAATCAAACTATATTTTGTGTAAAATTCTTTGTTTAATAGAGCAATTAACTAACCGAGGGTTTAATGTAAACTTTATATGGGTTCCCTCACACAGTGGCATTGAAGGTAATGAGATAGCAGACGAATTGACACGCATGGAACATAACCAAGATCACACCCAAACAGTTCAAGTCCCATTTACGGATTACTATGCATATTTCAAAGCAAATGCAAAAGACCTATGGAAAAGTCACTGGAATAATACATTACAGACTAAAGGCAAGTGGTATGCTGAGATACAGAAAGACTTACCAGCAAAACCTTGGTATAGCAAAAGTAAGAGATTTGAGAGCAGGAAATTTGTAACTGTAATCACACGAATGAGACTTGGCCATTGTTTAGTTCCGACGCATCTCCATAGAATCAATGTCTCCAGCAACAGTAGATGTCCTCACTGCTCTGAAGAAGATGCCGATTTGCAACACATAATCCTCAACTGCTCTAAGTTTACAATCCAACGGTCCACCCTTATCAGTGAGATCAGTGACATAAGTGACAGTTCCCTATCAGTTCAAAACCAAAACAGTTTTCCCCGCCGCGTTCAAGACCTCTTAAATAACAGTGATTTTTTCAATCCTATTTTTAAGTACATTATTACTACTGTAGAAAAGATTTAATTTAGTTTTCTTTTCTCTTGTGAATACTTTTTGTACATAGTTTAAATTTAGTTTGATGTACATAATCTTAATTTTGTTTCTATTTAGTTAAGTTTATAATACTTATCTCCCTTTTGTTTCCTTATCTTATGATTTATGTTAGCGATTTTTTATGTTAGTCAGCTGCTGCTCTCTCTTTGATTTTGATTTTTGTATAATCTTATGTACTGTACAATATAACTACAAGATGTATTCGGCTGAAGGACTCTGTATCCAAGTCATGAATAAACTAATTAAAAAAAAAAAAATACGTTCGTTCAGTCCTACGTAAAACACATGAACGAACATTAAATTGAATCCTCTGAAAATCCCTTAAACGTAATTTACCTGCTTTAAATATTTCCGCTTTTACATATTTTCTCCCTAAATCTAGGGGAAAACCTCCAAAATTGTCAACACTGCCAAGTTGATCCGGGGGGCTACCGCGTAACTTTATGGATATGAACTTCATACGTTTTTGGGAACTTTAAGTCAATTTTATAAAGAAAATAGCCGCTATCAGTTCCTTGTTTTGTGACGTCGGGTATAACGATAACTAGCTAGCAACGTTCAACAGAACAAAGCAGCAAAAATCTATCAGAATAAGGAATTCAAATGACAGTTGAAGCCCATACCCATATCCAGATTTTTTAGCCGGTAGCCCCCCCGGTCGGAAGCCTACACACGTTCCGATTTGGTAGGAAGTGAAGTTCGTGCGAACCAAATCCGGCCAACCGCGTCAAACACGAATAATAATAATTATGGTCGGACGACTACGCTACACACGTCCAGATTTGGTCTCGAGCAGACCAAATCGGCGGTCGGATCAGAACGTGTGTAGATGCTATAAAAGCTGTTCCGTTTTGATTATCGCGCTGACAGCACTGTTGACGCGGTTTCAATTTGGAACGGCTTTTTGCACGCATCGCGAGCGAGCGTTGTTTTGATTTGAATTTGTTTGTAAGTAAATAATCACCGGTTTAGTTACATATTCGTCAATTAGTAAACGTTTTATTGGACAGCGATGATGGTAGTGATGTCTCTACCCGTCGTCTCATCTTTAATAAGCACTATCATTTTTCTGGCTTTCTGCTTCGGGATAAACAAATAAAATACCTAAATAAAAGTTAAAACGCAGAGATTACTCAAACAAAACCAAAACAATGACGTTTGACAACAACACGTCAAATATGACAGCCCGCTCACAGTGCTAACGCTTGAGAACGATATCACCGTGATCGCAAAATAGCGGCGGTAGTGACGTCATCCGTGACGTAATTAGGTACTGCTTTCGTTGTCGCGCTCACAACAAATCGGAACGATGTGTGAGTATGAGATCCGCAGGAGAACTAAAACGACCGACATCGCTCGAAGGATTGCTCAGTTGAAGTGGCAGTGGGCGGGACACATAGCGCGGAGAACCGATGGCCGTTGGGGCGGAAAGGTTCTCGAATGGCGACCGCGAACCGGACGACGTTCCGTGGGCAGGCCCCCTACAAGGTGGACCGACGATCTGGTCAAGGTCGCGGGAAGCCGCTGGATGCGGGCAGCGCAGGACCGATCGTTGTGGAGATCCTTGGGGGAGGCCTATGCCCAGCAGTGGGCGTCTTACGGTTGAAATGATGATGATGATGTGTGAGCGCGATATCCATGAAGCTCGACTTAATACTGAGGTAACTGGAGAGTGCAGTACGAACAATTTTTTGAATACCACAAATAACACAGTGGCTGTCTTCCGTCTCACCTACACTTTAAAAAAATACGTATGGTCATAAGAGACAGCTGACAGCCACTACATACATAAATGTCAAATTTGCTGGCGACACTTTTTTATTCAGGGTGAGAGCTCCAGTTACCTCAGAGTATTAAGTCAAACTTCATGGCGATATCAGTAATATTATCGCTGTTGGCGGAAATCGGAACGTAGCCTAAGTTTTGACCTAATCTATGGGTGATTTCCAAAGATGTCCAACATCTTTGGTGATTTCATTGTATTGTTGTCACCTCGTTGTCACTGACCTCTATTTATTACCACACTGGTCTGGCTGACGTAAAATACTTTTCACTTCTCATGCTCGTAAAGTTCGTGTTTATATTGGGTATAGGCTGCATAAAATCGCTTTTTATGCTCTAGTGCATAAAGTAAAATCTTCGTCTAAGTCTCAGACTTTAAGACAAAGATCGTCAAGTAAACAGCCACACACGCAATGAGAAGTTTTCCAGTAGGTTCTATAATGCTCAATAGATGTCGCTGCGACCACTTTTCTTTTTTTCTTAATTTTCATGGATAGTGCCACAAGCTTTTCTGTTCCGGTGACAGTCGTGACAGAGGAGCCACTTGCAATACTTAATTTAATAGAAAAACTACAATAAGGGGGGGTTCTTTAATAATTTTACCTAATAACACACAATATAAAGAGCGAAAGGATATAGTATCCCTCTCTGTTGAACGAATTTGTGAGATATCATGCGTGGAACTTGAACAAATAATTATAATCTGTGTATATAGCCCCCCTGGAGCAAATTACACAGTCTTTGAGTCCACTATGGAGGATGTTTTGAAAATATGCTGTCGTAAGAATAAAAAAATTGTAGTTTGTGGAGATTTTAATATAGACATCTTAGATATTAAATTAGCACAACTCTCCAGTAAATTCCTTAATCTTTTTAAATCATTTAATTTGCTTCACACTTTTAATGAACCGACGCGAATTACGCCAACATCGGCTACTTGCTTAGATAACATCTTTTCCAACTGTAACTTAATTGAGAAATCGGTAATTAATATTATTAAATCCGACCACAGTGGACAACTAGCTTCTTTTGAGCACTATAATGTTATTCCTAAACGCGAAGTAATTTGCAGGCCAATACCGAAACGTGGTATTAATAAATTTAGAAATAATGTACAAGATAAAATTCAATGTTTGCCAGCTTCTTCTGACGCTAATAACTCTTATCAATCATTATTTGATATTGTTGAAAAAGAATTTAGTAACAATTTTAAACAAAAAGTTATAAAGTGTAATGATCGTAAGAAGTTTAGTGACTGGGCCACACCTGGTATTTATAATAGCAGAAGAAAGTTATTTGAACTCTATGCACAAAAAACGACTTCCTGTGATCCTAGCTTCATTGAATATGTCAAGAAATATTCAATAACATTTAGGAAAGTATGTGCTTTGGCAAAATCTAGGTATATTTCAAATAAAATTAAATCATCTGAAAATAAAATAAAAGCTACCTGGAGTATTATAAACCAAGAAACTGGCAAAACAAAAAGCAAAATTAATTCATTTAACTTAAAAATTAGTGATCAGACTTTTGAATCAGATATTGAGGTGGCTAGTGCTTTTGAAGGTTTCTTTGCTCGAATACCGTTAGAAACTACTAGCAGACTTAATTCTTGCCCCAACACCGCTGTCTCTCTTATGGAGTCTAGTGTAAACAAGTGCCAGGAAACATTTAGTTTTAGCTATGTCACTACCGAAGATATTATTAAAGCATTCAAAGCAATAAATATTAAGAAAACAGAAGATCTCTGGGGCATATCTACAAGTATCATCAAATCAATAATTGATGTGATAGCTCCATCATTAGCAATAATTTTTAACCAATGTATAAGTGAAGGGGTCTTTCCTAATTTAATGAAGAATAGTAAAATTATTCCTCTGTTTAAAGCTGGTGACAAAAGTGACCCAGCAAATTTTAGACCTATATCCATACTACCAGCAATAAGTAAAATATTTGAGAAATTAATTTATGCTCAACTTTTAGAATATTTTAAATTAAATAGTATACTGCATGAGAAACAGTTTGGTTTTTCAAAAGGTAAAAGTACAACTGATGCTGGGGTTGCATTTCTAAAACATGTACTTGATGCCTGGGAGGACAAGCAGGATGTAATCGCTATTTTTTGTGACCTTTCCAAGGCATTCGATTGTGTTGATCACCAAACACTATTAAGGAAGTTAAAACATTATGGTGTTTCTGAAATGTCAGTAAGCCTTATGCATTCATATCTGTATGAAAGAACTCAGAAGGTAGTTATTAATAAAACTGAGTCTACCGGAGCTCCCATTACTATGGGCGTACCCCAGGGATCAATATTGGGCCCGCTGTTGTTTTTAATATACATAAATGACCTTCCTTACTACGCGAAGAATTTATGTGAGACGGTGCTATTTGCCGATGATACATCTCTAGTCTTTAAAGTAGAAAGAGGTGATGACTGTTCTGACGAAGTAAATAGTGCTCTTTCAAAAGTGTCACATTGGTTTAATAGTAATAATTTATCATTAAACTCAAAGAAAACTAAGTGTTTAAAATTTTCGTTACCTAATGTAAGACAAGTTGATTTTCATATTAGACTAGACGGCGATACGGTCGAATTCATTAACAATACAAAATTTCTAGGTATTATATTAGACTCGCGACTACAATGGGATCCTCATATCGAAGCCTTGGCGAGTAGACTCAGTTCGGCTGCATTCGCAGTTAAGAAAATAAGGCTCTTAACCGATATTGAAACGGCTAGAATAGTCTATTTTAGTTATTTTCATAGTGTTATGTCCTACGGCCTTTTGTTGTGGGGCTCAGCCGCTAACATCCAAAGTATATTCGTGCTCCAAAAAAGGGCTATTCGCGCCATTTACAACCTCCGATCGAGAGATTCTTTAAGAGATCTATTTAAAGAAATAAACATTTTAACTGTTGCAGGACATTACATCTATGAAAATATAATTTATGTGAAAAAGTATTATAATACATTTGTAAAGCAGAGCGATATTCATCGCTTTAACACAAGAAATAAAGATAAACTTGTCGTTCCCAAGTTTAGGCTAGAAAAATCCAGAGCCTCATTTCTGGGGAAAAGCATAGCCTTTTTTAATAAAGTTCCACAGCATATAATTGAACTACCATTGCGTAAATTTAAATGTTACATTAAAGAGTCGCTGATGAGCAAAGGATACTATAAAGTAGACGATTATTTGAATGACCGCAATGCATGGTCATGATGTAACACATAACATAATCACTGTTTAATATGATGTATTTTTATACTAAGCAATTGTTGTATTAGTAACGATATGTTTTTTTTTTTTTGTAAATGTCGTTACCTAACTAAGAAACGCTGGCAAGTTTCTTGCGCCCATTCTTCTTGTCAGTTAAAAAAGTCTTGAATGGGTGGTAGGAAAATATTGACGATTCATAAGTACATATTTATTATGTCTAAGTGAATAAAGAATATTTTTATCTTTATCTTTATCTATACGAAATTAGCTGTGAAAATGGACTGTCGTATGAAAACTGTTTTAGTTCCAAAGAGAATCACCGGAACAGAAAAGATTGGCACACTATATGGTATGTTTTTTTGCGTTCCCCAGTTTACGGGAAAGTTGAATGTATTGTTTCACGAATTTTGTTGCGTATATATATTGAATGAGTTATCGTTTTTTTCTTATTTTACCTGATTTTAATTATATTTTAATTTAAATAACTGTTAATGTCAGAAAGAAAAGAAAATGTGGAAAAAGTGGCATTTTCATGAAAAAGTTGAAATTAATAGCTCAAATTAATTAAGAAGTTAGTACCTATGTACTGAATTTTCATTCTCTAGATGCAAACACAAACTTGAACAAACTTTTCAACTTGACAGTCATTGTACATTTTTATAGGTACAACAAAAATAGCGAAGTATCGATAAAAACCTACGGTTGAACTTTAAGTCATATCCTAAAAGTAGTAATTTAAAAAATGAAACCTTATATAACAAGATTATTTACATATTTATTTACATTTTAAAATTTTATTTTGTTTTGCGTAGGCTGACAAACGTCCAAGGTATTGTTATTTTAAAAAAAAAGAAAAGTTTCGCTAGCGCCATCTCTTGCACCTATTTGAAATAAGCTTACGATACCTTTTGGAAAATTCCTCATTAAACTTCGTAAAATAAACTTATTATTTCATTCTGTTTCTTCATTAATGAGTTTTCTAAGAAATAAGTATTTCAAGAGCATTATGGACTACGATCTAATGCTAAAGTCACTGTGCTACCAATGCCACGTATACAAAAAAGAAAAAGAAAGTCTTCCCGTCAATATGGCGAAGTCTTTATTTTTTCTTTTTTGCAATATTGGTATTTATTTTCCTCACACTCTAAGTGAAAAGCAGAGTGTATAACTTGTACATAAAACCCATTTTACCCTCGAATTGACTATCCACCCTCGCCTACGGCTCGGATGGATATATACATCTCGGGTAAAATAGTACGTTTTAAGCACTTGTTGTACAATCTACTATTTGTGATTGTGATCATTTGAGTATCGCCATTTTGGCGCTGTTGGCAGATACGATAGTCCATGGAACTAACATTAGTGATGTTCTTAGGTCGACTGTGGCAATGATAATATATCTATGATAATAAACATAATATTTCTTTTTCACTTCTCATGCTCGTAAAGTTCGTGTTTATGTTGGGTATAGGCGGCATAAAATCGCTTTTTATGCTCTAGTGCATAAACTAAAATCTTCGTCTAAGTCTCAGACTTTAAGACAGAGGTCGTCAGGTAAACAGTCACACACGCAATTAAACCTTGTTAAATAAACTTTATTAATACCTAACGTATTTCATTCTGTTTCTTAAATTTTGTACATAATCCATGTTAAATTATTAAATTAATAAAACTAGGCAAAATTAATTAGTTTTCTAAGGAGTATTTCTATTTCAAGAGTATTATGGACTACGATCTATGCTAAAGTCACTGTGCTGCCAATGCCCGTATAAAAAAAAAGAAAAAGAAAGTCTTCCCGCCAATATGGCGAAGTCTTTATTTTTTCTTTTTTGCAATATTGTTATTTATTTTCCACACACTCGAAGTGAAAAGCAGAGTGTATAACTCGTACATAAAACCTATTTGTACCCTCGAATTGACTATCCACCCTCGCCTACGGCTCGGATGGATATATACGTCTCGGGTAATATGGTACTTACCTTTTATGCACTTGTTGTACAATCTACTATTTTTTACAATCTAAGCCCATAGTAAATTTCTTAAGAAACTGTCTACATGAACTTGATAACGGATAATTTAAACTTAAATACTTTTTTGTTTGTAAATACGTGTGTTACGTTCTGGCCCGGCCACGGCGCCGGCGGCAGCGTCAATGGGCGATTTTCTGAAAGCTCAGTCACTAGATGGCGCTGGCCCACCTATGCAGTTAGAATGAACGGAACGTTATAAATTTTACTTTGACGCGACTGTTTTAAGTGAAACGGAACGTCAGACAGATGTTATTTATTTACCTTAATCTTTAAATTTACCTATTTCGTTTCTGTTCCTCACAGTAATACTTATTTAATATATTATTAGTTTCTTTTGGGTTTTTAAAAGTAATTAATTTAAATATGTTTCATACCAAAATATACCATAGACATGTACATACTTCGTTCAACGCCATCTAGTGAAGCAATTGGAAGCTTTTTTTTTAAAAATGGTCTCTCAGAAAATCGCTCATTAGGCTGTAAACGGTACGAATACGTACCTCGTAGTACCTCGATGGAAAAAAGAGTACCACAGTATTTCATCAGTGAAACACATTTTTGTGGCCGGGCTGCACGCAACGCATAGGATCCAGCCCGGCCACGCTTCTATCGAAATAAATACTAAGTTTATTATGCAATTTTGGTACAGGGTGATGGTACCTATTCTGTACCAACGAAAATGTGTCCGTTTTTTCCTTTAAAATCGTAATTAAAGAAACGAAACGACCGAAATTTCTGACAAAAAACTATATTTATTTAATAACAATTTTCAAGGAAAAACGGCCACGTTTTCGTGGTACAGAATAGGTACCATCACCCCGTACCAAAATTGCATCATAAACTTACTATTTATTTCGATAAAAGCATGGCGGGGCTGGGTCCTATGCGTTGCAGCCCGGCCACCAAAAATGTGTTATAACTGTTGAAATACGGTACTATTTTTCCATCGAGGTACTACAATGTACGTATCCGTACCATTTACTGACACACACAACTACAGCCTTAATTGACGTTATTTATATTACTTAATTCATGTTATAAAGGGGTAGCTTATACAAAATAAAAAACAGAAATACTGCTGACGTAACGTAACACGTTTATTTAATAAAAATATGGGTGTTATGTGTGAAGAAACACTGAACAAAGGCTCTGAAGTGCCGCGTCCAATCTGGGGGAGATCCTACTACAGGACAATCAACTTCCGCACTGAGAAAAATTTCCTCTGCCGCGCTACGTAAATTAAGGACAAAAATCGACCACAATGACGTGTATAACCCGCTCCATTACGCGTACGTAGTCAGTCATACGTAGTCGGCATACTGACGCTCATCATGGAGCGGGTTACGTAATTTACTCGTGGTCGATTTTTGTACGTACGTACGTAGCCCGACATCCGGCTACGTATACGTAGTGCGTATACGTAGTGTGTACCATGGCGGCTTACGTACGATACTGTAGCGGGCACAGTAAATAATTGTGAGCCATACGTTTGCACCGCGGCGGCATACGTACAATACTGTAGCGGGCACAGTAAATAATGATGAGCCATACGTGCGCACCGTGGTGGCATACGTACGATACTGTGGCGGACACAGTAAAGCACGGTGAGCCATACGTGTGCACCGAGGCGGCATACGTACGATACTGTAGCGGGTACACTAAATAATGGTGAGCCATACGTGTGCAGCGCAGCGGCATACGTACGAAACTGTGGCCGACACAGTAAAGCACGGTGAGACGTACGTGTGAACCACGGTGGCATACGTACGATACTGTAGCGGGCACAGTAAATAATGGTGAGCCATACGTGTGCACCGCGGCGGCATACGTACGATACTGTGGCGGCCACAGTAAAGCACAGTGAGCCATACGTGTGTACTGCGGCGGCATACGTACGATGCTGTAGCGGGCACAGTAAATAATGGTGAGCCATACGTGTGCACCGCGGCAGCATACGTACGATACTGTGGCGGACACAGTAAAGCACGGTGAGCCATACGTGTGTACTGCGGTGGCATACGTACGATACTGTGGCGGACACAGTAAAGCACGGTGAGCCATACGTGTGTACTGCGGCGGCAAACGTACGATACTGTGGCGGACACAGTAAAGCACGTTGAGCCATACGTGTTTACTGCGGTGGCATACGTACTATACTGTGGCGGACACAGTAAAGCACGGTGAGCCATACGTGTGTACTGCGGCGGCATACGTACGATACTGTGGCGGACACAGTAAAGCACGGTGAGCCATACGTGTGTACCACGGTGGCATACGTATGATACTGTAGCGGGCACAGTAAATAATGGTGAGCCATACGTATGCACCGCGGCGGCATACGTACGATACTGTGGCGGACACAGTAAAGCACGGTGTACCATACGTGTGTACCACGGCGGCATACGTACGATGCTGTAGCGGGCACAGTCAAGCACGGTGAGCCATACGTTTGCACCACGGCGGCATACTTACGCTACTATGGCGGACACAGTGAAGCATGGTGCGCCATACGTGTGCACCGTGGCGGCATACGTAGGATACTGTGGCAGGCACAGTAAAGCATGATGTGTCAGACGTATTAACTGTCGTAGTAGAGGTAAGGTACCGTTGCCGGTACAGTAAGGCATGATGAACCGTGCGTATGTACCACGCCAGCGTACGTACGATACTGGTGCGGGAACAGTAAAGCACGGTGAACCATACTTATGTACCACGCCAGCGTACGTACGATACTGCTGCGGGTATAGTAAGGCATGGTGCACTATACGTGTTACGTATGGCACACCATGCTTTACGATACTCGCACCTGTATTTTCCTTATGCTGGCATAGTACATACAAAGGTGTTCAGATAATTATTATAAATATTAACCAATCAAAGTCAATGAAATTTTGTAGACACGATCGAGAAACTAATATCTAGGTCTGTGGTTTAATTCATGTTTACGAAAATGTAATAAACCACAGACCTAGGTATTAGTTTCTAGACCATGTCTACAAAATTTAATTGACTTTGATTGGTTAATATTTAAAATAATTATCTGAACACCTTTGTATGTACGGCCAGCGTCATAAATATATATATGGCTGTATATTATTAATGACGCTGACTTTACCATGCCAGCATAAGGAAAATACAGGTGCAAGTATCGTAAGGAGTGGTGTGCAATACGTAACACGTATAGTGCATCATGCCTTATACCCGCAGCAGAATCGCATGTACGCGGGCGTGTGTCTAATTAGTCACACATAATTTTTAGATTTCCGTTTTTCCTTTTTTTAGGTACGGAACCCAAAAATCAAGTATGTCTAATAGCCGTCCATTTATGTACATACGTATGGTGAATGCTATGGTACCTGTTCCGCACTAGTATCATACCTCTTATTTTTCTTCTCGGCATATATATTTGTCCATTGCGGGATATATGCCTCTCCCATGGTTTTCCTATGTCGTCCTCGATGCGGCGTATCTGGTCGAGGTCGGTCCTGCCATCTTAGGAAAGGCGGCCTACCCACGTTTCGACTTCCCGTTCATACCTCTACTATAACAGTTAATACGTTTTATACACATTATGCTTTGTAGTATAAGTAGTACAACCTGCACTGGTAACATAGATATCTACTTATAAATAATGGTGCGGGTACGGTAAAGAATGATGTATCATTATAAAGCTGACCAGATGTTTTAAAACTTTTACTGACAATAGTTACGTCATTGGCCATTATGACGGTTCCTTGTCAACTTTTAAATATTCAACAAAATGCTGCAGAACTTTCACGAACATAAAAAAACTAAATTGTACAATAATCTTTAAGTTTAGGAAATCGGAATGATTTCAGTTTATTATGACATATTATACATTTTAAAGCTCTGGTCAGGCTTTATCTACTGTTGTTGAACTTGTACGATATTAGTGCGGCTATATTATTATTATTATGCAAAATAATTTTATAGCAAACTTAACAGCTGCACCGATATAGCACCAAAGTCCGGATCTGTAAGTGAAGAAGCTTACAATAATTGGTAATTTAGATAAAATAATACTTCATGATGCATATACATTCAGTGTACCTACACAGCAATGATACAACATTTTTTATTTTTTTTAAACTTTTACAAGGTTAATAACAGAAGAAATTCTGAAGTTCTGTTCTCAAACCCCGTACAAGTTTTATAGGCTTGTTGTCAAAAGGAAATAGACATAAAAGATTTATATTATTTATTTTCAATAGTAAAATTGAGTTATACAAAAAAATCTTCAACAAGCTTATTTAATAATACTATTCTAGAATAATAATTACATAGTGAAGGGCGTCAGTAGATATCCTATTTTTATAGATTTCGTCTGAGTGTTTTAGGGCAATTAGAAATAATTAGGTACAACAACAGCTTCATTATCAACATAAACAATGTCTCAGATCTCAGGTAGGTTTATAACTACATACGCTACTTTTACCTCAATAACGGTAGGGCCAACAAAAATTACGTAGGGTGAACAGTGCGGCCTAGCCTCTGCAGGTTCTCCTTTTTTTGAATGATCTTGTTGGTTACGTCGTCGGCTTCAGAAGCAGCTTGCGATATATAGCCGTCGCATACTTCTGCCCTGGATGGCTTCCACGCTAGCTTTCCTTTTATTTTCCGTGCAGGTGAAATGTTGATGACATAAGCCAGCAACATCAAAGCAACATTGCTAGATGTCTCTGGTTCATCTTCTGTATTCAAAGAAAAAAAGTTTCTGTTAATTTTTGAGACTTAATTTTATGAAGGTAAGGTAAATAAAGATTTAATATAATAGTACTAATATTTGAGAAAAACTTCTTACCGTCGATCAGTGCAATTATATTTGCTATATTTGTTCTTGTGTCTGGGTCTCTAATTTTTCATAATTTTAATGAAGCATATTTTTATAATCTCTTCATTTTTGAGGGTGATAGAAGAAAATAATTTGTTTTCCTTTCCCGCATACAGACGATTGAAATCGTTCATTAGCTGAAAAAAGAATACAATAAATGTACGCTATGTTATTTCCATACACACGTATGTACGATCCGTCCGGATCACTACCAATCACTACCACAGAGCTTATGGGGTTGGTTGGGTTTTTACTGCCAGCTCAATAACTCGCGCGCTGCCGACATTGCAGAACAATGTCGGCAGCGCGCGAGTAATACTTTTGGTGTTGCAAGTATCTAGAGTCTGCGGAAAGAGAACAATCGTGGCAGAAACGGGACCTAACATTATGAATTTTACAAGGCAATCGAAATTTAGACACTTGTCTCATCATTTAAATGGCATCGCCGTACATTTGTATAGAAAAACCACAAGGATTATGTAAAAAAAAAATAAGGCTGCTGTAAATGCTTACCAAGGTATAGCCTTGTGATTGTTTCAAGGCTGGGAAATCCTTGAAGTAATCCGCTATTTCACCTTTTCCATATTGGATGCGGTTTAGGCGGTGATCTGCAGTTTTTGCCCACTTTTCTTCAACAGATTTCCATGGATCGACATTGTTTTTCAGCCACAATAATGTTTCTTCATAAACAATATCTGTAAGTAATTTATTTATACTTATATTGTGTTTGGTGGGATGAGTTAACAAGAGGATATATATTAATTACTCTATGGGAAGGGCAGAGTGAGATGACAGCAGTCGAGCTGTCAAGCGTCAAACGTCAAACTGTACATTTTCTGTCTTTTTTTGTAAATGTTTTTAGTAATACTCTTATTACGGGACATTGGCAAAATTTCTGTGGAAAACGGAAGAGGCCAGGCACCAAAAAAAAGTGCGAGCCCGACTCGAATTTGACTAGTAATTATTTGCTTACCACTTTCCAGAGATTCCAGGCTATAAATGTCCTCATCTGTGATAGTTGGCGTGGATCTGAGCGATGATCTCGATGACTTAGAGGATGAACGGCTAGTTCCCGGCAACTGTCCACCTTCTCGCAACTTTCTCCTTCGTGCTATGTACGTTTCGTATAGCTTGCCACTAGCATTTTTTTTTGCTAATTTATTTGTAGCTGCGAAATATGCAGAATAATACACCACAACGCGTTCCTTGTGGAATATTTCCACAATTTCGGTAGCTAGTTTATAAAATTCTTCACTGGAAATTTTCTTCGCACAATTGTTTTCTAGGTGGTGGTGTATTAGCAGCTGGCTCAATTTCCTTCGGGAACCCTCCGTCAGTAATCCTCCTTTTCCCTCTTTGAGTATTGCTCTGCCGTCTAAACTTTCCTGTATGTACAACACAAACACTATTGAAACACTATTAAAACACATTTTTTTTATTGTTGTTGAACAATAAATAAATAATAATAATAAAGAAATAACTTCTTACATTCAATTATCTAAGCCCATGTTAATTTCATTAAGAAACTGTATCATGGAAAACTTGATAACGGATATATATATACTTAAATACTTTTTGTTTGTAAATACATACTGAATATACATAGTTAACACCCAGACCAAGACAAATAGACATGTTCATGCAGACAAATATTTATCTTGTTCAGGAATCGCACCCGAGACCACTGGCGCAGAAGGTGGGTAGCTGGGAAGTATACCCTTTCAAACAAACAGTTTAGCCAATGATAAATTCTATTGAATACTAAATAAATACTACTGAAACACTTGCCAAATAAATAGGTACTATACATACAGATTTACTTACATTTTTGCTGGTTCAACAATATACTACTAACTATGCATATTCTACTAGCACACTAACTTTGACTAGTGCCTTTGTCTTAATACTCATACAATCTACTTAAAGAAAATAACATTACATTTAGTAGTTTCGATACCTGAAACAAAAAAAAATGGTTTTACAGTGGCAAGAATCTTTTGACCTACCCTAGGTAGGTACCTACTCTCTTTAACTTTTAACTTATTAACAATCACCTATTATTTAATGGTATGGCAGAATATTATAATAAGCAAGTTCCTTTTTATATTGGCACGAAAGGGTATTACCAAACAAAACCATAGAAATGTAGGTAGGTATTATTTACTTTAAGCGACTTGCTCCAAGTGACAAAGCAAAACTATCCTACTAATATTATAAATGTGAAAGTTTGGATGTTTGGATGTTTGGATGTTTGTTACTCAATCACGCCAAAACGGCTGAACGGATTTGGCTGAAATTTGGAACACAGATACTTTGTAGCCTGGAGAGGAACATAGGCTACTTTTTATCCCAGAAAAATAACAAACTCCCGCGGGATAACGTCGTGTAGTCCACGCGGGCGAAGCCGCGGACGGAAAGCTAGTATTATTATAACAAAGAAGCATGCTACAAAAGTGACTGGCGCTGTACTTTGTGCTTTTAAGTCATATAATTGTACTGGTATAATTAGATGAAGATTTAAGCAAATAAGTACTTGTGTCCAATATGCTTGTTTCTTCATTTTTCTTTCCGAATACTACCTACAATATGGGTATCAAATTAAAGGGTTCAACACAAGGATTTCAAAAAGGTTTATCATGATTGTGTATTAAATTAGTAAGTTCTTATTTAAGACAGGTGTTTATTGATAATGAACTGAAAAGTCTAATAATAAAAACATAATTATTAAAAAAAATAAAAATTCCTACTGCTACTGAGGACACTTTAAATTGTAGTATTTCACCGAACTACGTTAGTAATATTATAGTATTCTTTGACCGAACGTTCCCCTGACTGCAATGAGAAATTAAAAAGCTTGTTTTCCCTTTCTAGTGGTTAATTTTTTGCAGGAGGGTTTTTGTGTTTATTTAATAGGTAACTATGTTTTTTTAACGTTTAAAAACTATTGACAGTGTTTCTCAAAGCGGCTAGATCAAAGTAACAATAAGTAGGTACTTGGGTTATGAAAGATTTTAGTTAGGTTCTTGTATTGGTAGGCAAGGGCTATAAATATTTAAGAAACAGCTTAGTATAATAAATTCATTATTAAAAAGCCACACAACAGTGTCATAAAATTTTATGGTTTTGCCTACCGACTTCGTTTTCTTTCTACAATATTGTAAACTTGTAACTACAATGACTGACTTTGTAAATTATTGCCCGTCAAGTGAAAATCTTTATTGAACAAAAAAAAATATGTAAAATTGTCACTTCAATTTTTAAATTTTTTAAATACCTACGTTTTGTTATTAATCTGAGTACCTAATGTTATGATTATGAGTAACTTACAGTGTTATTAGCTGCAGTAGAACAGTCTGTTGAGGTTTTTGCATTGTCACCGACGACATCATCAGTTTCCGGTACCGATACAGCGTTTTGAGTCGAGTCGTTTAGCTTCTCAATTTCAAGGTTCTAGAAAAATAATTTAAAAGCTTTATTACAAAGCATTACAAAGTTACACAGCAGAGGTTCATGAGAAAAACATGAAGAAAAAACATACTTGCAGGGCTTTTCGCTTTTGCAGCCAATTTTTAAATTTTATTCTGGGGCCTATCTTGGGGATCATTTCTTTTAATTCTTCATCGTTTAACAGAATGGCAGTTTCTATTGAGGATATAAGGTTGACTGAAAAAAGCAACAATTAAATTTTATTGTTTTTTGCCACATGTGCGCACGTCCCAAGTATATTTTTTCGTAATTTAAACCGCCACGTGCGACAGATCTAAGAGAATAAAATCATAAGCCTGCGCCACGAAAGAAGAGACCTGACCAGGCCCTGACGGATCTCGTTGTTCGAACTGCGCAGTAGTGATTTCTTATAGGTAAAGTTTAGAAATCGTCCAAATCAAATCAGTGGTTTCCCAGGTCTATACTTTCTTCGCTTTTTGTACCTACGTTTACACAATCGAAATAAAACCGAGACAGGCAAGCTTACCTTCAAGAAATGGCAATACATCACTCAATCCTTCGGCTATTAAAATGTCTTCCATGATGATGGCCGGCCACGCAACGCACCGCACGCAGTACAATAGTAGATAGAAGTAAGTAGGTGCTCTGGCCTCTACTATGCTTGCGCATTTCGCGGCGTGCGCCCGTCCGACTCACTGACTGGCCTGGCCTGGAATAAAGTGAGTGAGCGACGCGACGCGACGTGACTGGTCGTGACTCACTCAGCGCCGGCGCCGCGCCGGGCGGGGCGGGCGTAGGGTAGTGTTGCCAAACTATCGATAGTATTACTATCGAGTTTTTTATCTGAAAACTATCTAACTATCGAAAGGCCTATCAATAGTATCGATACTATCGATAGTATCGATACTATCGATAGTATCGAAAACTCAAAACGTGTCAATACTTTCGATAGTGGCGATACTATCGATAGCTCAAACGTGTCAAAACTATCGATAGTATTGATACTATCGAAGTTCTCAGTAGTACTATATACTACTATGCACAAAGATTGACAAACCATCGATACAATAAAACAACCAATAGCAGAACTATCGATAGTCTTATCGATAGGCTTTCTTATGCACCACGTGACTGTATATTTTATATAGCCGGTCGCCCAGAAGAAGAGAGTTTAATTTTCTTTTCCAATAAATTCATTTCTCTATGAATTAAATGATTATATATAAATATATTTTTTTACATCTCCCATAAACAAATATTAAATTACTATTATTTCGGTAAAACATTAGAAATAAGCTCCCTCAATAAGGGTTTGCTGGGGGATGAGAGGGGTGGGGGAGAGGGCCACAACCCCCTCTATGCAACCCCCATCTGCCGGAGATGCGTAGTTTTCGAGAAATTTTTGTAAACATAACCTCAAAACAAAATTTTACAGAAGGGAGGCTAAAAAGTGTTGGGGAAACAGGGAAAGAGTGTAAAAAAGTCACACATACAAAAACGTCGTTTCTGGCACCTCTCCGGCAACCAAAATCGATATCAGGGGTTTCAGTAAAACCCCCTGAGCCCCCCTACGGTGTCAGTTTTCCCAGAACGAGGGAGTTTATTTCTAAACCCAACCCATTATTTCCCATGGTAAAATCTGTAGTTCATAAACGTTTGAATAGTCATTTATATAATCTGCGCAAATACTCGATACTGAGTAGTATCGATACTTTAGGACTGATATTTTAACCCCTCATCGACCGGGAGCGGTATCGATGGCGGCGATATCGATATCAGGAGCGTATATCGAAACCATGTCCCTCGATACCACATGAGTACTCGGTATCGATACCCGAGGCCGATACTTCGAACCCACCCTGTGCGTGTGCGACTGTGTGCCCGCCGTACGAATGAACGTAATAGCCGCGAACGAACGAACGAAAAGTAAGCGAACGCGAACAGTATAATGTAACCGCATACTTATTTTACGTATAGTGCTGCTGTATAATGTACTGTGCGTTAAATGCGCAGTAAGAATAGAATAGCCGCGAACTTTAAACTGTAACCGCATACTTATTTTAAGTATAGGGCTGCAGTGTAATGTACTGTATTGTATGCTGCATGTAATGTACTTATTTACCAGGGTATCTTTTAACTAATGCGACTACTGAAAGTGTTTCGGGATATACCTATCTATCTATATGTCGAGATACAACCTACTAAGAACCTACCTACCACTTTTTTTCTAGTACCTACTCTAGTGAACAACTTTTTAAACTTTCATGGTCATTAACTCTGTAAATATTACGAAAAGCGAGATTTTTACCATGTTTTGATCGATCGGGGGCTCGACAACAAATCAAAACATGGTATTTTTACCATTACCCGCTTTTCGTAATATTTCTAGTGAACAAGTTACTTTCCAAATAAACCTAAGGTAAATTGGTTTTAGTAATTCTAATACATTCGCGCATACCTACTTACATACCTACTTACCTTCACGGGAAGTGAGACAGGCCTGATATTACTCAAAGATATTGAATCACGTCGCCTTACTAATTACTCTAGGTACTTTTGTCAACAAATGACTTTAATTAATGACAATTCAGAATAACGTCTTGGTAGGCAATTTTTTCTCTGCGTCCCCCTATGAAATGCGTTATTTCACAAGTCTTGGTCATCAGCTTAGGTATATTCCTAGATATTTCAAACGTGTTATAGGAATATAAGGTAGATAGCTAAAACAAAGTCTTTCAATTTTATAGGTGTGACTAGGTACCTTACCTACTTACCTACCGAATTTATGAAATAATTATACCTAGGTAGGTACTATGTACTCAGTACCTACATACTTATTTCTTTAACCATTATCGGTATACTAGCGAGCAGAAAAAAAAACACACTATGGGCAGGTAGGTATTTTAATAATGTAGGTTAAATAAATAAATCTACCTGAGAGATATGTAGTAAAAAAACGGTTCGGTAATACCTACCTACCAAAAAATCTAAGTAGGTAGGTAGGTATTTAAATTTAAAATAGGTAGGTAGGTAGGTAGGTAAGTACCTCAATTTCCCGAAAACACTAATAATGGTAGGTACCTACCTAACGTCACGTTTTGTTCCTTAACAAATAGGTAGGTAGGTAGGTAGGTAATTTGAAAGTTTGCAAGTTTTTATAATTTTAAAGCGATTAGGTAGGTACCTATGTTACTTATGTGACTAGGTACTTATGTATGACATATGGAAGTGAGACGTGGTCCTTTACTATGGGTCTCATAAAGGTGGGTTCCCACGGCCCGTGTTATCACAGGCCAGGCCGGATCGCGCCACGCCTGTGGATACCTGTGCAGGCCTGTGCGTCTAGTGCCGAGCCATTCCCACGGCCTGTGTCGGCCTGTACCCGCCTGTCGTCACCGCCAGTCCAACATGTGTGATATAACGGAGCGCATGGCTGCGTGTGCAGCCGCTATGGTTTTAAGTGGTCAACATTTGATAATTTTATTTTCCTTTTATAACTCCGTGGTTGGTACATAGTGCCACCTTTTAAATTAGCGTTTATCCGTAACCACGCATTATGGATATCGTTCTTGTTTTTATGCTGTGGTGACGAACTATTCCACAGCACTGGTTCATTTTCGTACAGCGTTTAAAACTCGAATGTTAACTCGTTCGTCCCAGGGTTGCCAACTCCATACCACAAATTGGTGCTAAACGTCATCTAAAATAGTGCTAGATAAGTATGGATTTCCAAAAATAGTGCTAGATTATTAAAAATTTAAATTATAAAAAAAATTGTTTAATTGTGAATGACGCTTATTTCGATAATTTTTGCATTCATTTCTGTTTTGCAAAATATACACATTGCTTTCAAGCTATTACCGAGTGGTCTATCTAAGCCATTTCTTGTATTTCGGATCGAAAGATCCGATCCCACTTTCTTCTGAAACTTTGAGCATACCTGACTTTTTGCTTAAAGACTACCCATTTTCGTAACTCACCACGCACTAAGCTTTTTCGTCCGTTTTAAAAAAGCAAATCATCAATCAACAAACAAGACAAAGAAAGACTTAACTATCTTTATGAAAGAAGATCTAGTCAGGCAGGTCAAATTATATCAGAATCAGATTGCCGTTTTGTTACTGACCGCGTGACTGCCTTTTGTTCTGCGGTAACCAGAAAATAATCAGCATGAGTAGGTACTATTTAGTGCTAGATTTGGTGCTAGGTGCTATATGCCGTTGTTTCGTGCTGGACTTATGAAAATAGTGCTAAATCTAGCACCGAATGTGCTAAGTTGGCAACACTGGTTCGTCCACTCCATAATGTGTGCTGTGCGTGTACCTACGCGAACGCGCTATCCCAGGTGAAATGGAAATGAAATGAACCGACGCAGACGCGCCCCTACAGGCCGCGACAGGCCGCGACAAGCGCCGCCGCGCCGCGCCGCGCCACGCCTTTGAACTTACCGACTCCCGACTCCCGACGGATCGGGCGGGCGACGGACGACAGGCGACCACAGGCCTCATCGGATGTGACTGTTCCCACGGCCTGTCGGCTGTCCTGGCGCGGTCTGGCCTGCGAAAAGACAGGCCGTGGGAACCGGGCTTAAGAAGGGGTCACATGACTTATTCGTCAACTCGCGAGTGTGAAACTAGCGAGCGCGCGCGAGTTGATGGGTCAGGCCGTAGATTTTGCCACAAATAGCGCAATGGTGACGCAAAATTTTCTACGAGTCGGTCGCACAAAGTGGTGCAAAATGGTAGCGCAAAATTATTAAGGAGCACGTACATTAATGTGATTTTATTTAACAAACATGTACTAACAAGAGGTATTGCATCAAACTAGAAAAAGAAACACGATGATGGTATGTAAGTATGTTTAATTAATAATTAACAATAATGTATTTAAATTTTTACTTTTTTGCATTCACAATGCAATTTTTATCATAGAAAAATGGAAAATAAAGTATTTAGAAAAAAGTATTTAGTTGTGAGACGGGTCGATTTTTTCTAAATACTTTATTTTCCATTTTTCTAACAATAATGTACCTATGAGTAATTCTTTTTTATATATTGCGCACAATGAAAAGTTAAACAGGATGACAAAACTAGTAAGTACCTATGTATGATTTGTTCAATTTACAAAAAAAATACATTTAATTTGTTAGATGGAGGTATTTGGTATTATTCATTATTAATTATATAAATATAATACAACTTTAAAATTTATTTCATCTCTTTTCAATGTTTGAGAGTCCATTACTTTGACTCTAGCAACAACCTGCTTGAAGTATCACTTTTAAAAGGACCTGCCAACCATTAGGATGCCAAAAATAATAAAAAAATAGATCTGTCAATAAAAAAAAAGTTACATGGGTTTAAAAGTTAGTATGAAAGTGACGAAATTCCAAAACTTATAAAATACAAAATAAAAAAACTTTGGACCTAGGTAAAATCTTTGAGGCTGGTTAGGTAGCAGACCACCGCACCTACCCCTATTTTCGTATGTTTAACGTTCTGCCGAACACCCTGTACTTATAGAATATTAATAAAATCTAACAAATCAATTAATAGTAATGCTAGTCATGTTTTTTAGCGGAATTACAGCTAAAAGTAATTTCAAAATAATAAAAAACTTGAAAACCTTGTGTGCATGCACTATTATTCAATAGCGTAAAATAAGTGGCGCAATTTCTACGCAACCGGTATCGCAAAGTGACATAAAGACAGTTTTGCGGAACCGAGGCGCAAATGAAATCGATCATAACTCTTAAAATATACTATTTAACAAGGCTAGTTTAACATATACAGATCACACACATCTAATTAAACCATGCGCAACAACAATTATAAGTTTTAATCAAAAACTTACCTTGAAATCTCAAAAAATGCACTCTGCAAAGTAGGCGACACTTTTCACTTTGATCGGAGTTGACACCGAAATGTCAAAAAATATGGTCGTCAACGCTGCATTGACCATAGAATACGATACTTTGGTGATGCAAGCACTCAAACAAAATCTTAATAAATGTTTTAAAACCATAAAATGGGTGAAAATGGTTGCGCAATATAAGTAGCGCAAAGAAATGGTTTTTCAAAAAAAAAATCTTATTGCCGAAAATTTATCTTTTTTCTTAGGAAAGACGCAAAGATATTAAAGGAATGGCAACCTTATTATTATTTTATAACGTCAAATCAAACAGCTCATCAATAAGTTAAAAAATGATAATTTTATCGATGTTTAAGCTGTACACCTACCACTGCGGATTCGCGGTTTTTATAAAAAATCCGTCACTTTTGGGAAGGAAATGTCAAATAGTTTTCCAAATATATAAACTTATCCAAATATCTATATCTGCCTTGGTTTGCTATTTCTTAGGAAACACGATGATAAGATTGAGACATTTCTAAGAGTACTATATTTAAAATTATATGAGGCGGAGACTTTTGTACCCTCGAATGTGGCAAAATCTACGGCCTGACCCTGATACCTTCCAATTTTAATTACTTATTTTTGTTGTCGTCAACTCGCGCGCACATATAAAGTACAGTCAAGTAAAAACGGATTGGAACAAAAACTATAAATAACTAGGTAGCTATTTCCCGCAGTTTCGGACGTACTAAATGATTCTGATAAGTATCAACCTACTAACATTTTGATCTAATTCGATGCAATATGGATCCAAATCATCGTTTGGATTCTGAAGTACCAGGATAACATAGATACACTTTATCTAGTATATTATCTAGTATACACTTTATCGGTAGTTATAGTACCGACCGACACAGGTAAAGATTTTTTTCTAACCAGTCGCAACTATAAGTACCTCCTCCATAGCTATGTTATCCTGGTAGGTACTTTAGAACCCAAACGATAATTCGCAAAGCTACATTGTCCTTGTACATACTTTAAACCGTTACTAGAACACCAAGTATCTTAAGGTTGTTGTAGCTGACTGTACATAAATAATGTGCGCGCGAGTTAAGGCGATGATTCCCGACAGAAATAGGCACGCTAACGCTTGCTCGGCCGCGCGCGATACACTTCACGTGGACGCAGCGGCAGCCGGCAGTGAACTGTGAACTCGCGAGCGCCCCGCGAATCGAAAATCACTTAAAATTCAATTAAAAATTGAATAATAAATTTTTTAAACTTATGACGGCCGGAATCCCTCGGCTATTCAAAGACAATTATTTTCATAAGTATATTTTTATTAACTAAAACCAAGTAGGTACCTATACTGCAAGTAATAGGATATTTGGATTACGATTAGACGGATGTTTGGGATTTTATTTGACACAGTAAAATATCACCAATTGAAAAAAACGGCCGGAAGCACTAGATAAATAACTGTATAATAACATATATTTTTTCCATACTTTAAGTAGGTACTTGTGATTTGCGAGTAATCCATAATTTAAATACCCTATTTTGGGGAATCCCAGCCTTAACTAGCTTAGATATCACGTAATGAAGAGAGCGATGCTCGGTATTTCCCTGCGCGATCGAATCAGAAATGATGAGATCCGCAGGAGAACTAAAAAAACCGATATCGCTCGAAGAATTAGGTAGGTAGGTACCTACTTACCTACATCGTTAAAATGGCAGTGGGCGGAACGGGTCACAAACACAGCGCGGAGAACCGATGGCCGTTGGGGCGGAAAGGTTCTCGAATGGCGACCGCGTACCGAACGACGTTCCGAGGGCAGGCCCCCTACAAGGTGGACCGACGATCTAGTCAAGGTCGCGGGAAGCCGCTGGATGCGGGCAGCGCAGGACCGAGCGTGGTGGAGATCCTTGGGGGAGGCTTATGCCCAGCAGTGGACGTCGTTCGGCTGACATGATGATGTTACTTATTCCCACCAGACCAGATAGGAAGGTTAGGTACCTAAATGTTCTTATTTTTGAGCAATAATGTAACTTATTCCCACCTAGGTAAAGCTTAATTTCCTATACTAGATAGTTTTTGACTTTGCAAGTGCGGTGACCTTGATCATGACGGTGAGCGCGTACCTACCTACTAGTAAAATACTTAGAAGGTCTTGCAAGTATATCGGGGCTGGCACCTGGTTTCCGTACCTGGAAGTAAAAACCTGGTACAAAAACCAGGTTGCGTTAATAGGTACGCACCATACCCTTCGATCATAAAAAATATTTTTATAAAAAAATAAAACCGCCTTCAAAAAAAGACATCAAAAAAATAAAAAATAATCCCTCACCAAATAACGTAAGTAAGTAGGTAGGTACTTTGAAGTTGGGCGTGAAACCACAGAATAAATAATAGGCGTGAAACATGTAGATACCTACAGTTTTTTGTTGTTTTTGTTAAAACCCGCCCGACTTCAAAGTACCTAGGTACTTACGTTATTTGGTGAGGGATTATTTTTTACTTTTTTGATGTCTTTTTTTTGAAGGCGGTTTTATTTTTTTATAAAAATATTTTTTATTTCACTCTTTTTAGTGCATCATGCAGGCAATTTACGTGTTTTCTGGTAAATAGGTATGTGATCAAACTGATAACCTCCTCTTTTGAAGTCGGTTAAAATACCTTGAGGTACTTATCCCCTTTCCAACAAAACAAGAATCATCTAAATCGGTTTATAAACAAAGGAGTTACCTATGCCTAAAGATAGGTACCTACATAATAAATTCACATAAAGTGGTAACGAAAACGACAGTATTTTCAAGATTTCCTGAAAACTACTGAACCGATTTCAAAATTTCAAAACATGTTACCAACTTGGGAAAAAACCTGATGTTATAACGTTTGAATCATTTCAATCGGTTCAGCCGTCTTCGAGTAGGTACCTAATCGGTGTACATACATATAATTAAAAAAAAACCTTACCTACAAAAATACTGAAATGCATACCTAAAATACTTAGTATTTTATTGTGGTGTAATTAATTATATTCCTTTTATTTTTAAGAGCATGATTCTAACACTGAATGAAATAAGTACCTAGATAAAGTAACTTCAGTTTGTGGCGACATCTGGACGACGACGCACATAACACACCGACGGCAACCACAGCGCGAAAAAGACTGCCTCTACTCAGACAAGACTCCGCTAATAGCCGACTGATGGCGCTACCTACCGCTGACGCACCGTAGCAACTATGCGGGCCTACCAATTTATATGGAATTTCTACATCGCGCAAGCAGAATAATTCCATCAAGTTGATATATATACAACCTTCATCCAACATCAGCAGAACAGTTCTGTTGTCCCCGGGCTAGCACCCCATACCCTTACACTATCACGTCTTCCTAGCTGTTAAGTCGATTTGATTTGACAGGATAATATTAAGTTTTAACGTTTTGCAGATTGTGTATTGATTTGTGTATTAAAAGACCGCATGCTTTCGTAACCGGAATGTGTGTGAAATGATGTGTAATTATATGGCAACAAGAGACTAGCTTACTGTTACGAAGGATGAACAATCCGATTACTTAAATAACTTAAATTAAGTACAAAGTGGCCACTGGTATGTAGTATCTACGGAACGTAGTCAGTAAGTAAACGGAGTTAGTACAATGAGCCCAGACAGATCCAGTGCGCGTAAAATTGTATTGACACAGTCCCGACCCTGCTCGTACATTATGTACCTACGTAACCAGGACCATTACTTAAAGTCAGTACAATGATTTAGCAACCAGTAGGGCTACAACTCAGCGCGACTCGAGCGACATAGTTTTTCGTGTTCCTTCCAACCAATCAGCACGTCGGTCGCACGCTATCTACGATCGATCTGATTGGTCGAAAGTGCTCGCGACTTTTTCTCACTCGAGTCACGTTAAGTTGTGCTAGCCCTACAGTTACTGTTATAAAGAGCCTGGATACTTAAATAATGCGGCTGTATAACTTCGTACGTATAGCGCATACATACTTTATGTAACGGGTTAAGTAAATTACGTATGCTGCTCTGTGTAGAATCATTAAACCGCATACGTAAATATTAAGAGTGCGCCACAGTAATTTCATGATCCGGCTGACGTCATAAAGATTCTATGTACCGAACACAGTCAGTACGTAAACGGAGTTTGTAAAATGAGCCCGAATACGTATATGTAGGCGGAGACATTATTAATCATCCAGTGTGCGAAAAATGTATCGGCATATCCCCGACCCTGCTCATACATTATGTACGTAACCGGGACCATTACGTAATGAGACGGAGTCAGTACAATGATTTAGCAATCAGTTACTGTTATAAAGAGCCTGGATACTGAAATAATGCGGCTGTATAACTTCGTACGTATAGCGCATACATATTTTATGTTACGGGTTAAGTAGATTACGTATGCTGCTCTGTGTGGAATCATTAAACCGCATACGTAAATGTTAAGAGTGCGCCACAGTAATTTCATGATGCGGCTGACGTCATAAAGATTTTATGTACCGAACACAGTTAGTAAGTAAACGGAGTTCGTAAAATGACCCAGGATACGTAAATGATTATGTAGGCGGAGACATTATTAATTATCCAGTGCGCGTAAAATGTATCGGCATATCCCCGACCCTGCTCGTACATTATGTACGTAACCGGGACCATTACTTAATGAGACGGAGTCAGTACAATGATTTGGAAACCAGTTACTGTTATAAAGAGCCTGGATACTGAAATAATGCGTCTGCATAACTCCGTACGTATAGCGCATACATATTTCCTGTTGCGGGTTAAGTAATTTACGTATGCTGCTCTGTTATTACATATGCGGCATCATTAAACCGCATACGTAAATGTTAACAGTGCGGGCACAGTAATTTCATGATGTGGCTTACGTATTAGGGATGCGGCCACATTACAAGTAACTCGTTTACATTGTCTTTACAGAGCATTATGCCGCATACTTACTTAACATGGTGTCGTTACATTATAAGTATCGCTCTTACAATTTTCCTGTGAAAAGCACATTATACGTATCTGGCTGCCGGTACATTACAAATTTGCCAATTTTAAGTAGCCCGTTTTTCTCAGTGCGGAATGGTCTGCCTATATTCAAGAGGAGCAATCGCCTGGCAAAGCAAAAGGCAGAGGACAGTTGCGATTTCCTCCACAGAGGCCGAGATTGTGGCTGCCAGCGAAACGGCCAGAGAAGTCATATGGCTTAAGAAAATCCTGGAGGCTATGGTAACTGGAGATGTCCATACAGAACTTCATCTCGACAGTGAGTCTGCGATACGTTTGACTCATGACCCACCGTACGAAAGACATCAGAGGACGAAGCATATTCAGAGACGACATTTCTTTGTGCGCGAATGTGTGACTTCAGGAAACCTCAATGTTTTGAAAGTGGAAGCAGCGAAGCAACTAGCTGACTTCCTAACCAAGCCGCTATTCAAGCCACGGATAAAAGAGCTAAGCGCTCTTATAGGCTTGGCATAGAGCTAGAAAAACAAGACGGGATGTAAAGAAGTAAGGCTACGCACCCTTTGTATTAGTCTATGATTGTGATTACATGCTCTTTGGTTGTTATAGTGCTCCATAGAGTAACTTGTATATATAGGAAATAGAGAACAATCTTCGGCCCCTTTAGCGGAAGTGTAACCTGGCGCCATCTGGTTTCTAGCCATAGCAGCTTAACACACACACATACACACTTATACACGTACGTACACATATACACGCACGCACGCATTACCTGCTATTTGCGGTTATTTGTTTTTTATTTACACTTAACATTCAGGAAGACCCACCTACACACATTCCTATAGAATAACCTATACATTACCTATACAATACTCTATCATGATAAAGAATATAACGGTTTTACAAAACAATAAAACCGATATTATGTGCCGAGAGGGAAAACATACAGCATTGTCTATGAAGAAGCAATGTGTACTTAGCTTTACGATGGTGTGGTCTGGCCTTTAGCCATAGACAAAGTCGATCTTCCACTATTCGTCCGCTAGGTGTCGCCTGTGTCCCCAGCTAGGGCGGAAGGTGTTTGCCGCCATTTCGAGTCTCATAGTCTTCACCAGGAAGAACTTCCTGCAATGCTGTATGTTTTCCCTCTCGGCACATAATATCGGTTTTATTGTTTTGTAAAACCGTTATATTGATGTGCCTCCGGAAAACATACAGCATTGTCTATGAAGACGTGTTTGTTATCTGCTGGTGAAAATAATTAACACAACGCTATGATGATTAAGACATTTTATATTTATGTCTGATAAAAATAATGTTAAATTGTCATTATAATATAATAAGAAAGTTTTCAGAGTTAAAGAAAACGATCAAAATGGTTTTTACTTATTTCTAGGGAGACTAATCGTTTGCAATAATTGTTACAAAAATTATGTCTTGGACAATTTCCAATTGCCCCTAGAAAGTATTTTTTACCACCTCAAAGAGGCGAACAGATCTGCAGCTTCCTGAAGCTATCAGTAAGCACATTTTATACTTAATTTCATTTACTGCAGTATTAAGCTTTAATTAATTATTTAATTTAGTTACTTTGTCTTTTAGTCATGACCTAAAAGAAGTATTCTCTAATTATCTCAAGAAGTATTACTGGTATTACTGCCGGTATATTTGAAATGGTTTCCAAGCTGGCTATGAACATGTGAGTCAGTTTCAAGCCCAAAATATGGAATAAGAAAACTGTTTTAATGGACTCTGCGTCCAGATGATAAGAATAGTACTTTGCTGATATACTAGCGATATCGAGGAGTTAATAATCTTAGACTTGGTTGGCAGAAAGCCACTTTAGGAATAGACTTGGGTCCCAACCACATTTAAAATTTCGTTTCAAGTTTCAGTTGGAGAATTATAGTTTTTCTCTGTGAAGTCCAAAGATTATAATAATTTTTCTGTTACAATAGATTTATCAAGAATTTATGCGATATTATAAGGCTTAGTCAAGAGATGTTAAGGATCGTCTTGATTATCACCATCTAAAATATCTTCTACTTGCTGGCATATAAGCCGTTTAGGTAGATTTACGTCAGTTTTGTTTTTATTTAATAAATCTTTTCCTTCTTATGACCACTCATATTTGACTACCCCACCCCCAATTTTTTAAATTTTCAGGTGATTTGTAATGCTTGAACCTGTGGAGGTGGCAGTAACAACGTTATACCTATCAGCGTCTTGGACAAGTGCAGGATTTCACGCGTGTGATCCAGAGATCGCGATTTCGGAACTTGTGATCAGAGAAAGAAAGCTCGAGTACACTCTGGCTCGACTATCATGCATGTTCTGTATAGATGAGTGCCCCAACTCTACTCGGAAGCGTCCGTTAGCTAGAAAGTGAGTAACTGGAGGTTCTAGTATTTTTGTCGAGTGGTTTATGGCTCCGCGCCACAACACACACAGCTGTGTGGCTCCGCGCCACATCATCTCTTGGCATACCTTTGTAGGAATCGAGATAGTATGTCGAAGTTACATTTTGTCGAATTAGCGTTACAATATTTGTGAGTAGTAGCGGCAGTGCGGCCGTGCCGTGGCCTACAGAATCTCGCCGGCCTCGCTATTACGCATAACGAAATTGGCAAAGCTCCGCCAGGGTACAGCAGACTCTAAAGTGCACGCAGGCCAGGCAGTACCTCTGTTCTATGAAGCGATCTAGACTCCTGTTGAATTTGTCTACTTGCTACTAAATTATTCGCTATATTTTGAATTTTCTGCTGTATTTCGCCGAATTCGGGAATATTCCCAGTGTTGAGAGTGCGTTAGGGTAGGTTTTTAGTAACTGACTGTACAAACCAGGTTTCTCCAGGTGTCTAACGGCCTCCGCAGTTTCTTGGTCCATCGGTCTATTAGTAGGCAGGTAAGACCTTGACGAACTTCCGGGTCGGGATAGGGTGTCCGCGACCCTGCAGGTAAGACCTTGACAAACTTCCGGGTCGGGATAGGGTGTCCGCGATCCGGCACGTTACTGGGTCTCAGCGACCCAGCACGTTAGTGTTGCAATAATTTTCTACGAACTTTCGCTGGTAGGGTCTACGCGACCCAGCACGTTACTGGGTATCCGCGACCCAGCACGTTGCTGTTGCAATAATTTTCGACGAACTTTCGCTGATAGGGTCTCCGCGACCCAGCACGTTACCGGGTCTCCGCGACCCAGCACGTTGCTGTTGCAATAATTTTCAACGAACTCTCGCTGATAGGGTCTCCGCGACCCAGCACGTTGCCGTTGCAATAATTTTCGACGAACTCTCGCTGATAGGGTCTCCGCGACCCGGCACGTTACTGGGTCTCTGCGACCCAGCACGTTACTGTTGCAAAAGTGTATCAGCCTCCGCGTCGCAGCCTGTAGGCGCAACTTAGTAGGTGTATGTCGTCATGACCTGACCTCTCAAACACTAAGCGGTTATATGAGACTGCGCTGCTGTCAGATCCCACAAACGAAAATGCAAACACAAAAACGAACCTTGATAATTGGTCCTTAAAACCACCCGATGCGGTTGTGCAGTAGGGATACGAGTGTAGATTCCTTTACTCTAGTTTTATATCTAGTTTTTTTTTTCCATTCAGTCTCCAAGCTGAAGGAACACCGACTTCACGGAATGTGAAATATGACAGTGACTAGTTCTGACAAGTTATATGTGTTGGTGATGTAATTATAATTAGGTACTGTCTGCGCAAGTAATAATAAATAAAAAAGTGATGAGTTATTTTAATTAACTATTCGTTCAGCTTTCGAAGATTGGATGCATTATTCCATTGCTTTTCTTCCGCAGAAAAGGCTTGGAAATGAGACTGGGAGTCTTGTTTATAACAAACAGACCATAATCCTTCCTTTCAAAAGTGCCCGGATCAATCTGTTGTTATTGGTAATGTCATTGCATGTACATGTACTGGTATTGTCATTGCACTGGTATTGTCATTTAATGTTTCACTGTTACTTGTGAAGGCATTATTTTCTTTAAAAAAATGGTTAATGTGTGGCAAGAGCAAGATACACACATGAGATGTACTATCATTAACCCGCACAGATCAGTTTTGCGTATATAGAGGTAACTATATTGTGTTGACAAAACACACAGTTGGTAGTACGACCATAATGAAATACAATATAAACGTGTATAAGACAAACGTTACCTGTAATGTGCAAGATAGTGAAAGCCCAATTTACATGTGGGGTACTAACATTACGTTCTAATAAGATATATGAAGAAAATAATGTCAAATGTACGAAATAGCACATTGCTTTAATTTTTCAGTCTGTTTTATTATATTTTCGTTGCCGATGTGAAAGGAATTTGTTCCGTGAACATTTCTTAAATAATTTCAAAGATGAGGGTAGGTAAAAACCCAAGCTCATTTCTGGGAGCAAACGTAGCCTTTTTAATCAAATTCTACCGCCTTGAAATCAATTCACCTTTGTGTAAGTAAATTCAAAAGTTTATAAAGATTCACCCATGGGCAAAAGGGATAAAGACCCGCAATGCATGGTATTGATGTAACATAAACACTAGGCATTATGTTTTTTTTTTCTCTTTTTATTAATAATGTGTAATGAGTAACGATATAAATATCCTTAGCTCAGAAAACGCTAGCAAGTTTATTGTGCCTGCTATTCATGTTAGTTAGAAAAAATCGTAAACATAACTCTTTATTATTTTTAATTTCAATACCGGGTTGGTTAAAACATATCATGCAAAGCTTAAGCTTAAGCTTCCCTACAATTGTAGTGAACGTATTGCCGATTTTAAGAGTAACAAGGTTGAAATTCCATCATAAGTTTGAAAAGTTTCTTGTCAACTGGTTTGATGAACTTTTTATGCACATTTACTTAGTTCTAACAGTTTTGCATATCCAGTTGGTGTCTTGACATTGATACAAATCGGCTTAGTCAAGTTCTCATCAGTATTGTATTTGTAAAAAGACTGACCTGATATATCACGCATCGATCCGAGGATCGACCGTTACCTCAGCTCTTAGTTTCCTTTTCTCGGTGTTTGATGGTTGTTGATCAGTCTCACTGGAGCTGCTGGTCAAACTTTCCTCTTGTACTGGATCCCTCTCGTCGATGTCGATGTAATGGAGCCCGTTGACCAACGCCATATTTTTCCGCAAATTCCGTAATAACCGAGAAAAAAATAACAAATTTAATATAGATCGTTTATGAAAGACGTTAACAATTAACGTGTGAGTTGAATTTCCGATCTTTATTTGAAGATCATGAAGATTCAGGACGATTTTCGTCCGTACGTGACGAAAGTACACAACGCTATGAGACTCGAAATGGCGGCAAACACCTTCCGCCCTAGCTGGGGACACAGGCGACACCTAGCGGACGAATAGTGGAAGATCGACTTTGTCTATGGCTAAAGGCCAGACCACACCATCGTAAAGCTAAGTACACATTGCTTCTTCATAGACAATGCTGTATGTTTTCCGGAGGCACATCAATGGATAATTTGCGTAAATAAAATGCAGATTAACAATGCACCTTACTTTATTAACAATAATCGTAGAAGACACCAATAGTAACACTTAGTTAAATATTATATAAATATGACAAATCTACTGATATTTAAAAATACATTTGTTGTACACTGCACATAACAAAACCAACAAGTGGTATGTAGCTCATGTATGAACCATATATTGAGCAATGTAAAAGGTGCTAGAGGACAAACCTCTCCGTTTATCTGCCCCCTGATTCAAAAACCGTCGGAAACGGAATCGGGTTCGACTTCTATGCTTTGTCTTTGTCTATTCTTTCACCAGATAGAATGATGATGATGATGAGCAATTCTGTAAGTATAGGAAAAAATGTGTGTAAATGTGATAATTTTTCCTATAGGTACTTACAGAATTGCATTGTAAATGCATAAAAATAATTTAAAATCTCAATTTAATGGCTCTTTCATCTTAATCGATTGTTAAACATTTGTAAAAATGTTTCTTTCGGATGCGAGGGTTTCCTCGCATTGATGATGCAACGCTGGCCTACAGCGTAACAAGTGATAGCAAAATTCCACGAGTCGTGTAAGCCTTTCGGTAGCTTAGTTGGTCAGAGCATCGGGCCGGATTCCCGGAGGCGCGGGTTCGAATCCCGCCTGAAAGCTACTTATAGGGCTCGTGGTTTTTTACTGTCACATTTTTTCCTATAATACCTAGTTAGTAAAGAAAATAGCATATTTGGGATAAAATCTAGCCAATGTCACTACTCACTAGGGAATAATATAGCTTTCTACTGGTGAAAGAAAGTTTAAAAGCGGTTCAGTAGTTTTTTTGTTTATCCATTACCTACAAACATAGAAACATTGAAACAAACAAATAAGTAATCAAATCTTTCCTCTGTAAGTATAATATTATAAGTAAAGTTTGGATAAACACAAAAGCAAAAGTCTCATCTTTCCTCACCAAATATTATATTATTATTATTATTATTTCCATGTTTTTTAGTATTTCCTCAAATTGCTACCTGTAATCATTTGTTTGCAAATAGCAATGAACAAATTGCTGCAGTACATTTATAAGTAATTACTTGTTATACAAGAGAGCAAAGTTGTTTTTTGCTGCGAGTGCTGAATTCAAATCACGAACTAGCGAAGTAGTCTAATATAGACTACTGAAGACAGTGAGTGATTTAAAGGCACGAGACATCAGGAAAATTTGCTCTCGTGTTATACTTACATACAACTTTTCACCTCTACCAGCGAGAAAAGTGTTACAGGTGAGAAAAACAACATTGAAGGCAAAATTTGACAAAAGGTAATTATATTTAATAAAATAATCAACATCAAAATTACAAAATTAAAAATTAAAAGTAAAAATGCAAGTTGAAGTTTACGAAACTGCTTGTCATTTTAATGAAACCAAACATGATTTATGTAAACGATAATACTGTTCACTACATATTTTTTACATTTTTCATCAAAAGTCGAAAACTATGCGGCTTAAGAAAAAAAATTTGGCGCTCTATCATATTATACCTACCCCATATGCCCTAGTAGCCCCACTTCGAATTTTTAAGACCCCCTTTCAAGTGTCTGTTGCAAAAAAAAATATACTTAAATATTTTTATTTCTCTCTTAATTGCAAAATAGTAGGGCAAACGTCATTTAAAATTATTCCAAATTTGCGAGTTTTTAGGTGCCAAAAGCGCCCTTTTCTTGCTGGAGAGGTGAAAACAATATTACAATCAAACATTAAAATTACACAATTACAAAATACAGTACACAATAAATAATACATCACAATAATAAACACAAAAACTGTGATGTGAGCTTAATTTTTTGCAATAATAAATGTTTATTGTTCAATTACCCATTCTAATTCTTATTACGTAAACATTTCTTAAAAACTATCATGTTATATTACAAAATTAGTAACATTTAAGTACCTAATAGACTTTACAATTTAACAATGTATCACTTTGAAATGAAAAATAAAATAAAAAAGCAAACTGCAGATTCCTACATTAAACATGATAGCTAGTTCAGTAGGCAATTTTTTAAATGAATATGTTATCATGTTATCAAGGTAGGTAATTATCAAAATAAATTATCTGACTAAAAAAAGATGATGGGCATTTTTATATGGCTACTTGACGTACTTCTTGTACTTGCATTATTATGGCTTTAATTTGCTTAGCTATCTCAGGCCCTTTTGTAGCGCTGCTTGCTGCAAATGAATAAAAGATGACTTGTTTATAATTGCGAAATCAGCCGCGAATCGTGAAGACTTGAGCGTGATCTGCATATTGTTGCTTGCGTTGCTCTCCATTGTCAACAAACCCTGTCACCTTGTCCTTTCTTTCATTGTAAGAAACATGCGGTTTTAAAGATATTTCGTCGAATAAAATAACACATAATTTGTCTTGGCTCGTTGTCATGCTTTCGGCTTTCTTTCTCAGTTGGGAAAATATTTTCTGAATAAGTTTTATTAGAGTTTGTGGAGCCGGAAGTATAAAAATTGTTCTAAGGAATCGGTATCGTTTAGGACTCTGTTTCAAAATTGATAGACTTGCAATTTTTTGTTCTAACGTAAATCTTCTTCCTTTTAGTTTTTTTAATTTTGGCTCTACTGTATTTTCATTAACAGTTTTGCTACACTGGAGCAATTTTCTATGGTGTTTAAAATTGCAGGGTTACTTGAAAAATGTTTTGCAGCTTTAATATCTGCAGTTTGCTTTTTCATTTTATTTTTCATTTTACAAATTTTGTTTTTGATTTAACTAGTTTATTTTTTAACTCTTTTTCTTTGCTTGTTAGAAAAACTCGGCGAGTTTTTCTAACAAGCAAAGCGTTCTTCGTTTCTCGTTTATGATGTTTTTCTGTAAAAGATGATAAGTCATATTAAATAAATGTTTATATCGTTGATATACTACGTAAGCAATTATTTTTTTACTTCACAACAACAAGTAACTATAAAAATATCTCACCAGTTTTCTGTTTGATACTTTCCACATTGAATTTATTTTCAGATAAAACTTGTTTAGCACAAACAAGCTCCAAATTCTTAGGACCTGAAACATAATATGTGATTTATATGCTTACTAGCTTTCCGCCCGCGTCTTCGCCGCGTGGACTACACGACGGACGTTAACTTGCGGGAATGTGACATTTTTCCGGAATAAAAAGTAGCGTATGTTCCTCTCCTGTCTACAAAGTATCTGTGTCACAAATTTCAGCCAAATCCGTTCAGCCGTTTCGGCGTGATTGAGTAACAAACATCCAAACATCTAAACTCTCACATTTATAAATATTACTAGCTTTCCGCCCGCGGCTTCGCCCGCGTGGACTACATGACGTTATCCCGCGGGAATGTGACATTTTTCCTGGGTAAAAAGTGGCCTATGTTCCTCTCCAGGCTACAAAGTATCTGTGTTTCAAATAATATTAGTAGGATTATCTAGTAATAGTAGTTATAGATAGCCATCCCGCGATAGACCATTGCGAAAGTCACGCCGCGCACGCTACCCACTGCTCTATATCAAATTGCATGAAAGTCAGATTAGTGATTTAGTATGTGTGTCCTAAATTTCAGCCAAATCTGTTTAGACATTTAGGCGTGATTGAGTAACGTGAGATTGAGTTCATGTGGGTTTGAGAATTGTTTAGATTTACAATTGGACCCGGTAGGTGGCGCTGCTGACGGTATCGCCGAGTACCTTATACATTACAATAACACAGGTTTTTACCCCAATATTCCCACAGGAACGTGTACCACGCGAGTAAAAACACGCAGAACAGCTAGTATTTGTTTAAGTATGTAAATATTTATTTGTTTAATAGAAATAATCTAACCTTTGTACACTTGATGCACAATTTCCATATTTGGAGCTTGTTTGCACTCCAAAACATTAGGATCTGAAACATAAATTCAAATGTTACTAATGATATTAGCAAAGCACTCTCTATTATAATAGAGTCCTTCCCAGGAATTCAAACTATCACCTTAAAAAGCAATTCCATGCCACAAATTTCCCCGCGCTAAAAGTTATTTTCCCATGGGTATGAGAGCTTAATTCCCGCGGTAAAAAATAGCCTATGGCTTTCCTAGGGTCTTAAACTATCTCCATTCCAAATTTGGTTGGTAGAACAACATTTAATATTTTACCTTTGGATGTTGACGGAATGTTTTCTATAGAGCTCATACATCTTTGAGCAATCATCGAAAATCGAGGTATGGTTAATAGTCCTGAAAATAGGCCTCCTTTAATCATCTTAAGGTTTTACCCTATCTATAGACAAGTCATAAGTAATTCTTGAGTATAAGTCATTACTTAAGCAGCCATTTATATACAATAAACAAAAATTTTAAGGAAGTAAGAAACCATTAAAAGTATGTTAATGCTTGGGCAAGTAATAGTCATTGATTTCATTACTTAAGTACGTTCAGTAAAAACAGCTATTATTATTCTTATTATTATTCTTTGGAATCATTTTCAATTCAACATGCAGAAATTTATGCTACTCTTAGAAAGGATTATCTTGAATAATTTGTTGCTTTTTTTAAAGCTAATTATAATTTTGTGACAGAATCATTAAGAAGACTGAATTTAGAAAAGTGTAATTCTAAGAATAATGAATCTTCAAGATTATGAACAATTAAGAATTAATAATGTAATGGGTTATTTATCAGCTAAATAAAGTCTTGGTACTGCTACTCGACTTAGTTTGTTATAACGACAGCAGTGGGTCACTTCAAAATGACGGTGACAAACTCGGCGATTTTTATAGATAGTATTATCATCCAGAGCCACAATATCACCTCCGACAGCATGAACCCATAACCTGAACCGCGGTCTATGTCTTTCTTTGGATTGGGAAATACGTGTAGCACAGGGTGTGATTCTGTAAATTTAAAATATACTTTTATTATGTCTAGTTTATTATTTAAGTCTTAATTATGACAATCAGGAGAGTACCACGACGGAAGGGTGTTCTATTTACTTACCTCCACTGCTAGCGCATCCAGGAACACAACAAAAGTTTTTCGATGTCATGGTAAAGAAAGAGTCCTGTCCTGTCTCACAAAAACTTCAGCTCAACTCGAACGTACTTGGCGAGGAATGTAGAAATAGTCCACGAAACGCAAAGAAACACTCAACAAGAACACTACAAATTATATAGATTAAGCGAAGAGTTATTATTAAAACTTCAGTACGAGAAGAAAACGCACAAACCCAAACAACCAGCAACAACAAAGACAAAGAACAGCTGACAGTCAGCTGACAGACGTGTGACAGACAACCTGACAAGCTTTTGGTATAATGTTGCCAGGCGAAAATTAAAGAATCGCCATCCATTCGTCTTGACTTGACGTAAACTGTTATTTTAATTGATGAAGCAACTTATTTTATGATCATTCAAAAAAAATAAACTTTCCATAATGTTGTGTGACACAAAATTCTACCTAACTGCCCGTGAAATTGTACTTAGAGTGTGTGTCAGATAACTCTGCACGTGCCTGGCGCGTTTTTGGCGCTAGTTACAGTGCATTTTTTTGTTCTAATGTTATAGAGAAGATTAATATTCGATTTTTACCGCGCGCAGACTTATCTGACGAGCACTCTAGTGAAGATATTCATATGAATATCTCTTCAAAGGATATCCTTTAAATACATAAATTTGGATAATTGTCGAAACTATGGCAATAATTTGATCGATGACTATACTATAAATTTCAGAAGTAATCATATTACATAAATAACTTAGTACTGTGTGGGATTTTTCATTTTGTCGGCTTATGTTGCACAGTTTCGCCACCTGGCCGCATGCCAGGAAACTCGTATATTATAATACTGTTAAATAAAAAATCTGTAGGTTCATTAGACGTTTAGTTATATCGGACACCTCTTTATTTCTGTTGGGTATCATCGGTAATTGTGACACTTATTTTGTACTAAGATTGAACCCCCTGTAGTGCTCTTTGTATCTGTCTAGTTATTGTTTGTTGTCTATATTTTTACTCATAAATAAAACTCGTATTTACTTCTTTAATCAGTTTATTATTCGTTAAAAGTTAATACCCGTTTGGTCGGCGCTAGGCCGGCCAGGCGGTCGGTTACGACGCGGTAGCGGAGTGGGATCCATGGGATCAGCAGCCGTATCGCGTTTGTTATGAAAACACAATTGTTTATTTCACCGAGATAAAAATGTCAATTTGTGTGAGGGTAGATGAACAATAGAAAATATGGTGGGAGAAGAGCGAGTGAGATGGAAAATCGGAGAGCGAAAAATGTGAGAAGAGTAAGAGGGTACACTTAGAATTTTTTCCTCACGAAAAATCTTGGTGTAACCCAGAAAAGGGGCGGGAACACACACAAAATGTCACTGCACAAACACAAAAGCGTCAATATCGGGGGAGACAGTCACTTGATTAGTGTTCCGGACACTTAGAAAAGGGAGGCTATTTGCTGCGGAGCTGGGCTCGACGCGCCAAATAAGTGGCAGTAGTGACGTCACTCGGAGGCGGGGGGCTACGGAGCACACACAACCGTCTACAACGAGTGAACGAACCGAACTGAATGAACTGAACTGCTGTAATAATACTCGTCTTCTTCACATGGTGGCCACATCTTGGCTTATTAACCACTAGTGGTGTTTCATTTCGCAGCCGGCATACAAGCCGGCCGGTCATCGGGCATTTCCCCCTCCCTAAGTGCTTCACCGACCGCCCTCAGCGCGGTCTAGCCCTGCCGGGTGAGACCCATTCGGGAGGCCCAGCGAGCGACCTGCGAGCGGGCGGTGGACTTATCGTGAGGGGGTAGTACCAAAATAATTTCATGAAATTCAGGAAATTTGGATTCCTTTCTGTGGAATGAGAAAATAAAAATATTAGAATACCCCCGCCATAGTAGGGCGGGGGGCGGTCGTCAATCGGGTGGGGTGTGGCACGGGGCGTGGCTTGCTCCCGTTTGTGTGTTGAGGGCGGGGGCTGGCGCAGCTTGTGTCTGCGGAGCGGGCCCGGGCGGTCTGGTGCTGGGTGAAGCGGCGGGTGTCGCCCGTGAGGCGGCAAGAGCGTGGGCGTCATTCGACCGCGAGTGTGTTAATCGGGCGGGGGTCGACGCTGCCGCTGGCGGCCTTGCGCGGAGTGCGCTGGCTGGTGCGGCGGGTGTCACCTGCGGGGCTGCGGTAGTGTGGGCGTCGCTCGACCGCGCGCGTGCGATGCGGGCGGGAGTCGACGCCGTTTTTGCCGTGGTTGTGGTGTCGAGTGTTGTTAGTGCGGCTGTTGTTGCTGCTGTTGTTGTAGCAGCGGTTGCTGCGGGGGCGGTGATCAGCTCCCTTGGTAGGGGGTGACTGCGTTGCGGTCTGGCGTGCTGCGGGGCTATGTTTTTTATGTGCTCGTGCGTAGATTCGTCGTAGCGAGCGAATTGGCTGGTTGCGAGCTTACCTACAAACTCGTCCAGTGTTTCGGTGTGTAGGTCGCGGTGCAGTGTTGCGTTTCTCACGTAGCGGCCGGCGCGGGTGATAGTGCGCAGGGCCATGTTTTGCTGCGCTCGGAGGCGGCGCTTGTGTCTGTCTACCGTCTCTGGTACGAGCGCGTACCAGGCTGGGGCCGCGTACGTGAGAATAGATCTGACGTAGGTTTTGTATATTCCTACTTTAGTTTTTAGCTGCAGTCGGCTGGCCAGTACGGGTTGTAGGCGAGCTCGTGCGGTCTTGGTGCGAGCGATGGTGTGGTCCACGTGGTGCCGCATTGACAGCCTGTTGTCGATGGTGACACCGAGGTAGATGGCTGTCGTGCTCCACGGTATCTGTTGGCCCTGGATAGTGGCGTCCGACTGATATTGCCTGGGTTTTGCTAATGTTAAGCTTGAGGCGCCACTTACTCAGCCAGGTGGGGAGTGCGTCCAGCGTGGGCTGCAGTCTTGCGACGGCGTTGTGTGGGCGGATCGACGACGCGATGTAGGCGGTGTCGTCCGCGTAGAGCGCTAGTTTCGCGTGACCTACAACCGGGATGTCGTTGGTGTAGGTCAGGTATAGTGCTGGAGAAAGACAGCTTCCTTGGGGTACGCCGGCCAGGACGGGGCGTGGTGTTGAGAGGGTGTCCTCCACGGCCACCTGCACGGTGCGGTCTCGGAGGAAGGCGGTGATGACGCGGACTAACCGTCGGGGGGCGCTCGACTCAAGGAGCTTATATAATAGGCCCTCGTGCCACACTCGGTCGAACGCCTTCTCCATGTCCAGCATCACCACCGCACTGTATTCGCGCTTGTTTGCGCAGGTAGCGAGGTGGTGGAGGACTCGAGTGCGCGGGCCGGAACCCAAACTGCTCCGGGCGCGGCGTCAGGTGTGGGGTAAGTAGGGCGAGGAGCAGGCGCTCAAATACCTTTGAGAGGCTTGAGAGCAAGGTGATGGGCCGGTAGTTGACAGGTCTGGTGGGGTCTTTCCCCGGTTTGGGGATCATCACCACCTTGCCTCTCTTCCAGTCGGCCGGGTAGTGACCGGTGCGCAGGATGCTGTTGAACAGGCGCGTTATAGCTGCGATGGTTTTCGGCGGCAGGTGGCGGAGCGCTGAGTTTGTGACCCCGTCGAGCCCTGGGGCCTTTCGGGGTTTTTACACTATTTTACACTACTTGGTTATTTTAGTTATTTTTTTAACACTATGTTATAATAATACCGTCCTTAAAAAAAGTAAAAAATGATGGTCACCATCTGTCAATTTTGTTCTCTCAAAAATTAAAAATTCAATCTCTGAAAGTATGGTACTTAGAGAAACGGCTGATAAGTCAACTTCCAGTAAAGATTTCGTAAAAAATTGTAAGCTTACTTTCATTAATCTATGTGGCGAAGCCTAGTCAGTAGAACCGAAAACGTCAGGCCCTCAGTTCATCAATTGTCAAAATAAAAAAAAATCAAATTATTACTAAACTATTAACGTTTGGACCATTGTTTCTACGTTAGAAATTCCCAGAAGTGTTAAAGAATCAGAAATTCAAAGTATTTTTATGTATTTCTTTAGTTTACTTTGCAAAATTTGGAAGATTCATTATTGTACAAATTGATGAACTGAGAGCCCGAGCTAAACCTTTATAAATCTGTAACGGTATATTCTAGACAATTGAAAACTTCTGAAAAGATTTCACGAATTCTTTACTATATTCAGGTTCAAAAATTATTAACAATCAATGCTTAATTACTTTGACAGGTGACAGCAAATTTTTGACAATTGATGAACTGAGGGCCTGACTCATTTGGTCATAGCAGTTATAATTGACTATTACAAATTACATGGAGTTTTGCTGAGGAATCAACTATTTTTTTACGAAATCCTCTGATAGGTCTCAAGCTGTTCCTTGCGATGGCCCTCAAATACGTAATGTAAGTAAACTGTATGTATGCTTCAATGTCACTTTTGTCATGATGTGATGATGTACTACATAGTAACAATATTTTTGTAGAATTCTGCTGGGTACCAGGGCATTCTGGCATTCTCGGCAATGAGTTGGTAGACAAACTCGCACGATCTGCTAAAAACTTGGCTACAATTAGTGAATATAACGTACCATGCAGCGACCTAGTAATTCATTTGAAAGAAAATTTGCTTAAGCGGTGGTCTTTGGATTTGGAAAACACTCGTCAGGTTAAGGGCAAATGGCATGCTGAAATTGCCCCCGTACCCAGTACGAAAGCTTGGTTTGAAAAAGCAGGTTATCGTGGCAGAAATTTTGTTACTAGTTTATGTAGATTAAGAATAGGTCATTGTAAATTTCCATCTCATCTTCAACGTCTTAGACTTAGCAATAATTCTTTATGTAAATACTGTTCTGTCCCAAATTGCGACTTACAGCATTTATTTTTTGACTGTAAATATTTTAACTTGGAACGTCTTTTACTAATATGTTCTTGTGATGAAAGTATAAAAAACGAATTTCCAAAAAGTGTGCAAGATTTGCTAAAACATAATGAATTGTACAAAATTGTATATAATTTTTACATCAACACATTCGGTCCTTTGTAAATATCATTGATTTTCATTTTAAGATAGAGTTTTAACTCATATTCAGTACTTATGTTATTTGTTTTTCTTTCTTTCAATTTGTTACTTGTATTTAATAATTGTTATTTTGTTAATCTGTTTCCTTAGATTTTACTTAATCTAAGATTGTTAACTTTTGTCAGTTATGTTAGTGTTTAAGCAGATGGCCATGTAGCCAAAGCTTCAATAAAAATATAAAAAAAAAAAAAAAATGTGATGATGTCATAATACTACTAAATTGTGACAAAATAATTTCTAAGTTTTAGAAAAGTTAAGAATAGGGTAGTTTGATGCAGCTCAATCATGATGGGACGGGATCGGTTATTATTCCTTGTGCGGCCCATACGATGACAGCGGATGATATCACTTGAGTTGAAAGCAGATAATTTAAGATTAGCAGCAACAGGCAAGACAATCACTGCAGTACAGTCCTCAGCGTTGACCTCGGGCACTCCATGGAACAACAGTATCCTTCTACGGCTCAATGGTATCCACTTGCTGTGAGGTGAGATTAGACATAATTGATCTTGCAAACCTGATAGAGCAGCCATGACAAATGTCTTGAAAGAACTGAAGTCTGCAGACAAGGTGGCGATGTTAGCTCATGGGGCGGCCGCTTCAAGCTGGGATTGATATGCCTCCATGCGATCCGTGAAAAGCTGCTGGACCTTGACCAGAGAATCCTGCATAGCCTCCATAGTGATGTGATGTGTGAATATTAAAGTGGGACAAAGTGATGAATTTAAAGTAAATAGAGCAAGGATAACACTCACCGGCAGGTATTGTTTGACAGTATTTAAAATAAATAAATAAAAGCCTTTATTTCACTGACATACAAAATTTTTATAATAAATAAATGTAAACTATCACTTAAAATAGTTGTTTTCTTAAATGTTGTGGCATCGCCATTCTGTACCTAGTCAGGTTGTCCTTGGACATAGGCCTCCTCCAGGCATTTCCACGCTTGTCTGTCAAGCGCTGACTCCAGCCTTTCGGCAAATTGTCGTCCCATCTCTTTATTTGTCTTCCTCTTTTCCTTTTTCCGTCTCTTGGGTACCATTCAGTTTTATCCTTCGTCTACTTTTTTGTTTTGGATCTCCACATGTGTCCTGTCTAACGCCATTTCAAAGTTTTTGCCTTCTTGATCACGTCTACTATCCTCGTTCTTGCTCTGATGTTCTTGAACATTTGTCTGTCTGATAGACGGATACCTAACATACTGCGCTCCATACTTTGTTGGCATACTTTTAGTTTTTGGGTTGAAGCGGCAGAGAAGGCCCAAGTTTGGCAGCCGTAAGTCAGTACCGGTAGAATGCATGTATTCCAGACCCTTTTCTTTTCTAATACTGGTATATGTTTGTTCTTCATTATTTCCATCAATGACCAATACCTTGCCCAACTGTTATTCACTCTTCTCTGTATTTCTTTGGCAGTTTGATCTTTTGGTGTTATTCACTGGCCTAGGTATATATATTCATCTACATATTCAATCTCCTTGTCATCTACTGTTATCTTGGACTTCAAAAGGCTCGCCAGTTTTTTCCAATTGGATTTTCGCTGTGCTGTTTTTGTAAATCAAGTAGATTTTTATTATTATTAATTCTTTGGTTAGATAGGGCTTTATATACCGTGCAATTTTTTTTACAATCCAAACTTCAGGGGTAGGTCAAGTTACGTGTTTAGAATAAATTTACCAAAAAAAAATTTTTTTTTTTTTTTTTTACTGTAGTAAGTATGACATTATGTATGAGTACAACGTGTTATCGAAAGGGGGTAGACATACGAAAGGAGCGTGAAGTGTAGGTAGGGAACATCTATGTTGGGCAAAATTTTAAGACATTGAAATTTGTAAGTACCTACTCTTTAATCCAAGTATTATTTCTTTATCGACATTTGTTGTTGGTCCACACTATCGAGGTAAATGCCCTATTCAGCTGATAGCATACCATCTCTACCGGCCTTCTGTTAGCCTGGTACTCGGCAGACTGCCGACGAGCGATGGCCGGGTGGCGGCGCGCGACGCCGCGCCGACAATATCACGAGTTTCACGACAGCAAGTTGAACTAAATAAATGGCCGGCTGAGCAGCTAACGAATCCGTAGCTCAGCGGTCAAAGCATTCGCCCGGAAAGTAAAAGGTCCCGGGTTAGATTCCCGGCGGAGGATGGTTCGTTTTTTTCTGATAAATCCTAATCATTTGAAGTCATTTTGCTCACATCACTGATGATGTGATGATCGATCACAAATCGGATTTTACTTAGTTATTTCCTTGAAAGATGAATAAAATTGCAAATAGCAAAAAGTTTTTTACTGTCTACCCTAATTCAATTTTGACTATGAACTAAGTACCTACCTACCTACCAAAATTTAGGTCGGAGTGTCGTTTCTTTTTCTTTTTTTTTACGTAAAAACACAATTTCAAGACTAGAGCTAGCGCATACATACAACTTTAAGTTGAACAACTATTTTGTTGTGTATCATAGTATCTCTGAGTACTGAATCCTATGGAGATGGCATACCTACGAAAAATTGAAGCATACACACACACACAAGCACACATACCGAGAAACCAAAATGGCGCCTTTCCGTAGTGCTGCCCTATTTGTACATCGATATATTTATTGATGAAGTTATAGATACAAGTATTTTTGTGACTATCTACCTATATCACCCTATCACTACATTACTTTACTTTACTTTACTACATAGTATAAAACAAAGTCGCTTTCTCTGTCCCTATGTCCCTTTGTATGCTTAAATCTTTGAAACTACGCAACGGATTTTGATGCGTTTTTTTTTAATAGATGGAGTGATTCAAGAGGAAGGTTTATATATACTTTTTATCCCGATATTCCCACGGGAACGGGAACCACGCGGGTGAAACCGCGCCGCGGCCGCTAGTATTTTATAAAAGCAGTTTCGTAATCACCTCGATAATTTAAAACGGAATTATAATGTATAATTATATACCTAGTTTTTTAGAATAATAAAACTTAATAATGTGCTTAAATTATACCTACATTTGTACATAATTAAGTTCTTTATGACAATGACACAATGTGTATGTGTTTGTGCATGTACGCACACAATCATTGGCCCGACCGCGCGCGTGAGACGCAACAACTGTAAAGCCCCCAGTACAGGATGGCCGATCATGTTGGCCGACCATGATGGGCCATCGTGTACAGGGGCGGTTTGCGTGTGATTGCCGTCTGCGAGTAACGCAAACTGGCACACGATGGCCAACATGGTCGGCCAACTTGATCGGCCATCCTGTACTGGGGGCTTAAGGCCCCCGGTGTGGGAGTTTGCATGTGATTGCCGCCTGCGAGCAATGCAAACCGCCCCTGTACATGATGGCCCATTATGGTCGACGAACATGAGTGGCCATCCTGTACTGGGGGCTTCAAGGCGAGAAGAGCCTCCAAGTGCTTCCTCATCTATAGTAATATCGTAAACAGGAAAGATTTGATTGGTTGTTGTTTGAATTTAATAGGTTCCAAAACTACTGGACTAATTTAGAAATTTCTTTGACCATTAGAAAGCTACATTCTTTCCGAGTGACATAAGCTATATTTTATCGTGATATTCCCATGGGAACGAGTACCATGCGGGTAGAACCGCGAGGATCCGCATGTTATTATTAAATTTATTGCTTGTTAAGTACATAATGTATCAAAAATTCAAACGCAGATACAGTTTAAAAATAAGGTCCTGTAGTTTATTTACAAACTAACCTTAGTAAAATATAGTTCATGTTGCAGTAGTAGTAGATATAAGACCAACCTACAATATTTTACTGAGTTTATAGTTTGTAAATAAACTACACGACCTTAGCTTCAATCTGTACGATTGTAGATACATTAATACTTAGCGAGCAATAAATTTGATTGAGGGCGCCCCACTTGTAGGCTCTACTCGCCTTTACTTAGAAACTGCAATTGTATGATCAAATTTTTTATGTTTCCCGAGTCACGCGTCTATCTATACACATGCGAGACCTCCATAGAATTCCAGATCAAAGATCGCGAGAACCAGTTTAAGTAAAAAAAAGGTAATGAAATAAAACAAAAAGCTCCATATTGTAAAAACCTATTATGTTTATACAACAAGGATTGTTTCTTTTTACATAACACACATTACAATATAAATCACAAAGGAGAATGCCTACTAGGTACCTACCTACCATAGAAAAAATAAATGTCTCAAAAAAAACAAGCATTATTAAGTAATAAAATAATAAACAGTTTGAATCGAGATCTTTACTAGCAAGCATATTTTTTTATATATTTAGAATATAGCGAAGCGACATCTAGTGGTAAAAAATATACTTACTTTTAATGTGCTAGAATGAATGTAAGTTGGACAACAACTTTACAGCAAAATGACATTAAAAAAACACGTCATATATAAGTATCCAGTTTTTGGGAACAGAAAACGTTGTCGCACTATAATTTCGATTTTGCCACTGGCCTAATTAACGTCTTTTTCAAAACTTAAACTGTCGTTGACGTTTGAAACTGTTCTTCAAAATGAAAAGAGCACATAAAAATAGTTTTCGTACGAGTCTTTAAATTTTCCTTTCGCATTGTATCCAGCCATATTTTTCTTTTTTTGTTATTTTTAGGCAACCTAAAACAATAAAAACAGTTTAAAATTAATACACTCAATTTACACTTGAAATTTGAAAACATCGATAATTCGATAAGAAAAATGCTATAAGGGCAACTCTAGCGCCAAACAAACAGATTTATATTTTCTTGAAATACACCATCAAAACTCACAAAAATAAGTAGTAAGCTACATTTGGTATGAATTCTAAGTAAACTATTCACAGGAAAGCCAAAACACAAGGCATTTATTGTATTGTTTTGATGTTTTTGCAAAATAAATAGTACGTACCGGTGTAATGTAATGTTTGGACGATTTTCACTTTTTTTGATGCCACAAACTACCACACTGCAATTAGACATGTTCCTTGTTGCTTTCTCTCACTTATTAATACCTTTTATTCACATGAAAGCCTCAAATTAAAAACTTTTATCACAAAACACTGCAAATACAACTCGCGTTGACAGCTCACATACCGAGAAACCTAAATGGCGACCGGCTTCAATCATGCATTACGATGACGTCACGTTTCAATGTTGCCAAAAAATAGGTCGAATAAATATATTGCTGTCTCTTTTTACATGAAGTATTGGAGGTAAGATAGAACAAGATGGCTACAGGTTTATGAGTACAATGTCGATTTAGCTCATATTTGTATAACCGATAGTTCATATAGAACAATATGCCATCTCCATAGGATTCAGTACTCAGAGGTATCATATTATGTTTTTTTATCTATAACAATAGGTACATTGAAGCGCGCCTATCACACAACTCGATAGTTGCTCGACAAAAAAGTAAAAAAGCTTAATTAAACGGTTTAGTTGTGTGGAAATCACGAGAACCACACACACAACTCGACAAAACAGTTTAGTCGATACAAAAATTGTATGTAGGTACTTACTAGGTAGGTACTCACTCACATTCACAATATGACCACATATGACTACGCAAACTTTCATGTCGTTTTGTAGTTCTGTTGCACACACACTATTTTGAATACACAACACAATGTTTTTTTATTTCCACAATAAGAATCCACTGAGAGAAGTTGTCGTTTAACTACTAACGTAAGTAAGTAGGTACAACATCACATTCGAAATGGGCCGGTGCTGCCGGTGCACTGCACCATCATCGTGCTGGAATATCAGTTGGTTTTCCATCACAAACGTAACTCAACACGGGCAGGCAGAACACTGAGAATATCATTCATAGTAACTTGCTTCTAATCTAATCGTAAATTTTCACCGTTTAAGCTAAACAAGTAGGTACCGAAAGTGCGACGTTTTTCGGTGCTTCCCGTGAACGACTGACGGTGATGGACGTGTGAGTGACTTCCTTGTGTGCGTGTGAATGCGCATCATGCACATTTTTTTCCAGTCACATTCGCTCCTGGTACTAGGGTGATAGATCCAACTACCGGCCCACGGCGTCTCAACGACCCGGAGTTTCGTATCTAATTCTGTGGTTCCTTATCATCGTATCAATACAAGAGTTAAGGAGCCCACAGATGATCAGTCGGCCTGTCGGCAACAGCCTGTCAGTAACCCTAGTATGAGTTTGGCAAACTGTATTCGTAATCGAAAACTATCGCTGATAAAGAGATACTTTCATGTCCTTTGACTGCTTTACCGACATGCGCAGTTCATCCGAGTTTTCGTAAACGTTGACGGTATAAATCAACTGATATTAGGGGTACTGACAGGCCGCTGCCGACAGGCGAACTGATCCATCTGTGGGGCGCTTTAGTAAACGTGCGGGGCTGAGCATAAAAATGATGTTAATAATAACGTCTGTGCGAAAATAAAAATAGAATTCAATTGTTTGATTTTAAGATGCGAGCATAAGGTTATTAACTGTACCTACGTGTAAATGAAACAGAGTAAAAACTGTAAATTATGATAAGATAATAATGTAAGTTTTCGAGACTAAACATGGTTTTGTTTCTGTTCCTCGAATAATTGAAGTTTTTAAACACACAACCAAATTTTTACTTTCTATTCGGTAATTGTACATAAAAAATAAATACTAACTTATACTACGATTACCCTAATAGGGCGGACCGTCTAATGACATTTAGCGAAATGCTTGCGCCAATGGGCGTTTTCACATTAGACGTGTAGCGACGCACTCACATCGCAACATAAGCAAGACGCCGAGTATTGAAGAAATGCAGGATCAGCGAAAAGTACGAATGTAAACATCGACGCGCAAGCCTGACGTCACACACTACGTCAAGACAGAACTGAAGAATTGTATGGAAACATGAATCGCGCTAACAGAGTTTATCAGATGCGTCGCATAAATACAATTTCCAACTACTAACAGTTGGGCCGCGGTCCCCGAGCACAGACACCTAGCTCGGAGGAAGTACTTCCCATTTCGCTGAATATCTGGCGAAGCAACCTGCCTCAACATTGGTGACCACCGACATTGGACAGCAGCAGCCTTCTGGAGAATAAAGGTATACCACCCCTCATGATGGAGTCAAGCCTACAAGGTCCACGATCAGCAGCAAACGCGACTTGGTCCTGCGGCAACTACTCGAAGACTGGCGGACGACGGCAACAAGGCAGCCCACGACCGAACTGAAGGGACATACCAGCGGCGTGGCAGTTCTGCATATGAAGCTATACCGCCCATGGAGCAGCCAGCAGCACACGCTCGTCATACTGGGAGACTGGAGCGTCACTGGCCAAACACGAGTATTTCAAGCAAGGGGGGGAGTGATGTAGCGACGCACTCACATCGCAACATAAGCAAGACGCCGAGTATTGAAGAAATGCAGGATCAGCGAAAAGTACGAATGTAAACATCGACGCGCAAGCCTGACGTCACACACTACGTCAAGACAGAACTGAAGAATTGTATGGAAACATGAATCGCGCTAAGAGAGATTATCAGATGCGTCGCATAAATACAATTTCCAACTACTAACAGTTGGGCCGCGGTCCCCGAGCACAGACACCTAGCTCGGAGGAAGTACTTCCCTTTTCGCTGAATATCTGGCGAAGCAACCTGCCTCAACAGACGATAACGGTAACGACACGATATCGGCACGATATCGTCGGACTGGCAGTTTCATACAATCACTACTAAATGCTTTCACACTGTGTCGTTACCGTCAACGATATCGTCTGTCGTGCCGATATCGGTGACGACACAAGTGCGGAAGATGCGAAGCCGGTTATTAACGAAAGTAACCAAGGGTAATTAACAGTTTATTTGTTATTTACTGCATTTTTGGGTTTTTACGCTAAAAGCCACAGCTAGGTAGCGCTTTTTTTCTTGATTTGCTAGGTGTGAGTTCCGCGACGATTATGCCTGCTTCTTGATTGGTGGAGAGGAGAGAGGAGGTGGATCTCCTCCCGCCTCACCTCTCCCTTCTATTTCGAGTATGTAATATCGACAATGACCGAACGATAGTAATAATTTTTAAGTGACTTCAAAAAAAAGAAGCTTCTCAGTTTGACCTGTATTTTTTGTATGTATGTTTGTCCGCGATTATCTCGCTTTTGGCTGAACTGATTTTAATGGGGTTTTCAGGAAAGTATTTGTTACATTTAGGATAAGGTTTTAGTATTTTAACCGACTTCAAAAAAGGAGGTTCTCAGTTTGACCCGTATGTATGTATGAAGGTTTTTCCGCGAGATGCGGTTTTCAGAAAAGTATTTGTTACATTTAGGAGAAGGTTTTGGTATTACTACCGACTTTGAAAAAGGAGGTTCTCAGTTTGACCCTTTATGTACATTATGTATGTTTGTCCGTGAATATCTCACGTTTGGCTGAATCGATTTTGATACGTTTTACATCAGATGAGTATTTGTGATTGATGCGGTTTATGTGTACATCCTAACATACTATAGGTATAAATAAAACACTTTCACGGATTTTTTCACGCAATTTATTTAACAACAACCAAGTTGTTAAATAAATTGCGTGAAAAAATCCGTGAAAGTGTTTTATTTATATGGACAGTTCGCGCAGAAATCTAAGATGTGTTTATACTATAGGTACTATTTACCAAGATAATAGGTAGGTACTCGAAAATTGCCTGCATGATGCACTAAAAAGAATGACATAAAAAATATTTTTATAAAAAATAAAAGTGCCTTCAAAAAAATGCCGCCAAAAAGTCAGAAATAATACCTTTAACTCTAATATTGTATTCACAATAAATAACTTAAGTAGTAGGTACTTTGAAGTGCCCGACGCCTTGAAAGTACTTACTTACGTTATTTGATGTTAATCCAGTATAGAGGTATTATTTATTTCTTACTTTTTGGTGGCATTTTTTTAAAGGCGCTTTTTTTTATATAGGTAAGTAATATGTGCATGTAAAAATAATGTGCCTTATTGGTGTGGATCTATAATTGGTTTACTGTAGCTATTAATAGTTTCATAATTGGTATTTTAACTGTTGATCCACCAAATAAATAAAATGTCCTCGAAAGTGTCCTGGCTCATTCGAAAAAATTTATAAAACATTTTACTTCGCGCACACAGTTTATCGAAGAGAAGGTAATATGTTCCCTCTAAATATCGCACTTGAAGAATAGGATCAACTCAAAATGTTATTTGACGATATCGTTTTTTTCGCCGTAAATATAAAAGATAAAGCAAACGTAATTTGTTTACTGCTGCCATTATTAGCCATTGCCAGGGTTTTCAGGAAAGTATTTGTTACATTTAGGATAAGGTTTTAGTATTTTAACCGACTTCAAAAAAGGAGGTTCTCAGTTTGACCCGTATGTATGTATGAAGGTTTGTCCGCGAGATGCGGTTTTCAGAAAAGTATTTGTTACATTTAGGAGAAGGTTTTGGTATTACTACCGACTTTGAAAAAGGAGGTTTAAGCATGATGGTAGGCAGTTGGTGTACAGAAGACCAGGGGAGCGCTACCATCAACCGTGTGTGGGGGAAAAAGTGGCGTACGGCGGAGGCTCCGTATAAGTTTGGGCTGGGATTTCTGCCGAGGCCCGCACCGAGCTGGTACTCATTCAAAATGGAACTCTAAATGCAGAGAGGTACGTGGAAGAGATCCTCAATGAACATGTAGGACCTTTCATGGCAAGGATGGACCGGCATGGCATATTAATACATGATAATGCGCGTCCCCATACCGCCAGAATTGTACATGACTACCTTGAAGAGGTCGATCGAACTCATGCAGTGGCCAGCGCGAAGCCCGGACTTAAACCCCATCGAGCACGCCTGGGACGAGCTCCAGAGATGCGTGAAAAGTCGAAACCCCCCACCAATCACGCTTCCCGAGCTCAAACAAGCACTGGTGGACGAATGGGTAGGTATTCCTCAGCACCGGCTCCGAAATTTGGTGTACAGCATGCCTAATCGCCTGGAAGCTGTCAGAAGAGCTCGTGCAGACAATACAAAGTATTAAATGAAGAAAGTGATGAAAACAGCAAAAAAACAATCGTAGAAAAAATAAATCTTATCAAAAAATACTACTTAACTACATTAGTTGTTTTTTAAATTTAAAGATTAATATTGTAGGTGCACCTAAGTTTTATTTTATTTTTTATCTCTACAATTAAATTCTCAATTGAACCGTCTTCGTTTCATTGGGATGGCATACGTAGTTCGGGAGATATTCGGGTTTATGTGACTGACCCGTTATTTTTGGAACCGAGTGTAGTATCGATTCAGTTTCTAGTTTGCATTTTTCAACTGATGCTATAGAAAAAGCACTAAAAAGATTGAACATACACAAAGAGCTGGTCATGATGGGATTCCGCCTATTTTCTGGGTAAATTGTGCGAAAGCATTAAGCTTCCCCATTAATCGTACCCTCAGTGAAAAAAGGCATAAGTAATCTTACTTTGAATGATCAATTTTATTTTTTTATAGATGTAAATTTTAAGTTACATACATCAGCAAGAAATAAAAAATATTATGAAAATGTTACTGTTTTAGAATAATTTTTTTTTCTTGCTGATGTATGTAACTTAAAAGTTACATTTAAAAATATGATAAAATTGGTCATTCAAAGTAAGATTACTTATGCCTTTTTTTCACTGAGGGTGCGATTAAATTAACTTTAATAACTCGCTAAATTCAGGCATTTTCCCAGGCTCCAAAACGAAGGTTGAAAATTATAGGGGCATTTCAATATTTAGTATTATTGGTAAAGTATTTGAGCAGCTAGTGTATGAATACATTTATCTCACGATCACGCACGGGATCTCTAACGAACGACATGGTTTGCTAACGAAACGCTCGACTGTAACTAGCTTGGCCTGTTTTACAAACCGCGTGTTAATGGACATGAAGCGTGGTGGCCAGGTTGATGTGATCTACACTGATTTTGAAAAAGCCTTCGATCGGGTAGATCACATCATCCTGCTAAATAAGCTTATGTCCCTGGGTATACGGGGTAACTTGCTAAGGTGGATTCAATGTTATCTGTCCAATAGGTCACAAGCGGTAGTTATGGGCGGCTATAGGTCGGATTTTATAAGTGTTCCCCGTGGAGTTCCCCAGGGAGCACACAACATATATATATGACATAAATAATTTTTTCACACATACCAATTATCTTATGTATGCAGACGACAAGAAATATTCTACAAAATAAAGGACTTGCAAGACTGCGAAAAAGTTCAATCTGATTTAAGTAATTTGACCAAATATTATGAGGATAATAAAATTTCTGTTACGAACCTTCTTTTAGGTTTTTTTTTATTAATTGTATTTTTAAATTAAAATAATTGACGTTGTCAATCGATTTTCTTCACTGACATAATTGCTGTAATTTTGGAAAACTCCCTTTCTAATAAACTTTATATTTTCTAAGTATTGCGTGTATTAATTGTACAAGGGCGCTCTTTCCCAACGACGGACCACCAATAACTGGCAACCTGTGACTATTAGTGGCAATGGAAAAGTTGACGAAAGAAAGAAAATTTGCCCGTACATTATTCACTAAGTCGAGAATAAATTTGGGAAATAAAATAGAGTCGAAGGAAGTTGACGACATTGCTGCCGCCTTCAGTCTTTTGCAACATCGCGCAGAGACGCTGTTTAGCGTGGAAGAGCGAGTAAGTGAACAGTTGCTTAATGAAGACATAGATGATACCGATGTTGTTAATAAAGTTTAGAAAGCGTGCTATAGCAATAACTTCAGATATTAAAAAGGCTTTCTTGCAGATATCGCTAAGGGATGAAGACAGACAATATTTATCTTTTCTATGGTGGAAAAATAACAAAAGACAGGAAATAATTACTTACCGTCATTGTCGCGTTGTATTTGGAATAACATCTAGTCCGTTTCTTTTAGGTGCTACAATTATTCATCACTTGGAGAAGTATGCAGAACCATATAAAATGACGGCTGAAATACTTAAGCAAGCCTTCTACGTTGACAACTGTGTAACGAGCTTGGAAACGGAAGCAGAAATGAACGGGTTTATTGAAGAAGCAAAGAAGATAATGCTGGACGGTAAATTTGAACTCGGAGGATGGGTGACCGCTCCTGTTACGAATTCTGAAATGACTGGTAAGGAAGAAAAACTGTCTTTACTTGGTCTACTTTGGAATCTTGGAAACGATACACTAGTCTGTAATGTTGATTTCGTTATTGATTTGAACACGAAAGTAACTAAGAGAGAGTTGCTTTCTATAATGCAGAAAGTTTTTGATCTATTGGGAGTGGTTTCCCCGGTTACGCTTGTACCTAAATTAATTATTCAAAAAGCATGGCAGCTAAAGCTAAGCTGGGATAAGGAACTACCGGATGATTTACAGAAGGAGTATAATTCATGGATTAAGCATATACACCTCCTTAATGATTGCGAAATACCAAGAAGACTTACCTTGGAAAATATTGATAAATGTAATAATAGTTTACACGTCTTCTGTGACGCAAGTAAAGTTTCCTTTGCTGCTGCTATATTCCTTCGCAGCGAGCATAAGGGCAAAGCTTATGTACAGTTAATTCTAGCCAAATCTCGTGTTGCGCCTGTTCGTGAGGTTACTATACCACGCTTGGAGTTAATGGCTGCACTAATAGCGACACGTTTGTATTTACAAGTGGAAAAATCCTTGGATATAACAAATTGTAGAGCCTACTTCTGGACAGACTCATCTGTTGCATTAACGTGGATAACTACCGACTGGGACTGGAACACCTTTGTTAAAAACAGAGTAAGAGAGATAAGGCAACATACGGAGCAAGAAAATTGGCACCACTTACCTGGTTCGATGAATCCTGCTGACTTGCCATCGAGGGGTTGCAATGCAAAATTTTTCCTAAGCAGTAGATGGTGGGAAGGGCCGCAGTGGCTGAAGGCAGAACAGAGTAAATGGCCTAAATCTGAGTTAATAGTAAATGAGAATGAAGTAAGTAAAGAAAGAAGAAAGACTATACTTGTAAATAATAACACTACTTTGTCTAGTTTTCTATCCACGCTAACCTATTTTTCTAAATATACAAAGATTGTTAGGATGGTTGGATGGATTTTGAGATTTGTACATAATTGTAGGAATAATAATAAAAAGCGAAAAGGTGTAATGAATTATGAAGAAGTAGAACAAGCGGAAGTTTTGATATTAAAGTTGGTACAGGATGAAGCTATGGCAGAAGAAAAAAGAAAAGTGAAAGGGTTTCATGTATTTCAAGATGACAGAGGCATTATTAGGATTCGCACTAAATTACTACTTAGTGATGAACCAACCGATTTTGTCTGTCCCATATACTTAACTGGTAAACACCCAATAATTGAAAGACTTGTTATGTCACGGCATCTTTTATTAAGTCATGCTGGTTCTGGAACTCTGATCACAAGTTTGAGAGAGTCATACTGGATCACAGGCGTGAGAAAGCTTGTTAAGTCTGTCGTGTCTAAATGTGTTATTTGTAAACGTCATTCCGCGAAGCCTGTAGATACGCCTTTACCACCGTTGCCGAGAGATAGAGTAAAGCTTTACGGCCGCTTTCGAAGTAACCGGTATTGATTTAGCCGGACCACTTTTTTTGCGCTCCGGAGGGAAGGTGTGGATTGTTCTATTCACCTGTGCTGTTTACCGGGCGATCCATTTAGAACTTACAAGATCTCTGTCAACGGAATCCTTTCTTATGGCATTGAGAAGATTCATAGCACGACGTGGCCGGGTTGACACCATTTATACGGATAATGGCACGAATTTCCACGGTGCTGATAACCAACTGAAGATGCTAGATTGGGACGAGATAGCCGAATATTCTAGTATTCGAAAGATTAAGTGGAAGTTTAGTCCTCCAGCTGCTCCCTGGTGGGGTGGATGGTGGGAGCGTTTAGTGCGCTCAGTAAAAGAGCTTCTTCGTCGTAATCTTGGACAAAGAACGGTATCATACGAGGAGCTCGAGACCATACTTTGTGATTGTGAGGCAGTTACAAATTCTCGGCCATTAACATACATAGCTGAAGATACCGAAAATTTGAAACTTCTCACTCCAGCTCACTTTTTACAAGGGACTGTCAGTAGCGAAGTTACGGATCTTGACCAAATAGACTGTGATTCGTTGAATAGGCGGTTACGATTTCTGTATAAGTTAAAGAACGGTTTAAGGGAGCGGTTTCGAAAGGAGTACCTGGCGATGCTTGTACAGAAGGGTAGGGAAAGAGACAACAACTTAAGGGTTGGCGACGTCGTACTCGTTGAAACGGAGTCTAAACGTGTAAGGTGGCCTTCAGGTATAATTTTAGAAGTCTACCCAGGTAGAGACGGTCATCCCAGAGTAGCAAAAGTAAGAACGAGCTCTGGAGATTACACTCGTCATTACCGGTGCTTGTATCCGTTGGAGATCCACAATGATGTGCCTGATGTTTAGTTAATGAACTAAAGGGGTTTGTGTTGTCTCGGTTGAACGTCACATTGAAATATCGTGTGTGGAACTGGAAAATTTAGTTATAGCTTGTGTATACCGTCCCCCAAAAGGGAATTATTTGAAATTTGAGTCCACTATGGAAGATGTTCTGAAATTAGTCTGTAAAAAGAATAAGAAGGTGGTGGTGTGCGGTGACTTTAATATAAACATTTTAAAAGATATTACGATCACAAGTAGGTTTTTGAACTTATTTAAGTCTTTTGGTTTATCACATACCTTTTCAGAACCTACAAGAATCACTGCTACATCAGCAACTTGCTTAGATAATATTTTCAGTAACTGTAAAGTACTTGATAAAGCAATAATAAACTGTATAAAGTCTGACCATAGCGGACAAATAGCTACTCTTGAGCACCATCATGTTCCCCATCAGCGTAATATAATCTGCAGACCTTTGTATAATAACAGGTTAGAGAAGTTTTATGATAACATTTCCACCAAAGATCTTTGTCTTTCCAATAGTGATGATCCTAATATACGTTATAATGATGTTTTTTATGGTATTAAAGCTGAATTTGATAAAATATTCAAACAAAAAATCATTAAATCAAAAGTGGTCAGTAAGAAATTCAGTGAGTGGGCAACTCCGGGCATATATAAAAGCCGTAATAAATTATACGAGTTATATGGACAGAAGTCAATCTCAAATGACCCTAAGTTTATTAAATATGTAAGAGACTACTCTAAGACTTTTAAAAAGGTATGTGCTTTAGCAAAAGCCAAATTTCTGTCTAATAAAATTAAAGATTCTGACAATAAAATAAAAGCAACATGGAATGTTATTAGTCGAGAGACTGGTAAAACTAAATGTAATGACCGTGAGTTTTCGCTGGTATTTAATAATATGAATATTACTTCTGAGGAGGAAGTGGCATCTATCTTCCAAAACCACTTCTCTAAAATTCCACTTGCAACCACCTGTGATTTAAACGCATCTCCTAGCAAGTCTGCAACCCTCCTGGAATCGTGTGTTGACAAGTGCAATAATTCATTTGAGTTTAATTACATTACCAGTGAGACTATTCTAAAAACTTTTAAATTATTAAATATTAAAAAGACTGAAGATCTTTGGGGCATCTCAACTTACATTATTAAGTCAATAATACATTTGATTGCACCGCATCTAGCATTTATTTTCAACATGTGCATTGATGAAGGGATATTCCCAAACTTAATGAAATATGGAAAAATCATCCCTCTTTTTAAATCCGGTGACAAAAGTGACCCCGCTAACTTTAGACCTGTTTCTATATTACCGGCACTGAGCAAGCTTTTCGAAAAAATAATTTATGATCAATTGCTGGAACATTTTCGTATTAACAATTTACTACATGAAAAACAATTCGGTTTTACTCGTGGTAGATGCACAACTGATGCTGGTGTTGCACTCCTTAAGCACATTTATGAGGCCTGGGAGGGTAAACAGGATGCAATTACTATTTTCTGTGACCTCTCAAAAGCGTTTGATTGCGTTGATCATTATACTTTGTTAAAGAAATTGGAACATTATGGTGTATCAAAAATGTCATTAAACCTTATACATTCCTACCTCTCGGGTAGAACTCAAATAGTTGTTGTAAATAAAGCCGAGTCTTATGAAGCACCAATCACTATGGGTGTACCGCAGGGCTCGATATTGGGCCCATTGCTATTTCTTATATACATTAATGACCTCCCCCACTTTACTAAAAACCTATGCGAAACTGTACTGTTTGCTGATGACACCTCTCTGACTTTTAAAGTTGACAGGGGTAGTGAAACTATTGACGATGTAAACGGTACTCTTTCTAAGGTAATGTATTGGTTCACCACTAACAACTTAAAGCTTAACTCAAATAAAACCAAATGTGTTAAATTTTCTCTACCTAATGTGAGGCAGGTTCATACTGTAGTTAATATAAACGGTGAAGCAGTTGAATTGGTTAATTTCACAAAATTTCTGGGTATCACTTTAGATTCTCATTTGCAATGGGATCCTCATATCGATGCTTTGTCAAGTAGACTAGCTTCCGCTGCATTTGCCGTTAAGAAAATAAGACTTTTAACAGATATTGAAACAGCGAGGTTGGTTTACTACAGCTATTTTCATGGTGTTATGACCTATGGTATATTGTTGTGGGGCTCAGCTGCTAATATTAATAGTATTTTCGTTTTACAAAAAAGAGCAGTGCGCGCCATATATAATTTGCGGTTTAGAGACTCCCTTAAAGAAAAGTTCAAAGAAATAAATATATTAACAGTTGCATGTCAATTTGTCTATGAAAATATATTGTACGTTAAAAAAAATTGGTGTGGATTCGTGAAAAAAAGTGACATACATAATCTCAATACAAGGAACAAAGATAAACTTGCCATTCCAAAATTCAGATTACAAAAAACTGGAAGCTCCTTCATGGGCAAATGCATTGCGTTTTATAATAAGGTTCCACAACACGTTATTGAGCAGCCTCTAGAGAAATTTAAAACTATTGTTAAAACCGAACTAATGGGCAAAGGCTATTACACTGTTGATGATTATTTAAAGGACAAAAATGTGTGGAAATAATCGCCTTTGCCTTTGAATATTTTTAGTTTTGTAACCTGTATGCAATTTTATTCAAAAATAATGTATGTAAATATTTTGATTGTATTTAATGACGATATCGATATTGTAAATATCGTCATTGTTGTTTTTTTTGTTTTTTTTTTTTATGACAAAGCTGATGAGTTTCTTGCGCCCGTTCTTCTCGTCAGTTAAAAGAGTCCTGAATGGGTGGTAGGGCAAAACTGACGATTCGAAAATACATTTAAAAATGTTAATTTGAATAAAGGATATTTCTATTTCTATTTCTATTTCTATTTCAACACAAAACGGCGGGAGGATGTTACGAACCTTCTTTTAGGTTTTTTTTTATTAATTGTATTTTTAAATTAAAATAATTGACGTTGTCAATCGATTTTCTTCACTGACATAATTGCTGTAATTTTGGTTAACTCCCTTTCTAATAAATTTTATATTTTCTAAGTATTGCGTGTATTAATTGTGCAAGGGCGCTCTTTCCCAACGACGGACCACCAACAATTTCAGTAAGTGAAAGGAATACAAATGTCTTTGTATTCGCTTCACTAGCAAGAAAAATCCAAATATATTTGAGTATAACATGTGTTGTATTTGAGTTGGTTCGTTAAAAACTTCAAATATTATAGCTGAGAGAGTGATTTACTATGCTAAATAGAAATACCTACCATTAGCCAGTTTATTTGATAGTTCTAAGATATAAATATAAGATACCTAAAAGGTCAATTGTTAAAATAAAAAAAATATCTCTTGTCTGATGGCGTCTAATATCTCTGAAAATAGTGCCATATGTAGACAAGCTTTTACAGTTTTCGAACGTTCAGTTTTGTCACCACTGTACCTTAATTACGGAAAGAGAAAAGCTAAAATTTATCAATTTATTCTGGTTTTAGGATACAGAATTAAGTATCACGATTAGTGTAAACATTAATTTTATTGAAATAAGTGGCCTTGCAATCGCAAAAAACTTGACCAAGAAAAAGTAGCTTAAGTCACAAAACTGATAAACAAAGCACATTTTTTTAGGAATCTGGACATAAGAGATCTGTTTTTGAGTTTGTCTGTTTGTATATATGTCATATATTTTAATATAAATAAATATCTTTTTAATAACAGCAGTAAGTAGGTGTTTTAAAATTTGTCTTTAAAAATAGTCACATAACGGATAGCACTACTCACGACTTGTTCCATTTTGTTTAGGTATATCTTCAAATAAAACTTATATTTTGGCGTTTTCTACTATATTTCCATTATTAGATAGTATAGCCATTATGAATATATGATAAAGTATATATTAAAATATAAAAAATACCGTAACATGAGTGAATAAGAGTTTGCACAAAAAAGAAAATATGCTCTGATACGTGCCTTCCGCACCCTAAAACGTTAGCCAAATGATATGGACACATAAAAGGCGAACCCAGATTTACAGAAAAATCTTATTAAGCTTTAAAAGCTAAATCCGAAGCCAGTGAACATAAGCCAATATGCAACTTTGTTTTTGATGAGATGGGAATCCGATCTCAAAAAATATGGGATGAAAAACGAAAAAATACATTGGTTTCGTGGATATGGGAGCTGGTTCAAAAAAAAGTGATCTTTAGCCTCACAAGCATTAGTCTTTTTATTAGTAGGGATAAATCATCGTTTTAAAATACCATTAGGATACTTCCTAATTAACGGTATAACAGGAGAGCAAAAAGCAAATCTCATAGGAATGTGTCTCATGAAGTGTTTTGATGCAGGAGTAGATGTCGTTTCGTTAACTTTCGATGGGCAATCGACAAATTTTACAGCAGTATAAAAACTAGGTTGCGAATTGAAAACCCTAAGACTTAAAAAAACTACTTTCGAACATCCACACCCAAATGCTCAATACGAGGTGGCAATCTGATTGTTGCCCCAGTCACGTAATAAAACTTATAAGAAATCATTTTGAAACTAAAGCGAGTATATCTTGATGAAAATAAAATATTTATAGTGGAATTTTTTAGAACAATTAAATAGTTTGCAAAACAAGGAGGGGATACACCTCGCAAACAAACTAACAAAAAAGCATATCCACTTTAAAAATCAAATTATGAGAGTTAAATTAGCCACTCAGCTTTTAAGTAATAATGTAGTAGCGACCGCTTCAAAAGTGTGTAGACAGGAATTAAACCTACCGAAATTTCGGGAATTGGAAGCTACCGAATCATTTATTAAAAAATTTAATGATATGTTCGATGTATTTAACTCGAGTACAATGTGGCAACATGATTATAAAAAACCGTTATGCGAAGGCAATAGAAATCAAATTTTTAGTTTTTAGATAATTTTAAGTAAGTATATTTAAGAGTTAAAAGTTTACCAAAAAGAAAGTCAAACGAGATGGGCGACCTATCTTTATCATATCGCGTTTATATAAACCAGTCGTAGAAGCCAATTGCAAACCAGGATTTATAGGTACACTAATTAATATTGAAAGTTTAAAAGTGCCTATAGAAAATATATAGAATCTGAAAAGAGGCTAATTTTCTTACTTACTTTTAAATTAAGTCAGGATAATTTCGAAATATTATTTACATCAATTAGAATGCATGGAGGGCACAATGATAACCCTAACTTGAAACAATTGAAAGGAAATTACAGAAAAATACTGTCACATTTAGAATTAAAATGCTTTTCAAGGGGTAATTGCGTTCCTTTAGAAAATATAGCGATTCTAAATTGTAGTTCAACGACTCAGATCATTAACAGCACTTCATCATCATACAGACACGAAGAAGAAGAATGCAATGAAAAGTCTTAGTTACTCGTTCTTCGAAATATTGTTAATGAATCAGTTGATTTGGCTAGTCGTTTACAAGACAGTGTAAATGATGACTTCAGAAAAATAATAATATCAGAAAGTACAGTGCGATATTTGGCTAAAATCATAAAATGTTCTAAATGCTTAGATTACTTGCAGACTAATAAGAAACTTGACTTTCATAAGCTCAATAATTTAAAAAGCAAAGGCGGTTTATTAATAGATTTTAGAATGAATATTTAGCTCTTTTAATAAGCAAAGGAAATGAGAACAAAATAGAACATAAAATAGGAGATATAGTATTAATAGAGACAGAGAGTAAAAGAATGCAGTGGCCCAAAGGCATAATCAAAGAAACATTTATAGGGAAAGATGATGCACGCATGTGGCCAAGGTACAGACTACATGGGGTTCGAAGTCAGACAACGTCCCCGCCGTGCACCCTGGGCAACGTCGTCCGCATTTCCCGCGGCGACGGCAGATAGTCTGACGGGACGGGAGCCTCGCAGTTCTGTCCGCATTTGCGGTTTCGGTGGCTCCGCGCTGGCGTCCCAGACGTACTCTAGGTAGCGGTAGCGCGGTTCGGACTCGGCTGGCGCCCTGGATATTCCGGGAAGCGGTAGTGCGAGCGTGGGCGGCGGGTCCGTCCGATTGCGGTTGTCGCAATCGGCGGACGGGCACTTCTGTGTCAACCGTCGGCCGAACCGTAACCCTGCAGTCATGTTTTGGGGGCCGGTGGGGCTGCCCTTAGTTGGGTGTCCCCGCGAGGAGAAAACCTCTATAAAAAACCCTAATCCCACGCCTGCCATGGGCTAGGGGATGGATAGCTGGTGGGAGACCAGTTCCAATGTGGTCACCGGAGCAGGGGACCGGTGGACCCCTGCTTCGTTAAACCTACGCTTACCCGGGTATGGGGCCTGGTGGACCGATTTTGCTACCTTTTTCGTGGGACTAATTATGTGCACAAATACTTAAAACAAAAACGCTTTGAAGGAGATGGACATCGCCCAGGGTCCAAAAAAACTGCGGCCTTCCTTCAGAAGGAAGTAAAACAAAGGGTGTTGAAGGTAACTTCGACGACAATCTAGCGCTCGAACCAGTTCTAGAAAACGTCCAGGAGAGCGCATGTTTACGGGACTCGAGGAGAGCAAGGGGGGTGATGTCCCTTTTGCTGCCATGTCTAAGGCGAATTTAACTTCCGCTGGAAGAGGGGGCAAAATTATGTCTCACGGCGGTTTCACCGGAATGGGCTCTTTGCGCTTCCAGAACTCGCAAGAAGGCCGAGAAGAATACGAAATGGAAGAAATTGCCCGGAAAGTAGCAGACGAAAAGAAGAGAGAATTAGAGAAGGAAAGACTGGAAACAAAAAAAGAGGCAAGAAAAAAGAAAATCTCTGAGTGATCGCCTCCCGACCCCTCTGACAAACGAACCTCAGGATAGGGACAGTCCCTCATTTCTCCGCAATAGGGATTTTTCTCCTGCTGATTCGGACCATCCCACTGAACTGCGGACCAAGAGGTCTGCCACGCAGATTCAAAAAGAGGTCGAGAAACTCTCTCAAAAGCTTTTAGGCGTCGTCGCCCAGTCAGGCAATCTCAAGAGAGAGTATAAAAAGACGTGACGGACGCCAGCGACAGCTTCCGCTCCATTATGACTGAAGCGCTCAGCTTGACTGCAACAGAAGAGACTGTTCGCCTACGAGCTGACAATAGGAGACTCCAACCAACGACAAGTCGACCTCATGGAAACGCAATAGGCTACTTGACCCTTTTTTTATTCGTGTCCTAAACTATTAATAATTGTCCTATTACACCAAAAAATGTATTTATTAAAATTTAAAACATAAAAACCTACAAAATTTTATTTTGAAATTTCGCTTTTTATTAACCGGTAAAAAACGCTCTTCGCCATGTTCTGAGGTCATAAAATTTGTAACGACAGTGTTGACAGTGTCAAGTGGTTGTTTACTTACCTTAGGGTAGTTCCACTTATCAAAGATCTTTGTCCAATATGCATTTGATCAAAGAAATTGGACGACTTTGACGTTTAATTTTATACATTCAAGATCCAATTTTTTTTTGATCAAATGTATATTGGACAAAGATCTTTGATAACTGGAATACACCCTTACTAATATGCAGCAAAAGTGAAAGTGACGTTTATTTGTTTAAAAGTTTAGAAATCCAATGACGTCACAACATGGACGATAGTGTTTTCATCAGTTCAAATAATAAATGAAAAAATATACTTTTCTAAATATTTTTACTTATCCTTCTTCTACTTTTATTTCATGATATCGCTATACTACGTTTTCCTAACCTAAATACTGAAGGAAATATTCATTCGATGTATCAAATTAAGTATGATTCAAGTAGCCAATTGAGCTCCTTGAAAAATGCGTTTGAAGAAAGGTGCGCTGAGGACAACCAGCGCGCGAAGTCATCTCAGGTGGTCGTGGGTCGTGCATTGTGAGGATAATTCACCGGCTTCTGTGCCGCTCCCCTCTGACCCGAATGGATCTCAAAGCTCGAGAGGAACCTGACTGTCACATTTGGGAACATGCTTAACGCAAGAATGGCGGGCCTGGACAAACCGACAATGCCTAATTACAGAAGAAAGGTCTGCGCTGTAAATAATAAATAATAGCGGTCCTATAATGGAACCTTGTGGGACACCACGGTCGACCAGCCTAGGTTGCGACACTAAAACCGAGCCATTAGATTTCTGGAGTTTGATAGACTGATAACGTTCACTAAAGTAACTGTCAAAGAGTCGTAATGCATGAGGATCAACACCATAGAAAGAAAGTTAAGATAATAATAGCGGAACGCTCAGACTATCAAACGCACGAGAAAAATCGAGAAGTGTCAGCACAGTGGCCCGCCCCGCATCTTGATCCGCCAGTATATTATCAGTCACATCAAGTAGCGCTGTTACAGTGCCTCGTTTCTTCCGAAAACCAGACTGAAAAGATGGTAATATATTATGAGTTTCGACATAATAACTCAACTGTTCATAAATAGCCTTTTCTAAAATTTTCGAAAGGAACGGTAAAATACTAATAGGTCTAAGGTCTTTTAGTTCATTCGGTGGCTCAACCTTAGGTATAGGTGTTACCAGTGCTACTTTCCACTGACGAGGAACCACACCAGACTCGATGGACTTATTGATAATACCCGTAATAACAGATAAAGTGCGGGGAAGAGATAGCAAAATCATATCTCTGCTGATGCTGTCGCACCCAACTGCATTTGACTTTATGGATAATATATACCTTGCGACATCTTCCATAGAAACAGGAACAAGTTTGAACGGGGGCGCCATCGCGCTATGTCGATGAAATTCGAAATATGTTAATTGGGAGATGGGAACTCTTTCGTCTCCTGGGACTTTTAAAAAGTGATCGTTGATTACATCAGCATCACCCAAAGCATCCGGAAGACCCTCACTCTTGTCAGGTTTGACCAATATTTTTTCTTTTACATTTTTCCAGATTTTTTTAGCATCTTTTACATTAGAGTTGATTAAATGATTATAATAAGCTCGTTTTTCACTGTCAATACTTTTAACCACTATATTCTTTAGATCTCTGTAGCACTGCCCATCCACATTCGACTTTGATTTACGAAATTTATCACGAGCCTCATCTCGCAGATCAATCATAAACTTGACCGTGTCGGTTATCCAAGGAAGATTGTAATTAGGTTTAATTTTCGTAGACACAACCGGTGCATGCTTATCCATAAGAGACAAAAAGAGACAAAATGAACATCTTCTATCTCACTCGTTGCAGGGGGGGCAAGCAGCCGAGAAATAATAGCGGGCCATGGTTATGGGCTTCAAATGTCAAATTAAGAAGAAATTGATCTTTATGAATGACTCTTTCGGTTGGTATTATAAAACACATGATGTTTTTTTTTCCATTTCACCGGTTCGATTCCCGGCTCAAGCCCGGCTAAGCCCGAGGACATTGATAAAGCTATTTCTGAAATCAACAAAGACCTCTCAAATATAGTAGATTGGTCAAATAACAACTGTTTAAAGTTAAATCCCTCCAAAACAAAGTTCTTGATCTTTGGGTCAAAAAAGCAGGTATCAAAATGTCTCCCTTCCCTTAATGTAAAATTAAAGGATGTGGAGATTGAGAGAGTCTATGAAGCAAAGAATTTGGGTCTTAAGATGGATAGTGATCTGCATTTTGAGAATCATATTGGGAGTTGTGTCCGAAATTGCTTCTACAAACTAAAAATTTTATATAATGTCAGGCATTACCTCAGTGTGGACCTGCGTATACAGCTGGTTGAATCCTTTGTGTTATCACAGCTTAATTATATGGACACCGTGTATAGTCCTTGTTTACTTTCCAAAACTCAAAAACAAATTCAGCGTGTACAAAATGCTTGTGCGCGTTTTTGCTTTCATGTTCCGTTACGGGCCCACGTGACCCCATTTCTTAATAACCATCTTATGTTGAAAACGAAACATCGTCGCAAATTTCACCTAGCTTCCCTAATGTTTGGCATTGTTAAACTCAAAAAACCTTACTATCTGTACAGCAAGTTATCTTGGATATCTGCCCATAAACCCTATGGTATGCTGAGTCGGGACCGTTTTGGGACAAAAGGGTAAAATGTATTGTTTCTTTTTTTATTTTGTATTATGTCGTTTTGTCCCAAATAAATGTTTTTTCTTTCTTTCTTTCTTTCTTTCTTTCTTTCTTTCTTTCAAATGCAGGAGATACCAAAGAAGACTCCCAAATCCCTATAGGTGTGCCTATAATATTTGAAGAGTTTCCTTGATTTCTCCAGGATCCCATCATCAGATCCTGACCTGATGACAATGAGACAAACTAGAAAGTACACCCTTTCAAACAAAAAAGAACTTTTCAATTTAGTCAAGCCATCGTCGAGTAATCGAGTAACATACTTAAAAAAAGACTCCAACGAATTGAGAACCTACTCCTTTTTTTAAGTCGGTTAACAAATAAACTTTTATTCCAAATGCAAATACAGTGTGCCTCTCGATATGGTGCACAAACGAAAAGGGCGTTGACTATACCCGATTTTATCGACAAATAAAATAAAAAAATATAATTAAAATAAAAAAATTATTTCACATGTTACGAAATATTTTTAAAAATATTTTTAAGGTCCTTTTGACATACAAAATTAATCATTTTCGAACCAAAAGATATATCTTTATGAAATGCATGAAATGCAACTTTATTTGGTCGATTAACGCTATTCAACATTGACTTTTTTTGTCGACGTCCGCAGTTAACTGTGTATAGCAAGCCAACGGGACGGGATAGAGCGTTGATTTTTTTTTATTACAAAGCAGATGCAATGGATAACAAGAAAATATGGACAAAAAAATATTGTATAATGGGATTATTTTGCAAAAATCGCTAAAAATGAAAAAAAGGGTAAAAAAAAATCTCGAAAATGTTTGATTTTGCCTCTTTTTTGTAATAATAGTCATCTTATAGGAATTCATTTTACTCTTCCACTTATTTTCCAATCCTTCACAAGTATTTTAGTAAAATACACCACAAAAAGTGACCAAACAAGTGCTAAAATTAGTGGAATATCTACAAAAAAAATAAAGACGCGATTTTGAGGTTATAATAAAGACGAAAAAAAAAAGTGCTTAAGTCAAGGCTGCCAACATCAAAGCAAAACATACGATATACATTGCGCGTTGGACTTCGTCGTACATTGCGTAGCGAGTGTAACCACACTAAGAAAGTTTCGTACCTCCCTACCTTACCTACTACAACCTATAACCTTGTTTTGTTATCATTACCATACCACACCAAAATGGATTCGCAAGATGTTGGTGGGGAAAAAACTCAACTGCAAGCAATGATGGCGGAACAAATGAAATTATTGTGGACAGAATTAAGAGAAGAAATGCAGCAACAAACAGCCGAAATAACGAAAAATGTGACCATTTCTTTATCAAAAGCTTTTGAAGAAAAACTTAAACCTATGATAGAAGAAAATAAAAAACTAAAGAAAGAAATTCATTCTTTGAAAATTAAAACATACTTTTTGGATAAAGAAAACAGAAAAACTAACATCATAATACATGGAATAGCTGAGCAAGAAAAAGATAATAACCATCTCATGGACTTAGTCTTAGAGACTCAACTCAATGAGTGAAAAAGCAAATATCAGAGAATGGGACAAGTGGGAGGTTAGTAAGGCCACACGAATAGGACAGAAAAGTGAAAATAGAGCTAGACCGGTATTGGTAAAACTTATACTGGAATGGCGGAAGATAGAAATATTAAAAAACAACAAGTACTTTCTAAAAGGTGTCTATGTTACAGATACAGTTGCAAAACTTCTGAAAGATTCGGAATAATTACGGAATACTTCTCAGAAAGTTTCTTTCCATCAGAATTTTTCAAAATAGATTTGATTAAAATTATTGGCAATTCTTTTAATCCTAGGTCAATCTTGCTAGAAAATATCGTATGACCGAGTCCCGCCCGTCCGACCCGACCGACCGAGGCGAACGGACGAACGAACGAACGCGCCGCGGCGCCATAGACAGACATGTGCCACACAGACAGATGAGTGAGCCAGAATAAATTCTATAGTCTAGTGGCGGGCGGCCAGCGGCGGGCGGGGCGTGCAGCGGGGCGGGGAGTGGCGGGCGGGCCCCCCGGAGAAGTTTTCGCCCGCGCCCCGTCCCCGCCGAGAAAGATTCATAATGTTTCGGAATAATTCGCAATATTTCGATTTTCGATTAAAATTTATAAAGTAAACGTTGTTTCTTTAAAAACGAAGTACTTATTTGCTCAGTGATGGATTGATGTTGAATTGGTTGTTTTTTAGCGTAAGTAAAATTTGAATGTTTATTTTATTCCTTACCTATGTAAGGCGAAATTAACAACAATAGTAGGTAAGTACTGTTAGCATAGCACTAAAACTAATTTTTATTCTTGTTATTACTTTATTAGGTACTAGCGACGCGGCCCGGCTTCGTTTGAACAATTTGTTGGTGCTTCGACAGTAACAGTAGTTTTAAATCTGTGATAACTTCTAAAGTATTCATTTAAATGATATAGGGTAAAGGACAATTTTGATCTACATTAAATGGCCAAGGTAACTAATATACTTATTTGGATAAGGATTAATACCGATTATAGGAGAAATTAGCTTTGCAAATAAAGTAAGTAATATTTTTAAATTACTTAAAGATAAAAAAGGTTACTGTGAGTCAACCTTAGGAGATAGACATTATGCTATTGCGGACTTTTTTGTTGGCCTTTTAATGATATACAATTCCGTAGTAAATTATTTTGATGCATCCCATAAGGTTCAGCGTTCGCAATGTAAGCGCTCGAAAAATCGTTTTTTTACGGCTTCACCAAAAAACATGTAATTTTCTCTATAAAATACATAAATACGTAAGTAATTAGAATATTTTGTACGTATTTATAAACCGTTGGAATTAAATTCTCTAAATGACAGTGAAAGCTGCATCAAAATCCGTTGCGTGGTTTAAAGCTTAGAAACAGACAGACAGATGCATAGAGCGACTTTATTTTATACTATGTACCTACCTACCTAGTGATAGTGAAGTGATGATAAGCCATGATTTGCTACTCTAATAGAAGACGGCTTCTCGGTGCCGAGGTTTGTACCTACCTAGAAGTGGCGGCGTAGCGAAGGGTACATACAAGCCGATTCTCATCGGCTTACCTTAATATCATAGATTAAAAATATGTTTTCATCCGTTTCAAGCAATTCAAGAACATTAAAAAATTTCTAAAATAATACGTACCTACTTAGGGAGGTACCTACTTACTTCAACACTTAAAACATCTACAGAAATTTTATTTAAGAGGTACCTAACTACCTAGATAGTAAGATATCTATCCATGCATACTTACTTTTACTATGATTGACTTATTTCTAGCTAGGAAGGCATTTCAAAATAAGTGTCAACTGCTTTCTACTGCTTTTTACCGATTGCTGCTTTTTTTATCGTTACCTACTCCCGTATTTTTCGACGATCGAAATATTCCGAATGTTTCGTAATACTTCGGAATATTTCGTAAGTATTCCACGGGAATGATTCGGAATTATTCCCGACAGCAACTGTAGTTACAGATGATTACCCAAAAGAAGTATTAGAGATGAGGCGTGAGTTGAAAATTAAAGTGAAGGAAGAGACCGAAAAAGGAAATATGGCATACATCCGCTATGACAAGTTAATAATAGAGAACAACGAAAAAAGAAAAAGACAACCTTCCACGCCACCCGCAGATAGACCAGCGGCTGAAAATTTGAATAATGCTCCAAACAAAGTTACTAAAACCAATATTCTCTAAAAAGCAGGAAGCAGTTCACTCAGCCGCCCAACAAGCGTGCAATAACAGCCAGCAGGCATCGCCAACCGGATTAACATCAACCAACAAAACCAAAAAACAACACAAACAAAACATATCCCAACCCGGCTGGTCCCCGTGGGATATTAGACCAACACCCTCCAGGCAAACATAAACAAAATCAGAAAACAACTTCAACTAAATTAAAACAACAAAATTCAACTAATTTAAAACAACAAAATTTAGAACAACAAAACTCAAAACATCAAAATAAAAAGAATCCTCAGAACCAAAGAACATCTGAAAATAAGCACTTAAATATATTTCAACTTTGAACACAAGAACATTAAGTACAGAAGATAGACTAGAAGAGCTAAGACAAGCGCTAACTAATGTAAAATGGGACATCATCGGATTAAGTGAAGTAAGACGTATGGGAGAAGAAATTAGAGAGTACGATGACTTAATTTTCTATTACCATGGAGAAAAGAAAGGGATGTACGGCATAGGATTTATAATCAAAAAGGAATATAGACAACACATTGAAGAATTCAGAGGTATATCTGACAGAATTGTCGTACTTAATATCAAGCTGCCTGAAAGTGAAAAACCGATATCCTTAATCCAGATATATGCTCCAACAGAAGAGACAATAGAGGAAGACAAAGAAAATTTTTACCAAAGTCTGCGCGAAACTATGGAAAAGACTCGTAAACAAAAAAATATAATAGGAGGTTTTAACAGCAAGGTAGGGGCAATGCAGGAAGGAGAAGAATTAGTACTGGGTCGCTATAGTTCTGGGAAAAGAAATAACAATGGACAGAGATTAGTAAACTTTGCATTAGAATACAACATAAAAATAATGAACGGTTTCTACAAAAAACACAGCAAAATAAAGTGGACTTGGATTTTGCCAGATGGCAAGTATAAAAATGAAAAAGACTTTGTATTAACTACTATGTCTCATCATCTCTTGAATGTAGAAGTAATCAACCAGCTTAACTTCAGTACAAATCACAGGATGGTCAGAGCAACTTTCAACACAAAAAAATCAAGAAAACACTGTAAAGCAGGTGATACTATGCACACACCCGCAAAATTATCAGAAGAAATGGTTGTAAAACTGAAAGAATCACTCCCGGAAATTAGTTTGGTAAAAAATATGCAAGAAAAGTATGACATTAGAAAAATACATACTGGATGTGGGGAAAAAACTGTCAATTAAAAATAGCAAGAAAGACAAAGTGGGAGAGGAAGCTAGAGAACTCATGGAAAAAAGAAGAGAGTTAATACTTGACCGAAAAATCAATATAAAAGAAATAGAAAATATTAGTAAGAAGATCACGACAAGTACCTACATATCAGAAAACACCAGCAAGTAACAAGAATGGAAACAATTAGGAAAGAAATTGAAAAAACAGGAGGTATCAAAAAAGCCCTAAAACAACTTAAAGAACACAAAACATGGATGCCAAGCATACAACGCAAAGACAACTCACAAACATCAAACAGATCAAAAATTTCAAAAATAGCAACTGACTTCTACAAGGACCTTTATTTATAACACAGAAAAATGTGAAACTGTAGATATATTATCAAGTGCTACAACGTCCCAAGTATCCTAACAAGTGAGACACGGAAAGCAATAATGTCACAGAAAAACTTTAAAGCGCCAGGAGAGGATGAAATCTCAAACGAAATATTAAAACAAATGATTGATGTTATAGATGAACCCTTAACGGCATTATTCAACGAAATCCTATATACAGGGCAAATACCTAAACAATGGACAAACTCAACAATAGTTCTGATTCACAAAAAAGGCGATAAAAACAAAATCGACAACTATCGACCAATAAGTCTGATGAGCAACCTTTACAAAGTCTTAGCCAAAATAATATTAGGATGATTAGCAACAACACTAGAAGAAGAACAACCTAAAGAGCAAGCCGGTTTTCGAAGAGACTTTTCCACCATAGACCATATGCATGTGGTATAAAACAACTAATAGAGAAATTAAATGAGTATGGAAAAATATACAATATTGGGTTTGTCGACTACAACAAAGCCTTCGACTTCTTACGCCACAACTTCATATATACCGTGCAATTTTTTTAACAATCCAAACTTCAGGGGTAGGTCATGTTACGTATTTAGAATAAATTTCAAAAAAAAAAATTAAAAAAATTTTTTTTCTTTTTTTTATGTTTCCCTACTGTATTTTTATCTTACTGTCGATGTTTTGAATAGGTATTAAAATAAAACTTTTCTAACAATTTAGAAAATTAAAACAATAAAAACAAAGATAATAATTTATTATTAAATTCCAATTCTTCATGGGTTCAATTTAAATTCGCACAACACTAGCGAGCAATCAGCTGTTAAGGGTTATTGAACTTTGACCGCTCCTTTCGGAATAGTTACCACCCCTTTCTCTCCTAACTGTGCTCCTGGTTATTGAACACATTATTGAAATGGGTTCCGGACATTTTCCGAAATTTTATTTTAAAATGTTAAGAGAGAAATCTGGTTTTTACTTATTATTCAAAACAATAATAATAAAAAAGCAGGACATTAGTTACTGTCTGTCTGTCTGTCTGTTTCTGACAGCCGACCGTACATCTACACTAAAAATTAAGAAGTAATGTAGGTAGTTTAAAAAAATTAAACCGACTTTCGTGCATGGTTGATTAAAAACTAATGAAGCGGTCTTAAAATGAATTCCTATAAGATGACTATTATTACAAAAAAGAGGCAAAATCAAACATTTTCGAGATTTTTTTTTACCCTTTTTTTCATTTTTAGCGATTTTTGCAAAATAATCCCATTATACAATATTTTTTTGTCCATATTTTCTTGTTATCCATTGCATCTGCTTTGTAATAAAAAAAAATCAACGCTCTATCCCGTCCCGTTGGCTTGCTATACACAGTTAACTGCGGACGTCGACAAAAAAAGTCAATGTTGAATAGCGTTAATCGACCAAATAAAGTTGCATTTCATGCATTTCATAAAGATATATCTTTTGGTTCGAAAATGATTAATTTTGTATGTCAAAAGGACCTTAAAAATATTTTTAAAAATATTTCGTAATATGTGAAATAATTTTTTTATTTTAATTATATTTTTTTATTTTATTTGTCGATAAAATCGGGTATAGTCAACGCCCTTTTCGTTTGTGCACCATATCGAGAGGCACACTGTATTTGCATTTGGAATAAAAGTTTATTCGTTAACCGACTTAAAAAAAGGAGTAGGTTCTCAATTCGTTGGAGTCTTTTTTTAAGTATGTGACTCGATTACTCGACGATGGCTTGACTAAATTGAAAAGTTCTTTTTTGTTTGAAAGGGTGTACTTTCTAGTTTGTCTCATTGTCATCAGGTCAGGATCTGATGATGGGATCCTGGAGAAATCAAGGAAACTCTTCAAATATTATAGGCACACCTATAGGGATTTGGGAGTCTTCTTTGGTATCTCCTGCATTTGAAAGAAAGAAAGAAAGAAAGAAAGAAAAAACATTTATTTGGGACAAAACGACATAATACAAAATAAAAAAAGAAACAATACATTTTACCCTTTTGTCCCAAAACGGTCCCGACTCAGCATACCATAGGGTTTATGGGCAGATATCCAAGATAACTTGCTGTACAGATAGTAAGGTTTTTTGAGTTTAACAATGCCAAACATTAGGGAAGCTAGGTGAAATTTGCGACGATGTTTCATTTTCAACATAAGATGGTTATTAAGAAATGGGGTCACGTGGGCCCGTAACGGAACATGAAAGCAAAAACGCGCACAAGCATTTTGTACACGCTGAATTTGTTTTTGAGTTTTGGAAAGTAAACAAGGACCATACACGGTGTCCATATAATTAAGCTGTGATAACACAAAGGATTCAACCAGCTGTATACGCAGGTCCACACTGAGGTAATGCCTGACATTATATAAAATTTTTAGTTTGTAGAAGCAATTTCGGACACAACTCCCAATATGATTCTCAAAATGCAGATCACTATCCATCTTAAGACCCAAATTCTTTGCTTCATAGACTCTCTCAATCTCCACATCCTTTAATTTTACATTAAGGGAAGGGAGACATTTTGATACCTGCGTTTTTGACCCAAAGATCAAGAACTTTGTTTTGGAGGGATTTAACTTTAAACAGTTGTTATTTGACCAATCTACTATATTTGAGAGGTCTTTGTTGATTTCAGAAATAGCTTTATCAATGTCCTCGGGCTTAGCCGGGCTTGAGCCGGGAATCGAACCGGTGAAATGGAAAAAAAAACATCATGTGTTTTATAATACCAACCGAAAGAGTCATTCATAAAGATCAATTTCTTCTTAATTTGACATTTGAAGCCCATAACCATGGCCCGCTATTATTTCTCGGCTGCTTGCCCCCCCTGCAACGAGTGAGATAGAAGATGTTCATTTTGTCTCTTTTTGTCTCTTATGGATAAGCATGCACCGGTTGTGTCTACGAAAATTAAACCTAATTACAATCTTCCTTGGATAACCGACACGGTCAAGTTTATGATTGATCTGCGAGATGAGGCTCGTGATAAATTTCGTAAATCAAAGTCGAATGTGGATGGGCAGTGCTACAGAGATCTAAAGAATATAGTGGTTAAAAGTATTGACAGTGAAAAACGAGCTTATTATAATCATTTAATCAACTCTAATGTAAAAGATGCTAAAAAAATCTGGAAAAATGTAAAAGAAAAAATATTGGTCAAACCTGACAAGAGTGAGGGTCTTCCGGATGCTTTGGGTGATGCTGATGTAATCAACGATCACTTTTTAAAAGTCCCAGGAGACGAAAGAGTTCCCATCTCCCAATTAACATATTTCGAATTTCATCGACATAGCGCGATGGCGCCCCCGTTCAAACTTGTTCCTGTTTCTATGGAAGATGTCGCAAGGTATATATTATCCATAAAGTCAAATGCAGTTGGGTGCGACAGCATCAGCAGAGATATGATTTTGCTATCTCTTCTCCGCACTTTATCTGTTATTACGGGTATTATCAATAAGTCCATCGAGTCTGGTGTGGTTCCTCGTCAGTGGAAAGTAGCACTGGTAACACCTATACCTAAGGTTGAGCCACCGAATGAACTAAAAGACCTTAGACCTATTAGTATTTTACCGTTCCTTTCGAAAATTTTAGAAAAGGCTATTTATGAACAGTTGAGTTATTATGTCGAAACTCATAATATATTACCATCTTTTCAGTCTGGTTTTCGGAAGAAACGAGGCACTGTAACAGCGCTACTTGATGTGACTGATAATATACTGGCGGATCAAGATGCGGGGCGGGCCACTGTGCTGACACTTCTCGATTTTTCTCGTGCGTTTGATAGTCTGAGCGTTCCGCTATTATTATCTTAACTTTCTTTCTATGGTGTTGATCCTCATGCATTACGACTCTTTGACAGTTACTTTAGTGAACGTTATCAGTCTATCAAACTCCAGAAATCTAATGGCTCGGTTTTAGTGTCGCAACCTAGGCTGGTCGACCGTGGTGTCCCACAAGGTTCCATTATAGGACCGCTATTATTTATTATTTACAGCGCAGACCTTTCTTCTGTAATTAGGCATTGTCGGTTTGTCCAGGCCCGCCATTCTTGCGTTAAGCATGTTCCCAAATGTGACAGTCAGGTTCCTCTCGAGCTTTGAGATCCATTCGGGTCAGAGGGGAGCGGCACAGAAGCCGGTGAATTATCCTCACAATGCACGACCCACGACCACCTGAGATGACTTCGCGCGCTGGTTGTCCTCAGCGCACCTTTCTTCAAACGCATTTTTCAAGGAGCTCAATTGGCTACTTGAATCATACTTAATTTGATACATCGAATGAATATTTCCTTCAGTATTTAGGTTAGGAAAACGTAGTATAGCGATATCATGAAATAAAAGTAGAAGAAGGATAAGTAAAAATATTTAGAAAAGTATATTTTTTCATTTATTATTTGAACTGATGAAAACACTATCGTCCATGTTGTGACGTCATTGGATTTCTAAACTTTTAAACAAATAAACGTCACTTTCACTTTTGCTGCATATTAGTAAGGGTGTATTCCAGTTATCAAAGATCTTTGTCCAATATACATTTGATCAAAAAAAAATTGGATGTTGAATGTATAAAATTAAACGTCAAAGTCGTCCAATTTCTTTGATCAAATGCATATTGGACAAAGATCTTTGATAAGTGGAACTACCCTAAGGTAAGTAAACAACCACTTGACACTGTCAACACTGTCGTTACAAATTTTATGACCTCAGAACATGGCGAAGAGCGTTTTTTACCGGTTAATAAAAAGCGAAATTTCAAAATAAAATTTTGTAGGTTTTTATGTTTTAAATTTTAATAAATACATTTTTTGGTGTAATAGGACAATTATTAATAGTTTAGGACACGAATAAAAAAAGGGTCAAGTAGCCTATTGCGTTTCCATGAGGTCGACTTGTCGTTGGTTGGAGTCTCCTATTGTCAGCTCGTAGGCGAACAGTCTCTTCTGTTGCAGTCAAGCTGAGCGCTTCAGTCATAATGGAGCGGAAGCTGTCGCTGGCGTCCGTCACGTCTTTTTATACTCTCTCTTGAGATTGCCTGACTGGGCGACGACGCCTAAAAGCTTTTGAGAGAGTTTCTCGACCTCTTTTTGAATCTGCGTGGCAGACCTCTTGGTCCGCAGTTCAGTGGGATGGTCCGAATCAGCAGGAGAAAAATCCCTATTGCGGAGAAATGAGGGACTGTCCCTATCCTGAGGTTCGTTTCGTTCGTTCGAGGTATCGGGGTCGGGAGGCGATCACTCAGAGATTTTCTTTTTTCTTGCCTCTTTTTTTGTTTCCAGTCTTTCCTTCTCTAATTCTCTCTTCTTTTCGTCTGCTACTTTCCGGGCAATTTCTTCCATTTCGTATTCTTCTCGGCCTTCTTGCGAGTTCTGGAAGCGCAAAGAGCCCATTCCGGTGAAACCGCCGTGAGACATAATTTTGCCCCCTCTTCCAGCGGAAGTTAAATTCGCCTTAGACATGGCAGCAAAAGGGACATCACCCCCCTTGCTCTCCTCGAGTCCCGTAAACATGCGCTCTCCTGGACGTTTTCTAGAACTGGTTCGAGCGCTAGATTGTCGTCGAAGTTACCTTCAACACCCTTTGTTTTACTTCCTTCTGAAGGAAGGCCGCAGTTTTTTTTGGACCCTGGGCGATGTCCATCTCCTTCAAAGCGTTTTTGTTTTAAGTATTTGTGCACATAATTAGTCCCACGAAAAAGGTAGCAAAATCGGTCCACCAGGCCCCATACCCGGGTAAGCGTAGGTTTAACGAAGCAGGGGTCCACCGGTCCCCTGCTCCGGTGACCACATTGGAACTGGTCTCCCACCAGCTATCCATCCCCTAGCCCATGGCAGGCGTGGGATTAGGGTTTTTTATAGAGGTTTTCTCCTCGCGGGGACACCCAACTAAGGGCAGCCCCACCGGCCCCCAAAACATGACTGCAGGGTTACGGTTCGGCCGACGGTTGACACAGAAGTGCCCGTCCGCCGATTGCGACAACCGCAATCGGACGGACCCGCCGCCCACGCTCGCACTACCGCTTCCCGGAATATCCAGGGCGCCAGCCGAGTCCGAACCGCGCTACCGCTACCTAGAGTACGTCTGGGACGCCAGCGCGGAGCCACCGAAACCGCAAATGCGGACAGAACTGCGAGGCTCCCGTCCCGTCAGACTATCTGCCGTCGCCGCGGGAAATGCGGACGACGTTGCCCAGGGTGCACGGCGGGGACGTTGTCTGACTTCGAACCCCATGTAGTCTGTACCTTGGCCACATGCGTGCATCATCTTTCCCTATAAATGTTTCTTTGATTATGCCTTTGGGCCACTGCATTCTTTTACTCTCTGTCTCTATTAATACTATATCTCCTATTTTATGTTCTATTTTGTTCTCATTTCCTTTGCTTATTAAAAGAGCTAAATATTCATTCTAAAATCTATTAATAAACCGCCTTTGCTTTTTAAATTATTGAGCTTATGAAAGTCAAGTTTCTTATTAGTCTGCAAGTAATCTAAGCATTTAGAACATTTTATGATTTTAGCCAAATATCGCACTGTACTTTCTGATATTATTATTTTTCTGAAGTCATCATTTACACTGTCTTGTAAACGACTAGCCAAATCAACTGATTCATTAACAATATTTCGAAGAACGAGTAACTAAGACTTTTCATTGCATTCTTCTTCTTCGTGTCTGTATGATGATGAAGTGCTGTTAATGATCTGAGTCGTTGAACTACAATTTAGAATCGCTATATTTTCTAAAGGAACGCAATTACCCCTTGAAAAGCATTTTAATTCTAAATGTGACAGTATTTTTCTGTAATTTCCTTTCAATTGTTTCAAGTTAGGGTTATCATTGTGCCCTCCATGCATTCTAATTGATGTAAATAATATTTCGAAATTATCCTGACTTAATTTAAAAGTAAGTAAGAAAATTAGCCTCTTTTCAGATTCTATATATTTTCTATAGGCACTTTTAAACTTTCAATATTAATTAGTGTACCTATAAATCCTGGTTTGCAATTGGCTTCTACGACTGGTTTATATAAACGCGATATGATAAAGATAGGTCGCCCATCTCGTTTGACTTTCTTTTTGGTAAACTTTTAACTCTTAAATATACTTACTTAAAATTATCTAAAAACTAAAAATTTGATTTCTATTGCCTTCGCATAACGGTTTTTTATAATCATGTTGCCACATTGTACTCGAGTTAAATACATCGAACATATCATTAAATTTTTTAATAAATGATTCGGTAGCTTCCAATTCCCGAAATTTCGGTAGGTTTAATTCCTGTCTACACACTTTTGAAGCGGTCGCTACTACATTATTACTTAAAAGCTGAGTGGCTAATTTAACTCTCATAATTTGATTTTTAAAGTGGATATGCTTTTTTGTTAGTTTGTTTGCGAGGTGTATCCCCTCCTTGTTTTGCAAACTATTTAATTGTTCTAAAAAATTCCACTATAAATATTTTATTTTCATCAAGATATACTCGCTTTAGTTTCAAAATGATTTCTTATAAGTTTTATTACGTGACTGGGGCAACAATCAGATTGCCACCTCGTATTGAGCATTTGGGTGTGGATGTTCGAAAGTAGTTTTTTTAAGTCTTAGGGTTTTCAATTCGCAACCTAGTTTTTATACTGCTGTAAAATTTGTCGATTGCCCATCGAAAGTTAACGAAACGACATCTACTCCTGCATCAAAACACTTCATGAGACACATTCCTATGAGATTTGCTTTTTGCTCTCCTGTTATACCGTTAATTAGGAAGTATCCTAATGGTATTTTAAAACGATGATTTATCCCTACTAATAAAAAGACTAATGCTTGTGAGGCTAAAGATCACTTTTTTTTTGAACCAGCTCCCATATCCACGAAACCAATGTATTTTTTCGTTTTTCATCCCATATTTTTTGAGATCGGATTCCCATCTCATCAAAAACAAAGTTGCATATTGGCTTATGTTCACTGGCTTCGGATTTAGCTTTTAAAGCTTAATAAGATTTTTCTGTAAATCTGGGTTCGCCTTTTATGTGTCCATATCATTTGGCTAACGTTTTAGGGTGCGGAAGGCACGTATCAGAGCATATTTTCTTTTTTGTGCAAACTCTTATTCACTCATGTTACGGTATTTTTTATATTTTAATATATACTTTATCATATATTCATAATGGCTATACTATCTAATAATGGAAATATAGTAGAAAACGCCAAAATATAAGTTTTATTTGAAGATATACCTAAACAAAATGGAACAAGTCGTGAGTAGTGCTATCCGTTATGTGACTATTTTTAAAGACAAATTTTAAAACACCTACTTACTGCTGTTATTAAAAAGATATTTATTTATATTAAAATATATGACATATATACAAACAGACAAACTCAAAAACAGATCTCTTATGTCCAGATTCCTAAAAAAATGTGCTTTGTTTATCAGTTTTGTGACTTAAGCTACTTTTTCTTGGTCAAGTTTTTTGCGATTGCAAGGCCACTTATTTCAATAAAATTAATGTTTACACTAATCGTGATACTTAATTCTGTATCCTAAAACCAGAATAAATTGATAAATTTTAGCTTTTCTCTTTCCGTAATTAAGGTACAGTGGTGACAAAACTGAACGTTCGAAAACTGTAAAAGCTTGTCTACATATGGCACTATTTTCAGAGATATTAGACGCCATCAGACAAGAGATATTTTTTTTATTTTAACAATTGACCTTTTAGGTATCTTATATTTATATCTTAGAACTATCAAATAAACTGGCTAATGGTAGGTATTTCTATTTAGCATAGTAAATCACTCTCTCAGCTATAATATTTGAAGTTTTTAACGAACCAACTCAAATACAACACATGTTATACTCAAATATATTTGGATTTTTCTTGCTAGTGAAGCGAATACAAAGACATTTGTATTCCTTTCACTTACTGAAATTGTTGGTGGTCCGTCGTTGGGAAAGAGCGCCCTTGCACAATTAATACACGCAATACTTAGAAAATATAAAATTTATTAGAAAGGGAGTTAACCAAAATTACAGCAATTATGTCAGTGAAGAAAATCGATTGACAACGTCAATTATTTTAATTTAAAAATACAATTAATAAAAAAAAACCTAAAAGAAGGTTCGTAACATCCTCCCGCCGTTTTGTGTTGGACAACACAAACCCCTTTAGTTCATTAACTAAACATCAGGCACATCATTGTGGATCTCCAACGGATACAAGCACCGGTAATGACGAGTGTAATCTCCAGAGCTCGTTCTTACTTTTGCTACTCTGGGATGACCGTCTCTACCTGGGTAGACTTCTAAAATTATACCTGAAGGCCACCTTACACGTTTAGACTCCGTTTCAACGAGTACGACGTCGCCAACCCTTAAGTTGTTGTCTCTTTCCCTACCCTTCTGTACAAGCATCGCCAGGTACTCCTTTCGAAACCGCTCCCTTAAACCGTTCTTTAACTTATACAGAAATCGTAACCGCCTATTCAACGAATCACAGTCTATTTGGTCAAGATCCGTAACTTCGCTACTGACAGTCCCTTGTAAAAAGTGAGCTGGAGTGAGAAGTTTCAAATTTTCGGTATCTTCAGCTATGTATGTTAATGGCCGAGAATTTGTAACTGCCTCACAATCACAAAGTATGGTCTCGAGCTCCTCGTATGATACCGTTCTTTGTCCAAGATTACGACGAAGAAGCTCTTTTACTGAGCGCACTAAACGCTCCCACCATCCACCCCACCAGGGAGCAGCTGGAGGACTAAACTTCCACTTAATCTTTCGAATACTAGAATATTCGGCTATCTCGTCCCAATCTAGCATCTTCAGTTGGTTATCAGCACCGTGGAAATTCGTGCCATTATCCGTATAAATGGTGTCAACCCGGCCACGTCGTGCTATGAATCTTCTCAATGCCATAAGAAAGGATTCCGTTGACAGAGATCTTGTAAGTTCTAAATGGATCGCCCGGTAAACAGCACAGGTGAATAGAACAATCCACACCTTCCCTCCGGAGCGCAAAAAAAGTGGTCCGGCTAAATCAATACCGGTTACTTCGAAAGCGGCCGTAAAGCTTTACTCTATCTCTCGGCAACGGTGGTAAAGGCGTATCTACAGGCTTCGCGGAATGACGTTTACAAATAACACATTTAGACACGACAGACTTAACAAGCTTTCTCACGCCTGTGATCCAGTATGACTCTCTCAAACTTGTGATCAGAGTTCCAGAACCAGCATGACTTAATAAAAGATGCCGTGACATAACAAGTCTTTCAATTATTGGGTGTTTTCCAGTTAAGTATATGGGACAGACAAAATCGGTTGGTTCATCACTAAGTAGTAATTTAGTGCGAATCCTAATAATGCCTCTGTCATCTTGAAATACATGAAACCCTTTCACTTTTCTTTTTTCTTCTGCCATAGCTTCATCCTGTACCAACTTTAATATCAAAACTTCCGCTTGTTCTACTTCTTCATAATTCATTACACCTTTTCGCTTTTTATTATTATTCCTACAATTATGTACAAATCTCAAAATCCATCCAACCATCCTAACAATCTTTGTATATTTAGAAAAATAGGTTAGCGTGGATAGAAAACTAGACAAAGTAGTGTTATTATTTACAAGTATAGTCTTTCTTCTTTCTTTACTTACTTCATTCTCATTTACTATTAACTCAGATTTAGGCCATTTACTCTGTTCTGCCTTCAGCCACTGCGGCCCTTCCCACCATCTACTGCTTAGGAAAAATTTTGCATTGCAACCCCTCGATGGCAAGTCAGCAGGATTCATCGAACCAGGTAAGTGGTGCCAATTTTCTTGCTCCGTATGTTGCCTTATCTCTCTTACTCTGTTTTTAACAAAGGTGTTCCAGTCCCAGTCGGTAGTTATCCACGTTAATGCAACAGATGAGTCTGTCCAGAAGTAGGCTCTACAATTTGTTATATCCAAGGATTTTTCCACTTGTAAATACAAACGTGTCGCTATTAGTGCAGCCATTAACTCCAAGCGTGGTATAGTAACCTCACGAACAGGCGCAACACGAGATTTGGCTAGAATTAACTGTACATAAGCTTTGCCCTTATGCTCGCTGCGAAGGAATATAGCAGCAGCAAAGGAAACTTTACTTGCGTCACAGAAGACGTGTAAACTATTATTACATTTATCAATATTTTCCAAGGTAAGTCTTCTTGGTATTTCGCAATCATTAAGGAGGTGTATATGCTTAATCCATGAATTATACTCCTTCTGTAAATCATCCGGTAGTTCCTTATCCCAGCTTAGCTTTAGCTGCCATGCTTTTTGAATAATTAATTTAGGTACAAGCGTAACCGGGGAAACCACTCCCAATAGATCAAAAACTTTCTGCATTATAGAAAGCAACTCTCTCTTAGTTACTTTCGTGTTCAAATCAATAACGAAATCAACATTACAGACTAGTGTATCGTTTCCAAGATTCCAAAGTAGACCAAGTAAAGACAGTTTTTCTTCCTTACCAGTCATTTCAGAATTCGTAACAGGAGCGGTCACCCATCCTCCGAGTTCAAATTTACCGTCCAGCATTATCTTCTTTGCTTCTTCAATAAACCCGTTCATTTCTGCTTCCGTTTCCAAGCTCGTTACACAGTTGTCAACGTAGAAGGCTTGCTTAAGTATTTCAGCCGTCATTTTATATGGTTCTGCATACTTCTCCAAGTGATGAATAATTGTAGCACCTAAAAGAAACGGACTAGATGTTATTACAAATACAACGCGACAATGACGGTAAGTAATTATTTCCTGTCTTTTGTTATTTTTCCACCATAGAAAAGATAAATATTGTCTGTCTTCATCCCTTAGCGATATCTGCAAGAAAGCCTTTTTAATATCTGAAGTTATTGCTATAGCACGCTTTCTAAACTTTATTAACAACATCGGTATCATCTATGTCTTCATTAAGCAACTGTTCACTTACTCGCTCTTCCACGCTAAACAGCGTCTCTGCGCGATGTTGCAAAAGACTGAAGGCGGCAGCAATGTCGTCAACTTCCTTCGACTCTATTTTATTTCCCAAATTTATTCTCGACTTAGTGAATAATGTACGGGCAAATTTTCTTTCTTTCGTCAACTTTTCCATTGCCACTAATAGTCACAGGTTGCCAGTTATTGGTGGTCCGTCGTTGGGAAAGAGCGCCCTTGTACAATTAATACACGCAATACTTAGAAAATATAAAGTTTATTAGAAAGGGAGTTTTCCAAAATTACAGCAATTATGTCAGTGAAGAAAATCGATTGACAACGTCAATTATTTTAATTTAAAAATACAATTAATAAAAAAAAACCTAAAAGAAGGTTCGTAACAGAAATTTTATTATCCTCATAATATTTGGTCAAATTACTTAAATCAGATTGAACTTTTTCGCAGTCTTGCAAGTCCTTTATTTTGTAGAATATTTCTTGTCGTCTGCATACATAAGATAATTGGTATGTGTGAAAAAATTATTTATGTCATATATATATGTTGTGTGCTCCCTGGGGAACTCCACGGGGAACACTTATAAAATCCGACCTATAGCCGCCCATAACTACCGCTTGTGACCTATTGGACAGATAACATTGAATCCACCTTAGCAAGTTACCCCGTATACCCAGGGACATAAGCTTATTTAGCAGGATGATGTGATCTACCCGATCGAAGGCTTTTTCAAAATCAGTGTAGATCACATCAACCTGGCCACCACGCTTCATGTCCATTAACACGCGGTTTGTAAAACAGGCCAAGCTAGTTACAGTCGAGCGTTTCGTTAGCAAACCATGTCGTTCGTTAGAGATCCCGTGCGTGATCGTGAGATAAATGTATTCATACACTAGCTGCTCAAATACTTTACCAATAATACTAAATATTGAAATGCCCCTATAATTTTCAACCTTCGTTTTGGAGCCTGGGAAAATGCCTGAATTTAGCGAGTTATTAAAGTTAATTTAATCGCACCCTCAGTGAAAAAAAGGCATAAGTAATCTTACTTTGAATGACCAATTTTATCATATTTTTAAATGTAACTTTTAAGTTACATACATCAGCAAGAAAAAAAAAATATTCTAAAACAGTAACATTTTCATAATATTTTTTATTTCTTGCTGATGTATGTAACTTAAAATTTACATCTATAAAAAAATAAAATTGATCATTCAAAGTAAGATTACTTATGCCTTTTTTCACTGAGGGTACGATTAATGGGGAAGCTTAATGCTTTCGCACAATTTACCCAGAAAATAGGCGGAATCCCATCATGACCAGCTCTTTGTGTATGTTCAATCTTTTTAGTGCTTTTTCTATAGCATCAGTTGAAAAATGCAAACTAGAAACTGAATCGATACTACACTCGGTTCCAAAAATAACGGGTCAGTCACATAAACCCGAATATCTCCCGAACTACGTATGCCATCCCAATGAAACAAAGACGGTTCAATTGAGAATTTAATTATAGAGATAAAAAATAAAATAAAACTTAGGTGCACCTACAATATTAATCTCTAAATTTAAAAAAAACTAATGTAGTTAAGTAGTATTTTTTGATAAGATTTATTTTTTGTACGATTGTTTTTTTGCTGTTTTCATCACTTTCTTCATTTAATACTTTGTATTGTCTGCACGAGCTCTTCTGACAGCTTCCAGGCGATTAGGCATGCTGTACACCAAATTTCGGAGCCGGTGCTGAGGAATACCTACCCATTCGTCCACCAGTGCTTGTTTGAGCTCGGGAAGCGTGATTGGTGGGGGGTTTCGACTTTTCACGCATCTCTGGAGCTCGTCCCAGGCGTGCTCGATGGGGTTTAAGTCCGGGCTTCGCGCTGGCCACTGCATGAGTTCGATCGACCTCTTCAAGGTAGTCATGTACAATTCTGGCGGTATGGGGACGCGCATTATCATGTATTAATATGCCATGCCGGTCCATCCTTGCCATGAAAGGTCCTACATGTTCATTGAGGATCTCTTCCACGTACCTCTCTGCATTTAGAGTTCCATTTTGAATGAGTACCAGCTCGGTGCGGGCCTCGGCAGAAATCCCAGCCCAAACTTATACGGAGCCTCCGCCGTACGCCACTTTTTCCCCCACACACGGTTGATGGTAGCGCTCCCCTGGTCTTCTGTACACCAACTGCCTACCATCATGCTTATAAAGATGAATACATAATACAACAGAGACCAATCGTCTAGTGCCCCGTTTAGGTGCTCGCGCACGTATCTCTGTCTTGCAATACGATGTCCCCGTTCCAGTTTGGGGCCATTTGCGGGCCTCAATGGTTCAAATTTGCTTCAGCAAGACGTCTTCTTATTGTTTGAGCGCTTAAATTACCACCTCCAAAGCGAATAAAGTGAGTTTTTAGACCAACAGCAGCTTGAAAAAGGATTTCGAAGCATTGTAGCCACCAGTAGTCTGTCTTCCCTGGCCATTGTGCATCTTGGTCTGCCATTTCCTGGTCTTCTAAGGTGTGATCCGGTCTCTTGGTACCGCTGGACTACCCGCTGAACAGTCGACAAAGATACACCAATGTTTCTGGCTGTTTCACGCTGGCTCCGCCCAAGATACAAAAAAGTTAGGATTCTGGTACGTTCCTCTAGCGTGACTGCCATGCTTCACCTCACAGAATAATAATTATGCACGTGGAAGACGTTCACGAAAGTTTTTTTGTGACAGAATAGAAATGGAAAGCATCCATGATGGCATGAAGCAAAATTTTTGTTTTTGAAATTAGTCATTTTTTTATTATTTTGTTTGTGTAATGAAGTTTTTTTTTATCAACCAGTTTAAATAATATGCTATTAGAAGCGCAACTAAAAACTCTTTATTCTGTTTTTTATTTCATTGATCTAACTTTTACAGTTCTGGAGATATTTTATTTTTTGTGACTGACCCGTTATTTTTGGAACCGAGTGTATTATCCGTCACCGAACTATCAATATTAATACCTACTACCAGAAGTTGCAGGGCCAAAAACACTGTGAAAAAAATTATTAAATGCTTCGCATATTTCTGTAGCATCACTAAATGAGTCCTCCCTAAAGGTCACTTTTTTGGATAGTTAGATTTCGCACGTGTTAGATTTTAAAGAGAAAGTATGGAAATATGACTATTCTGATTAAAGCAGTAAACTGTTCAATTAACTAGGAATAAAACCATAAAGCTTATATTTCAATAAGACCAGAATCAAGCAAAACACAAATAAAGATTTAAAAGCATTTTATTGTTTTGATTCGTCCTCAATTTTTTACCTACCACCCGTTAAGGACATCTTTTAGCTGATAAGAAAAACGGGCGAAAAAAACTCACCAGCGTTATCAGAAACAACGACATTTACAAAATAATTATGTCGTTTTTGGACAAAGAACACATTTTATTGTAAATTAACATTTAGAACCACATTACTTTTCATGATAAAAGATTAAACAACATTTACGAATAACATCAAGCATTTGCTATAAACTGTTACTTCATATTATTTCCGTACTCACATCATTTATACAAAACCACTAAGGACAACATTAATTTAATATTATCAAGTAATAAACAAGTTAACGAATATCCCTTTAACAAAAGAATAACTTCAGCAACATCTACCAGACAATACATTGGCATTGGATAGCAAAGAAAAACAGTATAATAGAGGAATATAAAATTACAGGGGGGTATACTTAACTCAACAGTGCTGACGACTCGAACCACAAGACTGTTCGTTTTACCGCCAAGCTAGCTTTTATATTTTTATTGACAATTCCTTAAAAAACATTAACAAGGATGATACTTTTATTAAACCAGTGTTCAAAACCTTTTGAAACTTATGAGAATGATTCACCACTATCTATTATCAAGAAACACATCGTAAATTGTAAGAAATATAAGTTTTATATTCTCATCTTGTTTGGAAACAAGTAATGGTTCAGTCCGACATCAATATTCTTAACATTTATCAACCTTTAAATATTTATCATAGCCAAATGATTTGAAAACCACTCGAAAATAGCTAACATATTATTTTAGTAATAACAAACAATAATGATAAGATAAATTCTTCAAAAATAACAATATTAGTAACAGTCTATCAGTTTTAATTCCACTTCCTGTTCTTAAGAAGGAACGTTTAGTTAAGCGGATATACATTTACCAACTTATTGATTTTATCACAGCCAAATGCTGTAAAAATCTGTCCAAAATACTAAAATTTGTATTTGATAACTAATAAAATATTATCATATGGCAATTCACTCAAAAATGTCAATATTATAACTTGACTTATTCCCTAAAGTAACACGGCCATACTGACCGAACTTCGTCCCCGAAGTTCCCACTCAATACCATTAATTTTAACGTACTTTTTACACCAGACATTTTATAAGTGATCTGTTTCATATATATTGCATTTGGTTGTAATCTATACATATAGGTACCTAATAAAACAGTAACCAAATTAAATCTGTACCTATATGTTATATTTTCAAGAAATAATTACTGCTACCCATTATAAGTATACAAGATATAGACCTCAAAACGATAAAAAAGTCATAGAGTGCCCTGTTTCCGTGTCATTTGGTGATAAAATACAAAGTTATACATGTAGTATACTATATTATACTTTTCATTTAAGTACTTATTTAATTTTATATTGTGTAGGTGTCATTTATGTAATATGTAAGTATTTGTTTTTTTTTTCTTAGTAATCCAATGATATCATTTTATATTGTGTATGTAAAATTTATGTATTTTGGGTAAGTAAGTATGTTGTAAGTATGTATTGTGAATGCAAAAAAGTAAAAATTTAAATAAGTAAGTATGTATCTATTATAAGTATATGTCTTGTATGTTTTGTATGACTTATGTTTATTATCTTCGTATCGATCATTCCTCTTTACACCCCGCTTTTTTTCCTGACAATTTCTTCATACAGCAGGTTGTCTGGAAGAGATCGCTCTGAGCGATAAGACCGCCTTTGTAACACTAGTTTTTAAGTTTATTTTTTAAGTATGTGATGTTTTATGTTATTGTGGTGTAATAATAAAGCGTTAGGTAATAAATAAATAAAATATACACACATATAATAGTTGAGGTATTTTTTGTGATAACTGCGATATTAGGTTGTAATAAATACATAAATAAGATTTTCACTACACTGGTCAAGAGCTTCGTTGGCGTCAAACCCCATCACCCGCTGCACGTGAAGCCAGGTAAGCGACCGCTCATGGCCAACAGCGTATATCTCATCATCATTTCATCTCATTTTTTTTCTCATCTCATTTCATTTCAACATCACTCAAAAACAACAACTCAAATACAATCTTAGTCAACATACCTACTGCCACCCCTGGGCAATTGTCTCAATAATCACATATAGTCAACAAGTCAACTGCCACACCTGGGTAGTCAACTTAATAATCACTTGTTCAATAAAATCATCGTGACAGTGGTCATGGTCAAGTGTCTCAAATTAGACAAATGGCCCACCAGCATCATTTTTAAAATTTCGATCAAATTTAATGTCAAATACCAAATATTAAATACATAGTTGTTTCCTCTTCTTACATGTGACTCAATTATGTTTGGCGGCAGTATTTCAAAAACTCCCCTAAGGTAAACGGTCGTTTGGAAAAAAAAATCGTAGTTTCATACAAGATTTTAGTTTTAATTTTCCATAACAATTAAACAAACGATCTTGGCTAGCAACACCATAAAACGTTTACTGTCAAACTACACTGCGCTTACGATTAATTACTCAAGTACCTATATTCTATAACTCTTTGGTATTCTGTATGCAAAATTTCGTCCAAATCTTTCAGCCGTAAGCAACATTTTTTTATTTTATTATTTTACCTGAATTCTATTTACTTCTAACTTTATCGAAACTTTCTTAATAATACAATTGTACAACATGAAATATTCGTAGTTCCCGTCTGCCTGTAAATCAACGTTTTGAATTAAATCTATTAATTCTGAGAAATTATTCGAATTCTAGTATGAGAGAAAAAAAAAGAAGTAATTTTTTGTATGGTTATGTTTACCAATTTCAATATTTTCACAATCCGCTTGGCCATACTGATATTGCTGTATATCTTACATTTGACACTGGAACTACATATCACTATTCGGCTATAAGATTCCTACAGATTTTGATACGTATTTGAGGTATTCATATATATGACCAATATTTCTGTAAATATAAAAAACCGATTTTATTTGAAATGAAAAATGTGAACTTTCCTCTAATGACAAGCAAGGAAGTACCAAACGAAAAAATATCTTAATCATTAACTGAAATTACTTTCTGTGTCGTTAAAACGGTAAGAGATTTCAATATATAAAAGGTAATAAATGTATCCGATTCTAAATAACTCTTATTTTAATGTCCATTAATTTGATGTTTAGCATCTTAAAGAAATGTGCGATATCATCTGCGGTTCAAACTCATAAAACTGAACTAATTTGCCATTACTTAGATAAATAAAAAGTGTAGGAAAAATAAATTTTCCGGATTTGTGAACCTAATATAATATACCTATTACTTTCCCATGTGGCTGTTTTTTATCATAAAAAGACCTTAGTATTTATGATTATGACTAACATTAGACTGTTCTCAAATTGCAGTGGTAAAAAAAATGTATCTCGCCTCACTCGATTTGTCAATCAAGGGTCAAGACAAGACTGAAAATAGTTTTGGTGACTACTAGGTACCTAACTTGAAAGAACCTTTGCAACATAATCTAATTGAACTACTGTTTTTTTTAACCTTAAATATGGATAACATTCGGACGAGGAGTCAGATTAGATAACGTATATTGATTAATTAATCAAAATGCTATTTACTCCTAGTAACACATATTGACTATCATTTTCTCAAAAAAAACTTGGAAAATCGAAATTTTAAAAGTAAGTAAGTTATATAGAAATATACCAACACACTTATTCGAAGAGATAAATCTGTACAAGTTTTCCAAAATCTTCTTGATTATAGCCAAAATGTTAGGAATGTAGGTAGCCAGTACCTAGCCATTTTTTTTTTAAATTGCAATATATTCCATAGCTTGTGCTACCGGTTTGGAATTCAGCTCCAGTTATATAAAATATAATCCATACATTTATCCAATAAATATCATGAAAAATAAATTCTTGATACTCAATTTTAGCAAAATCTAATCAATACTCATGGTTTTGTAGGTACTAATAATTTTCGTTAATACGTGGTTTGAAATACTAAGAAGTCTTTAATTTGTAGCTTAAGATATTGATACATTATGTAATTAAAGAATATCGATTCTGAAAGAAAAGAAAGAAAGAATTATGAATATGACATCATTTATGACACAAATAGAATGAGAAAACAAAATCTCAGTTAGCTTTTTAACGATTTTAAGCGACAGATTGATGATTATAAAACGAATACAACCTAGGCACTGCAAAGATAATTTTATTTCATAAACGAACTTAAGCCTTCCTGAATCTAAAGCGGGTAAAACTATCTCGTACAAGCTTTTCGCTCGCAGCTCTGCCCGTGTGAGCTAGGCGATGTTTTCCCGTGGCAAAGATATATTTTCTAGAGGTAAAAAGTCTTATGCTATTCTAGAGCATAATTTATATCTCTGTCCAATTTTATCCATATTTGTTCAGCCGGTTTACCGTGATTTAGTAACAAAACAATCACACACAACAACACACTTAAACTTTACTATGGCTGAGGTGAGGTGTCATTACTACAGTTGCAAAACTTCTGAAGTATTCGGAATAATTACGTAATACTTCTCATAAAGTTTCTTTCCATCAGAATTATTCAAAATAAATTCGTTTGAAAATATTGGCATTTTTTTATCTTAGGTCAATCTTGCTAGATAATATCGTGCCCGAGTCCGGCGGGCGACGACGCGCGACGACGACGGATGAACAAACAACTCGTGCGCGGCGCGCGGCTCTATATAATTTGTGCGCGCGGCGCCCGCCGCAGAACAAATTCTAGTGGCGCATCGCATGGCAGGCGGCGCGCGCGGCGCGCAGGGCGGGCGGGCGAGATTAGCAGGGCGGGGAGTGGGAGGCGATGCCCCCCGGGGAATTATTCGACCGCTCCCCTTCCCCGCAGAGAAGGATTCATAATGTTTCGCAATAATTCGCGGTCTAAGAAAATATTTCAATTTCGATAAAAATAAACGTGAGCGTTGTTTTTAAAAACGAAGTGCTTACCTATTTGCTCAGTGATGGATTGATGGTGAATTGGTTGTTATTATTATTGTAGCGTAATTAGCGTAAGTAAAATTTGAATGTTTATTTTATTCCTTACCTATGTAAGGCGACATTAACAACAAAAGTAGGTAGGTACCTACTTACAGCAAAACACTAATTTTTATAGGTACTAGCGACCCAGCCCGGCTTCGTTTGAACAATTTGTGGGTGCTTCGAATCTGTGATAACTTCTAAAGTGTTCATTTAAATGAAATACGGTAAAGGATAATTTTGATCTACCTCAATGATATCGTTTTACCTACATTAAATGGCCAAGGTAACTTATATAGGTACTTATTTGGATAAGGATTAATACTGATTAGCTTTGCAAATAAAGTAATATTTTTAAATAACTTAATAAATATAAAAATTACTGTGAGTCAACCTATAGAAATAAGGCGACTTCGGGTCTTTTTTGTAGGCCTCTATGATATACAATGCCGTAGTAAATTATTTTGATGTAGGTAGGTATCTCATACGGTTAAGGGTGGTATTCCACTTATCAAAGATCTTTGTCCAAGAAATTGGACGTCGAATGTATGAAATTGGACGTCAAAGTCGTCCAATATGCGTCCAATTTCTTGGATCCAATGCATACTGGACAAAGATCTTTGATGAATGGAATACCACCACCATTAGCCAGCAGCGTTCGCAATGTACCTAAGCGCTCGAAAAATCGTTTTTTGACGGCTTCATCAAAAGCCATGTAATTTTTCTCTATTACTTATATAAATACGTAATTAGAATGTTTTGTATGTAGGTATTTATTTATAAACCTTCGAGAATAAATTTTCTAAATAACAGTGACAGCTGCATCGAAATCCGATGCGTGGTTTAAAAGAAGAAAGGTTAGAAACAGACAGACAGAGGCGGAGAGTGACTTTATTTTATACTATGTACCTACCTACTTACCTACCTAGTGATAGTGAAGTGATGACCTAAGCCTCGGCACGGCACTTGTATTGCTAGGTACGACCCCTTATATTGTGGTTCGACGGCTATGCCGATGACGGCTATACTCCGTGACTCCGTGCCGAGTTTTGTACCTACCTAGCAGTGGCAAAACGAAAGGGTACATACCTACAAGCCGATTCTAATCGGCTTACCTTATTATAGTTTAAAACCTTTTATCATAGTTTAAAAACATGTTTTCATCCGTTTCAAGCAATTCAAAAACATTAAAAATTCGCTAAAATAATAGGTACTTAGGTAGGGTATATGTGCCTACTTAAGTACCTACTTCTACACTTAAAACTTCCACAGACATTTTATTTAAGAGGTACCTAGATAGTAAGATATCCATCCATACTTCTTTTACTATGATTGACTATTTTTCTTGCTTAGGTAGGTATTTAAAAATAAGTGTCAAAACTGCTTTCTACTGCTTTTTTACCGATTGCTGCTTTTTTATCGTTACCTACTCCCGTATTTTTCGACGATCGAAATATTCCGAATGTTTCGTAATACTTCGGAATATTTCGTAAGTATTCCACGGGAAAGATTCGGAATTATTCCCGACTGCAACTGTAGTCATTACATACATGTACGTACCTACATAATATGTATCATTCACATTACAATAGACCAGGCATTATTTTATAGGATAATCCAAACAAAAACACATAGTTAATAGATATCGCAGTTCCAAATATAGGTATTCAATATCACAAAAACTATCGCATAAAAAGTCCACAAATACACTGACCCAGAGACAGGAGAATGTATCCATAGTTTCAATTACTCTGACGAATTACTAAACTGTCAACAACGGGCGTACCAAAACATTCAGTCAATATTAAACTACCTCCTCCATGGTCTCGCACCATCCACGTACATAAAATTGCAAAAAACCGCCACAATTGTAAGAATGTTTATGGATGCCCCCGAAGAAACAATAAATTTTTCACCCACTAACGAATTAAGTAAATCCATAAAACTTTGATTATTTAAAAAACCTTTAACGCACAGTCCCACAAAAGCGGAACATACTATGTATTTTATAAGTGAGAAACGCAAAAATAATAATAATATTAAATTTTTAATTGGTACACCACATACTATATTCTATCGGCCAAGTTTGTCAGAATAAAATCTTACTGTCACTTAATAACAGTTAAATCTTTTCTAGACATTCGAAGTGGAAATCTTTCATAGTATTTATATGTCTAAAGTACTAAGGCTAGTAGTTAATCAAAGAATGACACTTTTTTCTAATGATACCCTCAATTCGTACCGAAGTTTTAAATAAATGCAGATCCCCAAAGGGCTTTACTGGCTTTACTGACCGACGACATGCGGCTTCAACTTCCTTGGCCAAGTTTCGATAATCTTGCACCAGGAACCAGTCCAGTCACCGGGTTGGACAGAAGAACGACATCATCACCTTGATACAACGGATGACCCGTAATTTGAGGTGGCAGCATTGCAGCGCCACCTTGTCACGATGGATGTCCCGTAGTTCGAAGCGTAGTAGATTAGCCAGATCAGCAGCATCCATCCATAGAACATAAAAAAATATATTATGAATTGGTCGTGGGCTTAGTTAGCACTTCTGATGTTAGATTTTAAAGAGAAAGTATGGAAATATGACTATTCTGATTAAAGCAGTAAACTGTTCAATTAACTAGGAATAAAACCATAAAGCTTATATTTCAATAAGACCAGAATCAAGCAAAACACAAATAAAGATTTAAAAGCATTTTATTGTTTTGATTCGTCCTCAATTTTTTACCTACCGTTAAGGACATCTTTTAGCTGATAAGAAAAACGGGCGAAAAAAACTCACCAGCGTTATCAGAAACAACGACATTTACAAAATAATTATGTCGTTTTTGGACAAAGAACACATTTTATTGTAAATTAACATTTAGAACCACATTACTTTTCATGATAAAAGATTAAACAACATTTACGAATAACATCAAGCATTTGCTATAAACTGTTACTTCATATTATTTCCGTACTCACATCATTTATACAAAACCACTAAGGACAACATTAATTTAATATTATCAAGTAATAAACAAGTTAACGAATATCCCTTTAACAAAAGAATAACTTCAGCAACATCTACCAGACAATACATTGGCATTGGATAGCAAAGAAAAACAGTATAATAGAGGAATATAAAATTACAGGGGGGTATACTTAACTCAACAGTGCTGACGACTCGAACCACAAGACTGTTCGTTTTACCGCCAAGCTAGCTTTTATATCTTTATTGACAATTCCTTAAAAAACATTAACAAGGATGATACTTTTATTAAACCAGTGTTCAAAACCTTTTGAAACTTATGAGAATGATTCACCACTATCTATTATCAAGAAACACATCGTAAATTGTAAGAAATATAAGTTTTAAATTCTCATCTTGTTTGGAAACAAGTAATGTTACAGTCCGACATCAATATTCTTAACATTTATCAACCTTTAAATATTTATCATAGCCAAATGATTTGAAAACCACTCGAAAATAGCTAACATATTATTTTATTAATAACAAACAATAATGATAAGATAAATTCTTCAAAAATAACAATATTAGTAACAGTCTATCAGTTTTAATTCCACTTCCTGTTCTTAAGAAGGAACGTTTAGTTAAGCGGATATACATTTACCAACTTATTGATTTTATCACAGCCAAATGCTGTAAAAATCTGTCCAAAATACTAAAATTTGTATTTGATAACTAATAAAATATTATCATATGGCAATTCACTCAAAAATGTCAATATTATAACTTGACTTATTCCCTAAAGTAACACACGCATAGTTTTTGAGAAAGACCAAAATAGCTTGGGGTGTGATTTAATGGTGTCTTGTATAGATTTTAAATAGTTGTCGTAACATTTTTGCTGAACATTAAATTGACGCTTTATATCAGAAAATGGCAGGTCTGGTACGACAATTTGAACCTTAAAGAAAATAGAATAACATTAATCGACGCAATGTTTAACAACTAGGTCAGCCAATCAGCCGTTTTTACGTGATTAGGCGGGTCCTCCCTCACCAAGCGAGCAGCCACATGCGAGGCCCGCCGCACGTGGCAAACGTTCTGCCTCGCGCGAGGCTGCTCGCTTGGTGAGGGAGGACCCGCCTAATCACTTAAAAACGTCTGATCGGATTTTTATGAAATTAAAACATAGAATACTTTTTATCCTGGTTATGGGTCCCCTAAGTATTTTCTCGAATATCCACGCGGACGAAGTCGCGGGCGGAAGCTAGTATACTATAATGAGAAAAAGTATTCCACCAGAAAAAAGGCTAGCTGTTGTAACACTAAGGCTAGTAAAAAAGTTGTAATTTTTTTTTATTTTTTTTTTTTATAAAAAACTGGGCAGGCGTTTACTGTTTATTCATTGATTCAATGTGTTATATTTTTAATTATTGTTTAATCATCGAATTATTAGTATTCATATCATCAGAGATAGAACAGACAAAGGTGGGAAAACTGTATTCATAGAATAACTGAGAAAACTTATCATTAGCTGAGACTGGTGTAGAGTTATAAGGCGGATCACTTGTTGTAACTTGAATAGTTGTAATTAATAGTAGAGCGGCGGGTAAGTCTTCCTGTTTTATTAATTTTTTTAAAGCTCTAACTATTTTGTTGCAGATTCTTTATTATGATCGCTCTCTTCAGATGTTTCTTTCAAACTGTCTGATTTGTCTGGTCTAGCCTCAATGACCTTTAAAAATGATAACTGCTCATAATATGGGTAGGGTCCCCACCTAAGCAGAGCGTGACCACATTTAAATTGATGAATCTACTTCTTCAGCTAAATGAACTAACAAATCTACTAGATCCTTGATCAAAATCTCCCACAAATCTACCTTGCTAGAATGATAAAATAGAGATGAAATAAAACTAAATTTCATTATTATTCACTTTTCTCTTCATTACTTTAGAATTATATTTAACATCTTTGTACAAAATTTTATGTAATCTCATTGTTAGTTACGAGCCATGGTGCGTTGGATAGTAATCGTAGTATGGTTTTTTGCATCCGCTGTATGATCTAAATATTGGAATTGCTTGCACTACCCCTGAGTTCAATTCCGTACATCCATAAAGGTTTTAGTATTGTTTTATATATGAAGAGTTTATTATCGAGGAGGTTATCAAATTTCATTTCTCTGAATTCGTTATCTAAAGAATTCTGAGAAATTAAATTTGATAACTAATTGGCGAGTCTCATACAAAAGTACGCTTTTAGAAGTTTAGCGTTCCGTAACGTGCTAGACTTTACGTGAAACGGGCCGGCAAAGTCAGTCGTGACTTGGCTGAATACCGGTTGAGGGTCAACTCTGTCCGCCGGCAGGTCACCCATGAACGGGGCTGTAGGTTGAGCGCGGGATCGGAAACATCTAATACATTTATATACACGGTGTCGGACCACACGGCGAGCGGATAGTATCCAGAATTGCTGGCGTACAATGGCATGTAAAGTACCAGCGCCAGGATGGCAGTGTATTTTGTGATAATGGTCAATGAGTAAGGTCTACGAGTGGGCTAGAGCTGGGCAGAATGAGTGGGTGTTGAGCCTCATATCTAATTGACGCATGAGAGAGACGAACACCGACTCTCAAGAGACCGTCTTTCAAAAATGGTGAAAGACGCTGTAGTCGGTTGGTACAAAGTCTGTTAGTTTGCAGACGATGAATATCATCCGCAAACTCGTTCTGCTGAACGGAGCGCACCCAAAATAACAGAGCGCCCTTACGCTCTCAAGCTGTCAACGGACCAGAGCGCCGTTCGTCTGGAGTGTGTTTAGAGTTAAAAATAAAGCGCTGGATGCAAGCCGTCACTCCGACGAGCTTGTCAAGAGAGCTGAAGCGCGCAAGCAGCTCATGATCTAGATCTGGAACTGCTATATGAGCAGGTACCTTTTGTGGCTTGAGACCGGGCAAAGCATGAGCGGAGTGGTGTGAAATACATAACATTAGGTAGGTAATGGCTTGGCACCGACTTCAATCAGATCAGTAAGTTCCAAGATAAATTAGAAAAAGTCCCGCCATTTCGTCTTTTGAATGGAATGATTCAATTTTGTTTTACGTTTTTTTGGGAAGTGAGTTTTTGTCGGCAGTTTTTGTTTGAAGGCGGTTTTCTAACTTTCTCATCGTCTGTCTTGTCTGTTTTATTGGTGGTTTGTTTTCACCAACTGTAATCGTATAATTTTCAGCATCACACACTCCAACTATATGTTCATTTTGTAATTCATTTACTATTCTGACGTTCTCCATATCAGTCTGGTCTATGATTGTAATATTTTAACCAATTGTCTCTGTATCTGTGTTCGACCTTCCTCATTTTCGACTGTGTCTTCTGTGATCATATATTTATTATTATATATAATTATTATATACTTATTTATAATATATTTATAATTATTATATATTTTCAGAAACTTTTTCAATATCATTAGCAGTAAGGGTGTGGCTTTTGTGTGAATTATATATTTGACGTATTTTTATTTTTTTCTTTGGCTCCAATACTCTATCAGTGTGTCTAATTCAGTACAACTAGTGTTAAATTCTTCTAAATTAAAACTTGAAGTTATTGACGCAATTGTTTCACATTTTGAAACGGCTAATTTATATATTTGACATATTTTAATTTTTTTCTTTGGCTCCAATACTCTATCAATGTGTCTAATTCAGTACAACTAGTGTTAAATTCCTCTAAATTAATACTTGAAGTTATTGACGCAATTTTTTCACATTTTGAAACGGCTTATTTATATTTTTGTGATGTGGTTAAGGTTCGTTTTTTTGTACTCACTGTTAGAGCTAGTGAACCAAACTCTAAAGATGAACTTTTAAAATTTTGTATGTAATTTTGTTTTAAGTGTCGTTTGTGTACTAATAATTCATCGTAGAGATATTTTTTTCCATGCACTTAACAGCGTAAATATCACTGCAAGGAATATGGTTGGTGATGTTGAAAGGGCAAGAACATTTGTAGGATTCAATATCAACTTTTTGTTCCATGCCTGGATAATTATTATATATTGTCTTTTTCTATCTCTTTTCATTTCCATCTTCCTTTAAATACTTTTGGGCTTTTGCCTAATAATTTCTTTTGAATCGTGTGTCTCGGCAACTTGTTATTACCCAAGTAGCAAAATTTGGTACTATAAAAGTACTTAAAACGTTTTATAGCGTGCTATGTTATAGCACTGTAATAGTACTCTAAACCCCAAATAAGCCCTAGTTTTATCACTTATACTATAACCATAACATAAAGGCTCTCATGGTGATAAATCAGCTCTTTAGTTCACTCGCTGACAGCGAATCGATATCGTCGTGCCGTGTCCGTGCGCAGTATTCTACCGTGCGAAGTGTTTAACTACCTACGATAAAAATATAAAAATGGTGAAATGCTTAAAGTGTAATAAAGTGATAAATAAGAAGAACCCTGGATTGCAGTGCCTTGGATGTACAAAGTGGATACATGGAACGTGTGCTAACCTATCCACTGATCAGCTTAGCGTACTATTCACTACTGAATCCGCAGAATGGAAATGCCACAACTGTTCGGGGAACGGTAACCACAAACACCGTTTATCCTTCATTATGCCAGACCCGGAAGAAGAAGAGATACTGGATTATGAAACAATGCCGTCATCTAACATAACTCAAAAAATACTCAACGAAATACGTAGTGAAATTCGTAACGTAGTGACTACCGAACTGCAAGCAGCCCTACAATTCTATTCAGATAAAGTAGATGATTACGAGATAAGAATGAAATGCTACGAGAACCAAATTATCGAGTATAAAAATTCTTGTAAAAATCTTACTTTAAAATATGACGCGCTTGCACAGAAAGTCAACTATATCGAGCAGAATACAATGCAAAATTCCCTCGAAATTCATGGAATACAGGAAGAAAAAGATGAAGATATTACTGCAATCATTAACTCGATCTGTAATAAACTGAAACAAGTCCCTGAAGGAGTGCGGAGAGCATATAGAAAAAAAGTTAACAAAACAAAAAATGGAAATGTGACCAGACACCCTCCTATTGTAATGGTATTATCCAACGGGCTAGAGGATAAATGGTTGGCTGCAGCCAAAACGAACGAGCTGAATACCACAGATATAGGACTCAGTTACAACTCAAAAATTTTTATTCGTGAGTCACTTACACCGATTAATTCGTTTTTGTTATGGAAAGCTAAATCTACGTTGAAGGAGGGCGGAAACTGCAAATTTGTTTGGTATAAGAAAGGGTTAATACAAGCAAGAAGAAATGAAAAAGAAAAAGCTTACATAATCAGATCGACAGAAGACATAGAAAGACTAGCGATTGAGTTCAAGAATAGTGATAGTGCAAAATAATTTTCAGTAGGCACTTCTTTTCAAAAGTACCTACCGCCCGGAAAACAGCATCTAAATATTTAATGGATAACGAAAGTACTAAGATAAACGAAACCAATGTTAACGACTGGAATGACTTCATTATAGATGTATCGCATAAGCAAAATGCACTAATTGTTTTGCATGTTAACATAAGATCGATGATCAAAAACTTTTCTCAGCTTGAGTACATAATTACTAGCAGCACGAAGACAATAAGCCTGATTGCAATAACAGAAGCCAATCTCTCAGATAAGTGTGTGAAGCTATTCGAACTCAACAACTATGAGATGTACCATGATCTACGCGAAAGAAAAAAGGGTGGAGGAATAATACTGTATGTACATAAAAATCTTAAGTTTATTAGGAATACTACTTCATGTCGTTATTTTGAATGTTTGTCAGGGTCCATAATTACTAACTATAATTACAAATCTGATATATGTGTGGTCTATCGCCCGCCTCGTTTAAATAAATTATTATTCATTAGCGAACTGTCTAAAATCATATCTACAACGCAGTTAAATAGCAACTATGTACTACTGGGCGACATAAACATCGACATAATGCAATCAAACTCAGTTGTATCGCAATATCTTAATTCATTAAGTGAATCGGGTCTCCTGTCTGGCATCAATCAATATACGCGCATAGAATTAAAAAACGATCGTATTACTAAAACCTGCATTGATCACATCTTTGTACGTCAATCGATAAGAAACAGTCATAACATCTGTGACGTAAAAACAGCTGTGATTAACAACGCATTGGCCGATCACTTTATAACCGGTCTTGTTCTAACCGATAAGACAGCTGCGGGTCGCCAATGTCGAACAGTACTTAAACTAGATAATGATGAGGTTCAATCTCGATTGCGCGATATTGATTGGAGCCCGGCGCTCACTTATGACGACCCAAGCGATGTTTTGAATTTTATTATGGATACCTTTAGTAGCATATACGATCAATGTACAATTAAATGTAATTTAAATCTAAATAAGCGAAATCAATGTAATTGGGTAAATAGTAAAATGCTATATATGTGTAAAAAGAGGGATGAATTGCTCAAGATCTGGATGAGTGATATGAGTAATAAAGCAAATAGATTATTATACAATAAATATAGGAATAAAACCAATAAATATATAAATCATTTGAGGAATAGTAATATTAAAAAATCTGTAATAGAAAATTTTCATAACCCTAGAAAAGTATGGGCAATAATAAATAAATTGTGTGGTAGTTTAACTAAGTGTATCGATGAAATAATAATTAAAAACTTTCGTGAAAATAATCTTAAACTTATAGCTAACAAATTTGCGAAAGGGTTTCAAGTAAATGTTAAAAATATAATTTCTACATGTGATAGGCCCTTACTTAATGAAAATGTATATATAAATAATCCCGATTTGTCTTTGAGACTCCATAAGGCACGAGAGGAAGTAATTTTGGAAATTATAAAGCATTTAAATAACAAAAAAAGTCCAGGTTTTGATGGAATTCGTGCCTCCGATATAATGTATGTTAAAAAAGAGATTACGCCCATAATTACTCATTTGATTAACACCTGTATAAAAGTAAATCGATTTATCCAGACAAACTTAAGATTGGCACTATAAGACCAATACACAAAAAAGGTTCTTATACAGATATAAATAACTATAGGCCCATTACCATCCTCTCTTGCATAGATAAAATAGTAGAAAAATACTTATGTAAATATATAAACACTTTTATAACAAATAATAATATAATTCATGATCGTCAGTTTGGATTCCAAAAAAATAAAAATACTAATCAATTGTTATGTAAATTCACTGATGAAATCAACGCATATTTAAACGATAAAAAACATGTTATTGCACTATTTATCGATTTTAGTAAGGCCTTTGAAACCTTAAAATTTACCACATTGTATACAAAGCTCTCGCAGAATGGTATACAGGGTCCTCTCTTGGATCTTCTTAAAAGCTATCACACCAACCGACAAACTACGGTTAAGATAGGCAACGTCCATAGTCAATTCATGTCGACTGAAGAAGGCACGGCTCAGGGTTCGGTGATCGGTCCGACTGAATATCTTTTTTACTGTAATGACGTGTGTAATATCTTCGCGGAGGGCTCTGTATATCAATTTGCTGACGACACGTGTTTGTTGGTGGCAGATAGGAACATAGCTACTGTACAGAAAATAATGCAAGCAAACTTTGATCTTCTTTGTAAATGGGCGCACGATGTTGGCCTAATTATAAATTATGAAAAAACAAAATATATCCATATTCATTCTTCACACAACAAATCTGTAATTCAGCCAACTATCCGAGCTCACTCTCATGACTGCCTGCACGCCAACGCAACAGTTCACTGTAAGTGTAGGGATTTAGAATCTGTAACTCAGCATATGTACCTAGGCTTGATAATAGATAATAAACTTAATTGGAAACAGCATGTAGATTACGTTTGTAAAAAGCTAAGAGCTGTTTTAGCAAAACTATGCTTGCTGAAGTACAAATTACCATATAATATTTTAAGAATGCTGTATAATGCACTAGCTGATTCGATAATAGGATATGGCTTGAGTAGCTACGGTAGGACATATAAAACATACATAGAAGACATTTATAGATTGCAAATTAGATTACTAAAGACGATTGTCCCTAACTCAGTTAAAAACAAATATAAAAATGATTATCATAGCCTGTTTTCACATTGTAAAATAATAGATATATATAATAAAATTAAAATGTTTGTAATTTGTGATGAAATCGAGAATAACTCTTTGTTAAAACCTAAAATAAGGAATAGAAAGTTACGTAACCTATCATACTTACCTTTGTATGTGCTGCCCTCATACAATAACACTTATGGTAAAAGATGTTCTAGTTATTTGCTACCTGCATTGTTAAATGACCTGCAAACGGATTTAGTTAATGAAATCCTCGATGCACCGGAGAAATGTAAAAAAACATTAAAAAAATTCTTTTTATCATTGTGTCAGTGACTGATGGCAGCAATACATAAACCCCTTGCGGTTTCTCTTGCTGCAATTAAATATAAATTCGGAATTGTTTTTTTGTAAATTTAGAAAATAAATTAAAAAAAAAAAAAAAGTTGAAATGAAATAGTGTCGAGGAACACCGTTCAGTCCTAAAATAGTGGTATTTTGAACGTTCAAGTCACAAATTCTCACTATTAGAGTAACCAAAACATGTTTATAGTGCTGTTTTGAACTATAAACGATTCCAGTGATATTTTACATCACAATGTGACCGTCGTCGTTGGTTACATTGTGACGATGTCGAGTGTTCTCCAAGGTATGTAGGTAAGTAATTATAATATTCTTTATGTTATTCGCTATAATATGTTGCTTAACGTAACGTGTAATAAAGAGTACGAATCATTCGTAGACCGTAACTCTGCCGTAACTTGCATATGCGAAAAAATTTTTATCGATCAAATTTTTGTGTTGATTTCAAAGTAGTCACTACGCCCTAATAATTTTCGTGTTTAAATAAAATTTTAATAAATAAAATAAGGACTTGTTCCGACTGTGGCTGCTATAGTACACATTGGCTCCAAGCGTGCTGCTAAAGTGCTATCACGGGAACAATTAGCAGCCATATTATAAAAGCTAGAATAGATTAATTTATTGGTCCATTAATTATTAATTTTAGTGCTTTTACGTCACGTTTGAGTCCCGTAACAATAACACGAACTCGCTTAGAGAGAGCTATTACGAATTCATGTAATTTAACAACTGCGCCAGGAGCTGCTATGGTACAATTTAGTACTATAAATTAGTGCACATGACTTTTAGAGAATTAGCCCCATAGCGATGTTGAGGGAGCTTTTAAGAAGCTAAAACGTTACGTTATGATTGTGCACGGTACTTCTATAGTGCACCTTGATCCTGTAATAATGTTTTCGATACTGCTTGCTACAGTACTAGTACTGTAAAAAGTTATTTTGACGCATTAGTACCGCTATAATCGCTTTTTTATATCCATTACAGTGCAACACTTTAATGATTCTTTTGTATGGTTCTGTAAGCGTTCTAGGAGCTAAATTATAGAACTCAAATGCTCTTTAAACTTATAGAATCTAAATGCTCTAAATAAAATGTTTATAGAGCTGTATTTTACAAGTCAGTCACTGTGGTTACCATTATAGGCCTACTATATCATTGTTTGGTGATATAACGCCTTGATTATAGAAACTCTTGCTACTTGGGTAAATAATACATCATCTGCAGCACATCGTCCTTGATAACCACGTCTTAGACAAAAATTGATGCGTTTCCCCCCAACCATTTAAGCAATCACGCTATTAAAACTTTCCGCCTCGTTGGTTCCAACATCTTCTACTAACCTTTGTGATTTAGATGCTACAGTTCCTATGATAACTTTAATCGGTACCAAAATGTGGAGTTTTCCAACTCCATTGCATTTACCAATGTCCTGTGGTCTCCGAATGCATGGTATAACGAATTTTGTATATCGGCATGTAACATTTCTTTTGCTTGCACCTTTGTTTTATTGTTTTTGTACTAATCATTTGTGTTGTTCTTCTATTGAGCAAACGACTACTTTGACAAAAATTAAAACTACGGGCAGGAACCTAACACTATGTAAAATAGTAACTATTGTGTGTTATTTTTTTCATATAAGCTTGATACTTGAAACACTCATTATTACTATCTTTAGCCTATTCGCAATAGACCCGACGAATCCGGGTAGTTTCTGATTCGGTTTCGGGCTTTTTCTAGTTTGATAGGCGGCAACACTGAAGAGTCAGTCATCGACAATATCGACCAAATAGTATACCTATGGAATATACTATAAGGGGGCTAGGAGCTTCACTTGGGCGACGCTCCACCCGACACGAATCCTGCCCTTCCTATCATCGGTCCGATAGGACCGAACGGTCCTACAAAAAGTCTGACATGGGCGGACAGCCTAATGCAAATGTTGCTCTGAGTTGTACCTACATGATCGCTCGGCGAAAACGGAGTCGGAGATCGGTATTTACCTCGTGCGTGTGTACCTACAGCATTCACGAATATACCTGCTGGTACCTAATTATTACATACCTATTCTTAATTTTGAAAATATAAATAAATAATAAGTAAATAAATAATAAATGACTTCTTACATTCACACCAATTATCTAAGCCCAAGTTAATTTCATTAAGAAACTGTATCATGGAAAACTTGATAACGGATAAATATATGCTTATATACTTTTTGTTTGTAAATACATACTTAATATAAATAGTTAATACCCAGACCAATACAAATAGACATGCTCATGCACACAAATATTTGTATTGTTCGGGAATCGAACCCGAGCGAGACCAATGGCGCAGAAGGTGGGTAGCCTACCCCTGAAAAAGTCGACCCGTATCACAACTAGCTCGAATGCTCGAGAGCATTCACCCGGACAGTGAAAAGTCTTGGGGTCGAGTCCCATCGGAGTTAGTTGTGAGACGAGTCGATTTTTTCTAATACTATATTTTCAACAATAAAAATTGCACTGTGAATGCAAAAAAGTAAATACAATTAATTAATAAAAAATAAATAAAAAAAGCTTTAGTGCACACAAAGAAAGAAACAATAACACAAAGAGACATAGTTATGAGAAAACAGACAACAGGCGGCCTTATTGCTAAATAGCAATCTCTTCCAGGTAACCTTGGGCGAAAGAAAAAAATAAATCAAAAGAACAGAGGGGAGAGGGTGCATAAAAAGGATAGAATAGGTCTAGAATGACAAATAGAGAAATATAAGATAATACATAAACTTTAGTGAGTAAGTAGAATTTAATTCTTTATTTTTCTGGCGAAATTTGAGACAAGATATTCGAACGATTACGTGAATGTAGCTGTTACTCAATTTAATTTACTCAATAAATAATAGTACTATGCAGTGCACAATATGATACTTCATTTAATCATCATTACGCACTATTATATTTATTTATTTTTTATTTAACACTTTATTTTAACACCACAGTACATAAAAAAAAGAAAAAGAAAACAATTTTAATTAACTTTAACAGCATTAAAAGCGCGGTCTTATCGCTCAAAGCGATCTCTTCGAGACAACCCGATGGTATGGAGATATTGACAGGACAAGAAGCGGGGTGTAGTGGCACAGTTGAAGAAATTATAAATGTGAAGTTATTAACATACATAAATACCTATAATGATAAACATACACAAATAACATATAAATTATATATATATATATATATATATATATACCAATAAACAATATATAAATATATCAATGTCTGCAAACCGATGAAGAGCAAACACAGAGTTTTATGGAGAAGAAGGAATTTAAATAGATAGGTAATGTTTTTTTAGCTCCTTCTTAAACACGTTCAAAGACTGAGCCCGTCTAATGGGAACTGGAAGTGAGTTCCAAAGACGAATGGCCTGAACGGTGAAGGAACAGCCATAGAAGGAAGTCTCATGCATAGGTGTAATGAGACTCAGATTTTCCGATGACCTAAGAGCAAGGGAGGTGGAACAATAACGGAAATTAAATCGTTCTTTGAGATAGTGCGGATAACATGGGTTAAACAATATGTTGTAAAGAAGAGATAGTATGTGGGTATTCCGGCGAAGTCTAATGGGCAGCCACTTGAGCTTTAAACGAAAGAAGGAAACATGATCATATTTGCGTAAGCCAAATATAAATCTAATACAGAAGTTTTGGAGTCGCTCAAGTTTATTTAGCTGGTCCTCCGTGAGATCAGGATAACAGACGTCGGCATAATCAAGTATGGGAAGTAAGAGAGATTGCGCTAGCGCAATTTTAGTGGCAGTAGGGAGGAAATTGCGCAGTCTTCTCAGAGAGGCCGCTGACGCGTACAACTTACGACTAACTGTTTGGAGCTGCGGCACCCAACTTAAAGTACTGTCCAAAATTAATCCCAGATTCTTAACAGAGCGACTATAAGGAATGTTGATTCCTCCAAAATTAACCCGAGGGATCGAAGAAAGGTCGATTTTCGTTAAAGTTCTAGAACTACCAACAACAATAGCCTGAGTTTTTGTGTGATTAACAAGAAGGCCTAAGGCTTTGGTCCAGTCGTCAATGCGACTTAAATACGTTGAAATGTTAAGCACAGCTTCATGCAGCTTAGAAGCATTGGCTTGGCAATACAGCTGAAGGTCGTCTGCATACAGATGGTAGGATGAAGCAAGGTTCTGAGAAATGGTATTTATAAAGATAGAAAATAAGAGAGGAGAAAGAACGCCACCTTGCGGGACGCCGGCAGTAGTCTTGCGCCACGAAGAGCATTCTTCATCAAGACGAACCCTTTGCCTGCGCCCGTACAGATAACTGTGAAACCACTCAATTACCGTTAGAGATATGTTAAGAGAGCGTAGTAGAGCCAGGAGGATGTCAAATTATAATTAAGTGGGAATGTTCAAAGCGAAACAATTTTCAACAAAAACACGACCGCGTCTGCCCTTCGCGCTGCGTCCCACAAACTCGTAATTGTGGGACGCGATTGGCACCGCCCGCTTCCCCGCGAGTCCCCCGCTGTTGCTCTGCGTAAGTACATTGATTGCGCTACTGTAAGGAATATCTTGATACTGTGACGTAGTGCACACCGTTTTGCTTCAATTCATGTGTGGTCAATTAATTTTTCTACGAGTTCTTCGTCTGTAAACATGTTGCGTCTTGTTTACTCTCTGAACGCTAGGACGAGACTATCAAGACTAGAAGCACAAAATAAACAGGTACAGAAGTCAATCTCATGTATGTACTTCACTTTTCATAAAAACGCGTGTATATCGCTATAAACACTCGCGCTCGTACAAGATTCGACTGAGACAGACCGAGACATCGTGTCCGTGACCGGTGCCTATGTGTTCGTTGCTCGAGCGCACTTTATATGTATAAAGCGGAGCGTGAGCGCAGTGCTGCCCTATAGGACAGCACGATCGATTGCTTTAATTTAAATTTTAACGACATCTATCGAGTTATTTTGTAACTATCGACTAAAATTATTAGCGTCATGTATTTTGTTGCTTTGTAACTATTAGTTGAGTCAGTTTAAACGTTGCGGAAAGCACTTTGGTGAATTGGATATAGAGAGATGGCCGCTTTGGACCAAGTGAGTTGAATTGCTCGATGGTCTGCACATTTTGGTGCAGGCGCATGATAAAAACAGTCTGAAAAGGGACCCACAGGGGTTGGACGTTGAGGCGGTAGAGGGGCCCGCAAGGGCCACTTTTCTGTATCGAATTTGCTGCGTTTAAAGATTCATCCGTGTACATCACTTGAATCGTTGTTTTATTTGTGCCATATCGATTGTGATTGAAGAATAAGACGTTTGTTATTGAAGAAGAGACTATTATTTTGAGGATCCCTCGTCGCAACCATCCTGACAACGAGACCAGACCAGGCAAACCGACCCAGCGACGTTATCAGAAGTGCGATGCAGCCCGTGCCACAGATGAGAATGTTAAGAAGACGTCTTGTTAAGAATTTAGTTAAATTTGAAACTCCTGAAGAAAGTTCAAAGCGGTATGAAAGTAGAAGAAAAGATATTGCAAATTTGGTACATCCGAGATTGGAAATAGTTAAACATAGCGCTAGGTACCAGTCAGTGAGATTATTTAATAATCTACCAAACAATCTAAAGAATGTGCCAAATGTTAATATTTTCAAAAGTAGATTGAGATCTTATCTCCTTGAAAATAATTTTTATTCCGTAGATGACTATGTTAAGGCATCCAAATAAAGTATTTAAATAAGTAATTTGCATAAAGTGACATTAAATTTAGTAAGTATATATATATTTTAATATAAGTAATCTAATATAAATCTTGAATTCAATTGAAAAATTTTAATTTATTTAATTTTTGTGTTTTTTAGTGTGTGTTTAATTTGATCTTTAATCTTTATAAAGTATTGATAATTGTTTCCTACACAATGTGTGTTTTTATTCTATAGAGTGACATATTGTATCAATGTTTTTTAAATGTAATCAAATTGAATTCAATGGATAATAATTTTAATTTAATTAATTTTTGTATTTTTTCTTGTAATGATTTATTTTGACTATGAATTTTTATTATTGTATAGTTTCCAACACAATTTATGGATTGTTTTATGGAATATAAATGAAATGAAATGATGAAAAGTGGTCTGAAAACGAAATACCCGTATTTCTGTTATTTGACATTCTGTTACTGAACGTGTGATGAAAAAAGGCGACCTGCCGTTCCACTAGCGGCATTTCATTTGCAAGAAGAGAATTGTGAAAATCATCTTTTCCTGTTGATGAGCGGTGCGCTGAAAGGAAGTTCATCGGCAAGACTGGACCAGTCTGGACCTCGACCAGATTTCATGTGCTGGCGTAACCTGGCTGGAGCATAAGGATTTGTTCATCGATAGGTTTGTCTGTATCTAGACAAACGGAGGTATTCTCATATTTTTCTTATTTTGTGAAGCCGAAAGAAAGTAAATCTTATTTCTTTGTGAGTAATTCGTTGTAATAATAGTTCCTAACGGAAACAAGAATGTTTTATGATTTTACTGTCAACTACCTACATCAAAATTCAGCGGCAAACATTTTTCTAATTTTACTAACGTACAGAGTGTTTAGTAAATTCGCATACTATTGCGGTTGAGAAAAATTTTGACAGATGGATTGTACTTTGTTGTAAAGAAATAAGATCTAGATAGTAAAGTTTGCACATTGACAAATTTACACTCGGGGTACAAATACCATACGAGATAGTTGTGTCATTGTAACTCTTGATATAAAGTTGGTGCCTATAACATGACCTGTCAGATAGTGAGATTGGCTGGCAGAGATCACTGCTAAGACATAAGGCCGTCTAATTTTACCGCTTTTCGTATATTGTTTATGTCATGTATTTTCTGTCTCTGTGTGTGCAATAAAGTGTTATCTTATCATAGCTATCCCATGACGTAATGGTAATGGTAGAGATGGAGAGGTCTTAAGTAAATGCCTATTTGTAAATATGACTAATGAGACACTAATTTTTCATCAGATGTAGAGTCTGATGTATAGTCTGATGTAGAGTCAGATGTAGAGTCCGATGTAGAGTCTGATGTAGAGTCAGATGTAGAGTCAGATGTAGAGTCCAATGTAGAGTCCGATGTAGAGTCGGATGTAGAGTCTGATGTAGAGTCTGATGTAGAGTCTGATGTAGAGTCTGATGTAGAGTCTGATGTAGAGTCTGATGTAGAGTCTGATGTAGAGTCTGATGTAGAGTCTGATGTAGAGTCTGATGTAGAGTCTGATGTAGAAACTGATGTAGAGTCTGATGTAGAGTCTGATGTAGAGTCTGATGTAGAGTCTGATGTAGAGTCTGATGTAGAGTCTGATGTAGAGTCTGATGTAGAGTCTGATGTAGAGTCTGATGTAGAGTCGGATGTAGAGTCTGATGTAGAGTCTGATGTAGAGTCTGATGTAGAGTCTGATGTAGAGTCTGATGTAGAGTCTGATGTAGAGTCTGATGTAGAGTCTGATGTAGAGTCTGATGTAGAGTCTGATGTAGAGTCTGATGTAGAGTCTGATGTAGAGTCTGATGTAGAGTCTGATGTAGAGTCTGATGTAGAGTCAGATGTAGATCCAGATGTAGAGTCGAATGTAGAGTCACATGTAGAGTCAAATATAGAGTCAAATGTAAAGTCGAATGTAGAGCCAAATTCGAAGTCACGAGTAAAGTCAAATGCAGAGTTACTAAGATCACAATGTTTCCAAAGTAGAGTTGGTGGCTATACGGAAGGTTTAACTTCATGAGTCCTCACAAATGACCTATTTCAAATTACAGTGAAATGCAAGCGCAGCATGGTGATGCAATGGTGCGATTCTGTGACGATGGCAGTGCGGCGGCGCGGTGGCGTAGTGGCGCAACGCAACAGACAAGTAGCCGGCACTGGTGACGATAGTGTAGAGAGAGATCTACTGGCTTCGCATGTCATATGATCGCAATTTGGTGAGCAGTTTTCATTTTGTCATTATTTGTGCAAGCGCACCGAAATGCTCATTTCCGTTCAAAGAACACTCTTTTGTACAGTTTTTGGCACTTTACTAGTACAAACCTAGTATTACAAAATGTGGGATTTGATTTAAATTGGATTAGTAACGATAAGAGTTCGTATTAGATTGACAGATGGGAACATGATTGTGATTGGTTCAGAGGACTAAATATCTAGTTAGTGTTTTATCACATTATTAGCAAGGAAGTGCTGAAGATGTTGTGTTTGTTTTATTGCGTGGCTGAATGAGTCAGCACGTTGTTGTGGTACCATGAGGTAAGGAGGGTACAGCGGAAGCACTTGTAGTATGTACAAAGATTATGTTTTGTTTTTGTTCCACGCTGTCAGTCTAAAACACGTTGTGACTATGTTCAGTAATAAAGAAGTAGTTGAGAGCTTTATTTTTCAAAAAGGCTTTAAGTAATAACATTATTTACAAGCAGTTATCAGCTGCTACGTGACAGATTTATTTGAGTATTGAGCTTTGTTGGACTGATACCAAAAGCACTGAGTTTTGTGATCGCTGGTTATGTTGTGGAGTGCTAGTAAAGCACAAAATTTAACGATCACTGGATAAGTCATTGAAAGTTACTTTAAACTGTAGAGTTCTGACAGATACGTTATGGTGAATTTAGTACAATCTCCGCCAAGACAAAGTGGAAATGGATTTTCATAAGTAAACTTATGAGGAGAGTTAATTTGTGTAAAATGATATTTTTAACGTTTGCCATAAAATAGTTTTGAAGTTGTTAAAACTAAGTTTTCGAAAATTAACGAATAGCTCAGAAAGATGCCTCAAAGTGATGTATCCTCAGAATTAAATGTTTGTGATGTTGAATCGGGTGTGGACAGTGCCGGTGAAGGCCTGTCTAACTATGTGCAATCACTTACTGACATGGCTACTTATTTGGTAATCCGCACGCTTCAGTCGTAGTCGTAACTGCGATTCGATAGGGTTGTACAGGGCGCGGTGCGGCTGAGGCTGTGGCAATCAGGCGTCTCATGGGAGACTATGTCATTATGATATGACCATGTATGTTGAGCATACCGATTCCAATGTGGGAATCCGTCTCATGGGAGACTATGTCATTACGATGACCATGTACATTGAGTGTACCGATTCCAATGTGGGAATCCGTCTCATGGGAGACTATGTCATTATGATATGACCATGTATGTTGAGCATACCGATTCCAATGTGGGAATGCGTCTCATGGGAGACTATGTCATTACGATGACCATGTACATTGAGTGTACCGATTCCATGTGGGAATCCTTGCCACCTAATGTGTAGCTACTGTTAGTGATGTGTGTTGTTTATGTGACTTTGATAATAATATTGTGATTACGATAACTTACTATGAGGCATACTTTCTTCCTTATCTTTTATGTGTCTACTAACCTTTTAGTCAGGTTAAGCCGAGCGGAATTAGCTCCATTGAAGTAATTTTGTTCCAGATACACATGAGGACATGTGACACGTCAGAATGGCCGTGTCGGAGCGTGAGCGCAGTGCTGCCCTCTAGGACAGCACGATCGATTGCTTTAATTTAAATTATAACGACATCTATCGAGTTATTTTGTAACTATCGACTAAAATTATTAGCGTCATCTATTTTGTTGCTTTGTAACTATTAGTTGAGTCAGTTTAAACGTTGCGGAAAGCACTTTGGTGAATTGGATACAGAGAGATGGCCGCTTTGGACCAAGTGAGTTGAATTGGTCGATGGTCTGCACATTTTGGTGCAGGCGCATGATAAAAACAGTCTGAAAAGGGACCCACAGGGGTTGGACGTTGAGGCGGTAGTGGGGCCCGCAAGGGCCACTTTTCTGTATCGAATTTGCTGCGTTTAAAGATTCATCCGTGTACATCACTTGAATCGTTGTTTTATTTGTGCCATATCGATTGTGATTGAAGAATAAGATGTTTGTTATTGAAGAAGAGACTATTATTTTGAGGATCCCTCGTCGCAACCATCCTGACAACGAGACCAGACCAGGCAAACCGACCCAGCGACGTTATGTAGATTGTCTTCTGTACCTGTTTATTTTGTGTTAGAAGGCAGGGGGTACTATACTAGGCCCTACCCGGAGGCTACTCGGGATTCGAACCCGCGCCTCCGGAGATCCGGCCCGATGCTCTGACCGACTAATCCCGGAAGCTACTTATAGGGCTCGTGGTTTTTTACCATCACATTTTTCCTATACTTACAGAATTGCATTGTGAATGCATAAAAATAATTTAAACATCTTAATATAATGGCTGTTTCATCTTAACCGATTGTTAAACATTTGTAAAAATATTTCTTTCGGATGCGAGGGTTTCCTCACATTGATAAAGCAACGCTGGCCTACAGCGTAAAGCCGGGTTCCCACGGCCTGTCTTTTCGCAGGCCAGATGCCGCCGTGGGAACGGTCGCATCCGATGAGGCCTGTGGTCGCCTGTCGTCGCCCGTCCGACCCGTCCGGAGTGCGGCGGTGTGTGTGCGGCGCGTGTGCGTACACGCACACATGATAGAGTGGACGACGGTAACGGCAGGTAGGTACAGGCCGACACTTACCGTGGGAATGGCACGGCACGAGACGCATCAAGTCTTTACAGGCATCCACAGGCGTGGCGCGATCCGGCCTGGCCTGTAATAACACGGGCCGTGGGATCCCACCTTAACAAGAGATAGCAAAATTCGACGAGTCATGTAAGCCTTTCGGTAGCTTAGTTGGTCAGAACATCGGGCCGGAACCCCGGAGGCGCAGGTTCGAATCCCGCCTGAAAGCTACTTATAACTAACTAGCTTTCCGCCCGCGGCTTCGCCCGCGTGAATTGCACAACGTTATCCCGCGGGAATGTGATACTTTTCCGGGATAAAAAGTAGCCTATGTTCCTCTCCAGACTACAAAGTATCTATGTCCCAAATTTCAGCTAAATCCGTTTAGCCGTTTTGGCGTGATTGAGTAACAAACATCCAAACATCCAAACATCTAAACTTTCACATTTATAATATTAGTAGGATAAAAACTTATTGTTTTACTAGTAACTTACTTTATTTATTTACACCTAGATATTTGTAATTAGTTAGTAATATCTGGTATAAAAACACATTTTTTTCGCTTCAATTATCTGAGATTAATGTTGTCTGAGAATATAAGGTTGTAGTGATTTCATCTCGTCTGCGCTGACCAAAATTTACAAGAACTTCTTCATTTGTCTCACTGCCTTCTTCATTCTCGAGTTGTTGCATCCCCTCATTGATGTAATCTTGAACATTAAGGTCGTTATGGCTCAGGCAAACGTTGTGGAGGACACAACACGCCACAATTGTAAACGGTATTAAATCTACCCTGGGACCGTACTCTGAAACGCTAATCCGAAACTTCGGTTAGCCCCGCCCCTTTCACTCGATTCTGTCCCGACTAGAGAGTGAGAGAGACGGGGTATACCGAAGTTCCAGGTTTTGCGTTTCAGAGTAGTCCCTCTGTTCTGTTCATATCTAAGTATTTGAGACGTCTTAATCGGCCAAAAAGGAGTGCAAACGATGTTTCAATGACCTGGCTTGTTTTCGCTTGCACAATATTGAAATTTGTCTGGAAATTCTGTAAATTTCATCTACGATGCGAAAGAATACACCATTTTAATACTGAGTATGCTTTGTCTCCAATAATACATTTATTTTCCCAATGTATTGATTAAAATTTTGTCACTTTTTTATTTCTCTCTATTAATAAGTTAACCAACTCGCTATCATTATCTTGTCTTTTCGTGCTATCCAGGGCTTTAACAACGGGCATACTTTTCTGCGAATATTGTCTTTTTAACTGTCTTCAAAAAAGGAGGAGGTTCTCAGTTCGGATTTGAAAAAATCTTTTTTTGTTTGAAAGGGTGTACTTCCTAGTTGGTCCCATTGTCATCAGGTCAGGATCTGATGATGGGATCCTGGAGAAATTAAGGGAACTCTTCAAATATTATAGGCACTGTTCGGAAAAGATCGACGTTTCTGAACGCATCTCTAATGTCACGTCAAATTGACATTAGCTGTCACTTGAAGTTGACAGTCCTCTCTTGATTGGAATCCTTGTAGAAAGATGTCGGATTAAATTTTGCTGAATTGTTAAAAAACGCTCGCCTTGAATATGCCTGGCATATCGAGTTTTAATTGAATCTTGAATTATCTATTTGATCCCGTGTTGTACGACCAAGATTTTGACGCCATCTTGACGAGTGGCCGGTCGCGGTGCTTTGAAAGATAATCTTCCACCACGCGTTGTAGTCGGGACAATATATCTTAATAAAAAAGCTCCCCCGTGTGTTATTGTGTATTGCTGGGACGCCCAGTGTTTTGGGACCCTGTGTGGTGTTTGTTTTGTGAGTAAGGTGACGAATTGGTAAGGTCTGCAGAAGAAGAAGAAACTACCAGGGGGCGCGCCCCCTCTCTCCGCAGCCCAGGAGACTTTCGACACCACCGACCCGTATGTACAATCACCTTACTTCACATTAAGTCGCTGTGTATCGCAGTTTCAATTGTTCAGTTACATCCCGGCTGAAACCAAGTTTTGTCCGGAGTCTATACTAATGATATGCTTCCACTGCGCCATGCCGGTTCCGCGGGTCGAGGCAGGGGTGTACTGAACATTGCTTGGCAGCAGAGCGTAGTTTGAAGGCCTGACAGGCCCACGCCAAAACTTTGTCTATTAATCAGTGCCGTTTTGATACCGATAGGGATATGGGAGTTTTCTTTAGTAACTCGTACATATGCTTTCGGTAAGCACCACTTGGCGATGTGGAACTGATGATGAGGACCACAGATGGTCATCAGAAATATTAATACTAAATATTTCACGGGCGCGATACGATTACTTTAATATGGTTCTTTCAAGTATTTACATCTGGTAGTCATCATTTCACGATGATGAGCTGGTGACGGAAGGTACAACTCCTCAATGGTTAGGAGTTGGAGGATAATTCTTTAAATATCGTTGATACGTAATATTTACAGTTGTTATCTTTCAGGTTATTTATGTAAGCTGATGATGGAATGTAAAACTCCTTAACCCTTACGAGTTAAAGTATGTTTTAAGGGCTACAGTTTTAGTCGTTGCACATTGCGCTACGCTTGCTCATTAGGCCGTTTCTTAAGATGCATTTCTTACACTAAAAATTAAAAAAATTAAAAATTTTTGCAAAAAAAAAAATAAACCGTCTTCAAAAAAAAAACAAAACTGCTAACAAAAACTCATTTCCAAAAAACACGTAAATGTGAAAAATAAATTAAATCATTCAATTGAAAGTACGAAATTATGGGACTTTTTCTAATTAATCTTGGAACTTACTGATCTGATTGAAGTTTTTTCCAGTCATCAATCATTGCTTATATCTGTATTTTGTCTTGTTTCGGAGCTTTCATCAGCAGTACTAGGGGTAGTGTTACCCTGACAAATTGTGTCCTTCCATAACTGGTCGCAGATATTGTAGGTATTGGTAGTAAATATAACCTATTAGTCTTTTTTGCCGGGCTTAAAGATTTTTCTTCTTTTACGCATCTTCGAAATTTATCTTTAATGCTCTTGCATTTCGTCAGTAGTTTTTTGCCTACAAATGTAAATAAAATTTAATGTAATATAAAAATGTTTAAATAAATCGTGAAACCGATTTAAATGAAGTCTTCGCTTTACGAGTATTGTGAGGGGCTCCGACTTCATTGTAATTGGTTTCATGTTTCATTTCAACATTTTTTATTTACCAATTTTTTGTTTCTTTCGATCTACTGAACCGATTTTGATAAAACTGGCACTATTTTTTTTTCTGGAATGTATCAAACACTTTTCTGAATACTGCGTTAAAGTCGGTCCAGCCAAACGCGACATATTCGTTTACAAACATACATACATACATGCATACATACATACATACATACCTTTACCTACATACAAACATACGGGTCAAACTGAAAACCTTCTTTTTTGAAGTCAGTTAAAAATGAAATTGAAGTATTTTTTTACGTTTCAGGTATTTGGCTACAGGAAAAAAAAATTAGTACCTTACCTGGACTACATGCTTGGAAGGAGTACAGTAAATTGCATCGTACGAAAAACGAGTAAAAATATATAACATTATATATTTACCGATTAAATTAGTTACTTTCATCGCTCTCGTCACTGCTGAGATCTAATTGGGCAGGTAGAATGGAACTATAAGATCTATCTGTAGGTTCTAAGGGTTGCAAATATTCATTGATAGCAGTCTTTTGTTGATTTATGCTTCGTTCTATAACGAAGTTTGTTATAGATCTAAGGCTGGATATGTGAGGATCCAAAGAAATCAGCATCATATTAATGGAATCTTTATTGGTATTTATTCGAGATGATTTTCTTGTGTGGTTTAAACGATGTTTACGCAGTTTTTATGCCTGGCTTCTAACGCTTCCTTTGATAAAGCAATCAGATAGGCGTATCAAAAAAAGAAATTATATCATGACCATGCACCAACAACTTGTGCAAACTACTTGGCATATTATAGTATTATAGATATAGAAAAAGCGTCTTGCAGTGTTTCCGTCATTAGTTGTTTGTTCCATAACCTGGCAGTTAACCACATCTACAAGCAAACATTATTCTAGTTTTAAATTCATTTTGGATATGTTTCTTCCTTTCTATAAGTTTGGGTTTTTGTCGCGCTTTATTTGCCATGTTTTAAAAAGAAGTCTATTGAGTTTTATATTATTTTTATCCATTCACAATGCAATTTTGTAAGTTTAGGAAATATGTGATAGTAAAAAACCACAAGCCCTATAAGTAGCTTTCAGGCGGGATTCCTATAAGAAGTCTATTATAGTAGAAATTTTTCTTACCCCGGGGTAAGTTTGGGAAATCTTACGCCAAAGGTAATTTTCAACTCGACTAGCTCAAATTAGGTTTAGCTGACTAAGTCGTCCGGGGCTGCTAATATAACCTTGGGCGCCATTAATAAAAGTAAAAAATGAAAGTTAACAAAAATAAAACTGAGAAGAAACTTTACTAAAACTTACTAAAATTTACTAAATGCCCCAGACAGAAGCAAGGTGGACTCAATGAAAATAACACTCGGTTTGACACATTACAAAGCTTTTATTCACGTTAAAACTGAACGCAAAATCATTATGTACCGACTTAACCATTACAAAATCTGCCGACATTCGATTGAAATTTTCTCCTAGTGAGTTTGAAGTTTAGAATGACAAGTTTTGTATATTTTTGGATACATAATTAGTGTTGCTGAAAAATCTTGTATCTGAGCATGTCCGTTACCAATTGTGATTGTTCCAGCACCTGGTTAAAAGTTAAGTGGTCTCTAGGAGCATTATTCCTCACGTAAAATTTCTCATTCCTCTTCTTCTTCTTCAGCGCATTTCCGCCACCGTTGAGCACACGCCTCTCCAGTTTTCCTCCAAGTAGCTCTATTCACAGTTTGTCTAGGCCAAAATGGTCGGGCGACAGTTGATATGTCGTCAGACCATCTAGCTGGTGGTCTGCCTACGCTTCTTTTAGAGCGAGGTCTCCAAACGAGAACGCACTTGCTCCACCTGTCATCGCTTCGGCGACACACATGTCCAGCCCAAGTCCATTTCAGCTTTACGACGCGGTACCCAATGTCTATCACTTTAGTTTGTTTCCGAATCGCTTCGTTTCGGACTTTGTCTCGAAGTGATATTCCGAGCATACCGGGCTCCATATGCCGTTGGGCAACTTTGAGCTTGTTCACCAAATTTTCAGTCAGGGGCCAGGTCGCGCAAGGATTTGTCATAACTGGCAGCACGCATTGGTTGTATACTTTGTTCTTAAGTGACTGTGGTAAGTTGGACTTAAAAACGTCTTTCGTCAGTTTTCCAAAGGCTGCCCAACCCAGCTGAATTCGGCGATCTATTTCAGCCATCATGTTGTCACGACCTAGCTTGATGCGTTGTCCGAGGTAGATATAGTCCTCAACTTGTTCCAGCTGCTTATTGTCTATAATTATGGGTTGCAGCGTCAGGTCGACTGTAGCCATGATCTTGGTTTTGTCCATATTCATTTTCAATACCGTATTTATTGACGCGTGGTGTAACTCCGTTAGAATGCGTTGCAGATCTTGCCTTGATTCAGCTATGAGTACGATATCATCAGCGTATCTAAGATGATTTTGGGGGGCTCCGTCTATGTAAACTGCGAAGATGTATAAATAATCCGTCTATGTTTATTTCCAAATCATTCCAGCCCCCTGATTCACGAACGTCGGAAACGGAATCGGATTCGAATTCTGTGCTTTGTCTTTGTCTATTCTATAGTGACAGTGAGTGACAGAGTCAAGTCAAGGCATACATTCCGCTGTCGGGAGAGTTTCCGACGGTTCGTGAATTCGTGAATCAGGGGGCAGTTCAGTGTCTTGAAAATATCCTCCATAGCGTTCGTAAATAGTTTCGGAGATATCACGTCACCTTGACGGACTCCTCGTGCTAGGAGTATCGGATTAGTGTGTTCTTTTTTAAATGAACTCTCATAGTCGCTTTCATGTAGCTTATAAGGATATAAATTTAAATACAATATAAATAATATAAATTTTGCATTCATTTCATTATAAAACAGGTTGCGTGCGCCCCTTTCTTAGCTCCTTTTCTGGCTGCCTCGGTCGCCTTTGTCGACTTGGTCGCTTGCTTCTTGTCCGTGTTAAGGGGCGGACGGTGGACGGGAGCCGGGAGCCCCCTCTCTTTTAGACCCTCTTTCCTTGCGCTGATGAGGGTTCCAACAGACTGGAGCACCGACCGTATGATCTCCTCGTTGAGCTCTGACAAGCCGGGAGCGATCGGTCGGTCCTCATTTTAGACGACCACGACTTGAGGACTCCCCTGGGCGCGTTTTAGTTTTGCCGCCTCTGTACTTTTGTCCTTGTAGCCAGATTGAATGGCTACTACTTTCTAGTTGAAGATGTTGATCTGCTCCTCTAGCCTAACATTGTGGGCCCGCAGGCGCCTTACTTCTTCTAAGAGGGACGAGACACTCAGGCCACCCAACGCTCGACTAATTCTCTTGGACGCCTTTCTTATGATGCCTTTTTGACTATTGGGCATGTTTCGGGACCGCTCAACCGTCTTGAAGGTGGTCTCGAGCTCCGCCATTGCTGACTTATGCATTTCCGCCGGAGTTGGTGATGGCGTTCTTTGCGCCGAAGTACGACGGAACTGCGATTGCGATTCAACCACTTCCTCCGCCTCGACCTCATCTACCCACTCCTTATTAGAGCTGCCCTGATCACGCAGCCGTTTTTTTGCCTGGGCTAGCCCGACCATGGTGTTTGCCGTGGGATCTTTGGCTTTAGGTTTGGGTGCGGTCCGACACCTTAAGTCTTTTATCTGGGGGATTACGATGTGAGTCCTTCGCCACGGCCAGTCCTGATTTGTTACTCTTCGCTGCAGCTGCCGCTCTTGTTGTAACTGAGTAACCGGTCTCCGATGGAGAGTCCGCACTATCTGAACCTTCACGGAATACATCTGAAAGATCTCCTTCAGAGTTGACGTAATTGATGTTTACTTCCGACACTTGCTTCTTGTTCTTGGCACTGTTTACACCCGGACCCTGTGCATTGTCCTGCTGCTCATCGTCAAAAAGGTTTTTGTTTGTTTTATTTGAATACTAGCCTTCCGCCCGCGGCTTCGCCCGAGTGGACTACATGACGTTATCCCGAGTGAATGTGATATTTTTTCGGGATTAAAAGTTTAAAAGTAGCCTATGTTCCTCTCCAGACTACAAAGTATCTCTGTCCCAAATTTCAGCCAAATCCGTTCAGCCGTTTTGGCGTGATTGAGTAACAAACATACAAACATCTAAACTTTCACATTTATAATATTAGTAGGATATTAAATATAGGAATCCATAACATGTCCCACGATTATGGGGGAAAAGACGGTCCACCCGGGCAGAGATGGTGGTCCACCTAGCCATATGGTTTGTGTTAAAGGAGTTGAAAGAGGTCGTGTTCGTACATCAGCTTGGTAATCTTTAGAGGGTACAAATCAAAATTCAATGTTAATTTTGTTTTATTTCATAAACTCTTCGAGCAACGAAAGGAGATAGCAGTTTATTACTTTTTATCCAGATTAATACAGTTTTACTGTCAGTACACCAAAAGTGTAAACCATTAAATAGTTTTCTTTTATGCATTTAAGTTTCAATTGTTTTGCTTTGTTGCAAGTTATATATTATGACATCTGACGGAGTCAAGAAGCGCACGACATTTCACGAAATTATGCTTTTCATATCCTTGAACTGAAACAATTGCGGTTTGTAAACTAGTGCTTTAGCTAACCAGGATAGTACTACTACTATCCTAATAAAAGGAACCCTACGGTTTGTTTTATTTTCTTCCAACTTATCACAAAGTGCTCTATTGTGATAATTTCTCTTACAGTGGAAGCATCGTCTTTTGGTTTTCGAGATTTTTGAAAATGTCCTTCTTTAAAACAAATGTAATATTTTCTTTTCTCCTAAGTTTATATTTTCTACTGTAGGAGAGGGGACATTCTGCATTAGAATTTAGTTCTTGACAGAATATGCAAGGCATGGGGGTTCTTTTTTTTTGGAGGTTCACGATTCACCTCAGTTTTCCTTTTCCTATTTATATGTTGTTTCTTAGGTACGTAATAATTAGCACCAGAAATCTTTGAAGTTGTTGCAGTAGATACTAAAACTTTAGTAGTGAACTGCTCAACAGGTGGTGAACGATGTGACATTTAGTTAGCTAGCACGAATGATACCGTATGTTTCCTACTGTCCTCTCATCTTCTTTGAGACAAAGGTTGAGTTCATACTTGAAATTTGCTTAAAATAACGGTTCGCAGGTGGTTGCCCAATGTGTCCTCGCCTAGTGCCTGAAACAATCTAAAGGCGAGTCCAGACATGATCATTTGACCGATCCTATCACCGTATCCGATCACCGTATCCGTATCTGCGTATTGTATCAAGCCCCGTATCAAGTTGCGGACCCCTCCGATTTCCGATATTCCGCCTCCGATTCTTAATTCTAATTAATCTTAATATTATATTTCTTTTTCTTTTTTTTAACAATAGGTTTGGCTGAACTGACATTGAATTATGTATAATTTGCATGCTTAGATATAGGCGAAACATGATGTACCTACTATCCATTTTATTGCTATTTCCACCTTTATAACCATGTTTGTTGCAAATAAATATATTTGTATTTGTATTTGTATTTGCTCCGTATCCGTTTCTTATCAATAGTCATGATCGCGCAAATTGCCCAGTTCAGTTTCTGCTTTCGATCAAACATGTCGTCGCAGTTGGTTGAAATGTACGAGAATTTAGCAATTTCATGTGCCTGTTTTATTGTCATTCACAACATTCGAGACGATGGTGGCAAACGGAACTATTTAGAAACAGAAACAGACTTGGAGGAAGAGCTTTGATGAGAGACTTAAGATTTCAACACATAAGTGGTAAATACAAAAACTTCACCCGTATGACACCTAGTGACTTCGAATATTTGATAAATTTGATTGGCCACAAAATTAAAAAAACGGATACTACATACAGGAAAGCAATTTCTGTTGAAGAAAGATTAAGTATCACTTTGAGATTTTTAGCCAGCGGAGATTCCTATACAAGCCTACAATATTTATTCAGAGTTTCGAAACAATCGATAAGTGTTATAGTGCCAGAGACCTGTCAAACTATCGTGGAGGCATTAAAAGACAACATCAAGGTAGGATATTTTTTTTATTATAGAAATAATTATTGATCCATGTCATCAATTATTTATAAGTTTATAAAAAAATATTGTTTATTATTAATAATTTATGTCATGGATCAAATCACGAAAAGAATCTTCGGAATCCATCGACGAATCATCCATTCGAGTCACTGGAGAATGTGCTTGATTTTCAGTCATGTACGGGGCTAAACTTTGTGCTCTGTTTGAATAAGAAGAATTTACAGACATTTGTGGAGTTGTAGTCTCTGCCATGGGATATGTAGATGCCGGAGTGGAGTACCCGCGCTGATATTCATATTGTCCACAATCAGCGTTATATAGGATGTTGTTTATTTGATGTTCCACAGTCATGTAGGTTTGCTTGGAATAACCCCTAAATTTGCCTGTCAAATAATTAGCGTATAGCTGATACTGGTCTAATCCAGTAGCAGGTGCAGTCGAAGCAGTAGCTATATAGGAGTATGTTTGGTCTCTGGTGTCTTGTGATGGATCCATGTTTCGTCCACGGTTACAAAACGGCGCAAAAACTCCTCCATATTGCGATTAAACAACGCCAGCACGAAATTCACTTTTTTCCATTTTTTCCTCAAATTACTAGGTAGTCTGATAAAGATAGCTGTCAACCACAAACTAACTGACGCAGCAAGTTCAAATTTTGATAGGAGTCAACTGACAGATGCCTGTTGACAGGAGTAGTGTTGCTTTTTCAGTAAAGAGGTCAGAAATTCAAAAAGTCACGGACTTATTGACCTGCCCTCGTATTTAATGATTCCATTCTCAAGGAAAAAAATTCAAACAACTCATTAAATCTTCCATCTCCGAAACTATTAGAAGGAACGAATAGCATTATACTATACTATTTTGTAGCAGACAGTGCATTCCCGTTAGGTATCCATATTATGAAGCCATATCCAGGTGTACATCCTAGAAGATCATTAAAAAAAACATTTAATTATCGATTATCAAGAGCTCGACGAGTGGTCGAAAATGCTTTTGGCATTTCAGCTAGTGTTTTTAGAGTACTACCGATTTGGCGCAGGGGTAAACTACCTGCCTTCTGCGCCAGAGGTCTCGGGTTCGATTCCCGAACAAGACAAATATTTGTGTGCATGAACATGTCTATTTGTCTTGGTCTGGGTGTTTTCTATGTATATTAAGTATGTATTTACAAACAAAAAAGTATATAAGTATATATTTATCCGTTATCAAGTTCACGTAGACACAGTTTCTTAAGAAATTAACTACGGGCTTAGATAATTGGTGTGATTGTAAGAAAATATTTATTTATTTATATTTATTTATTTTATTTATTTATTTACTACGAAAGCCAATGCTACTCCAACCTGAAACGGCACAACTGATTGTGATGACAATATGTCATCTTCACAACTTCCTAATAAAAAGTACTAATTCTGCAACAATTTATGCACCACCAGGTAGTATTGATAGTGAAGTAGAAGGGTCAGTAACAATGGGAAGATGGCGTCTCGAAAATAACGCTATAACTTCATTATTGCCTATCACGAATACCCCACGCAGAGCTTCTTTGTCGGCCCAGGTAATGAGGGATAAAATTGCTAAATATTGCTGTACAGTCGGAAAATTATCATGGCAAGATCATATGAATTAGACTTAAAGGCCGTAGCATATGCCGCCGAGGCAACCACATGGTGTCTCCTAATAAAACAAATGATTTTTTAAATCAAAATCAAAATAATTCAAGTTAAATGTAATAATGTGGTTGTGCTGAAGATACTCACAGTATTAATTGTCGGGCGAGGCTTGTTTCTGTCAATCAGAAATTGCAAATATTTGAAGGCGAACCAAGAAGACTGGTATACTTCATCAGCTCCTATAATTTAAAATTATGCAATGATTAATACTACGATATAGAAATAAGTATAACTATTCTAATCCCCTCACATTCAGAGTAAAGTTTTTAATTTCGTGTTTATGTTTTGTAATTTCATTTAATATGTATTTTACTTTTATATCCATATAGTAAAAAGCCTAATCTAAGATTAAAGATAAATAAAGAGGAATAATAATTTTTTTATTTTTTTATTTTATTTATTAACACAAACACAATATCATAACAGGACATATCCCAATTCGATAAAGTGGTCCCTACTGCTTATAACATAAAATATAAAGTGATACTTTGGCGAATTCACTCAAAGAACACGAAAAAATATCAATTATCTGTGATATTTCGTTGAGTGTGTGCAGAGCGCGTGTGATCGGGGCTTTACAAAACAATTAATATTATAAAATATCAATTGAGTTTTCATGAACGGGTACGAGTAGAGTGCGTGCAAGATAACGGTGTGTTACATCACGGCGCGGACCACTCTGAAAACCGCAATTCTGACTACATGGTCATTTTGTCCTATTTCCTCCTATTTCTGTCCCAAAATTTCAGAATTCGTCCTAAAGGGGACGAAAAGATATAAGCGATTTAAATGGTCCATGCCAAAGCAAACCTTCATTATGGCACGGACAGGCTATATTTATTGAACCATAACACCTAGCCAGGATCTGATTAGTATAACATTTTGTCCCTTTTTTATAGAACCCGCAATGCCTGGAATCAAAACGAAATGAAGCGCCGTTCAAAAGATATAAAGGAATGATTTGGTCCATGCCATAATTGACCTACATCATGGCGCGGACTTTTTAACCAGGGCCCCGATCGCGGTAAATAATTTAAGATGAAACGCAAATGGAACACGAACGAAACGCAACTTTTCGATGTTTTCGTATCGCGGTGTTGATTTGACAGATGGTTGAAATGAACTGCGAACGCAGCTGAAACGCAAATGCTGTCAGGGTTACGTCTATAGTGTGTGTCTCTGGTGTGTTGTGATGGATCCATGTTTCGTCCACGGTTACAAAACGGCGCAAAAACTCCTCCATATTGCGATTAAACAACGCCAGCACGAAATTCACTTTTTTCCATTTTTTCCTCAAATTACTAGGTAGTCTGATAAAGATAGCTGTCAACCACAAACTAACTGACGCAGCAAGTTCAAATTTTGATAGGAGTCAACTGACAGATGCCTGTTGACAGGAGTAGTGTTGCTTTTTCAGTAAAGAGGTCAGAAATTCAAAAAGTCACGGACTTATTGACCTGCCCTCGTATTTAATGATTCCATTCTCAAGGAAAAAAATTCAAACAACTCATTAAATCTTCCATCTCCGAAACTATTAGAAGGAACGAATAGCATTATACTATACTATTTTGTAGCAGACAGTGCATTCCCGTTAGGTATCCATATTATGAAGCCATATCCAGGTGTACATCCTAAAAGATCATTAAAAAAAACATTTAATTATCGATTATCAAGAGCTCGACGAGTGGTTGAAAATGCTTTTGGCATTTCAGCTAGTGTTTTTAGAGTACTACCGATTTGGCGCAGGGGTAAACTACCTGCCTTCTGCGCCAGAGGTCTCGGGTTCGATTCCCGAACAAGACAAATATTTGTGTGCATGAACATGTCTATTTGTCTTGGTCTGGGTGTTTTCTATGTATATTAAGTATGTATTTACAAACAAAAAAGTATATAAGTATATATTTATCCGTTATCAAGTTCACGTAGACACAGTTTCTTAAGAAATTAACTACGGGCTTAGATAATTGGTGTGATTGTAAGAAAATATTTATTTATTTATTTTATTTATTTATTTACTACGAAAGCCAATGCTACTCCAACCTGAAACGGCACAACTGATTGTGATGACAATATGTCATCTTCACAACTTCCTAATAAAAAGTACTAATTCTGCAACAATTTATGCACCACCAGGTAGTATTGATAGTGAAGTAGAAGGGTCAGTAACAATGGGAAGATGGCGTCTCGAAAATAACGCTATAACTTCATTATTGCCTATCACGAATACCCCACGCAGAGCTTCTTTGTCGGCCCAGGTAATGAGGGATAAAATTGCTAAATATTGCTGTACAGTCGGAAAATTATCATGGCAAGATCATATGAATTAGACTTAAAGGCCGTAGCATATGCCGCCGCGGCAACCACATGGTGTCTCCTAATAAAACAAATGATTTTTTAAATCAAAATCAAAATAATTCAAGTTAAATGTAATAATGTGGTTGTGCTGAAGATACTCACAGTATTAATTGTCGGGCGAGGCTTGTTTCTGTCAATCAGAAATTGCAAATATTTGAAGGCGAACCAAGAAGACTGGTATACTTCATCAGCTCCTATAATTTAAAATTATGCAATGATTAATACTACGATATAGAAATAAGTATAACTATTCTAATCCCCTCACATTCAGAGTAAAGTTTTTAATTTCGTGTTTATGTTTTGTAATTTCATTTAATATGTATTTTACTTTTATATCCATATAGTAAAAAGCCTAATCTAAGATTAAAGATAAATAAAGAGGAATAATATTTTTTTTTTTTTTTTTTATTTTATTTATTAACACAAACACAATATCATAACAGGACATATCCCAATTCGATAAAGTGGTCCCTACTGCTTATAACATAAAATATAAAGTGATACTTTGGCGAATTCACTCAAAGAACACGAAAAAATATCAATTATCTGTGATATTTCGTTGAGTGTGTGCAGAGCGCATGTGATCGGGGCTTTACAAAACAATTAATATTATAAAATATCAATTGAGTTTTCATGAACGGGTACGAGTAGAGTGCGTGCAAGATAATGGTGTGTTACATCACGGCGCGGACCACTCTGAAAACCGCAATTCTGACTACATGGTCATTTTGTCCTATTTCCTCCTATTTCTGTCCCAAAATTTCAGAATTCGTCCTAAAGGGGACGAAAAGATATAAGCGATTTAAATGGTCCATGCCAAAGCAAACCTTCATTATGGCACGGACAGGCTATATTTATTGAACCATAACACCTAGCCAGGATCTGATTAGTATAACATTTTGTCCCTTTTTTATAGAACCCGCAATGCCTGGAATCAAAACGAAATGAAGCGCCGTTCAAAAGATATAAAGGAATGATTTGGTCCTTGCCATAATTGACCTACATCATGGCGCGGACTTTTTAACCAGGGCCCCGATCGCGGTAAATAATTTAAGATGAAACGCAAATGGAACACGAACGAAACGCAACTTTTCGATGTTTTCGTATCGCGGTGTTGATTTGACAGATGGTTGAAATGAACTGCGAACGCAGCTGAAACGCAAATGCTGTCAGGGTTACGTCTATAGTGTGTGTCAGATAACTCTGCACGTGCCTGGCGCGTTTTTGGCGCTAGTTACAGTGCATTTTTTTGTTCTAATGTTATAGAAAAGATTAGTATTAGATTTTTACCGCGCGCAGACTTATCTGACGAGCACTCTAAGCTACATTTCGGAGGCTGAGTACTTTTTTTCAAACGTTCTACAACTGTTATTTAAGTTTTGGTGCTTTTCCTTATGAATTTGTATTAAAATTTTAAATATGATGTATTTGGACCTCTTAGAATGTGCGTACGCACACGATTTAGCCGTGGCTCGCTCGGAAAGTCGACAATTGAATTTAGTGTCGAGACGAAATTGTTCAGCTTTCATGCTAAGTGAGAGGATGTTTGAGAAACGATATAGGCTATCGAAGAACTTAGCTCGAGAGTTGATAGTTGAATTAACACCTCACTTACCACCTACCTTGCGTTCTGATGCTTTGGATGCGGAAACGAAGGTAAGGAACAACCCATGTAATTTTGTAAAAGTAGAGAAGTTTCCACTTGACTATATAAAATATACTTCACCGACTTATGCCCAGCAGTGGGCGTCGTTCGGCTGACATGATGATGATGATGATGATGACCGACTTAAGTAGTGTACCTTTTGTTATGTCCTTACTCAATCAGGGCTCATGTGGACATTTACTTATTATTTTATTCGTGTCTGTATAATTACCACATGAAATGCAATAAATACTACTTACTTTCTATAATACTTAAATTGTTGAACTTATAATTACTCATACTACTTAAAACATGGATAACTATAGTCGGGGTCTTTTTGTTTTAGGTGTTGATTGCACTTTCGTTTTATGCTTCTGGGTGTTATCAGACCCAGAAGGTGTAGGAGACAATCGAAGACACTGTGTCACAATCAAGTGTCTCTAAAGTAATTCAACAAGTTACAACGGCCTTAAACAGACCCTTAATTATTAATAAATATGTTTCATTTCCGTTCCAACGACATGAAAGAGAACAAGTTAAGAGAGAGTAAGTTAAAGTTATTAAAAATTGTAAAATCAAATATTATTCATTGAATTCATTCCACTTCATTTCTTGTTTAGGTTTTACAGGCGATATAAGATGCCCGGGCTGTTGGCTTGTGTGGATGGAACCCATGTGGCATAGTGTGCCCCCATGACCACGAAGAGCGATTCCTAAACAGAAAAGGATACCATTCTCTAAATGTTTTAATAGTGAGTAATAATACATTCACAATAATTATTATTAATGTTCCACACAAAAGATTTTAGTTTTCAATTTTTAAGTTTTATTTTTATAATTAGATACTTATCTATTGTATTTTTTTTTTCAGATGTGTGGCTCAAATCTCAATATATTATGTGTAGATTCTAGTTACCCGGGTCTACACATGATAGTGTTATATGGGCAAAACATCCTTTAAATATTTATTTGGATAGGATTCATAGGGTTTCTGGTGAAGATGTATATGTTTTGTGTAAATTGCAAATATTTTTATTGTATGTATAGAAATGAAATATGAATACTTTAATAATAATATGATAATTCTTTTTAGTTTTATAAATAAAAGATTATTAATTCTTAGTTTTAATTGCAGGAGACTCAGGTTACCCTTTGAGGCCCACCACCATGATACCTCAAACAGACCCAGCTCCGGATACGCCTGAGGAATATTATCAAAATTTACATCTAACAGCCAGGAACACAGTAGAACGATGCAAAGGCGTTTTGACGGCTAGATTTAGGTAAAAACAACCTAAACCACATCTTTATTAGATATTATAGTATTTTCTATTCATTTAACAATTGTTTTTCACAGGTACTTTTTGGTACGTTCTGGCAACACTGTTAGTAAATCGTCTCGTGTCGTTGTTTGTATGTAAACGCCCTTACAAGCCCTGAAATTTATTCCGTTCCGTAATGCGCATTCTGTTCATGTTCCGATTGTAAAACTTAATGTTCACAGAGACTGTTCGTGTATTCCTCAATCTACGAAAAGTTTGTGCAAAAGGATACATGTAGCTTTCGCAAAGAGCCGCAGGATAGGACGCTTAATGTTTGAAAAATTAAAAGGAAGTATTTAGAATATAATCTACCCGTCTCACAACCAGCTCCGATGGTTCGGGTCGATTTTTTCTAAATAGGTACTTCATTTTCAATAATAAAAATTGCATTGTGAATTTTGCATTGCAAAACAGTAAAAATTTAAATAACTCGCTTAATGTTTTACAATCGGAACACTGCGTATTACGAATCGGAATAGTTTTGATTAATTTTTACTGTACGCTTTTGTACGTGACTGTACTTATATAAAAAAACTGAATATCTCCTAAACCAAAGGACGACGAATTCTGTGGCTTTTAGGACGAATTGGGACGAATGTACACGAATCGTTTCCAATAAGCAGATTTTCTCTAGGTTACCTGGTTAAAAAGTCCGCGCCATAATGTAGGTTAATTATGGCATGGACCAAATCATTCCTTTATATCTTTTGAACGGCGCTTCATTTCGTTTTGATTCCAGGCATTGCGGGCTCTATAAAAAAGGGACAAAATGTTATACTAATCAGATCCTGGCTAGGTGTTATGGTTCAATAAATATAGCCTGTCCGTGCCATAATGAAGGTTTGCTTTGGCATGGACCATTTAAATCGCTTATATCTTTTCGTCCCGTTTAGGACGAATTCTGAAAATTTGGGTCAGAAATAGGACGAAATAGGACAAAATGACCATGTAGTTAGAATTGCGGTTATCAGAGTGGTCCGTGCCGTGATGTAGCACACAAAATAATGCCACTCTGTTCGCCGACCGGGGAGGGGAGGGCGGGCGACTTGTGCGAACTTCACAAACCGGCATAGATTCTGCACGCACTAGCAGTATCTACTTACTTTTCCTGTTGTGCTGGTTTTAGCGATTTTTTATTTTTCACGGCGAAGGGCAGCCAACAAATAATCCATCTTTTTCTTCAATTCGCCAACTGGACACTCCATTTCGACGAAGAGTTCATCCCAGGCCTCCTGCTTCAGATTCCTGTTGTAATAGCTTTTGTGGCTGGGGTCCCATAATACTTGCTTTTCTTTATAGGCCTCGATAAATTTAATAACATTTTCATTGTTCCAATTCATGTTTTTACTTTACGGCAAGGACTGAAAATGACGCGCACGTGCAACCGACCGAGCGTCGCGAGTGACGCGTCCAGACTGACCCACGTCCGTATCTGTATCACCTTTGATGATCGGACAAAAACCGACACGACATGGGACGGGCCGTATCATAACGGCGTATCGAGATCGTGTATCATGATACGCATATCATTACCCGTCCACATATGCGATCATGATACGCGTCGACGATACGGATACGGTGATCGGATCGGACAAATGATACATGTCTGGACCCGGCTTTATAGGTGCCGTTCTATTTCGTTGTAAGTCTTTCTAAATTCGTTTATGTCTTGACTACATGTCTTCAAACTGTATAATGCATTGTAATAAGAATCGATCAGATTAGATTTATTACCGGTCTCGCAGAGCTTTAAGTGCTATCAGATAATTAAGGTTTGTCGCTTGAATACCTTCTTTAACTTCTTTAGATTTTCCTTAAAGGACTGATTTTAAATATAACATTTAATCTACCTCTCTCAAGTCCCTACTTTCAATATTCAAGCAATAGGTATCGTGAAATTCTTGCCATCGTAAAATGCCCCCGTCGAATTTAGTGAGTTCGAGGGTAGGAAGTTTGCTGGCTTTCTGCTCCGTCCCACGAGGGCCCTGAGACGAAAATAGTTTTTGCATTCTAATTGGAATTGGGTTTGAATTTTGAACAGATTTTTGAATAAATGTTCACTCTGAAAATTTCAATACATACTTTATAACCATCCGAGTTTCTCGCAATAAAGTACACATTTTTGTCAAAAATATGATCACAAATGATTTTCAGACATTTGGTTACACGTTCATATGCAAAAATATGAAGCCACTATGAATTCCACTTATAAGTAAACGATGTTATTTCACAAAAATGTAAACAAAACCGTTTCATTACAATAAATAATAATGATTATACCTTTTGTGCCTTCTTCTTTGGGGCAGCCGTCGCCTTTAAAATTAAATCGTTTAAAGTCCTGATTATATTTGTTATCTGAAATGTTAAGTAGTTTTTGTGTAAGGGTGTCAAAATAAATTTGTGAAGGTAAAATAGAAGTGTCTTGAACTGAAACTGTTGAATGATATTCGGATTGGGATGGTGTATCAGTGAGGCGATCGTATTGTGTTTGAAAAATATCCAAATCGTGAGGAAGTTTCAAATAATTGGATAGCTGGTCACTTGTCAGGTCTGTTGACAAGTCAATTAAATTAAGCCTCATACGAGTGTGTGTGGGGTAAGGTAATATTTTGAGTTTTCTCGTTGAAAACGAAGTCAAACAAGCTTCTATGAGTTTTAAATTTTTGGATATTTCTTCGAAATCAGTAATGAGGATATTGGGACTTATATGTGCAAGTGGATAAGTATCAGGTGTTTGTAAAGCTGTCAATAACTTTTGTTGTAAGATTTCTGAAGTATCGGAATGGGAAAATTCTATGTTTCGTATTTGTAATTCAAAACATATTTCGGGTTTATTAAGTTGATCAAAATTTTGTGAAGTTAAAGCCATTTAAAAAAAAAGTTATAATAAATGTTAAGTAATTTTTGAAACTTCCTATTTTAGTTATATACACGTATAAAATATACGTTGTAAAATAATGTTTTCGTAAAATTTACTGATACACGCTGTATAAGTAATAATTATTTTGTAGGTAAAATTTACACGGTGTATATATAAAAAAATTAAAATATGGATTTTATATTGGGGTTAATTATGGTGATATGCAAAGATGAAATGCCAAAGGAGAAGCCAAATAATCGATAGGTAACTTATGAAAGTAAGTTTTTGAATTTGGGGAATATTAAATATTGTTAAAATTATATGGTTGGTCTGAAAAATAAATAATTAAGCACACATAAAAATACAAATACACACAATAAAATTATGAAGTAATAGTCAAATTAACAAACACAAACACAAATTAAAAAAGTTGAATATGAAGGGGAGAGATGAGGAGAAGGTTCGTGAAGCCGGAGGTTCCCGGGACGTCGGAACACGGGTCGCACGGTGTCGGTGTCGCTTCAACCAAGTATTGGAATGGACTGACCTGGGAACGCCTGGTGTGGTTTATGCTTTACTTGTCAATCCAGATTTATTACAGGGTTCGCACTGTTCGTGGCGCCATGTGGCTGGGCAGCCAATTAAAAGGCCGGCAATCCACAGATATTAAATTTATTTTAAAATATAAAACCTAAAAATAAAATCACAAATTAATATAAGTACAAAAAGTCAAAACAGAACGTTACTTACAAATTTATCTACTACAAAATTGGTCTTACCTGCAGGAAATTCCTTACAGGTTTTATAATGGCAATAAATGTAAAATAATATTTTTTGTGCACGAAAATGGCTATTTGTCTTGCTCTGGGTGTTTTCTATGTAAGTATATTAAGTATGTATTTACAAACAAAAAGTATTTAAGTATATATTTATCCGTTATCAAGTTTTCCATGATACAGTTTTTAATGAAATTAAAATGGGCTTAGATAATTGGTGTGAATGTAAGAAGTTATTTATTTATTATTTATTTATTTATTATTATTAATTAATAATATAATTTAGTCGATTTAAAGGTGAGCCGAAACAAATCAAATATTTTTTATATTGACGTCTAAACACACAAAAACAATGTCATGGAAACGACATGACGTTCCAAATATTATTTTTCATAAAAATTTGACAAATAGTTTCGAATTAATAAAAGGAGGTTATAAAAATGATACCGTGAAAATATAGAATAAAAATAATATGAAATAGGGTAGTAGCGAGCGACGCAACGCTACACATCCACACTAATTGTCTTTATTTTTCGTTCGGAAACGTTAAACTTAATATTAAGTATGGCAAACAATTATTTATTTATTTCATATTTTTGATTTGTTTTAGTAAATTAGGTTAATATTTATTTATAGCATGGCAAAACATTACCGACTCGACCAGCAGTTCACAAAATTTGAAGGCCCTTTGGAGAAAGAACTGGCAAGAAAACTACACGAAGGGTGACGGTATCCGTTTATTAAATTTATCTACAAAAACGTAAAAAATAAAAATAAATTGAATCATTCCATTCAAAGGACGAAAGGGCGGGCCTTTATCTAATTAATCTTGGAACTTACTGATCTGATTGAGGTGCCAAGCCATTACCTACCTATTGTTATGTATTTCACATCACTCCGCGTATCTCATACGCGGAGTGATGTGATTGTGTATTATTGTTTCACTAAATATTTTGTTCTTGTTACTTTCGGCTTGACACCGACTTCAATCAGATCAGTAAGTTCCAAGATTAATTAGATAAAGGCCCGCCCTTTCGTCCTTTGAATGGAATGATTCCATTTATTTTTATTTTTACGTTTTTTTTGGGAAGTGAGTTTTTGTTTGAAGGCGGTTTAATTTTTTTGAAAAAATTTGTTTATTTTTCCGTTTTTAGTGTAAGAAATCTAATGAGCAAGCGTCGCACAATGTGCAACATTTAAAACTGTAGCCCATATCTAAATTAGAACAAAGACAAGCACCAACCTCCAACTTTAAACTGGTATGCAGTTTTTTAACCTTCCACCTTCAGCTAACCTAAATAACTTAGAAGAATACAACTAAAGGTCTATTCGTGCATATGGTACTTAAAAACATGCTTTAACTCCTAATCGTTAAGGAGTTTTACCTTCCATCTTTAGCTTACCTAAATAACCTGAAAGAATACAACTAAAAATCTTTACGTATCAACGATATTTAAAGAATTATCCTCTAACTAACTCCTAACCATTGAGGAATTGTACCTTCCATCACCAGCTCATCAGCATGAGATGATGAATACCAGATGCAAATAGTTAAAAAGAACTAACCGTATCTGTAGATCTTGCAGTGTGTGGTTTGGGTTAAGACTTTACATGATGGATTATAGGGTCCCAAGCTGGTGGTATCTTCCAACCATGTTTTCTATTGAAATTTGGATATTTGCTAATAGCCTCGCGCATCAATCTGGGAAAGTATTTTCGTTCTCTAGCGAGGATTTGCGGTTTGTCAAACCAGCCGGCCTAACATGAGCGGCTTATAATACGCGATATGATATAGCACGGCATGCTGTCTTGCTAACCCCACTAAGGTGTATCGCGTGTTATAAGCCGCTCATGCTAGGCCGGCTGATATAATGGTCGGTTCCCTCAAAAGAATTTTTCCCTGAACGTCCAGAACGAGAACGCACCAGTGCACAATACCTGCATTTAGCAAGACAGCAATACACCTTGCACCTTCACCGAACCAATACATGGTGTTGGTTTTCGCACGAACTATCTCCTGAGGATGACCAGGGATAGGGTGAAACACGTGTAGAGTAGTCTAATCCGTGAAGGTGCTAGGTGTATTGCTGTCTTACTAAATGCAGGTATTGTGCACTGGCATTTTCGTGGTGTGCATGTGCAATTTATTGCGGGCGGTGTATTTTGCATGTTGTGTTTTTTTGCGGAAGTAATCTACATAATTATATTTTGTTTTTCACAATTAAAAGTAAAATAAATAACACGTAATCCCTTACTTTTTATCACATATTATTTTGACATTTGCCAGCAGTTGCAGACAAATACCTATTTCAATTTTTTTACAAATTTTTAGAAAATCAGCAATAATTTTTGTAATGATCAGATCTTAGATAAAACTAAAATAATAGTTTTTAAACAACGTAATGTCAACAATACAAATGAGACACAGTTAAATATAACCTACTCAGACAAAAGAATAAGTGACACAAAAACAACAAAATTTCTGGGTTTATACATTGATAATGGTCTTAAATGGATTTCACACATATACCATGTTTGTAATAAGTTAAGTAATTACTCTTATGCTCTTTATCATTTGAGTAAGATCGTTAATGTGAATGCTCTACTGACTGCGTGCCATGGTTTCCTCCAGGAAAGTGTGTCCCAAAATATAATGGCAAATCTTAGTGTCCAACTAAGATTTGCCATTATATTTTGGGGCAATGCATCAAGAAAAAGTGTTCTAATCACAAAAGCGCTGTATTAGGGCCATGTACCATTTGAAACAAATTGACTCTTGCAGCCCATACTCTAAAAAATATCTTATTACTTCTGACTTTTCCATGTCTATGTCTATGTATTTAAATGTGCTGTCTTGACTAGAGAAAATATAGATATGTACATCTCCTGACATTCTGATATTGAAATCTGTGTAGTAAACAAAATGTAAAATTCATTATAAATAAACATGTAACGTTATACTCCCCAAGAACGTGGAATAATCGTGTCAATCGTGTCGCGTTTTTACGGAATAATTCATCAGTGATAAAAACACAACATGAAATTCGTCGACGATTTGCCTTGGCCTGCAAGATCACCCGATCTGACTTGTCCAGACTTCTTTATTTGGGGTTATTTGAAATCTCTGGTACGTATGTGAACCAGCCACAGACTCTCACAGCCCTAAAGGAAAACATTCATCAATAAATAAGGAACATAGCAGGAAGTGTTACGGCAAGTTATGAAAAATGTCATAAATGGAGCTCAAATGTGCGCCAACTCAGGAGGTCACCATTTAAGAGACATCATCTTCAAATCCTAATGCGACGAAATTTCACGGCACAAATACAAATGGGCTTGTCTCAAAAAAAGTGTACCGTTACGCTCATGTAAAGGAGTCGTTACGCACATGTTTGTTACGCACATGTACAAAACGTGACGGACATGTAAGTATTAAGGCATATTCACATTAAAAAAGAAACTATGTAATTCAATGGTAAGTATTTATTAAGATAAAACATTTAACAAGTTAAAACATATAAGGTCACAATCATATTTCCATTAAACGAATAATATAGCTGTAGCTACGCAAAATTAAACTTCGGCAAATCAGCAAAAATAATGCGATCTTTTTTATACATAGGTTCCAAAGGTAAACATGTAATTATACGAGACTCATGAATTTCGTCCATTTCGTCACATGCAAAATAAGTAATAAACTCATTTGCAACCAAATGTTTTAAAGGTAATATTTTGTAAAAACCATAAGTTTCATTCATTACTTTACCAATGTAATGGTTTTCTTTCAACCGAATCACTACCCAATTGTCTTTCGTAGGCTCGTAAGGCATTAATTGGTTATGTGTATCCACGTTAACTTGTGTTAAAACCGTAATTCCTTGAACTGCCTTCGTGTTTTGCTGTTTTGCTATAGTTAATTTTGTACAAAGTGCAACTGGGGTTAATGTTATTTTCTGATTTTTGATGTTAGATTGTGTTGTTTTGGTAATATTAATATTTTCATTGTTAGGAAGGTTGAGTTTTTCATTAGAAAGGATAATAACTTTATCACGTTTTATGTTTTCATCTACAGAAGGTTGTGAAATACTATTTTTGATAAAATTTTGAGTATTGGACTGTTTTGGTGAGTCATCGCAATCCTCTATCATCTGTTCTTCTTCAGTTTCAATTTGGTATGAACTGTCATCAGATTCTGCGTAGGTTACGTCGGAGTCTTCTGTGGTAGTAGATTCACTGATTTTTCTTATCCTGAGTGACTGTTTAGGTGTTTTTCTTATCTGTTTACGCGAACCTGCAGAGTTCGCAGGGTTGCCATCAGTAGCCAATTTAATATCTGTATAATCAGTTATTGGTTTGTGATTTCTCTTTAGGTCATGTTTTTTTACACCAAAACAAGAACAAAGACCTTTTAGTGGACCACAGAAACAGCTGACGTCCCGAAAGTAAACGTTCGTGTCATGAAAAATTATCTGGTGAATGTGCATAGTTCTAGGTATAGGAACTAAATCATCGGGCATCTTATTTTGTTGTGCTCTTATTTCTTCTTCAGACACGTAAAAAATTTCAGTTCTATAATTATTTTCTTTTAATACACTAACAGCATCATTTACGGTCAATATATCTCTTCCAAAATCTACCTGGTCATCGAGCATTCTTTTAAGTGCTCCGCCAACTCCATCCGCGGCACTCTTACCATGGCCTGCTTCAGAATAGGACCAGGTACCTAATTCAAAACCATGTTCTTTTATTAACTCAATTGTTAAGAAAAAGTTTTTCTTTTGGCGATATTGTGTAGTTGGCCCATCTGAACAAATATGAATAATTTTTACATAAGGCCTATCATTTTTTATATATTTTACTATGGGTTCGATCGAGATGAGCTCTTATTGCCCCAGGGTCATGATCATTACAAGATGAGAGCGAAGCAAATGACTTGGCTTTAGTATCTTTCATATGCAGGACACCAGTATGAATTGTGAACTGTTGCTGCGATGCTCCAAAATGGCATGCCTGAATGGCTTGATTATATTTGCATAAATAATTTTCAGCGAAGTCTACCAAGATGCACGCTTCATTATTGTTTAGGCTGTTAGTGATTGCTCGATAATTCGAATGATGATTTATGATATTGAAATGATGCTTTTTGAAATCTAAGAGTTCTTTGACGAACGTCTCTTGTAAATGTTCTACTTTTCCACTTGTGACTTCCTTAATGTACCTTTTTGTCTTTGCTATCTTTACTACCCCATCCTTATCGCGTTTTTCGTATTCATGATCTTTTCGTACCCAATTAATCCATTCACAATTGTCCTCCTTTAAATAAATAGTATTGTCAAAATCAGGTATCTTGTTTTTACAATTTAGGCATTTACCATACATGCAATTGCAAGACTTTGAACTGCATGACACAGAAGAAACTAAAGTGTCGAGGTCACAAGTTGCAATAATATTAAGTTTTTTCAACTTCTGGGCTTTAAATGACAGATTACAATGTTTAATACACGCACAAGTGTCTCTGTCACTCAGCTTTGGTTTTCTTACGGTAGAAGGTTTTCTTCTGCAAAATGTGGCAAAGGAAACTGTCCCTCCTTCGGTTTTGTATTTGTCATAAAGTTTTTTCATGCTATTTAAGAGATAACGTTTTTGTAGTTTGGTTTTCCCGATTTTGACGAACTCTTTCTTTCCTGCAGTATTCCTGCTATTGTCATCTCTATTTAAAAATGCAATAATTTTTTGCCGTTCCTTAAGTTCACGATTATTTTTTCACGTTTACGTATCTTTCCTTTCAGACCTAAATTCTGTGCAAGACGCGTTTTTAATTTATATTTGTCTATGACACTATTGGAAGCAATTTTCTTTAAGATATCTTTCGCCGTGTTATTATCTGCAGTTTCATACACATGCTCTAATGACTTGTTTAGTACATTTAGTTCTAATAATTTCTTTTTCACCCTTTCTTTTTCTAATGCCTATATATTTGGTAGGTGTTCACTTACAAATTTTTCAGTTTTTGTCAAAGGTGTAGTTTCTTCTACATCAGTAAAATCCTCACGTTCACCTGTTACAGTTTTGCAATTAGGCGCAGCATTTTTAGTTATTTTTGAATCCCTTTTATTTTTTGTCCATAACATCGTTTTTTAAGCTTTTTGTTTTCTTTGGTAAGGTTTTCTATTGAGTCTTTCTGGTTTTTCATTTCTTTTTTCAGTGCGACAAATTTTTGGTTTTCTTTTTTAACATTCATATAGTCTAAGGATTTGCCTTTGGATTTTTTTCCTTCTCCTGTATTGGCTATTTCACTAGTTTTGCTTTTCTCAGCTTTTTTTTATCACTTCGCTTTTTATTAGCTTTTTCCACTGTTCCCTTATCTTAATTTTATCTGCTTCTGTGACGAGAGTAATGGGTTTTCTTTTCTTCATTCTTTCCCTTTGCTTTCTTTTCACTTCTTCAAATTTTTCAGGGTCGTTTTTTAATTGTTCCCGAAACTTTTTTTGCCGTTCTTCGGCAGTCATCGGCATCTAGGAAAATAGTCAAAGTTTACTACTTGTAATCTTGTGTCAAAAACCTCAACTCAACTCAACCCGTTACTTGTAATCTTGTGTCAAAAAGCCAATTTATAATAGGAAATGTACTCAATACTTAACTATTACATAAACTTAATTCTATAAATAAAATACCGCGAAGTAAAAAATAAAAAAATAAAGTTCTAAAACTAAAACCTCACTATTAAAAAATCACGCTCTAAAAGTATTAAACAAGAAAATATTCTCATCTGAAATTGCCGTGGTCGTATGCCATTTTTCAATTGTCGGGTTTTAGTTTTTGAACTTAATTTTTATTAAATTTATGTTATTTTGGGGTCATAATTTCGTGATAAAGTCAAAATTTGATTTATGCAAGCAAAGCCGCGAGCGACAACTAATAAAATATATATAAATAAATACATTTCTTACAATCACACCAATTGTCTAGCTCATAAGTAGTTATCATTAAGAAACTGTGTTATGGAAACTAGATAACGGACAAATATATACTTACTAGCTGACCAAGCGCGACTTCGTTCCCGTGGCCCTACCCCCTACTCCACCCTACCCTACCCGTACTCTACCCCTACCCTACCCCTACCCTATCCTACCCCTACCCAACCACTACCCCTACCCTTACCCCTATCCTACCCTACCCCTACCCTACCCCTACCATGCCCTATCCCTACCCCTACCCTACCCTACCACTACCCTATCACTACCCTTCCCTACCCCTACCCTACCCTACCTTTACCCTACCCTACCTTCATCCTACCCTACTTCTACTCTACCCCTACTTACCCCTCCTTCCCCTATTTTCTCACGGTTAAAACCTTCCTTGGACTTCCACGAACATTTCAAGACCAAAATTAGCCAAATCGGTAAAGCCGTTCACGCGTGATGTCGTGACCAAGGGAAATAGGGATTCATTTTTATATATATAGATACAGGGCGTCCCAAAACTATGTCACATGGAGGGAAAGTACCTTAAATACTGAAGATATAAAGTTTTACTGAAAGAAGGCTGCATTTTTATTTTAAAAAGAAAACAAACTGCATTCAAAGAATTTTGAATAATCGCCTGTCTGAACTGGGAATCGAACCCGCCGAATGTAAAAAATTATATTTCTTTAATTTTATTCTATCGATCGAAAGGCTCAATTATACCTAAGCTTTCCTTCTAAGTAACATAGCATCTTAAATAAAAGGAAGACTACGAAATTTAACATTTAATGTTGAATAACAAGTTTGTGCATCGTTATGGATAGCCTTTTCTGTGGTTATCCAAAAAAATACAAACACTATGAAAAACTAAGTTATTTTTTGCTGGCGAAAAATGGTAGTGGTATTTTTTCAATACTAGCGGCAGGCACTGCCACTCGATGTACTTGCGCGCAACTCTCGCCCGCACCGCCGCGCGCCGGCGCACATTGGAATCCCGTCATACTGGGCGATGCTCGTAACTCATTTTTTTAAATGTAGATATTTCGAAAATATTTCTATCCTACATTAAAGTTGATGAAATAGTGCATCTCGTACGTAAGTAACAAGTAGTTGTCAGTAACTATTCTATAGTTACACACTGCGTTGAAATTGATAAAGTTCTCTGTTTTAGAATCCTATCGTTAGTAATCGGGACTGTGAAATAGAGATTATTTTATTTCAAACTTTAATTTTACATAATAGTTACGATGTCGTGTATTGAGCAAGGTATGTACATTCTTACCACGACATATTTTTACTATAGATTGTTTGTAATTGTAAAAATTTTCGTAAATATTTATGGGCAGTGTCGCAAAAAAAATGATTTAAATTTTTTGCGCATAGTGATAAAGAAGATATTTACCATATATTAATAGGCAAGCCTTTAAGATTATTATACCGCAAAGAAAAGTTAAATCAGGTTGCGCATTTTCAAGAAAATGGTTTTTTTATAGGAATGGCATGATGATCAGGCGTTTAACGTTTACGAAATTGATTGATTAGTAATTCTTACGTTTAGAATAATGTTACAAATAAGTAGGACTGTTTGCGCATGGAACATAATTCGGTGAAAATATATGATGTAGACTTGCTTTAAAATCGATATTATAAAATTAAAAGAGAAAATACAGAAAAAGTGGTTGACAGTTTGTAGCGTCGCTGAGCAAGTGACGTTTTCCTTGGCGCCAATCCGTGACGGCGCGATGACGTCTAGCTGTCATCGGCGCGGCGTTTCGTTTCACGCATTGGAGGCGTGAACATCGTCCCAGACGTTGAAAGTTAGCTTTCAAGAGCATCATCAGTGTTGGTGGGTTTTGTCGGCAACAAACACAACTTGTTCACCGCTCTTCGTACGACGCCCTTTGAAGTAGTTACGTCGGCAACCCTGCCGACGCCATCCGTTCCAGGATACAGGCGGGCCACCCGTCCAAGGCGCCACTGCAGCGGCGGCAGGTTATCTTCCTTCAAAATCACAATGTCCCCGCAGGCTAGCTCCCGCTGGGGCGTGCGCCACTTCGTGCGCTGCTGCATTTCCGTCCGATATGTACACCCGGCTTCATCGCTCCCAGAAGTTTTGGCGTACCCTTTCGACCAGCTGGTGTCTGGTGGGTCTGGTGACATTTACGGGCTCTGTAGGAATCGACATTAGTGGTCTCCCGATGAGAAAATGGCCTGGGGTCAGAGGAGAGGGATCGGTACAATCGGACGAGAGAGGAGATATAAGGCGCGAGTTTAGGATCGATTCAATTTGTGCAAACAATGTTGCCAACTCCTCAAAAGTTGTTGAAATGTATCAAAATAATATCACTTTGTATACGGGTGCTGCCATCTCGCGGTAGAATGTGTAAATCTGTTTGTGTGTAATTTAAGAGTTTCCGCCATCTTATAATAAAATCCCATTCGTTGCTTGACACTGAAAAGCGTTGTTTCATTTTAGGGTATGGGGCCCAGTCCCATGAGTTTCAGTGAAAAGTCTGTTTTTTCTAATAGTTAAATTGTTCGGTTTAGCTAGGAAAAGTGTAATAGTGACGGGATTAGGTGATCGCGATAATTTCTATCATGTCTTCGAACTACCTGGTCAACGTGCCCAAGCTGATGGGGCGGGAAAATTACAGTGAATGGACTTTTGCTGCTGAGAATTTCCTGGTGCTTGAAGGAATGCTTGATTGTATCAAGCCAGCTGAGGGAAAAGTTATTGCGGCAGGGGATGATGAAAAAACGAAAGCAAAACTGATTATGACTATTGATTCGAAGCTGTACGTGCATATAAAAGATGTGTCGTCGTCGAAAGACCTGTGGGATGAACTAAGGAGTTTATTTGATGACTCGGGATACACGAGAAAAATCAGTTTGCTGCGTGCTCTAACCTCGATTCGTCTCTAACCTCGATTCGTCTTGACAGCAGCGACTCAATGGCGTCGTATGTTACTCAAATGATTCAAACTGGACAGAAATTGAGTGAAACCGGTTTTAACATTAGCGATGAGTGGATTGGATGTCTCCTTTTAGCCGGATATCCTGAAAAATACATGCCAATGATCATGGCCATCGAGCATTCAGGTATAGGCGTCACAACGGACGCAATTAAAACTAAATTGCTAGACATGGCGGAAACCGATGTCAACGCCAATGCATATCGTGATCGTGAAGGGAATGCATTCGTAACCCGGAAGTGGCAACCCAACAAAAACAAAAATAAATCTATGGCACACTCGGGCAGATTAGGCAGTGGCAGTGCTAAAGATGGCGACTCATCTGTCAAAAAATCTAATGTCAGATGTTATAGGTGCAAAGAAGCCGGCCATTACAGAAATCAGTGCCCGAATAGTGTGAATGTAAGAAAACAAACAAACGCTTTTAATGCGGTGTTAATGGAACTAAATGGAAACTTTAGCAAACACGACTGGTACATTGACTCAGGTGCAAGTACACATTTGTCAGCAAATAAAGACTGGATTGTTAACCCATGTTACGAAAACAAAGAGGAAATTATTGTTGCTAATAACAGTAAGTTAGCAGTATTATGCACTGGCGACGTGAATATTGTCACAAAGACGGACGAATTCGAATTCGAAGTGACAATAAAGGCTGAGCTGACAACAAACTTATTGTCTGTAAGCCAACTGTTGAGAAATGGAAATAAGGTTAGTTTTACCGAGAGTGGCTGCAGTGTTTACAATAAGAATGGTGAATTATTTACTTTGGCTAATGTTGTCAATGGAGTTTACAAGTTGAGAGTTCCTGAAAGTGCAGTAATAGCTTCAGCTGTTTCTGGAAGTATTTGGCATCGCAGACTGGGGCATGTGAATAGCAATTATTTAAACAAAATGCTTTCAGCAGTAGAGGGCATGAACTTAGAAGAAAAAGTTGACGTATCAAAGTCAACATGTTCAGTCTGCTGTGGAGGTAAGCAGTGCCGGTTACCTTTTAATAGTGTGGGCAATAGAAGGAATGAGAAATTAGATCTGATACATACAGATATATGTGGACCAATGGAAGTACAATCTATTGGTGGCTCCAGATAATTTTTGTTGTTTGTGGATGATTACTCGAAAATGACTTTTGTGTATTTTCTAAAAAAACAAAAGCGAAACTTTAGATTGTTTTAAGGATTTCAAAGCTAAAGCAGAAATCCAGACAGACAAAAGGATCAAGTGTTTAAGAAGTGATAATGGCCTTGAATTTTGTAATAGAGAATTTGATTTATTTTTGCAGAGGGAGTGAATTATACATCAAAAAAGTAATCCCTACACTCCTGAGCAAAATAGCCTTTGTGAACGCCGTAATCGCTCAATAGTTGAAAAAGCGAGATGTTTGTTATTTGATGCTCAATTGGGTAAGGAATTTTCGGCTGAAGCGACGAATACAGCAGTATACCTTCAAAATCGTATTGTAGCATCCGGTTTAGATGGAAAAACACCTTATGAACTATGGACAGGAATCAAACCAGATATAAGCCATCTCCGAGTTTTTGGCAGTAAAGTTATGGTCCATATTGCAAAAGAAAAGAGACAAAAATGGGATATGAAGTCTGAACAACAAATATTGGTTGGGTATCCTGATCATGTAAAAGGTTAGAGTGTTTAACCCCATAAATAACAAGATAACAACTAGTAGAGATGTCATAGCTATGGAGCATGAGAGAAACAATTAAATTGCTGTGCCAGTAGAAGAAACTGAGCAGTATTATTATTATTATTATTATTTATTAAACATAATTAAACGGATAAAAACCCAATTATATAATTACAGAAATATTGTAGGTACACAGTATGCTTCAACTTCAGAAGAGAATACTCTCATATCTCACAGAAGAAGATTTAAACATCACTATGTCATTATATACTAAATGAGGTATCCGCTGAAAATCAGCGTCACGGCTTTACGTTGTGACATGTAGCTGAGCGGGGACCTTTTTAGTACCGTAATTTATTATTTATTATTGATTGTATTGCATTTTGTTAGTTGTAATTTTTTTTGTGCTAAATAAACGCTTTCTATTTCTATTTCTATTATCTGATGAAACTTATGTACCGAGTGAAAGTGACTATGAAAGTAGTCAAGAAACACCCATTAACATTAAGCCGACTTCAAAACCTGTACGCAACAGGAAGCCAGTTGAAAGACTCACTCCACAAACACTCAAACTTTGTTTTGATTCTTTACGTAAACCTAACTTTGTAAATATATTTTTCTTAGCCATGTCCTTTAGTTAATCTACCTTTTATAAAACTGCGTTTTTTAATTAAATTCTTAAGAGCTTCCATGGCACACTACTAAACTAAATAAATACAAATATGAGTAGCAATAAACTAGGTAGAAACAAATCTCAAACCTCTCAAAGCACTGTTTAGTACTTTAATCCAAATCCAATTGTTTATGCGGTGCTCGCGCTGAGCACAGCTCGGGCAGCGAAGGAGCACCGCCAGCACCAGCTGGACACGGCTTCTTCGGCGGCTTCGAAATGGTAGTTGGTTCTCACTGAAATAGTCGGCAAATACGTGTGAGAATAATTTCAAAATATTTTTTTATTGTAATGTAGGTAGTTGTAGGTAGCTTAACTTTTACCGAGTGATTTAAATCACTTTGGAATATAAATAGGGATAAATGTAGTAGTGAAATGCGTATAGAATTAGTTAAATAATTGGGATAAGTTTGCTCGAAGTGCAAATTAACGTATTATTAAGTATTTAATTAAAAGTAATTAAGTATAGACTGAGAATTGAAAAAAAAAATTGTTTGGAAAAAAGAAAAATTGCTGCAAGGGCTTATATTGAGCATAGGCCGATGTGCAAATGAAAGATAATACGCTTTTAGAATAAATTATTGTAGCTAGTGTAGCGTTAAAAAAAACGCTACTAGATTGTCGTCTTACGACGCCAATAATTGTCTTTCAATTAATATTTGTTGGCTAAAATACTTGTTAGCGTAGTTCTTTTTTGTGTATTCTGACCCTAGATATGCGAAACCTCCATGGTTGTTTGCTGGCAGCTATATGTTATTTATGCAACGTCATTTTTGAATTTCAAATGTGGTTTTTCCTTTTTGCATTGTCAACGCGATATTTTTTTGAGTTTGTCATCATTGTTTGTTTTGATTGCGGCTTATGAAGATATAATGATATTATTGGAAGTGATGGTGTAATATTGAGTGCTGAGTGCTGTTTACGAGGCGGCTGTGGTATACAGCCGCTATCTAAGCTACAATATATATTTATTTGAAGGCCAGGCTAACTGGGTAAGTTGAGGGAATTTTCGATGCAAAGGGGTGGGTTTTAAATTTGCTTAATACTTTCGTGTGGATGAAGTATTGATTGGGTGCGTTTGGTTTTAGCAAAACCCTACGGGCTAGCAACAAGCGTTCGCCGTTGCCTGCCGCCGTCCGCGGTTCCCGTTGTACCCAACCTTTGGACCTTTCCGTCCGGCATACGGAGAGCTGGGGACTGACGGTCAACTCGCCGGTGCTCCTGCACGTCTGTAGGACACACAGTGAGTCCGGTCAAACCAGTCGTCGGTGCCCAGGCTACCCGTGCTTCTAGCCGGATCGACTTCGGAGCGATCGCAGAAGCGGTACGTGGAGCTACATGGCAGACTTAATCCCGGTTGCGATTCCCCTTTTTTAGAAACCAATTTTTATTTAAGTTCCGTTTTAAGAACCACCAAGTGTTTATTGTTTTGCCGGTTATTTAAATTGTGTATTTTTAATAATTTTGATTTCACTGATGATCCAATCGATTACCATTGAAATCTCTAAATTCTAAAAACCCCTCTGTCGGGCCCCCAAGGTTCATTTGCATTTTTACAAACCGTTGGCTCTCATCCCATTTCACCCATGCCCATCAACATCACCCGTCCACGCCGCAAGCTATAAACTTGCAATAACCTTTTTTTTCTTTTAAATAAATAGATTTTATTTAGGTTTTAATTAATTTTTAATTAAATTTCATTTATTTATTTTTTCCCTTTAATTACCTCCACGCGTGTCTATTCTTTCGTTTATTAATTTATTTTGTTGACAAATAAATTTATCGTGAAAAATGAAGTGAAGTTTTTTTTTCTTCTGTTTAATTTCACTACACTAGATACTATCGGAGCGGCAAGCTGCTTACACAAATTGAATTGGAAAGACGGGAAAAAATAGAAAGGATTTGGGCCGATACTTCCCTCGGGAAAACCAGATGTCTAGAGCTCCTCAACAATCTCCAGGTCATCAGCGAAGTCAGCACCAGCAGCGCCTAGTAGAAATCCTCTTTCCTTAGCGTCTTCTTTGACCGGTAGGTAGGTAGGTGGGTACTCGAAAATATCCGAAGATTGTAGTAGAAAGTTGCTCCTTGCAACTAATATTTTATACGGTCGCCAGATGTTCGCGCATGGAACATAATTCGGTGAAAATAAATAATGAAGACTTGCTTTAAAATCGATATAATAAAATTAAAAGAGAAAATACAGAAAAAGTGGTTGACAGTTTGTAGCGTCGCTGAGCAAGTGACGTTTTCCTTGGCGCCAATCCGTGACGGCAAGATGACGTCTAGCTGTCATCGGCGCGGCGTTTCGTTTCACGCATTGGAGGCGTGAACAAGGACAAATTATTTAAACATTGTTTATACAGGATAAATTTTTGACTAGTGCACAAATTTTTAGGATCAACTCGGAATCGGTAAGCGAACAACTTTCTCCTAGAAACATAGGTCGAAATACGACAAAAAATTTTGGACTCCCGATACTAAATTGATCACGTGATCAGTCCGATTTGTATGAAGAGTCAAAAAGTTTTTGTCATATTTCGACCTATGTTTCTAGGAGAAAGTTGTTCGCTTACCGATTCTGAGTCGATCTTAAAAATTTGTGCACTGATTAAAAATTTACCCTGTATAGTTTTGAGACATTACGCGATTTATAAGCCAAGATTTTATGTTTCTTTTAGGTGAACCATCGACTACCTGAACATATTATTCGTTCATGTGGTACTTACTTAAAACATGCTTTAACTCATAAGCAGCGTTAAGGAGTTTTACCTTCCATCAGCAGCTCACCTAAATAACTTGAAATAATACAACTAAAATTCATTCCTCCAACTCCTAACCATTGAGCAGTTGTACCTTCCATCACCAGCTCATCATCGTAAGATGATGACAACCAGATGCAAATACTTGAAAACTTTAGAAAATATATAAAATACATAAACTACCTATAAAATTTGCAGATTTTCTGCAAATTTTATAGGTAGTTTATTCTACCATCAGATCCTACTTAACTAGGTAACAATGTAACCACCTCAGGAGTATACTCTTTCGGATAAAAAAAGAATCATTGAAATTGGCCAATAGTTCGCAAAGATATTGATGCGTAAGCAGGAACTACCAGTTGACATTTATGTGTTTTATTAGGATTTCTGAAAAATGTTCAGAACTGTCTACTGTAAATTTTTCATGTGACCAAATTGAAACTTTGGCCTATCAGATAAAAAAATAATTATCAAAATCGGTTCCAAATAGGCGGAGATATCGTGGAACATTCATAAAAAAACATTCAGACAACTTGAGAACCTCCACCGTTTTTTGAAGTCGGTTAATTACGTACACTCGATCTCTACCCAATCCAGAAAAAAAAAGACATTTGACTAAGAAAGTTATTAAGGCGATACTCGGAAAAAATGTGCTGAAGCGAGATAGCAATGAGAAAACGACGCGCGCGGGAGCGAGACCGATTTTGCAGATTAGGCAAAAAAAACACAAAATCACTTCGTATTAAAAAACTACAGCGATTTAAAAAAAAATGCTTCTATACGATCCTCAATATTATTGGTGTCCACTAATTAAACCAATTTCCAATAGTGTAAGTAACCTCATTTAAGAATAATCTTCACTTTTCGTATTTTTTAGAGGTCTTTTCGAAAAGAAAAAGTGTCGAGGCAAAATCATAAAATCGTGTTTTTGAAACTATACGAATCTAGATAAAGGTATGAAAAAATATATATCTTATTACCAGATTTGTAACAACTGTAACCGTCCTATAGTTTTAAACCAAAAAGTCCATATTTTTCCGAGTAGCGCCTTAACATGCTCATAAAGTAGTTTACAGGCACTTTATGAGGACTTTCTTATTTCATATATTATATCTTTTGATTTACTTACTCAAAAAATAATATAAAAAAGATTTCGACGAATTGAGAACCCTTTTCCTTTTTTTTAAGTCGGTTAAAAATTAAAACATATATAAACATCATGTATAACATCACTTATTTTTATTTAGATTCTTCTTTTAAAGTTTTGCGCATTGTCTTTCAAGCCTAGTTTACATTAGTCGAGCAGCTCGGCCTAGCAACCTGGGCCCAGTGACTGCCTTGATCACACGTACCGAGCAAACCGGCAAGACAGTAAAATGTTTCTCGGCCGAGACAGTGTAGTAAGCGAGTAGCTGTTCACACACGTTTTGAAATAAGCACAGTCAGTTCAGTTCTATTGAGACTACAATTCGGATATGATGGATCGTAAAAAGATAATTAGAAAATATACAAAGTTATTCCACTATTAGTAGAAGAATTAAATGAACTGCTGGAAAAGGAGCAACGCCGCATTTGGACAAGGCCATGGATGTTGAGAAGATCTAGTTTTGGCGCCATAAACACTGTTTTTAATGAATTAGAGGTAGAAGATCCTGATGAATTCAGAATGCTTTTAAGAATGGATGTACAACATTTTGACACATTGTTAGAAAATATTACTCCATTGATACAAAGGCAAGATACAGTCATGAGAGAAGCTATAACTGCAAAGACTAAACTACAAATAGCGTTATGCTATTTGGTAACTGGCGCAAGCTACCGTTATTTGCAGGCTTTTTACAGAGTATCTCGGGCTGCAATATCATCACTCATACCGGAAGTCATGGATGCAATATTTACTTATTTGGAAAATTATTTAAAGGTACGTACTTTTTTCTTACATACTAAAAATTAAACTTGAGTGAATTTATTACTTTTTTATTAATTTCAAACAAAGGGTACAAAAAAGACAAAAATAAAAATCAAACTTGTTGTCTTCCATCTGTTTCCATAGCTGCAAACATCGCAGCTGCTACGATGTCATTAGTGCTTATAGAATCTGGCGTAGCGTTGACATTAGGCACTGGAGTAGATGTTGCAGCAAAGATTGTTTGCGATGTAGAGGGAGCTGGTGTTGGTGGTTGTGGCGGAGAATCCACATAAGTTTCATGAAACTGATAATAGTCATTAGTCGTGTCTGAATATACAGAAGACGGTGTTTGGTAGCTGTGATTAGAAAAAGACGAAGTAGTTCTTTGTCTAAGTTCTTTTATCCCAAATTCTGTCAGAATATTCTGGATTCTACTTTGTGCTATTAGAGCATTCTCTGCCGATAAATTCTTAAGTTGTAACGCAACACTCCTTCCAAACACATCAAATACGGTTTCACTCTCAGAATTTATCCCATCATTTAACTTTTTGAGATCAGAAACAGCTTGAACAATTTCTTTAGTTCTCTTTTTAGCTCTCGCGGTATTTCCAGTGGCAGTCGTAGTTACAGTAAGTGGTGCTTGGTGGTCGTTGCTTGTATTAGCTAATACTTCCTGGTTGATGTTTGGATGCGAAGATGTAGCAGATCTACTGTCCTGAGAAACTGTGTCTTCATTAGTAGGACCAGGAACCTGTGAAATGAAATGAAAATAAATTATTTTTTCAGGTACCGCAGAACAATGAAGAATGGAAAGAAATAGAATTAGGCTTCAGAACAAGGTGGAATTTCCCTGGCTGCCACGGCGCTATAGACGGGAAGCATGTGATAATTCAAGCACCACCGAATTGTGGAAGTGAATATTTTAATTACAAGGGTTCCAACAGTGTGGTTTTGATGGCTGTGGTGGATCATGACTATTGTTTTCGATATGTAAATATTGGGGCTAATGGAAGAAATTCAGATGGGGGGATATTCAAAAACAGCAAATAACGTAGTGATCTTGAGAATAATTTGCTTCCAAAAGGAGGATTTTTAGTTGGAGATGATGCGTTTCCACTAAAAACATATTTATTAAACCATACAGTGGCACAAATCTTTCAACGAAACAAAAAATATTCAATTACAGAGTCTCTAGAGCACGGAGAATCGTCGAAAATGCATTTGGTATTCTGGCAAGCAGGTTTAGAATTTTTCAAAAACCCATACCAACTAATGACGAAACCACCGATAAAATTATTCGCGCCTCATGTGCGCTGCACAATTGGTTACGTCTCACAAGTCCTGGCCATTACTTTCCAAGGGGTTGTGTTGATGAAGAAGATATAGATTCAGGATCCGTTTCTGAGGGGAGTTGGAGGCGAGAACTTATAGCTACTTTGCCAACTATCACTGATCATAGCACCAACAATGCAGCACGTACAGCAAGGGAGCTTCGAGATAAATATGCAGAGTTCTTCAGTGGGGCAGGTGCCGTATCGTGGCAAAACAGAATGATTTCATAATTTTATTTAAGAAATAGGGAAAACTAGGGACACTTCATCTCTAGGCGACATATTTTAACGATGTTATAGATATTTTAATCGGTAATAACAGAAGAAATCTCGCAAATGTACGGTGAACTGGTATTTTTTCATGGTAATTCGGCCGAAAACTACTCTCCCTAATATTATATCAGGAAGAGTTGATTATTTATTAATTTATGACCGGAAATATAAAAATAACTTGGCCTCTTTCGAATGTTTGATAAATATTGAAATTATAAACCGGGAAGTATAATACATTCAACGACGGTAAAAAATATAATAAATTAGCGATAAAAATAAAAATAGAAAATCAAGTGTCCCCAGTCTCCCTTATCTATATTATAACATAAAAAGTAACAATAAAAAATACTTACGTTTTCAAAAACATTTTTGTTTAAATCTTTTGAAAACACCTCTTCCATCTCTTTCAGCCATTTAATGTTAGAAGTGTACACATTACTGAGACCCGCTCCGGATTTCTTCGATTCTTGAATTTTCTTATTTTCTTGTTGGTACGTCGACCGTAATTTTTTTATTTTGTTTTTAACTTCTAGTGTACCGAATCCCGTTATATTCATTCCATTAACTATGGAATTATATGCTGCATCCCGTTTTTGCTTTATCTTGTATTCAGGTGATTTAAAGTTCCATAGACACGGATTTAGTTTATATAACTGTATAAATTTAATAGTTGTTTCGACGTCCCATTTGATATTTGTAGACATTTTAACTTGTTTTAAACAACTGCACTCAAAAAAACTACGTGCGGCGACGCGACAATCATGTGGCCGAGTGGCGAGCGGCGAGCGGCGAGACAGTGCACGTTCAAACCTGCCGAGTGAGTGAGCGAGACAGTGCGGGGAAGCGGGAGGGTGGTAACTCGGTCTAGTAGGTAGAACGGCAGCCGAGCTGTTGTCTCGCCGCTTTGTTCGGCCGAGCGCTCGGCCGTGCACTCGGCGCTATGTTTATACGTACCGAGTACTCGACCGAGAGCATTGTCTCGCCGGTTTGCTCGGTACGTGTGATCAAGGCATGAGGCATAACTCGACTCGCCTTCCACCATTTACATTTGTAAAGTAATTGGGCCCAGAACCTCCGGTAAAAGTACTGGGCCCAGTTGGCTTTCCGAGTGAGTCAACGGTTTACACAGGGCGAGTAGGCAGACGAGTCGAGTTACAAGTGGTGGGGGAACAACTCGGCTGAGTAACTATGCTCCGCGCGAGACCACTCGACTCGCTCAGTACTCGGCCCAGTTTACTTGCCCTTTCGTTTACATTGGTCGAGTTAGCCTGCTTTTTGTCGCTCGCTACTCGACTCGGCCGCTTACTCGACTAATGTAAACTTGGCTATATGGCGGGGTTCCAGAGTGGGGTGGTGCAAATCCATAGAAATTAGGTCCACAAAAGAGCTAGAATATATGCGATAGAAAGAGATGCAACGAGTGGCCGTTCGTAATTTGCGCCGTACAACCTGAATTCCACTTTATTGCGTTATAGTTAGAGTTGCTGACCCCCTACAAGGTGGATCGAGGATCTGGTCAAGGTCGCGGGAAGCCGCTGGATGCGGGCAGAGCAGGTCCGATCGTTGTGGAGATCCTTGGGGAGGCCTATGCCCAGCAGTGGGCGTCGTACGGCTGAAATGATGATGATAATGATGAATAGAGTTGCTATTTATTTAAATGGCTTAGCGGAGTGCAGTATCTGTAACGTAGTAACTATTTAGTAATCTGTGCTAGCGACCACATTTTGATAGACAACCCTATATATATATTCTCCTAATCATAAATATACGTAAAAATGAGGTTTTAGCGAAAACTTGATGAGCGCACATTTTGCAGTGGGATCTTAGACTAAAAGGGAATACAGTATCCTGACACCGCCTCTAAAATAGTGGCGTCGTCAGTGACAAACATCCATTATTTATAAAAATACTTAAAACGTCCGGCATGTACCTCTATTTGGTTGGGTTCCGTCCGCGAGAAGTTGAAGGTGTTGGAGGTGGTCGGTGACTCGCTTTTGCGTTCGATGGTGGTGGTTCGTGCCGTGTAGTCGCAGCATACGCTGGTGCCTGCTGAGACTGGGCTGGTGGATGGTATGGAGCGCGGCGGCGGCGCCCGCTTCACTGACCTTGCGAACTTCCTATGATGCGGGTTGGTGGAGCCCGGGCCGAGCGCTGAGTTCGCAATTGGGATGTCGACAGGCCCTTCCAGTTTAAATTACTGGTCTGTGTCGGTGTTATCAACTGGCCTGATTTTTTGATGCTTCTGGAGGACTTAATAAAGTCCTTAAGCTGATCGCCAAAAAGAAATGCATCTCTTTTCTTTTCTTTCTCACCTCCCGGTTTCCAAGAAGTGGGAATCAGTAATTAACTTGCCGACGTCGTTTAACACCTCCAAGATCTGAGGTGTTTCCATTGATTTCGTCATGATCCCGGACATCGCCTTATCCAACGCCGCTAGAGCACGTCCCAGTTGTTCCTGTTTTTTTTGCAATGCGGGTTTTTCTCTATTACTTCTTGAATCTGTCAAAACTGACCGGATTTCCGGGTACAGTAAGGGAGGCTTGGAGCAAGGAGCATTTTAGGAAATAAATATTTTTTTATGCAAACCCTCCTTAATTTCCTTTTTTATTCCAGAAAAATCAGTGTTATGTAGCTTTTTTATATTTTTGTCCGATATTATAAAATGTTTGAGTTGAAATATCATAGGCGATACCAAGTATCCGCATCCAATACAAGTCTGAGACAAAATAAAATGGGTAATTTTCCAAGGCCACTGTTCATAACCACTCCAAAATAAATCATCTTTTTTTAAAAAAAGGTCAACTTCAGCTGCAACAAGCATTTCAGGTTATGATTATTTCTAGAAAAAAATAATTTATTTTCAGAAATAAAGCAGTTCCTGTTGTGTCATTTATTTAAATGCAATCACTTTCTTTAGTTTTCTTGTGTACAATAAATGGTTAAAAAAATAAATAAAGAAAATATTGTTTTTAAAAAACTTTTTAGGAAGGTCTAAGGAACCCTAAAATATATCAGCGTGGTATCATGGCGCTTATACTGCTAATTTGCTGTATAAGAAGCTATTATACCGCCTATTAGCAGTAAAAATGGTGTACAAATGAATATTGATATAAAAATATTTGTTTTTATATTCATATTACTAAGAATGGGGAAATGGGGGAGGCCTATGCCCAGCAGTGGGCGTCGTACGGCTGAAATGATGATTACTAAGAATTAAAGGGGGAATATTTATGATATAACCTAGTATATTTCATCAAAAAACTTACCTTCGCAATACTTTGCAAACCTACATTTGGTGCAATCCTACAAATTAACATGTCTGCTAAATAAATTGTACTTACCGATGTATTATATTTTTTTATCATTTTTAAGACACAACACAACGACGCACTTGCTTAATTTACTTTAAAATTATTCAGCTGTTTTGTATCCCAGGTCGCTTTAATAAGACAAACATGACATATAAAAGTCATATAAGTTACAGTTATAGCGCAACTTAAGCTTGTAACAGTCACTTTGGCGACAGTTACGTGACGATTTAGCTGAATAAGTTACCTTTATACGATGTCTATGTGACTTAATTGCTGAATAAAATGGGCCCAAATCGCATTGTATAAACGTTTTCATTACGTTTATACGACTTCCATTAGGAGTTACGAGCCAAAATGCTGAATAATTTGCGTTGCCGCGACTACTACACGACACATTTTTGCTAGTTGGGGATCATCATCATCATCATCATGTCAGCCGAACGACGCCCACTGCTGGGCATAGGCCTCCCCCAAGGATCTCCACAGCGATCGGTGCTGCGCTGCCCGCATCCAGCGGCTTCCCGCGACCTTGACCAGATCGTCGGTCCACCTTGTAGGGGGCCTGCCCACGGAACGTCGTCCGGTACGCGGTCGCCATTCGAGAACCTTTCCGCCCCAACGGCCTTCAGTTCTCCGCGCTATGTGTCCCGCCCACTGCCACTTCAATGATGCAATCCTTCGAGCGATGTCGGTCGTTTTAGTTCTCCTGCGGATCTCATCATTTCTGATTCGATCGAGCAGGAAAATACCAAGCATCGCTCTCTCCATTGCTCGCTGGGTGACTTTGAGCCTTCTTATGAGACCCATAGTAAAAGATCACGTCTCACTTCCATAGGTCATTACTGGCAACACACACTGGTCAAAGACTTTCGTCTTGAGACATCGAGGTATTTCGGACGCGAATATATGCCGGAGCTTCCCAAACGCTGCCCATCCGAGGTGGATTCGACGAGAGATCTCTTTCTCAAAGTTGGACTTACCTAACTGAACCGTCTGTCCTAGGTAAACATAGTGGTCAACAACTTCGAGTGTAATGTTCCCAACATTAACTGGAGCGGGTGCAACATGGGCATTGAACATGATTTTCGTCTTGTCCATGTTCATCTTAAGACCCACTCTTTGCGAAGCATTACCGAGATATTCGAGCATTGTGTTCAGGTCTTCCAAGGTCTCAGCCATAAGAACTACATCATCGGCAAACCCAGGGGCGTGCATACCATATAGGCAATTAAGCTCTGCCTACCTCATTAAAAACCTAAATAACATGCTACTAATTTTCCACTAATTTAATTATATACTTAAAGTTAATTTAGTTTAATATGGTTCAGATATTCTATAATAAAACGTCTATTCAACACCTCACCCAATAAGTTTTTCCTCGCTAAATACTAAATACTTAGGTACCTAACTCTAAGGTAGGCAGACTCCGAATCGCCTATTCGATGCAAGCAGCCTTTCATACAACATAAATTAGAAAAAGTACTGGTCAAGGTAATACAACCGCGTATAATGTTTACCGAAAATGTGCGTCGTCCTAAGGACATGCATATGTTCTCAATTTAACCGGGTTAGGTAGTTGAGCTTACTTAGACGAGCTGTCGCGAAATGAACCGATGATTTCCGACCCGTCTCTTTCTAGTTTCGCGCGCTGCAGTGCGTGTACGTTCAACGAGTTTCAACCTTATTGCGCTGATTTTAAGAGTGATTGTTAACCGCCCGCACCCGTGATTGAGTTATAGAATCACTACATAGTATAAAACAAAGTCGCTTTCTCTGTCCCTATGTCCCTTTGTATGCTTAAATCTTTGAAACTACGCAACGGATTTTGATGCGTTTTTTTTTTAATAGATAGAGTGATTCAAGAGGAAGGTTTATATGTACTTTTTATCCCGATATTCCCACGGGAACGGGAACCACGCGGGTGAAACCGCGGGCGGCCGCTAGTTATTAATAATTACGGATGTAATTTGCAACAACGAAAGTTCCTGCCATTTTGTTTTTAGTTCCTGTTTTTGTCTTCTTGGCATCACACGCGCGCGAGACCTAATTAGATAATTACTTTTGAGTGAGTGTTTGTACTGTGATAAAAAGAAATTGCTGTGTGTGTTTGTGCTTAATATAGGTAATCAATAATTAAAATAGAATGGAGAAATTAGAGTGTACCGATTGTGCGGATTCGATTTGCTTACAGAAATTACGTACGTATCCTTTCGCACAGTTTTTACTCGCATTATTTCTAAATTTTATTTAATCTAGTTAAATTTAAATACCTCTCAATATGTGTGTGTTATTACTCGTTTATTAATTAATTAAACCCGGTTTTCGTGATCGTGAGTGATGTGAAGTGACATAAAACAAATACAACGGCTTTTCTAAAAGCCACTATGGCTATCGCTCAAATGACATGTGTGATTCTTTACGAGTCATGTTATATTCATGCATTTTTGAGATATCTGTGGTGGTTAAAAATTCGCTCCACCGCACACGACCGCTAGGTGCCAAAGGATAAGAGCAGAGCAAGTTCACTAGGAAGTAAGTTCACATAACATACAGAACATTAGTTACAGTCTGAAGAAAGCGGGAAAATATATGGTAAGCGAATTTATATCCAACATAGCCTTCCGCTCGCGACTTTGTCCGCGTCACGTCGCCGTCGCGCGGCCTTAATATTACGAATTTTAAAATGATAAGTGCAACTACCACTAGTTAGATCTGCAGTGCCTACTGCACTGGAAAACTGATGCACGCCCCTGGGCAAACCGTAGGTGTGTTAGGTACTCGCCATGGATGTTGATGCCGCATCCTTTCCAGTCCAGCAGCTTAAAAATATCCTCCAACGCAGCTGTGACAAACATAGAAACATCCAAACATCTAGACTTTCACATTTATATTTATAATCCTTATCCTTATATCCTTACTTATATTATAAATGCGTCTCTGTCTGTCTGTGTGTTACACAATCACACCTAAACTACTGAACCGATTTGAATGAATTTTGGTACAGAGATAGTCTAGAGCCTGAGAAAGGACATAGGCTACTTTTTATTCCTGAAAAATATCACCTTCCCGCGGGATAACGTCGTGTAGTACACGCGGGCGAAGCCGCGGGCGGAAGGCTAGTATATTATAAATGCGTCTCTGTCTGTCTGTGTGTTACACAATCACACCTAAACTACTGAACCGATTTGAATGAATTTTGGTACAGCGATAGTCTAGAGCCTGAGAAAGGACATAGGCTACTTTTTATTCCTGAAAAATATCACCTTCCCGCGGGATAACGTCGTGTAGTACACGCGGGAGAAGCCGCGGGCGGAAGGCTAGTATTATATATAGTAGGGCGTGAAAGATGTTTGTTACTCAATCACGCCAAAACGGCTAAACGAATTTGGCTGAAATTTGGAACACTGATACTTTGTAGTCTGGAGAGGAACATAGGCTACGTTCTATCCCGGAAAAATATCACATTCCCGCGGGATAACGTCATGTAGTCCACGCGGGCGAAGCCGCGGGTGGAAAGCTAGTTAGGGATAAGATTACTGAGGACATTTAATTTATGTGCTACGTTGGGTGGCAAGGCATCGTTGAATGAATCTGAATAGGATGTCGGTAAGGAGAGTAATAATATGGTCCAAGAACTTGTCATCTTTCGATGTTGAATATGGGTTGTTTGTATTCGAACCATTTGGTGAAAAGGAGGGACCGGATATAAGCGCTTGGTGAGCGAAACGGTCATATCTTTTCGGGAGAGGGGCTCTGGGCTTTGGGGATAAAGTGACGGTTTTGCGGTAGGAAGATTTTGGGGAGCAAGAAGGAGTTTGGTGAGGGACTCTGTGTGTTTGGGAAGGAAAATAGGGAGCAGAGGACTTTGAAATATCGGAGTAGGGACGCCGGACGGGAGCAAAACGAGCGGAGGCCTCTAGGTAGGAGATATTTTCTTGTGACATAACCATTTTAATGCTATGTTGTCTCATTGCCTCCGGACAACCTTTTCTGGTGGCAAAGTGTCTTCCGGAACAAAACAGGCAAGTGGACCACACCTTCGCAATGGAACAGCTGTCCCTAGGATGTTCCTGAGCGCAGCCGAAGCATCTCCGCTTGGAGCGACCCCGCGCTTTAATGAGACAATACCTGCAGCAGCTGTGACATTGTATTTTAGGCAGTTGGTAGGTTTCGACCGGTAAGGATGTGAAGTAAGAGTAAATTTTCTTCGGAAGTACTTGACCTTCAAAAGTGATTTATTTATTTATTTATTAATCCGCCTCTGACAATATTTTTTACTTTATTTATTCAGTTATTTATTTATGGACAACCAACATGACAAACGAAATTCTCATTTACAATATTGCTTATTCTAAATACATTTCAAATCGCTGTCATAATTAAAAGCTGCCACGACATGCACAAATTTTTACCAGAAGCAAACAAAAACTAAAATCTAAAATCATCCCATTTAAAATTAACAAATAGAAAAAAAAATACAAGAAAACTAAACTACCACTTTGGCAATGTTTAACAACATTGATTTAAACCTGCGTGGTGAGAGGGACATGTCAATGTTAACTGGGGCTGTTGTAGACGAGCGTGACAAGAGACTATATTGTGATTGTATTCTGTTAATACCAGAAAAATGTCCAAGATTGGTCTTTGAGCTTCTCGCTTTAAATGGTAAGTATCTCGATAGACGAGCCAGTTTATATGGTACATTGAAATTTACTCGCTGTAATAAATCCGAACTATCTAGATGACCATTAAGCAATTTATATAAGAATACGTGATCAAGCATCTGTCTTCTGTTGTCTAAACTGAGAAATTTAAAATGTTTTAAACGTGAATTATAAGAGGGAAGTTGTTTAGCCATTCCACATTGAAAAGATAGGTGCCACAAAAATCTTTTTTGGATTGACTCAAGGCGACGTTTGTGAACATCATACTTTGTTTGTATATAAAAAACCAGCTGGTGGGTCGGGCTCTTCCCTACGTACATGAACTATAAACGGTCCCTTGTCATTAGGGTTATACCTTGATAGATATGGGTGCGTATAAAGAGTTTGGATAGACTTAGGGTACAATTGTCCAGGTTCGTTATTGACTCTAAATGCAACTTGTGCTTTCGGGACTCAGCCTTGTCAACATGCGTAAAGAGCGGTGGCGATAAATTATTGGCATCTGGGGGGTCCGGCCGGAGGCTCCGAAGGGACAGGATCCATTGTAAAAATCTAGCCTACGCTGCCAGACGGGATGTTAGTGTAATAAAAAGAATTTGTTAAACAAAGAAGGACTTTTATTTTAACAGGACACAATACACTTACCACATATATAAACAAACAACACAAACAAGGGAGCCAATTTGGAAAAATGGTCAAGAAAACAGACCCGTTCACTCGTGGTTCGTGGTCTTACTAATTTGTCCTACTAATAGGACCACGAGAAATTCCTATACCTCGTGGTCCAATCACTGCGTAGATTTGGCGCCTCCCAATCAAAACGAAGCAAATATTCCTGGCAACGTCGACTTTCTTTTGAAAAATATTGTGACTCAATGCTACTAATTCAGGCGATATTACCGATCCAAGTTCATACTTTGTACCAAAACAAGCCCCCCCCCCCCCACTCTGAGGAGGAAGGGGTTGACGCCCCACCTATTTTAATCCTAGATAATTACAGCGTTATCCGCGTCAACCTATAACATCGGCCATTTACATTATGTTTCTACTTAATTTGCTACACAAAAGGAAAACAATGCAAATACAACAGTACAGTAAAAGGAAAAGAAATATTTTACTTAAATCATTTAACCGGAAACGACTTGCGATAGGACTCTGTCATAATGCTCTCTCCAACTGCCGAGCTAACTCCAAAATATGTCTCTTTGTAAGTGTATATTGCAAGTGTATGTGTTGTTGAATGTATGTAAGTAACTTGTATTGTAAGTGTAAACCCCCCATTATCCAATAAAGTATATCTCCCACTGAATGTACCATGGTACACGCAGCCGACAGATCTTGGAGCTCGTCTACACATCAGGCAAAGCATTAAAACAAATAATAATATTTATAATCAACTCACCGGGTTTCTAGTTAATCAATCAATCAATCAATCAATCATTTATTAGTTCATAAACATAGGTATTACAAGATGTTATAAAAAAGTTTGGTACAGCCATGATTTACCTTACGGTATATGAACATTAAATTTTGCTAGTTTCAATTCAAATTTATTACTAGGAATTTATTACATTAATCTATAGTCTTTACAATAAACAGTCTCTTACATTAAATAATAATTTTTCTTATAGCTAGTGTTGCAGGCTTATCTTAAAAAAGAAAAAAAGGAAAAAAAGAGGTAAGAGGTAATTGTAATAATTACAATTTGTCATCAAAAAAAGTTCGAATGCCATAATAAGTTTTTTCAGCAAGGAAGCCATTGAGCGCACTTTTGAACCTTTTATTGTCTTTAATCGACCTGATACTTATAGGTATTTTATTATAGATTTAGGGTGCCATGCAATTTACACTCATTCTTTGGAGAAGGGTTTTGCACCCATACGTTACTTTCAGTGTGCCTTCACGACGGGTTCCGACAGTATTTATTTCAAAACAATTTGGATTATTTCGCACGAAGTTTGCAATCTCGCTTATATACAACGATGGTAGTGTGAGAATATTATATTTGCGAAAGTACGGTTCGCATGAATCATCACTGTCACTATTATAAGAAGCCTTTGCTCTATTTTCCTGTACGTCTGTTCACGAACGCCCGTCCGGCCCGAATCCCCTATCCCGCTCGTCTCGCTCCGCCCCACTGTCATCTTGCTACCTGCCTAGTTTGTTCACCCTTGGTTTTTTCGCTCTTAACCCAAAGTTCCCTGTAACCTGACACGAGCCTTGAGCAAGCCATTAATGTCTTCAAGACAAGAAAAGGTCACAAGTGGATACATACTACTTTGTTACTTAACCTGTCCCACTTTATGTTGCAGATCAATTCTATAGAATTAACGTGCCAACGTTTGATAATTTATGAACCCCTTAAAATATTCAAAAAGCAGAGTGCCTGTTTCAAAGAAAAGGTCTGTAGGTACTTTATAATTATCTCATGGCGTTACAATATAGTATTTAGTTTTTTGTAAAAAAAATATCGAGCATTTTTTTTGTAATCGTGTTTTCGTCTTGAACATTAAATCTTCATGAACTGAAGTTATTTGTGTAAAAAAAAACAGTTTCCTAGACCTTATAGATTTTGAAATTTAGGTCAATAAAGGTTAGGGTCATGTGCCTTCTTAAATCACCTTTGTAGGTAGGTACTACAGTTTACAGTTTACATTAACTGTATGCACTCTGTTTTGTGTGAATAAAATGATTTTGATTTTGATTTTTGATTGACTCAGTCTTGATCTTGAGGAAGAATTTCTTTCACAGAAGAGATTTGTCGATTAGTTTTCCCCCCATTTTTAGTTTTACCATAGGCTTCTCTGTATTCGCAATTCCTATTTTGGAGACAGTCATATAGTTTTCCTTTTGCTAGTTTGCGTATCCTCAATTTGGTATTAGTTATGTATGGTATAAATAAAATATGTCGAAATGTTTTCTTTTTGAAAAATGATTGTTATCTGTTGAGCATAATCTAAAAGTGTAGAAATAGAAACTCTTTTAGTTATATCCTCTTCTAGCAGATGCTTGCTTATAATTTTGCAAACTTTTCTGAGGCCATTTTCTTGGTACATATTATGTAACCTTTGTTCGCTGGATACCAGATTCTCAGAATACCAGATTCGCAAAATACAGAATTTCAGAATACAGTCTTTTGCCTTCCTCGGTGCTCTGTAGCAAATTCCTGTTTCTACAAAATAAATACGTGATTTTTAATAATAAGCTTGCTAACCCACATAATAGCACGAATTCGTTCTAGAGTATTTCCGCCGATGACCCCGTTCGAAGTAGCATACAACCATGATACCCGCGCTTATTTCCAGTCATCACCACTGGGATCTTCCCCACTGGCAACGAATTATTACACTATCCAATTTGTAGGATCCAATTTCTAGGAAGTCGGAACCTAGCGATCACACTACACTGTAAATTGGATTTTAAATCGGACAGTGTGACCACGTGCCGTAGTTTTCTACTATTTTAGTAGATTTTAGACGTAATTTTTTTGAAAAAACTACTAAAGAGTAGATTTTAGGTAGGTAAGTTATTTGCTTAGATTACGAGGATTTTGCTTAAAACACACAGTTTTTTCTTAGTTTTACACGTTTTTGGTAGATTTAGTAGATTTTGACTATTTTTAAAATTAGTTTTTCAAAAATAATAGTGGTCACGCTGTCGGGCAGACGACTCGCAGTTGTGATTGTGAAGTACCTACAATTTATTTCAAATAAGCAAGTTATTTAAATTTTTACTTTTTTGCATTCACAATGCAATTTTTATAATTGAAAAAATTGCGCTGGCTATATAGCGCGTAAGAAGTATTGGATAAATTCGACGCTTCTCGTAACGACTCCGTAGCTCAGTGGTTAGAGCAATCGTCCGGAAAGCGAAAGGTCGTGGGTTCGAGTCCCATCGGAGTAATTATTCAAATAAGTACTTAATTTTAATTTAATAAACCTTTTACTTATTTGTACTAAGTTGTTTTTATTTCCTATTTTATTTTGTATACTTACTTGTGTATCCACTGGTTGACGACATGGTTCTGCTGGGAATCCTAAAAAATTAAATGCTTCAAAGTACTAAAGTAGTAAAGTATTTCAAAGCCGTATGAAATCGCATCTACTTTTAATAAGTACTTTACCTCTTTTAAACCGAATGCAAGGAGTAGAGTTTCGTCAAAAAACTGGAGACCACCTGAAATCAAATCCCTGAACTCCACAATATTTTTAAGACCCTATACAGCCAAGGAAATCATTAGAATGATACACTCTTTGAGCAACAAGAAAGCGGTTGGTTATGACGAAGTCTCTACACATATTTTAAAAGCATGCGCGGATAAGATTGGACCTATTCTGGCACATTTAGTAAATATGTCTTTTGAAAGTGGGGCTTTTCCGGAACGATTAAAAAAATCTATAGTTAAACCTATTTATAAAAAGAATTGTACAAAAGATATGAGTAACTATAGGCCGATTACATTGATATCCATCTTTGCTAAAATTTTTGAAAAAACCATGTACGCAAGATTATTAGATTTTATAAACAAATTTAATATTATAAAGGAGGAGCAAAATGGCTTTCAGAAAAAAAAATCTACTACTCTAGCAGCGTTCTCATTGATAAAGTCAGTCACAAAGAATATAGATGAAAATAAAAGAGTAGCTGTTATCTTTTTAGACATGTCCAAGGCATTTGATCTGGTCAACCATGATATATTGCTCCAGAAGTGCTATCAATATGGTATTCGAGGCCCAGCTTATGATTGGATCCAATCGTATCTACACAATAGGGAACAATGTGTTGAAATAACTCGTCTAGACAATTGTCAAGATGAGGGTTATAAAACTAATAAAGATAACAAAATACTAAATGCATATAAGTCAGATTATAAAATAAATGACACTGGTGTTCCACAAGGGAGCATCTTAGGACCTCTATTATTTTTGCTATACATAAATGACCTTCCAAATATAATCAAAGAAAAATGTATTCTCTTCGCGGATGACATCTCAATTATTATACCTGACATTAAAAATGAACAAAATCCTGACATGTACGAAACAATTATAAATGACACATTAGATAAAATAATAAAATGGCTTAACTTTAATGACCTTGACATAAATATTTCTAAAACAAAATTCATTCAATTTTCGAACTATAGCTCCAAAAATAAATTAATTGACATTAAATACAATGGTACTTCTCTTACAGAAGCTGATGAAATTAAATTCCTAGGCTTAACTTTGGATAAACATTGCAACTGGAAAAATCATATTAATAACGTATGCAATAGATTAAACAGATTTGTCCATGCTCTAAGACAAACACGTAAAACAGCCAATGTTCAAGCAGCTCTTACTGCATATTACGGCTATGTCGCGTCAGTACTCCGGTATGGGCTCTTAATGTGGGGGAACTCTACTGATTTTAATAGGGTTTTCCTGGTACAGAAGAAATGTATCCGAGCTATATGTGGCGTCGGACCTTTGACGTCATGAAGGCCTTTATTTAAAGAGTTAGGAATCCTTACCCTAACCAGTATGTATATTTTAGAAACAGGCATTTTTGTGAGAAACCATCCTGATCTTTTTGTAAAAGTCTCTGAAAATAGTAAATTCCAACGCCGGGATGTTACAAAGCTAAGAACTCCTGCGTGTAAAAGCACACTTTGCCAGAGAAACTGTTCCATTATAGCGGTGAGAATCTACAATCGCATTCCAAGGGCTATTCGGGAACTTCCAATGAACTATTTTAAAAAGAAATTAAAGACATGGCTTCTTGAGAAGTAAGTAAGTAAGTAAGTAAGTAAGTAAGTAAGAAGTCATTCTATAGTATAAATGAATTTTTGAATTGTGAATAATCGTATTGACATGTTATTGATAAATTATTGTATTAGCCTATTTGACTCTGAAATACTGACATTAATTTTGACAACCTTTTTTTATTAATATTATCCAATTGTAATAACCTATTTGACTTTGAAATATGTACTTACATTAAATTTGACATCCTTTTTTTTATTAATATTATTAAATTTTGTAGTGATGCTATTGATCATCTATAATTTAATTTAAATATACCTATAATGAAATAATGTATTAAATTCAATTTTAAACAAATTTGTATACTCTTTTTAGAGTGGGACATACTGAACTAATTAATATTGTACCAACTGTAACAAACTATGTTCTTGACAAATAAACAATTCTTATTCTTATTCTTATTTTTATTCTTATTCTTACCACAGGGTCGGTACATATACATCATCTGTTCCTGCCCCAGTTTGTCTCGATGCTTTGACCTAAAAATTAAAACTGAAAATAGAAACATTTGTCATTTAAAGCAATTGATGGGAAATAAGCTTAAAGAAGAGGTCTGATCCGACATTATTATATGAAAAATATTCAGGATTCATACATTATTACTAGTTACTGCTTATAAATTCTAACTTATGATTTATGCTAGTCCCTCCGCCTCAAAGGACATAGCTAAGAAACTGCCCTAAGCATGTATATGAATTTCGCACTAGCCAGTAACACTCAAATATTCGTGTTGGATTATTAGGAGTAGGATTTTTCCGAAAGTTCGCAAGTGCTAAACGCCGTTCTGCAACTGACTGAGATAACTTTGAATTCCAATAAGCTTTTCTTGTGAATTTAATGTCAGGGTTACTGTTAACTATTGTATATGGTATAAACTGATCGGCTGCCATATTCAGAATGTCTATAAAAGAGTCATAACACTTCTGTAGGTCATTAGTAAATTCAAAGTTATCAAATAGTTTATCCAAAGAATTTTTATATGATTTCAGACAGCCTTTTTCCAGTTACGTTTTCTAGTCGTTGGGGGAAATGATGAGATTGGCTTCGAAATTATTACTATTCTGTGATCACTGCCTAGGGTTTCTTGGGTAACCTTATATTTAAAGTTCACAGCTATATCCGACGAAACTAGGGATATATCTGGGGTGGTTTCTTGTAACCTACCGTTTACTAGTTTAACTCTAGTTGGGGAGCCATCGTTCAGTGTAATCAAGTTAGATTCTAATAAGGCTTCGTATATTTGTCTACCCCTAGGATCTACCTTGCAGGACCAAGTAGTGTGATGACCGTTAAGATCTCCTATGATGACGGTTTTATCTCTCGCGAGTGAGAAGACGTCTGTCCAATCCTGGATCGTAGTACGGGCTACAGGACAGTAAACCACAACTAAATTTTGAATATCTGAACAATATGCTTTACTTTTATATGCATTAATTCTATGGCTAAATTGCTATGATCGGTCTTAACTAATTAGCATTTAATAGATTTGTGAACACATACCGCTAATCCTCCATAAGAATAATCCCGATCTCGCCTAAAAATATTGTAATCTTTAATTTTAAACTTCGAACTTGGCTCTAACCAAGTTTCACAGGCGGCAGCGATGTGAATTTTCTCTTGAATTAACAGGCTTTCAAAACAAGCTTTTTTTGGTCTTAAACTTTGCGCATTCCATTGTATTATATTAATGTCTATGTTTCTGTTTGGAGTATTTTAAGTAATTTTAGTTCCCAACACCACCCAGAGATGGCGCTGTGCCCCGCAGGATCGCGGTATAATATTGTGTCGCTAATTACCTTACATGCATTTGTTTGTGGTCAATAAAGTTGAGTTTTCTGTGAGTACTAATTTGTTTATCTCGTAACATTTTGGTACTATCGGCCGGATCAAGTAAACCAGTATAGTTTCGGGTTCGCCGCGTTCAAAACTACACACGGGTTACTGTGCATGGATCGTGTACGCAAGGTTACCGGGAACAATTACAATATCTGTACACCCCACACTATCAAATAAAATAAAAACAAACAAGGATTGCAGTGATTTATAAACAGTTCAGTGATAATAAGTACCTAATTATCTAATTACTTTCTCTGTAAACGTGAAGTGAAGTAAAATTCAAAAGGTCATTGACTTTATGCGTTGTTGTGATGTGATTGTGACATTTGTGACTTCAACAAGTTCAACATAAACAAAAGGCATTTTGTGTTTGTGTAATTAGTGCAGTGACAGTGAAAGTTATAAAGTGCATACTTTTTCTATTGGATTGACAAACTTGGTAACCGTGAGTAATAGAAAATAAGAACAGTGCACAACATTCCAGTACTTTTATCAACTTACCCACCTTTTTCAACATGGATAAAATTGAGGCTTCGCAAATGACTATTTACAATCAAATTGACAAGTTACTTGTGAATTACAAAAAGACGGGTCGAGATAGGCTTACAAAGGGGTTTATAGAGGCTAGATTAGATATAGTGGATAAGTATTGGAGCACTTTTGAACAGCAACATAATAACCTTTCATCTGCCACGCCTGAGTACATCGAAAAGTCACAGTACTTTAAAGGCGGAATATTTGATGATTGTTTTGATAAATATCTTGATTTGAAAACGCGCATGAAAGATAAATTAATTGAAATAGAAGAGAGTAAAACTTCAAATAGTCGCGTGCATAATGAGTCCCTTAGTGATCAGACACCAACTTCTTGTTGAGTACCTTTTCGGGTGATTATAGAGATTGGCTTTCGTTTCGAGATTTGTTTAAATCGTTTGTCCACAATAATGAGACATTGAGTAAAGTAAACAAATGTCAGTACCTAAAGTCCAGTTTGCGCGGAGAAGCAGAGATTTTAGTTAAACAAATACAGGTGTCGGAAGGCAATTACGATATCATTTGGGACATGTTAAACAGGCGCTATGACAATAAACGAAGTATTGTCAACACACACATTGGGAAGCTATTGAATCAGAAACGCGTAACAACAGAGTCTGCCAAATTCATACGCGAACTTCTCGATGTCACTTCTGAGTGTTTAGCAGTTTTGAAGAGCTTAGGGTTGCCAACCGAATCATGGGATGACTTGGTAGTATATATCATCATTCAAAAACTTGACCCAGAATCACATAAAATGTTTGAACAGAGAATCGAATCCACTGATCACTTGCCCAATTGGAAAGAATTATCACAGTTCTTAGAGTTTAGATTCCGCACACTTGAGACTGTAAAATCTAACGATCACACAATGCCAAGAGTTTTACCACCAACTAAAAGTTTTGCTACAGAGATAAGAACCCGTCACATCACAGGTGGTTATTGCAAAGGTGAACAACATCACATTTATAACTGCAAGGAGTTTTGTAAGCTTGAGTTAGACCAAAGAAAACAGTTTATACAGAGCAATGGAAATTGTTTTAATTGTTTAAGAAAAGGCCATGATGTCAAAACTTGTTCACAGTCCACTAGTTGTCGAAAATGTGGCCGTCGTCACCATTCATTGCTCCACGGCTTTGTCCCAGTCACTGTCGCTCAAGCTCTTCAATCCACTGAACCTGAAACAGTCAACACACACAGTACTTTCGCAGAAAATTCCACCGAGAAGAGACAAGTTATATTAGCAACTGCACTTGTTAATGTGCAGTCACAAAGAGATCCAAGTCACACACACACACTTCGTGCCCTCATTGATCAGGGCTCGCAAGCCAGTATTATCACCGAGACAGCCTGTCAGTTCTTAGGGCTAGAGAAATCACCTATACAAGGCACAATATCTGGAGTCGGTTCTTCCACTTCAGTAACAAGAGCAAAAACAGAGTTTCATATTCATCCTAAAACCTGTAAACAAATAATGATAGTTAGAGCTTATGTTTTAAAGACACTGACGTCATACATACCTCAACACCCACATTCAATTGATTGGGCTCATCTTAAGGAGCTGGAATTAGCAGACCCAACCTTTCAAAAACCTGGAAAAGTAGATCTTATATTAGGAGCAGATGTGTTAGCAGAGATATTGCAGGAGGGGCTTAAAACTTTAAAGAAAAATAACAACAAACTCATAGCTCAGCAAACAGTACTGGGTTGGTTAATATCTGGAAACTATTCACATTCAATAAAGAACCATTCAAATCAAGTATATATTCATCATGTTAAGGTGGAGGTTGATTCTATACTTCGTCGGTTTTGGGAAATAGAGGAAGACAATGATAAAAGAACAATGACTAATTTAGAACTACAGTGTAATACACACTATGAGAAAACACATACCAGACTGGAAAATGGTCACTATAGAGTCCAATTGCCTTTCAAACCATTTCCACCTGATATAGGACAATCATTCATGACTGCAAAACAACGTTTATTATTATTAGAGAAAAGATTACCAAAGGATCCAAGATAACGTACAAGATACAACGAATTCATGGAGGATTACTTGCAACAGGGTCACATGGAACCTGTCCCATCTATTGAAGTTGAGAAAAGGTCATGTTACATTCCTCATCATCCAATTATCAATGAAGACCATTTAACAACTAAGCTTCGAGTTGTCTTTGATAGCTCTGCTAAAACTACCAATGGAAAGTCTCTTAATGACAATTTGTTAGTGGGACCTCCGTTACAAAACGACATAAGAGATGTTACACTAAGATGGAGAAGACACCGCGTGGTTTTAGTAGCTGATATACGTCAAATGTTTAGGAGAATAGCATTAGAAGAGAAAGATAGAGACTATTTACGCATTTTATGGAGATTCAACCCTGATCAAGAGATTCAACATTTTAGACTTACCACCGTCGCTTACGGTACCTCCTGCGCACCATACTTAGCAATCAAGACACTAAGACAGTTGGCAGAAGACGAGAGAGGGAATTTTCCTGACCACATCATTGATACAGTTTTATTGGATTTTTACACAGATGACCTTTTGTCGGGGGGATCTTCAACAGAGGCAGTCATAGAGCTGAAAGAATAAATTACAAGCTTACTACAAAAAGGTGGTTTTATGCTACACAAGTGGGCTTCAAACAGCAAAGAGATAGACGGAGCAGACCAATCAAACCGCAAAATCCTTGGCATCAACTGGAACGGACACACCGACAATTTTGAGTTGAAATTAGAGCTTCCTCCGCAGACAGGATCTGTAACAAAAAGAACTGTATTAAGAGACATTGCCAAAATATATGATCCTGCAGGTTGGTTGGTACCGGTTGTCATAAAGGCTAAGGGCATGCTACAAAAACTGTGGATTGATAAAGTGGATTGGGAGGATTCGTTACCTGATGAACTTTTACAAGAGTGGTTGACCTTCCGCACCCAATTAATTAACATGCCTGTAATTAATCTTAATAGATGGATTGGACTAACCGATAATTGCACAACATTAGAACTTCATGGTTTTTCAGACGCGTCTACTATAGCGTATGCTGCAGTAGTATACTGCAGAGTTATTACACCTGATGGTGTCACTGTCACACTCATTGAGGCTAAGAGCAGAGTCGCACCAGTAAAACAGATATCTCTACCTCGGCTGGAACTGTGTGGAGCTGTTTTACTTGCTAATTTATTACATAGAGTACAAAAAGCATTATGTATCTCAATTCAAGATACTTACGCATGGACTGACGCACAGATTGTACTGGCCTGGCTACAGAAATAACCTAGTAATTGGGCTACATTCGTGGCAAATCGAGTGACAGAGATCACAAACCTTATTGACAAACACAGATGGTTCCACGTTGCCTCTCATGAAAACCCCGCCGATGTAGCCTCCCGTGGGATTTCACCTGATGACTTACCTCAACACCAGCTGTGGTGGTGTGGACCACCCTGGCTGCACTCCCGTTGCGCGTTGCCGTTGGCACCGTCCGACGCCGTTGAACCTACAACATTGGAGCAAAAAGTGTTAGTGAGTGTCAATGTCAATATAGTGCAAAAAGGTGATAAAAAGTGTGTTGAAAATGAAGATAGAACATTATTTCATAAATACTCAAATTTTAATAGACTTTGTAGAGTTGTGGCATACATTTTGAGATTTTTTAACTGTTTAAAACATAAAATGACTACAAAAAAATCAATTACAATGTAATAGTACATTACAGCCGAGGACAGGTAAGTAAGAAATTACATTGTCGAGGATGGTTTGAAGCACGAGCCGCAGGCGAGGGCTTTAATCATTCGAGGCAAGGTAATTTGCTTACCGTACAAGGCTTGTATAGTGCTTTTCTCAAGAAATGCGAGGAAATAAAAAAAACTGTTTAACTAAATAATATTTATTAAAATTTATATCACACATGTTCGGGCAATTATTAAATGTAAATGTTATTGTTTTCCCGGCCACACTTATGTATAAATCGCCCATAATAATATTATTTTAATGATGTACGATTAAAATACGCCAACAAAACAGATTCCGAAAACGTATGCGCCTTTTTTTCACTTTTCCAAATCAGATCGTAGGTTTTCATATATCTTTCTTTTGATTTTGCTGGCAGTAAGTTTTCCGTTATTCATTTTGCTTCTGCTCTCAAATTTGGTGGAGTAGGTACATACAATGTCTGTATGTGTTTCATTGGCAGAACTCATTTTGATAATTTATTACACAATATAAACTGTATTGCTAACTAATCAACCGCTGAAAATCATTCCCGCCGTTTTTTTAATACCTATTGGTTTGTGAGGCCATGTCGAACGGTCATACAGCCTAGTGATACTTACTACTTGCTACTAAAATGCGCAACTTCAATACCCGCTTCTGGGCGGTAGATGGCGCTGTATATATATCCCATACAAAATTACTCGTAAAGGATATTTTGTCTATGATAAATCTCATTTTGTTTTTTCGATTGATGTTCGTGCTAAGCATGAAGCTCGACTTAATGTATTAAGTCGAGCTTCATGGTGCTAAGGGTACATAGCGCTTGTGGTACAATACGAAGTAATATACTCTGTGTATTTAAAAAAAAGTTAACCTAATTATGATAATAATAATGTGGCTGTATGGTGCAAATGTCCCTTTGCTTTTTCAGGTTTTATACACAGGAATAACTAAAGAAAAAATAAAGAAAAAAGTTGGTAGTACCATAGAAAATCACTGCAGTAATGAATTTCAGTACTTACTTACTGCACTAAAATCAGTGCAGTAAGTAAGTACTGAAATTCATTACTGCAGTGATTTTCAAATTTAGAATGTTTACCTCGGAAAAGTGCCACGTACTGCATTCTTTTCTCAAATATAATATTAACATTTCAGAGCATAAGTGTGAAAAGATTATTTAACGACAAATGAAATTAGAAATTCAGTGCAAACCTTAATTAAATTGTCTCAAAGTAACTTGCCTAATAATTCTAAACTAAAAAACTTGAATCCCTTTATTGATGATACTAATATTTTAAGAGTAAAAGGAAGAATTTGTAATTCAGACTTACCTTTTTATGTAAAACACCCTGTCATTCTAACAAAGGATTGTAACTTAACCTATTTAATAGTGAAAGATGCTCATTATAAGACATTGCATGGGGGTGTTCAGTTAATGTTAAATGTACTTAAAAGCAAATATTATATCATTGGTGTAAAAAAGTTAATCAAGCGTGTAATAAGAGAATGTACTTCATGTCGGAGACATGCTGGTAAATTGAATGTACAATTAATGGGAGACTTACCCAAACACAGAGTCACTCCACAAAGACCCTTCAGCATCAGTGGTGTAGATCTGGCAGGACCTGTAACACTGAAGTTGTTTAGTGGTCGTGGTTCAAATAGAACGCAAAAGGCGTATATTGTTTTGTTTGTTTGTACAGCTGTAAAGGCAATACACTTAGAGTTAATTACAAGTTTAAGTTCGGAAGCATTCTTGGCATCATTTAGACGCTTTACAGCTCGCAGGGGTCATTGTAAAAAACTTATTAGTGATTGCGGCACCAATTTCATTGGAGCTCATAAGCAACTGTAAGAAGCTCATGAAAGTAGTTTAAAGCACTTACCTTCAGAAATTGCTGAATTATTAGCTCAGAATGGTACTGAATGGCAGTTTAACCCACCCAGCGCACCCCATATGGGAGGGCTGTGGGAAGCTAATATTAAGTCAGTAAAAAGACACTTGTATAGAGTTTTGAATGATGCTAAGCTTACCTTTGAAGAATATTACACATTATTATGTCAAATCGAATCGTGTCTGAATTCTCGTCCATTGACCTTGCTTGATGAAAATACTGAAACTGCATTAACACCGGGACATTTTTTAATTGGTGAAACACCTATCAAAGAAATGTTGCAGTAGGTGACATAGTACTTATAAAGGATGAACGTTTGCCTCCTGCGAAGTGGCTACTAGGTAGAATTATGGAGACTCACCCGGGTTCTAATGGATTAATCCGTGTTGTCAGTGTTCGATATAACAATACAGTCATGAAAAGACCCATACACAAGTTGTGTTCCTTGTTTGAGTGATTCGCTCCATAATTTTATCACCATCATCCTTATTGTTATTTTAATTTGTTTTTTTTTAAAGGCCGTAACGTCCTTTGGGGGGCGATATGTTTGGAGTATTTTAAGTAATTTTAGTTCCCAACACCACCCAGAGATGGCGCTATGCCCCGCAGGATCGCGGTATAATATTATGTCGCTAATTACCTTACATGCATTTGTTTGTGGTCAATAAAGTTGAGTTTTCTGTGAGTACTAATTTGTTTATCTCGTAACAGTTTCTATTACCTAACTTATCCATTAATATAATCAACTATAAATTTTAAGCACGGCCAATCAGAAATATTTTCTACTGTAATTAGTATTACCCATTCAATACAAATTTGAATTAAGTTTTTGATTTTTTGTTTCACTGTATCATTATTTGAGAAAATAATCTCTTTCAATCGTGACAGTAATTCGGTAAAAGTAACATCTCTTTGTTTGTAACTCTATATTCACATTCTGTAGAATTCTTTATTTGTGAAGGACATTGCCGTTTATTCTCGTCGAATCCAACTCGGATGGGCAGCGTTTGGGAAGCTCCGGCATATATTTGCGTCCAAAATTCCTCAATGTCTCAAGACTAAGGTCTTTGACCAGTGTGTGTTGCCAGTTATGACTTATGGAAGCGAGACGTTGTCTTTTACTATGGGTCTCATAAGAAGGCTCAAGGTCACCCAGCGAGCAATGGAGAGAGCGATGCTTGGTATTTCCCTGCTCGATCGAATCAGAAATGATGAGATCCGCAGGAGAACTAAAACGACCGACATCGCTCGAAGGATTGCTCAGTTGAAGTGGCAGTGGGCGGGACACATAGAGCGGAGAACCGATGGCCGTTGGGGCGGAAAGGTTCTCGAATGGCGATCGCGAACCGGACGACGTTCCGTGGGCAGACCCCCTACAAGGTGGACCGACGATCTGGTCAAGGTCGCGGGAAGCCGCTGGATGCGGGCAGCGCAGGACCGATAGTTGTGGAGATCCTTGGGGGAGGCCTATGCCCAGCAGTGGGCGTCGAACGGCTGAAATGATGATGATGATGATTGACGTTTATTCAAAACATGCTTTGACTGGATAGAAATTTGTTTAACATTATTAATAAAAGTAAAAGAATGGAAATTACTCTTACGTAAACAACAAAATAATTTTTCGAAGGGATGTTAGATTGATCTTTTTTTCACGTACTGGCAACACGCAAGCACAAAATATTTGTGACGCAGGGGTGACAAACCTACTTTAACATGTGTGTGATTATTTGATTGATTTTGATTTGTATTTTGTTTACTTTACGTGGGCTCCTATCTGCTTCGCGTACAGTGCTCCTTTTACATTATTTCGTAGACTTCTTGTTGTTTCTGTTATTGTTAAGTTTGAACCATTGTTACTTGTTACTATTGTGTCTGTACTATTACTATCTAACCCATTTTGCATTATCTTATGCGTTTTAACCCAAGATATAGTTTTTGTAAGTAGATTTTAACAAAATCTGTAAAACCAGAACCTCACAATAAATTTGGTTTAAAAGAGACATGAAGAAAAAGGTTTACGAGACCCTGTTGTCAAACTCAAGTGTAAAAGTGACATTATATTTTTTTTGCACCGAATTATAAAACGTACTTTAGAGGAGTAATAACTTTTGGGAGGAAGGGAAGCTAATCTCTTCGGACGAAGCCTTCGTATAATTAAGATAGAACTTCACTTCAGGTAAGTTCGTTTAATCTCTAATTATACTTCATGCTTCGTACTCAAGATTTGCTTGAATTAACACATGTAGACGTTTAAAGACTAAAGTCGAAAACAAATTAAAATATGCAAAAATTGTAATAGGCGACTGAATAATATAGATTGAAAAATTTTGACATAGCTTGCTTCATTATTTTCTTAACAAAGAAACAAAAAGCAATAAAAGAAAGTATTATTTGTTACATAAGAAATCAACATTGCTTATGAAATAAACTAAAAATTATTTGATGAAGCACTCAAAACAGTGGTGCCAAATTTTTTATCACAATTGCTGTTTACTGGCCTGTTATAAAATTTTGCAAACGTATGTGATTCTGAAAACCAACCTGCAGTTTTCATAATTTGGTCTATGCTAACACCTAAATATTGCGCAGCGACATAGCAGCATACCGGGTACTACGCGCAGTGAACGTGGAAATATTAATTCCACTTAAATGTAACGTATTTTTTATCCATTTGAATAATGTTTGTGAAGTAACTTATACAGCTTATAACGGATGTCCCAAAAGTAGGTATAGGATGATTTGTCTCAATAAAACGCGAATGGATTGGAATTTCTTCGTAGTTTTATTTTCATTTACTAAAGAAGAGACTTGTACAATTTTATCTGAATAGCATATCTGCTAAATGGCAGCCACGGGCATTTTTGCTGTGTGCAAGTTTTTCATGACACTTTCACACATTTCGCTACTTATTTCACCAATAACTCGGCGAATATTTTGTCTATATTGTCTATGTTTTGTGGATCGTTGGCGTAGACTTTATCTTTGACGTAGCCCCAAAGAAAGAAATCCAGTGGCATCAGATGGCAAGATCCCGGTGGCCATTTGACATCACCTCTTCTTGAAATTACGAGATTTTTCGACCTTTCCACGAGTGTTTGTAATTGATCGTGAATTTTCGTTACATATTTGTATAACTTCTATGCGCTGTTTTATTGTAAAACGCTCCAGGATTAATTTTACATGTCAAGATGACGTATGTCAAATTTTAACCCGCCATCTTGAATATTTCGGAAATAGCGCGAAATTCAAATCCTATACCTACTTTTGAGACACCCTTTATATGGCTTATATATAGCTTTCGGTAACTAATAAATAAATTGACTGAATCAGGACAGAGAGACATTGTGATTTCAAGTTAAGTAATCAAAAGTCTTGCAGGACAAATACTTGGATTTTCGTTATAGAATGGTTGAGCTGCGCCAACTCTAGATGTCTATAAGAGATCGGGGAATTTTAATTGCAGAAGAAGACTTTTCAATATTACAAATATTAATTTTTGAAAGGGTTCGTCGTACCCTCTGGGCTTTGACAATGACTAATTACGGTTTTTTTTATAATATTGTTTCCAGATTCTAACTTTCGTTAGCGAACCACTTTTCGAGGCAATTTAAAACCTGCGCTATATTCCAGACTTCATTATATTTAGGTAGTGGAGGTCCGGTACGAAAAACTGCCTTAGTAAATCTTTTTATTTCTTGATTTTGTGAGATATTAATTTTAGTTATTAAAGCCAAAGCAGAATGATAACAGTTAATTATGCCATACTGAGCGCCACTGTTAAAAGCAAATGTTAAAAAAATTTGTATATCGGGAGTTTATACTTCGTATAAGTTTAATTTATTTTGTTTACAATAAATAAACCTTTTTTTATAGCAAATTTCGTACTGTTTATACGAGTTATCCGAAAGAGAGTTAAGCATGATGTCCAGAGAAAATTGTTTGACGCCTCTTCGTATCATCACCTCCTCGACCAAAATGGAATAACTATTATGCTTGTGGCATTGTCAGAGATAATCTTTCTTAAATATTTTAGACATTTCGCTCAGCGGGCGTAATCACTAGTGCCTCCTGTTGCGAGTTCTGTTGACTACCTAAATCTTTTTCAAACGTGCAAAGATGACTCGGTAAACTGTCTATAGTTCTTTCAGACTTTTATAGCATTAGCCAACTTGACTTAAAGTTGAAATACCTGTCGTCAAGCGTATTCAAGACTTTACATATCAGGAATAACTCGGAAAGCTTGGCCGTCTCGTCAATTTTTGAAATCTCGGCTTTCAATTTATAGTCGGACTATAGCTACAGTAAACCAATTATAGATCCACACCAATAAGGCACATTATTTTTACATGCACATATTACTTACCTATATAAAAAAGCGCCTTTAAAAAAATGCCACCAAAAAGTAAGAAATAAATAATACCTCTATACTGAATTAACACCAAATAACGTAAGTAAGTACTTTCAAGACGTCGGGCACTTCAAAGTACTTACCTACTTAAGTTATTCGTTGTGAATACAGTATTAGTCGTGGGCCACACTGGAGCGGCACGTCTTGCGTCCGCGTCGAGCGGGAAAAACAAATATATTGAGACGGACGGGAGTGGCCACACTGGCGCGTCCGGCGGTCGCCGCGACCGGCGGAGAGAATAGTACGTGTTCGCGCGTCCTGCGGATCCGCAGGTCGCCTCCGCGCCCCGCGGTCGCTCCAGTGTGGCCCACGACTTAGAGTTAGAGGTATTATTTCTGACTTTTTGGCGGCATTTTTTTCAAGGCACTTTTATTTTTTATAAAAATATTGTTTATGTCATTCTTTTTAGTGCATCATGCAGGCAATTTTCGTGTACCTACCTATTATCTTGGTAAATAGTACCTATAGTATAAACACATCTTAGATTTCTGCGCGAACTGTCCATATAAATAAAACACTTTCACGGATTTTTTCACGCAATTTATTTAACAACTTGGTTGTTGTTAAATAAATTACGTGAAAAAATCCGTGAAAGTGTTTTATTTATACCTATAGTATGTTAGGATGTACACATAAACCGCATCAATCACAAATACTCATCTGATGTAAAACGTATCAAAATCGATTCAGCCAAACGTGAGATATTCTCGGACAAACATACATAATGTACATAAAGGGTCAAACTGAGAACCTCCTTTTTCAAAGTCGGTTGTAATACCAAAACCTTCTCCTAAATGTAACAAATACTTTTCTGAAAACCGCATCTCGCGGACAAACCTTCATACATTCATACGGGTCAAACTAAGAACCTCCTTTTTTGAAGTCGGTTAAAATACTAAAACCTTTTCCTAAATGTAACAAATACTTTTCTGAAAACCGCATTAAAATCAGTTCAGCCAAAAGCGAGATAATCGCGGACAAACATACATACAATAAAATACAGGTCAAACTGAGAAGCTTCTTTTTTTGAAGTCACTTAAAAATTATTACTATCGTTCGTTCACTGTCGATATTACATACTCGAAATAGAAGGGAGAGGTGAGGCGGGAGGAGATCCACCTCCTCTCTCCTCTCCACCAATCAACAAGCAGACATAATCGTCGCGGAACTCACACCTAGCAAATCAAGAAACAAGCGCTACCTAGCGGTGGCTTTTAGCGTAATAACCCAAAAATGCTGTAAATAACAGATAAACTGTTAATTACCCTTGGTTACTTTCGTTAATAACCAGCTTCGCATCTTCCGCACTTGTGTCGTCAGTGTCGTCACCGATATCGGCACGACAGACGATATCGTTGACGGTAACGACACAGTGTGAAAGCATTTAGTAGTGATTGTATGAAACTGCCAGTCCGACGATATCGTGTCGTTACCGTTATCGTCCAATGTGAAAACGCCCAATGTCGGGAATTTCATTTCGATAAAAAAATAAAGCTTAAAATAATAATATTACTACCTATCTTTATTTACCTATAGTTACAGTACCAGCACATTTAATAGCCCTGTACTTCGAACACCGCCATATACTTGAACCGTTTTTATATATTTTGTGTCTATGATATTTATATTTATCATGTAATAATACATTTCCTCCGTAAATTTCAATAAAAGTTATCTCCTCCGGATTTTTATCCATTTTAGTTTTACAATAAAAACTTTTGCACACAAATGGTTTATGTTGACATAGTTTGCATGTCAACGTAAAATTATTTTATAATACCTATTTGCTTTACACTAAAAAGTTTCAATACATTTATTGTACTAAAAAGCTTTAATATTCATTTGTAGGCTTAAATCGAATAGGTGTTATTGTTTATTGAAGACTTAATAATTATTTGGTAATTAATAAATAATGACTCATACAAATGAATTATATGAGTAATTATTGTAATATAAGAGTTAAAACCTAAATGTACTACTGACGCAGGTATAGTCAGGGACAAATTCGGTGAACCACTTCTTACTTCTTTTCGTGTGGCTGTTGTCTCACCGTTCACTTGCAGTTCCTATCCCTAATTGCTTATGCATTGCACTAACCTAGTTTAATACATAAGCAAATAGTAAAAGAGTCTGCCATTGAATGGCGAGGCACCAGCCACACGAAAAGAAGTAAGAGGTGGTTCACCGAATTTGACCCCGACTGTACCTCTCTACATAATACTTCTTGCAGGTATTATAATATTATTGTGTCAGGCTTGGTGCAGCTCTTTAGTAGTGCAATGGGTACTAAAAAATACCCATTACACTACCGGTGGTGCAAGCCGGTGGTGCTATGGGCCCAAAAGGGTATTTTCTACACTGAAGATATTAATGAGTGCTATAAATTGCATTATTTGGTCCTAAGAAGAAGCCGTTTTATTATAGTTTTAAGAACAAACTATTCTTAAATGTATTTTTTTATCACTAGTCTTAACCCCTGGGGTTTTTGCCTTATCAATTTTTTTTTCGTGAACGGTTTACGCAATTTCATGTGAAAAAATAATCTGGCATAAAGCGTCAAAAGGATTGATTCTTCCTGACTCGATAGTCGGAGTCGAACTCGAGTCCAGCGTACTCAGCACATCGCTAGTGTTTGTCATGATTCTAGAAGGTTTTTCATAATTTTTAATGGCAGCACTGGTAATGCCGTCTCTTGACGCCATTTTGTTAAGTTTTGTAAAATCGGTAGGGATAGCCAGACTTGAATCCGACTGACGAGCTAAGAGAGCTCAGTCTTCAACCTGGCCTCAAGAAAATAAGATCTCTAAGACGACTGTATCGATTGTTTGTATCTGAATCTATGTAAGTAACTAAGAATTATATGAGTATTATCTGGAGTCTGCGTTTATTTCTAAACCTGATACGACCATATCTCTCAACACCGTCAGCAGCTCAAATGGCTCCCTATTCGCGAGCGTAGGAACCTAAGAGTTGTCTGCATGCTCTTCAATATCCTATTCGATCCACTTACCCCAGATTACTTGAAATCTAGATTTCAGTTTCTGGGCGACTCTCATGAACGTAGCCTTCGCTCTAGTGGCAACCTTCTCTTGAAAATCGTCTCATCTCCCAATCATTCTCCGTTTCGGCTGTACGACTTTGGAACGACTTGCCCCTAAGCATCCGTAGTGCCCCCAGTAAGTGCGTTTTCAAGAAAATGGTCCGCGAACATTACTTGAACTGTCTACACTAATCTTGATAAATCTGCTCTGACTTGCTTCTTGCTCTAATATGATTGTTAGTTTAGTTAGTATTAGTACTCATATATTTATAAGCATCTACAAATTGTCAGTTGTTATTTAATTTAACTTTTTTTTGCATTGTAATTACCTAGTTACTTTTGTCTTCTTTGTATTGTCACTTTTTGTTTTATTGCCGCTGTTCATTTTCTCCCTGACACCCTTTCCGGTTGACTGGAAGAGAATGCATATTAGCATTAAGTCCACCATTTGCTGTGTTTTGCAATAAAGATTAAATAAATAAATAAAAAAAATATATTTGTGTTATATTGTTTAAAAACTTCTGGACGTACCACCATTTTATAATGTTCTTTCGTTTTTGACCATCTTCTGCACATATCGGTTTTTTCAGATGCGTAGCAAGATGATAACATAACTACTGGCTTATTGTCGAACCATTTAGTTAGTCCATGGAAATCGTACATTTTGCCTTGCGTTTAATGAGGTAGTTCTGATTTTTTTGTATGTTAGTAGTGATGAGATAGTAATGACAAATCCAAGTTTTCCACCTCGAAAGCCCTTCGGATCATTGTTAAATATTTAAAAATCCAATAAATTTTCAGTTTTTTTTTTGTTTTTGTCAATTTTTACCACCAAGGACCTGTGTTACGGCAAAAGTTACTATGCACGCTTTAAAGTAGACTAAATTTGCAATAAAAAGATAATAATGTAGTTTTTGTAAGTCAAATAGTTTTTAAGATAGGGCTATTTAAAAGTTTGCAAAAATTCAAAAAAGGAAGTATTACAGTTTTTTTAGTTTTCGTCATTTTGACCCATAGTAGTGGGTTTATGGCAAAAGTTAAATTATTAGTTATTAAAGTATGACAGTACACAACCTGATTCTACATATAATATTAAAATCCACTCTTGTAACAACTTTACTAACAAAAACTGCCAATGTGACATGATAGATAAAATAGCTAAAATTAAGTATCTTGGTGTAATGGTTGACCAACGGCTTACTTGGCATGCACATATTGACTTATTAATAGGCCGAATTCGAAAACTCTCATGGGTCTTCAAAACTTTAAGACACGTAGCTGATATAGATTTATTAAAACAAGTTTACACTTCTTTGGCTCAATCGGTCCTCTGCTACTGCATCCCAATCTGGGGCGGAGCCACAAAAGAAAAATTTTTGGAATTGGAGCGAGCGCAAAGGTCTTTGCTTAAAGTAACTTATTTTAAGCCTTATAGATTCCCAACCGATAGCCTATACTCTCATTGTGACCTCCTATCAGTAAGGAAACTTTATATTTTACACGTGATCTTAAAACTACATAAAAACCTACCATTTAACTCAATAAAACAAAATAAAAGAAGAATTTTGAGTGTAGCTCCTGTTCCTTATGCTAAGTCTGCTTACGCGAATAGGCAGTACATCTCACAATCAGCACATATTTATAACAAAATTAATAAAATTCTTAATTTTCACGCACAGACTTTGCATATTTGCAGGAGCACCATTTTAAATTGGTTAAAGACTAAAAACTATACGGACATAGAAGACATGGTTTGCGGACGATTGTATTAAGATGCATAGTATCTCATCTTGTTTAGTACTTACTATATATTTCGATGTCTCCCATCCTAAAATAAATTGTATTTAGAAATGTTTTTCTAAGGGCTACATGAATGTTGAAAATATTTATAGTTAATACTTTATTTACACTTACTGTTTACTTGCAGTACAATTACATATAAAATGCTTAGCTACATACAAAACTATTTAGGGCACACAACACAACCACATGATTCAAACAAAAATGCAAACACCATACACACACACACAAATCTACCCATACATAATACGCACTCATAAAATTTAATATTAATATAATAAAAGCTTAATCTTTTTTCATAAAAGAAAATAGATATAAGATACCAATATTTTAATGTACTTAATCTGTTTTTCTTTTTTTGTTTTTCTCTTAGTAAGTTTTGTTGTTACCTACTTGGATGAATAATAAATGTTACGAGTTGTAATCTTAAGAAGGAGCAGGGCCTCCTAACACGGGTTTAACTTAGAAGGAGACCCCTGCCACTGATTGATTGTATTTATCCTAAGTAACTGAATAAACATTTTTTTTTTTTTTTTTTTTTTTTTTTCTATTAAAGTCCATAAAATTTTCAACAAAATGAGACCAATTAGTGATATCAACTTACACTTGATAGTTTCCTGAGACAGCTGTTCAAAGTTATTGAGGTAAGTAAACAATTATGTAATAGAAGGGTTTGCAAAATAAAGTACGCCCTAAAGGAAGAAGGATCTGGAAGGTGGTGGGATCAATTATGTACATTGTATGTATATTTTTGATGGATCAGGCACGTCCTCTAAATCCACAGCACACTTTTTGGGGGCAGCTTGCTGAGGTATAATTTCTTCATCGAACTGCTCAGGAAGGTCAAAATCGTCCTTTGATGGTGGGTTATCAATCAATGGTTCATCAATGTCATCACACATCAGGTCTGGTATGTTCTCGCATGATTGGCCTAATGCAGTAGCTGCAAACAGCCGAACATTTGAGTTCTGCTTTCCTACAACCACATCTGCTGGTACAACCTTACATCTTTGGTATGCTTTCAAGGTGATGTCATTAACAGGGTAGAACGGGAACACCTCCCAGATCCTTCTTCCTGTAGGGCTTACTACCTTTTGCAAACCCTTCTATTACATAATTGTTTACTTACCTACCTCTATAACTTTGAACATATGTGTCTCAGGAACTATCAGGTGTAAATTGACATAATTAATCTCATTTTGTTGGAAATTTAATGGACTTTAATAACTAATAAAAAACTTTTAAAAGAGGTCAAGGTTGACGAAAAATAAAAAAACTTTAATACTTCCTTTTTTGTGATTTTGCAAATTTTAAAATAGCCGTATCATAAAAACTATTTGGCCTACAAAAACGAAATCATTCTCTTTTTAACGCAAATTTAGTCTACTTTAAACAGTGCATAGTAACATTTGCCGTAACTCAGATCCTTGGTGGTAAAAACTGACAAAAACTGAAAAATATCCGAAAATTTTATGGATTTTTAAGTATTTAACAATGATCCGAAGGGCTTTCGAGGTGGAAAACTTGGATTTGTCATTACTATCTCATCACTACTAACATACAAAAAAATCAGAACTACCTCATTTAATGCAAGGCAACACCACTTATTTGGTACGATTTCCATGTACTAAGTTAATGCTAACATCTCGTCGGTCGAATATCTATATAAATATATTTAAATCTTTAGTTGCCTGAAGACTGTTTGATTTAAAAAAATATATGGTGGTATAAGAAAACAACATTTTGGAAAAAAAAAAGAATTTTATCTCTGTAACTATACGTCTAGTCCAGTCAACGAACACTCCAAAAACAGGCACCTTAAAGTCTGACATTTTAAGTTAACATTAAAAAAGTTGTTTAAATTTTTCACTCGCGGCGAATTAAGATTAATATTAAAGTCACAGTATAATGCAATAGGCAACAAAGAGAGAATAATAGCACGACTCACAGTTTGTAGAACATGATATCGGCTACGGCTGCGATAAATTTCATTACGGCCGGATACATACGATTTCGTAGGAATGCTGCAACAATGTTGTAGCCCACCGATGATTTTATCAACGGACGGTTATGACGAAAATCACGAAGGTTTTGAATGTTGAACACACGTAGGTATTGTTCTTTCTAACTGGACACAGAGTTAGATTTACACTGGCTATAAATGTGAGTACACACTGGGCACGGAGATAATTTTCACTGGACGTCGACGTAAGTTTACCCTAGGTATAGAGGTAAGTTTACATTGGCACGGAGATAATTTTAACGAGACACAAAGCAGAGGTAAGTTTACGCAGGATATAGGGGTAAGTTCACACTGGATACAGAATCACTCTGTTCCACTTTACTTTGAGACGGAGGACGAACAGAGGACCTTTTTTTGGATCACTTTGCGCTGCCACCAATTTGTATTTGTTGTATTTGTTTTGTAGCTCCTGCAGGGATTTTTGTACAAATTCAGATATTTTTGCAGCCATTTTTGGTCCTTCTATCTGTTCCGTCACGAGAGTAGTTATTCCAGTGCAAGTAATTCATTTATATAATGTAATGTCATAGATAAAAGTTATTCCGTTTATAGCAATCGCTCCACAAGTCCGTAGTGGTGGCAGCATGCCTACTTATTGGCGTCTTTAATGATGTTTATGTGTGCCATCATACATTCGTAAACGTCATCTACGGCATTTCGAGAAATAGTAGTTCGCGTCGGAAGGTCTTCAGCAGTGACAATAACGTTATACTTCTTCAAGAAATCAATCAATGCATCGTCGCTCATTGAATCAAATGGCAATAGATAACGATAAAGCCACAGTGCCAGGTCTCTGCCCAACACCCACTTAGTTGGTTTGTTTAGGGCCGGAGAAGTCGGTTAAGCTGCTGGTGCCGGGACGGTTAGGATTAGGACTGAAGAAGCTTTTTAGATTCTATAAAGGACATTGTCAGGGTGTGGATAAAATGCTACCCAAACATGGGAGTACATTGGTTCTATACATACATTAGTACACATTAATAAAATACAAAAAAGGGACCTAGAGATGTTTCTAAGATTTAACTAGGGGTGCCATTCTCACAGTCCGTAAAATAATTTTTTTTGAACCTTGTGTCCAACATTGTGACATAGGGTTACTCTCTCTATAACACCCATTCTCTTGTCTATCGCACAAATTATATAGACTAGTACAGATAGGAATCAAGCCTTATAGCGGCCGTTTGTTAGTGAATGACGGACCCCGATTAGAGTTTGACAACATAGTGCTGCCAGAACTATCGACACCCTTGATTCGTTATCGATAGTTGTGCAAATCATCGACGTTTACTAGGGTTGTGGTACAACCCTAGTAATATATTATTTTAAATTCTGCTCAAATAAAAAACACATTTGATGAAAGAAGGCATTTATTACTATAATTTTATCAAATACAAAGTACATAAGTATAAGTTGAGATTTATACAAGACAAAGAATGAGAGTAATGAAATTACTTACTAAATTGACTTTATAGATAAACTAAGAAATATAAATACTTTATCAGCCACAAGAAAAATTAAACTGCTTGCAAATATTTATTACGCACAAATGCTAATGCTATTTTTCCTAGTAGTTTTATTTAGTATCTGCCATTTCATTATTTACTGTTAATATCACTTTCAATGCAAGACGCAATAACCTAATTCTAATAGTTAAACATTTAATGCAGTAAGTAATCAATATAGCAACTAACAGCAGAAATTTGCACCATAATTCTGATTTGATAACTTATTACCGCAAGAATAGGCAGACACGGGCATCTTCGCAGCACTCCACGAACCTCGTTGAGACTCAAGTTATCTGAAAAGATTAGATTTGGTTAGTATAGATTCTACATATTGTTACTATAATCTGCCATAACATTTTATAAACAAATAAGTGATAGTTAAACTGAAAAGTTTGTAAATCAAGAAAGAGTAGTGTGTATAAAGCACATTTTGTTTGTTGTGCCGCTATGCACAAGTTATAGATAATCAATGTTTATAGTTAATAACTGTTATTAAGTAGATAAGCTTTGTACATAGACTGATGAGAGGTAATACATATAATTAAGTAAGATCCAAGATAGTAGGTAGCAGTAACAGTTATAACATAGTCATAAGACAATCACAATAAACCATCATTCGTACCGACAACAATCATATATTATCCCACCGGTACATTTGTTATAATTTTGTTCTGTTTGTCAGAATCAGAAATATGAATTTGATGATAAGGCATTTCAAATGTTTTGACAAAGTTATTGAATTACTTTCACTGTTATTTTCTCTTGACTAGGTATTAACAACTTCACTAAATTGAAACTTGTTAAATGTGACAACTGATTATTAAATTTAATCCCAAGTAATCTACTGTGCTTTATCATTATCACCATATGATATCACTTCTACATGTATATTGAAATAAAGTATTAGGAAGGTTTTTTTTAACAAAACTAATCAATAATTAATTACACATAACATACCTACTTACATTCATATAAAAAGAATAAACAAACATTACCTACCTTTCGTTCATAACTTCTTCTTCAACATGTCAATGACAAGTACAAAATCATATGTTGTTGGCCCAAAACTGTGCCACTCTCAACGCGTTATCTGCAGCCAACATGAGGTCCTCACGCGTGCAGGTGTCCGGGCATGCAGAGCAATCAATGAGGTGGGCCATGGTCTGTGGAGTGTAACCACACCTGTACGCGAGATCAGTGTTACTGGTGAAGCCCCTCCTGGACAGGTTGTCTTTACTTCAACGAACTTGGGTACGGAGTCTATTTAAAGATCTTCATAATGATCTGGGAAGTTCAAGGCCAGAGGGAGCATTTCCTGGATGAGCACATATGGGTGTGGAAGGGTAGCAGAGTTTTCCCACAGTTTAACTTTGGTTAAAGAGGCCTCCGTGGTGCCAGGCATGACGCACTTATAAAAACTATTGCGACTCTTTTAGCCTTTGATAAATTTCATAACTTTCTGAGAAACCGAATCTTCTTTACTCCGGTTAAGTTGTGAACTGTATTTTCTTTTGTTTTGGTTAGTTTTAAGAAATACAAAGTTGCCTCTTGGAATTACCTAAAACAACAAAACTCAAATTTAGGTTAATGTAATAAATAATTGATACATAAAACTACGTAAATAGATTTACTTACGTGTACCGAAGGCATCTTCGAATAATGTATCCATATTTCTGTAAAGAAATATCTGAGAAAAAGTGGAAAAACATCTAAAGAATACTAGAAAACCGAAATGAGTAAAAAACACAAACTAAATAAACGACATCTTGAAATTCTTGAAAAAAGTGACAGCCTTAATTTTAGCCAATGGGGGCACCCCAACAAAATGGCGGTCTTAATTATAGCCAATGAATGGGTATCGGGGCTACAGGCCACTAAGTTTTGACCTATTCTATGGGTGATTCCAACGCCTGGTCTATCGCTTTTATGATCTGCGATTGCAACTCTTTAGCAAGAGACTCTTCGAGTTTAAGAGGTCTAACTTTTAAAACAAGACAATGGAAAGTGGTGAAATAATATCTATTTGGACGAGGATTTTAGTTAAGATAAAAACTTCATGTTTTGTGTGAGTTTATTTGTATAAAATCAAATATAAAATAAAAAAAAAAAATTACTTATATAAAGTTGTCAACACTTTATTCGAAGAAAAGTTTACAACCAAACTTATAAACTATTAGTAGGGACACAATAATTTTATTGGTATTGAGCGAAAACGTGGGTCGCGGAAGTGCGAGGCGCGAGATAATGAACACGTGACCATTCTTGACGACGTTCGGCGGCCAGCTGGCTGACCGGGCGCGGGCGGCGGGCGTCCTGTGTAGCCTCGCGACGTTTTCCGAGCGCGGCCGAGAGTTCACGAACGGCTGCGCGGTCGCATAGTAACGAGCGGTCGTTGACGCATCAACTGAGGTAGGTACGTGAAACTAACTGTGGGTCGCGCGCACGCGTTACATCCTCCCCCTCTGACCCAGGCTTTACGGCCTCGGGGCCGGGTTAGCTTTACGAGGTCTCCCCCTCTTATGTTTCTCCTGCACAGGAGATTGGATACGTCCTACGAACGGGGTTAGCAAGGAGGCATGGTATTTACCTAGTAACACGCCATCACTAATACGCTCTAGACCGTAAGTTGTGGTACCAACTACTTCGCTGATGCGGTACGGACCATCGCGGCGGGGAATAAACTTGGGCGTCAGCCCTTTGTTGGTGTCGTTGGAGCCTTGTATTTTGAGCATCACAAGGTCACCTACCTTATAATCCGGCGCCGGGCGACGGTTCTCGTCTGTATACTTCTTTTGGGCTGCCTGGGCCTTCTCGTGCACGTCTCGTGCATCGATAAGCACGTCGGACAGCGATCTTAAGAACGGCGTTATCGCAGCGACAACGTTGTCATTCTGGACTACTGCTCGCATGTCAGTCAGGACGTCAGCGGGTGCGCAAATCTCCCGCCCGAAGTTCAGGTAAGCGGGTGAATGACCCGTGCTCGACGTAACTGCGGAGTTCATGGCGAACCGGACTGCGGAGAGGTGAACATCCCAGGAGCTATGATCTCTACCTACCAGGATCGCAAGCTGCGGCTTTAGGTCGCGAATTTTGCGCTCAACTGGGTTGGACTCCGGGTGGTAGTATGAGGTCAAAGCCTGCTTGATGCCCATGACGTGGCATGTCTGTTGCATGACCTCGCTTATGTACTGGACGCCATTGTCGCTAATTAGTCTCCTGGGGACTCCGTAGCGTAAGAAGACCTCATCGCACTCCTCGGCAGTGGCGGAGGCCAGAGCAAACATTTCCACCCACCTGTCTATAATGAGTATCCACTTGTTGCCGGCGGACGTTTTCCCCGGGTCTACATGAATGCCACCTGGTACAATAACATGGCCCAGAAACTTCACGGACTCTCTCGCAAAGTTGCTTTTCTCACGATTCACCCGCAAGTTGAACATTGCCAGGCGATCAAACACATTCTCCAAATCTGCGAGATGTTTCTCGAAAGTCTCCTCAGACAGCACCAAAAGGTCATCCAAATAAGCTACCAAGATCACGTCTCCTGGTAGGTTAGACTTGAACCGGTGGATCAGCCTCTGGAAAGTAGCTCCTGAATTACGAAGACCCATAGGCATGCGTTTAAACCTATACGTGCCCAATGGTGTCGTGAACGCCGTGAGGTCCCTGTGCTCAGGGTCAAGACTCACCTGGAAGTAGCCAGATCGAAGGTCTAATGTGGTCATGTACTTGGAGGTCTTCGCTGCGTTGAGTATGTCTTCGATCCTCGGCAGCGGGTAGCGGTCAGGCTCCGTGACTGCATTCAGCTTCCGGTAATCGACGCACAGCCTGTAGCCCCCATCCTTCTTACTCACCAGGACAACGTTGGAGGCCCACGGAGACTCACACTCCTCGATCACGTCAGCGCTTATCAGCTTCTGCAGCTCTTTCTCCAACGCCTCCCTCTTCGGTGGAGATAACCTATAAGGCGGCGAGGCGAGGGGCTCCTGGTCATCACTAACCTTTATCTTGTGGGTGATGAAATCGGTGTGAGGTCCTTCCGTGGCAAACTGAGACACTCTGCGACGAAGAAGGGCGTCGAGCGCGTCTCTGTGCTCCGGTGGCAGCATCGTACCCTCGTCGTCGCGCAGGGAGACAGACACAGATATCAGCTTGCATCAGCTCTGCACTATTAAGAACAGCTAATTGCACAAAAGAAAACATTTGTTCGGGGCTGTCAGAAAAATAACCATGCCTCCTGGGCTAAGTCCAATGTGACCCCAGCATTAACAATAAAATCTTGTCCCAACAGAGTACGCGTGTTCTCGCCGGGCAACACCACAAATTCGGTATTTACCTGCCTACTTTCTATAAGTACCGGTACGGTCGCGATTAACACGGCTTTACGCTGACGGGACCCGTCCGCGAGTCCGATAGTACATTCCGTCTCCCTAAACTGCACCCCATCCGACAATAAAATAGAGTACAACATTGGGCAAGCAATACTACACGATGCCCCAGTGTCCACTATTGCCACTCGTACCCTACTCGCGATTGTAACCGAAACTGACGGTGATGACGTCACGCACGTCGCGTGTGCGGTTTCATTGTTGGTCACAACGTTAAAATCATACGACTTCGCCGGTGAATTTTTACTTTGGCAATTATCGCTTTTTGACCTCACTACGCCGGGTTGGCCGCATCCGTAGCAACGTATCGGGTTGGGCGCGCTTTCGGTGCCATCGGGCTTAGAAGACGAAACCGATTTATTACTTTTATTGCGACATTCCGTTATACTATGTCCGTAAAACTTGCAAAACGAACAGTTGCCCCTGCTGGCCGCGAGGGTGTTGTCTCCGGGCGCGCTGGCGTTCGGCGTTGGCGTCGAAGCCGGCGGGTTCCAGGGCGCGCCGTATGGGAGCGACCGCAGGGTTTCCACCAGGGTTCGGTTCGTCTCCTCCTGCATCCTGGCGAAACTGTGCATGACGCTGACCAGGAACGACTTGGAGACCTGCTGCTGCTACTGCGGTGACGCTGCCGCTGCAGCCACACCCGTGGCCGGGGCCGCGGCGGGGCCCGAAGCGTGGCGGGGGTGGGAGCGGGGGCGGGGGCGCGTTGGGCGCACTGCTCCGCCGGTGTGTCGAACTCGTCGTGTTCGCTGGCGTCATCGCTAAGCATCTCGTCGCCGTCGTATCGCCGGTTTCGCGTATTTAGCGGCATAGAAACGAAACAACGCGCACTAACACCACAGAATAATATTTACGTAGCTAACACTCCGTTATGTACCTATACCTAGGTGCTAATCTCACTCCCGGGTCGCGCGCGAGTCGACATGAACTGCAGTTCGTTATGATATTATGTTCGGCCTTGAGTTGGCCAGCCAGTATAAAGTTGTCAACACTTTATTCGAAGAAAACTTTACAATCAAACTTATAAACTATTGGTAGGGACACAATAATTATTGGTATTGAGCGAAAACGTGGGTCGCGGATGTGCGAGGCGCAAGATAATGAACACGTGACCGTCCTTGACGACGTTCGGCGGCCGGCTGGCTGGCTGACTTCCTGGCTGTTTTCCGAGCGCGGCCGAGAGTTCACGAACGGCTGCGCGGTAACGAGCGGTCGTTGACGCATCAACTGAGGTAGGTACGTGAAACTAACTGTGGGTCGCGCGCACGCGTTACACTTATGTTTAGTCAGCGTTCTGAATATTGGTTGTTCAGAATGTTACGCGTGTGTTCTAATTTTGAGTAATTGCTTATTCGTATATTACAAAGTGAAATATACTTCATCTCCCCTGAAAAAGTGAAAAGATCATCCACTCCCTGCAAAAGGAACAAACTCGTAACAATTAAAGCAAAACAAACTTTTGTACTAAAATGAAACATTATCTTTATTTCAATATAGCATATTTTTTTTTTCTTAAATGACATTATAAATACAAAACGTTACATAATGAAAGAAAATAAAAATGGAAGCTTCACTTTATTTTATTATTGACTTAAACGGTTACGTAAGTTACATAGCAAAATGTTCTTATCTAATATCTAATTAAGTATCAAATAACAAATAGTTATTCATTAAACAATTTCGTGGTGTTTTTGTGCACAATACAACTTTATTATCTTTTAAAATTTCCACGTTTGAGGTCATATCTCTTAAAACTTTATAAGGACCATTGTATATCCTATCTTATTTATTTCCTACTTGGTTATTTAATTATATAAAATCGCCTTCCTGATAGGTAATAGGATTACTTGTCTTATCATTAAAATAATTTCCTTTTCTCCTTAGTTTTAATTTAATTACTACGTGCATCGGACTGCGCTTGTGTAAACGATACTTGAGTTCTCTGGGGTAACTGTAATATAAGATTTTAAACTTTCGCGTTCCATTATAATTATAAACAAGAGTAACGGGACTCAACGCGACATTTATAATGTAGTACATAATAATATTATGTACTTACAGCTTGACGTTTCGGCTGTGTTGCTACAGCCGTGGTCACAAGCAGACTGGCGGTGCGCGGCGAGACGTCTGTAAGTCCATAATATTATTATGTACTGTGGGGATGATGCAACTTGGTAAACGAAGACTGATGGTGTGTCCTCCTTCCGGGCTAGGTGATGTTAGTCCGGGGACAACTGTCCAACAGATGTTAGTCGAAATTCTTATTTATGTTAAGTTGCTTGATAAACTTCGTGAGCGTGATGTAGGTTCCCCACTGTAGGTCGTCACTGATTGGTAGCGCCATCTATTGTTATACGGCTGAAGCTCCGTGCCCTGTCGGTTATGTGCGCATCGTCTAGATGTCGCCACATCATTCCCCTCCTAGACCGGAGGTCGATCCAAGTGGTTGCTCAGCAGTCAGTGCGTTAGAGCTTGCAAGTGCCAGAGAATGCTGCAGGATGCCCCAGTCTGCGGTGAGTCGAGACGTCGTCTGCGGTGAGTCGAGACGGTGCGGGGTGGCTGCTGGTCGCTGCTCCTGTCCACGGTGAGTCGGGACGTCCACGGTGAGTCGGGATGGAGTGTGCGTTGTGACGGTGGGTCCGAGCTGCTGGCGCACAGAACTGCCACGCTGGAGTAAGGGCCCAGTGATGCTCCAGAGATGTGGGCTGCGAAGATGCCAGGTCGGGATGATGCCGTTGGGTGCTGCCGAAGGTCCAGGTAGCGTCGGACGATGCTGCGATGGATCCTTGAGGCGGGTTGAGCTGGCTTGCTGTGCGACTGCCGAAGGTTGCTGGATGAGGGTCGGGAGGAGTGATGGCTGCGCTGGTGGAGACGATGCTGGCGCTGGTGAAGACGGTGCTGGCGCTGGTGAGGACGGTCCTGGCGCTGGTGGAGAAGGTGCTTGATGTGCTCCGTAGGGGTCACCAATGTGGGAATGGCGCAACGGGTAAAGGAAGACTGATGGTGTGTCTTCCTTCCGGGCTAGGTGATGTTAGCCCGGGGACAAATAGGAGTGATTTTTCAAAGGGGCTTATTTCCATGATAAACATTTTTTCAATAATGGAGAAAAACCAGTTACAGCTATGTTATGAAAACTTTCAAGGTTTTTTTGCTTCTATGTTATAGTGCATATTAACAGTATTCTGATACAATTGAAATTTTTATTTACACATACTTATTATTATTTTTTTTTAAATGAATTTGGAAATATGCCCTTTTGGTTCAAACTATCAAAAATAAGCCCTTTTGTTATGCAGTCTTCTGGAAATAAGACGTTTTGTTATGCAGTCTTCTGGAAATAATACGTTTTGAAATAACAAATTTGTACATTTAGAAAACTAATTTATTAAAATTATCACACTCTTAAATCCCCAAAATCATACTCAGTGCAATCACAATCATTACAACCAACGTTAACCTGCTCCTCATTTCTTCCTTCCGGCTGCTGATTATGAATAATCCTGTTATACCATTTCAGATCTTCGGATTCCCTCCAACTTTCACCAAACTGTTTAATTAATAAACTTTCTACATCTTTTTTCTTATTTACAGACAGTGGTATGAACACCATATCAATGTTTGGTATCTCTAATGGGATGCGTTTGCCCTTTTTCAAAAGAGAAATAGCATCTTCTTTGCCAGATTCAAATCGAAATTTTTTAAATGATTTAACAACACAATTTAAAACATTACATGTTCCTTGTTTGTATTTTTTTATAATATTAACCCTTTTTAAGGACTGTATGCCATCTAATTTCTTTAAATTATCCGTTAAGCTTTTCAAATCTTTAACTATCCAATCTTTTCCTAATTCTCGCAATTCTCCATGCTTTTTGATATGATCAAAATATTCTTCTCTTGTTGTAATTATTGGAGTTCTTCTCAGGTCTTTTTCGATGCGTCCAAATACCCTGTCCGCAGGCAAAAAACTATGCCCCCTAACAGGAAATGTAATTTGAATACTCTGTAAAGTTGGAGGTGCTTTGGCATATAGCCACTGAAGTAATGTATGAATGATGTGATTGTTTTTGTTCTGTCCCCCGCAGCCATCACAAAATAATCTCAATATTTTGATCTCATCAGTTATATTCAAACTGTTCAAGTATGAATAAAGAGCAGAACCTATTTCAACTGAACCTCGGTTTGCTTCGGTCTCATCCCATACATAAAAAAATGGTTTGTTGTTATTAAGGTCTACAATATAACAATTTTACAAGCTCACTTGTCTACAATAAAACGAGTCACCAATGGGTGTACGTGGCAGGGGTAGGACCTGCTGTAGATCAAAACATAATGTTATGCTGCTTGGCACTTCTGATTTCATGATCTCATAAAAGGAATTAGCACGCAATTTATGTATTCTTTTTTGTGTCATCAGTTCTACCTTAGAAGGAATTTTCTCAACTTTTATTTTGTTTGACAGTAATGTACATGTACTGCACACGTCAGAAGCAGGAGTGGAGAAGCCAAAATTATATTCCCCATGAAATATTTTGTAAAACATTCCAGGTTTTATTTTGTAATCAATACTAACAGAATCATTATGTAACTTTAAAAGTTTTGTAGCATTTAACTGAGATGATAAGTAAATTCTTTTAGATTTGCTGCGATTGTAGTGAGACTCTTTGGCTGGCAACTGAGATATAAATTCTCTTAACTTGTTTTTTTTTTCAATTGTTTTATGAGAGCGATGATCTCCACCTCGATTTTCTTCTGGAATACAGCCTTTGTTCAAATTTCTTAGTCTCTTTTCTGATACAGCAAAGGCAGCCATAAAAAATCTTTTACAAACAGGAACTGCTTTTTTGTTTTTTGCATACAAATGGTAAGAACAACTCAATGTCCGAACGTTCGTGCCCTTTAATGGAATCTTGTTTCTTCGCTCAGGCTCATACAGTGATATTAAGCGTGAAAGAAATAAATCCTGTTTAATTTTCGCAGTGTTTGCGTAAAACTTTTTGCAATTTGAAAGTATGATTTTCGAGGCTATCTTCGAACATCGAAACTTAGACTTTTCACTCTTGTGACGGCAAGGGATTGAAAAACAGATGTTAGTCGAAATTCTTATTTATGTTAAGTTGCTTGATAAACTTCGTGAGCGTGATGTAGGTTCCCCACTGTAGGTCGTCACTGATTGGTAGCGCCATCTATTGTTATACGGCTGAAGCTCCGTGCCCTGTCGGTTATGTGCGCATCGTCTAGATGTCGCCACAGTACTACATAATAAATGTCGCGTTGAGTCCCGTTACTCTTGTTTGTAACTGTCATAGTTATGTTATATAATGGATCGATTTCTGTTTTTAAGTTCTTCGGTAGGTTACAAACTTTTCCGAAAACTAACTCAAAAGGCGTATATTTTGTCTCGCTATGCACTGTGGTATTAAAAGAAAAACACCAATAAGGAATTCAAGTACTCCAGTTATGTTTGTTGTTATTACACTGTATTCTAAGAAAAGCTCTTAGAGTCTTATGGGTATTTTCTAAAGCGCCTACAGTCTCGTGTTGGTAGGCTGTTGAATTTAACTTTTTAATGTGTACCAAAGAACATATTTCGGACATTACCGATGACATGAATTCGGTGCCCTGGTCAGTCAATATTTCTTTGGGGATACCATATCTCATTAAGAAATTACTCGTAAAAGATTGAGCAACTGTGTCCGAGTCTTTAGTAAGTAATGGGTAAGCTTCAACGAATTTCGTTAAATCGCATTGTAATGTCAACACGTATTCATTGTTTGTTATAGTCATTGACATCGACCTTGATATCAAGGGTCCACCTTGATATCTAAACTTATTTTTTCGAATGATGAGTATGCTGTGGATGTTATGGTTAATGGCTGTTTAATATGTTTGTTACTATGCTTATGATATTGACATTGGTGGCAATTTTTAACAAACGTCACTACTTTAACCTGGCCAAAAATAATATTGTTTTATGTTGTTCGACATTCTATTAACTCCTGCATGTCCACTAGTAGGTAATAGATGAAAATCGTTTAGTACGACTCTTTTTTACTCACTGTCTGTAATTGCGGGGTGCAAGGTACATTCGGCTATGAGGATAAATAAGGAAGATGTTGTGAAAGGAAATGGGACTTACGTGATGAGCTGATGATGACGAACTTTAGCTGACGGTGATGATGATGGTAGCACGATAAAATGGTCGTGGAATGAGATGAGCTGAGGGAAGGTCTATTCTTCAGATCCACCCTGATGGATTTCTTCTTGAGCCGACAATTCACGCACTGACGAATGTCAGTCACGCACTTTAACGTTAAGCACTTGAGAACCGGACGGTTTCGTATTGAGCTGAGAGCTGATAAAAGTCCTAGTATCTTTGTAGCACAGTTTGGTAAAACGTAATTAGGTACGTCACGCGCGCGCCGTTGAACCCGAACAATGTGTGATTGTGTGTCGCCGGGGCCGGCGCAAGCGGGTTACCTCAAAGAAGCCATGAGTTTTGCTGAATGGACAGGACAGGTCAACGAACTTGAAACACTCATTAACCATCGCATCCTGAACATGTAAAAAGGTCGGACCGTGTAACCTCACACGCGGCGCATGGTACTCAACACCACGGTCGCGGACACATAGGTCTCCCTGCAACAGGCATGGTATGGAGGCCCTAAAACAATCAAAAACATTTTGTTAAGACTAGCCGCCATTTTGTAATGAGGCAGGCACGAACTTGGGAAACGTTCTTGCCACGGACTTACCTAAACGGGCATATAATTACATGAAAAAATGCTCTGTCGCAGTCCAATCACTTGGTTCCCAACCGGTCCATTACCTGTAATCAAGACAATGAAGATTCATTAGTCTCCTGAATCATACAAACGGAACGTGGCGACGTGTGTATACCTATCTTTTCTTACTTACCCAATATACGCTCCCATCAGTCACGTCATAAGGTCAACGCCATGGTTGTCCAGCCTGTATGCAGGCCTCGTATAAAGGCACATTCACCTGAAAAACTTCCACGGGACCTTACGCTTAAACGTTGAAAAAAGGTTTGCCCGAAGACGTGGCTACATTCGATCAAGGACCATAACCGGATGAAGTACCTAGACACACCCAACATCCGCACAGCGCGATCCGTTTCACACAACGCAAGTCCGTTTCCACTCAAATGACAAACATCTGGCAGAACGCAACAAAGATAAAACTTTAAAACGAAATTGGCTACTTACTTTATAAATAGTCAATTTCGTTCCCAAACAATGGCACGGGAGAGAATAAAAATATAATCATTAGAAAATCACCGGCCACGGACCGGCAATCGTCCGCGGTAACGGAACGCTTCTCCACAGAGCACAAAGCAGGGTGCCAGCAATTGGCTATGATCAAGCTAATACAAAAAAAAAACTAGTCCATTAATTTATAGGCTTCGAATTTATTGAAATGTCCTATAATAATAAAAGGAAATTAAAAGTTCATTGAGACATCCTCGTCCTAGCCAGACAGAGACACATGCGTGTGAGCGAGACAGTACATCTGTCAACCGCCCGCCAAACGTCAACTGTCATCGTCACACGTCAGACAGTTATCGAGTGTTGTTATAAAAACAAGCTAACCTCGTCCACATAATTTTATCTCAGAGATGACCGAAATGGAGTTTAAAATCAATCAATATTGAAAGGATTTCGTGATTAACCCCTGTGACTGTAGTGCGTATACACAAGGATCGCTAGGCGAACCTAGGCGAAAAGGTAAAACTTTCATTTACAAAAAATACGGTGTTACAAGTTATATTCATCAAGATTGTGAACTTTTGGATTCAACTCGATTATTTGTACGTCTTCTTGGTTTGTATTTAAAATCTGAACCGGTATTTTTCCATTTGTTGGTTTAACTATGGTGCTTGCTATAAATACGCCTTTACATATTTCTTCCGCACATATTACACAATCATTTACTTGATCAGTGTTAATATAGTAAATTGACTCTGACCGTTTTTCTAAATTATAACATGTTTGCATCCATGTGGTATTGTATTTTAAGGTTATTGTCTTGTTATTATTCATCGTTAATGATATTGAATTGTTTCCGTAATTTATTTCTGCCTTATATTTATCTAAAAAATTATGTCCTAGAATTCCTATTGTAGTACATGGAAGTGAGTTAAACACATATACTACCTGCTCTATTATTTCGTTTCCTATCTGAACTTTTAATTTAGCATATCCAATAGATTCCAAATTACCTCCAAGACATTTTATGGTCATTTTATCTCTAGTTATTGGAATTTATTTGACTTTTAATGTAACTATATTTTACAGCTGAAATTGTGGCACCTGTATCTATTTACCATGAGCATCCTTTGTTGTTTGTATTTAATACGAGTGTAATTATATTACCCCCGGATAGTATGGCATTAGTCCCGAAAAAACCTGGTTTTCACTTATTTCTTCATGACCGTCTTGATTATTTTCACTTTCCGTGGTATTTTCCGATAACATATTAACTCTGGGTTGATGTCGTCCCCTGTTGTATCCTCTTTGACTATTGCTATGATACTTACCAGAATTATTACTTCTCTGGTTACCACTGTGACGGGACGTCCTCGTCGGCCAGTGGTACACTAGCCGGAACGTCGGAAGTCACCGCCCAGTATTTAATTTGTAGATAATAGATATGACTATGAAAACTTACCCCTTTCCAAGGGTCAAGGGTTCCACTTATTTAATACTATAATCAAACAACTCAACTCAAACTGATATAAAAAAAACTGGTAATGCTCCGCGAGCTCTGTACGGCTTGGTGGTTTTGGTATAACTGAATCAAAAATGATGAACAAGGCACGTGAAATGAATTTGAATTGAAAGAACAGGATAGGATTCGATAAAATTAATGGCCAGTATGTAGAACTTGATGGAGTTTCCAGCCATCATGGAGTTTTAAACCGTCCATAATGACTGGTACGAATCGACATCGTTACACCACCTCCTCTATAGAACGTTTTTCCGTTACCCCTATACTGTGAATATACTTGTCGTTTATAGCCTCTTGGAGTAAAGCTGGACTCTCTTCTGTAGTTTCCCCTGTAGTTCCCTCTGAAATTTCCTCTGGGTTGGCGTCTAAACTGATACCTAGATCTATATTGATATGAGTTATACGTACCAATTACATCAGAGCTGGTTGTTGTAACTTCTTCGTCCAGTGCTGTTTGGATAGCATCCTTTAGTAAATCAAAGGTTTTAGCTGAAATAATAGTGCTCAATCTGCGATTTCGCAGTCCGTCGGCAAACCTTTTTATAGCCATCTTTTCATTTAAAGGCTTTTTTACCTTATAGCTATTGGAATCGCCTTTTGACTGTGAAATTGTCAGATCAACAAATAATTTTATTTATTTTATTTTATTTGGGGAGCTTACAGCATCATTTACAATACATCTTATTACGTAGATACTTATAAGCTAATTACAAGCTACCGCATATAAAAGCAGACTGAAATTTACAATTAAAATAACAGTAAACAAATACTAACTCTGCAGTAATAGGGTATTTTACTGTTGTTGAAATGTAGATATTTAATGATGACGATAAAAAATATTGCAGTTAAGAATACCAAATGTGAAAAAATAATTTGAATCTGTTTTATAATAAAAGAATTATAGTCTGTTTGATTTTGACTATAGCTGTCTCTTTCTAAAACGAAATCTTCTATGGCGTGACTATGACGCTACTAACCCACTGACGTCACTAAGATAGCATCCTGTCCTTGTCTAATTATAAAGTTTGAAGTCCTATATCTTTGAAAATATTCAAGATAATTCAAAATGAAAACTTGTTTTGTGTAGCTAATATTTCGAAAAACATTTTAAAGAAATAAAAAAAAATCAGTAAAATACCGTATTCAGTAGTTAAAATTGTTTTAACCTGTCTTACGCTAGTACAAAAAATATCGAAGCTGTTATCTGAGCAGATCTTATTGAAGAAATAAATTGTGAAAGTTCTTGTCCAAAGTCATTAATAGTTCTATCATTTTGTTTCAACTGTTGCAATTTCATTTGAATTGCATTTGCCGATTTTTGTGCAAGTAATTTACATCTCATCTCCTGTATTAATTCCTGTAAAGTTGCGTATGTTTCGGATAATTTTAATTTTCCTGCTTGCGACAATCGACTTTTTAATACAAAGTTAATTAATTTGGTCTTACAGGCTGAATCTGACAGTGTAGATCCATAATATTCTATGCTATCGATCAACTGCCGTGTAACCATTTCGTCATCAGTCATTAATGGCAATAAGCCTAACGCTGTCTTTAAACTAAAGACCTCCATTTCTACTGCTTTACACAATTCTTTTACTTCGTCATACAACTGTAAGAATTTTTCACTTAATTCATTTATAACTTTTTCTTCCTCTTTTCCAAATTTACCTAATACTATAGCGTCTTTTGTCACATCAATTATAGAAACAAAAGCTGAATGCAATTCATGAATTTCCTCAGTTTTTCTTAATAATATCTCCCTTCCGTCTACTTGGTCCTATTTTTACTAAATAAGTTCTAACTTCTCTTAATTAAACAGTAAGAGATTTTATTTCATTTGCCAAAACATAAGTAACCAATTTTATTTTATATCTATTTATCTATGACTATAGTGCTTATATAATGTACTTTACCTTAGTGTCCTTAGATCACTTGCATTTTTCCACTAATATTTTAAGACACTGCACTCAAAAATAAAATATTTACCACTCGCAATATGTAGAGTCACGCTCCTACACAATTTTCCAGATCCACATCTCTTTTCCTTCATAAATAAGTTCTAGTTGTGCTACACCTGTTGTCCCATCGTAGAACTCTACGTCTAATAAGTTAGATACATCTGCAAATGTTTTTGCCGTAACTTTCTCCGGGCTCAACAAGTAGTGGCCGATATTGCCTTCAATATACGCGACGATTGCTGTTCTTCGTCCTTCTTTACTCACAACAACTCCTTGGGTCTTGATGTCTCTGTTTTCTCAAAATATCTTTATCAAGTGTTGTACCGTTTTGACATAAAGTTCCACTTCTTCCTCTTTACGCGTTGGTTTTGTTGAGAGCAATGATTTGAGCGCGAGCTCTTCTCTCAATCTTTTTATTGAGCGTTAAAATGCAATAGCGTAAAGTTATAAAACCCACTACTAGGAGTAGAATAAAAATGAATATTCCCAAATATAAATTAATGTTTGCAATTCCTTGTATAAACGATGTATTTTGTTCTATTGAATTAGTTTTTCCAATTTGCGTATATATTTTTTTTTCATTCATTATAGTATAAAAAAAAATTACATTCATTGTTATTAACAGCGTAAAGAAATCCACAGAGGTTTATTACAACGCTGTTGAATGAAATCCACAGAGGTTTATTACAACGCTGTTGAATGCACGCGTTGGGGTTAAATATATTTTACATAAAAAGAAAAATGAAATAAATTAATTTATGCTTAAAAATAAAAAGAGAATATTTCTATAATAACAACAAGGAGCAAACTAGGAGCAATCCAAGGTCTCGAATAAAAAATTCTTCACTTTAGCATTTAAGTTGGATTGAGTTAAACTATCGACGAAATCCGCAGGTAGTTGATTAATCAACCGCGGTACGAAGTAAGCGGTAGTTCTTCTACCGTACACATTATTCGCCGTAATCGTGACAAGCTTTTTTTTAGCGATTCCACGAGTGAATGCAGGGTGATTCATTTTTTAAAGTTATTATTTATTTTAAAATATTGTTTTTAAATTGGATATGGATCGGCAATACTTTACAAAAGTTGAAATAATTTTGTTTCATCGGTAGAATATTGTTTTTTAATGTTTTTACTCACTATTGTTTTAATTATTTTTAATTGGAGATTGTAAATTTGGTTAGTGTATGTTTTGTATGTTCGTCCGTAGCTGCTCAATCCATATCGGATATACGAGCCCGCAAGTGCGTTATATAACATTACTTTAGCCTTAAACGGGATTCGTGTATTTAGTATTGTCATGTTTGCAAGAAACTGTCTAAGTTTATTGCAGACATGAGAAATGTGGAGGCTCCAGTGAAACTTTTTATCGATTTTTAAACCTAGATATGTATGAGATTCCACGTTTTCTATAACTGGGCAGCTACAGGAACTGACACCAGACTCATTAGATGCACGGGGACAGGAGTTGCAATGGGCTATTAGATTCTCAATAGATGCTGTTCGAATATAAGGGGATGTTATACGAAGTAGTTTCGTGAGTTTATAACTAATCCAGAATCATGACACCATTTGGTTATGGTATTAAAATCACATTGCAGTTGATAAAGGGCCTTTTTCGGATCCCTATCCGCCGCTATGAGCTATGTTGTTTTTTATTTGTTTAGTACAATAAGATTTTTTTTTCTTTTCTAGAACTTTATGTAATATATTTCTAGTTTTATTATACTGCAACCTTACCATAGGGTCATTTTCACTATTTCTCCATTGGCGGAAGAGCATCCCACACTTTTCACGCAGCTTGATAACATTGTCATCTATCCAAGGCAGTTTCAATAGATATTTGTTTTTTCTTTTTACGGTTTTTGTGAATGAAGCCTTTTTTGTTTTATCTAAAATAGTTTTTTTTAATAAATGTATAGATATCGCCACTACATTTCATGTCATTAGTCTCCGACCAATCCACAGATTTTAATTCCTTGTATAATAAATCGTGATCAATTATTGTTTGAGAAACACCCTGCTGCTCACACTCGTAATCGGAAACAGTATCGCTGACGCCACAAAATATCACAGCTCGGTGGTCAGCCAGTACTATATCGAGCGCCGGCGAGTAGGGACGTGATATTGAATACCGGGCAAATATATGGTCAATGCACGATTTCGTGACTTTACCTTTTCTTGTTTCGATTCTGGTGTAGTCTGTGATTCCACACATCAGTCCCAACTCGCTAAGCGCTTCTAAGTATGAGTGCGTGTATGTCGTAGATAGTTTCAAATCAATATTTGTGTCGCCAATCAATAAGAGATTTTGCCGAACGTCGAATTGCGATATGCACCTAACCAGCTCCCTGGCAAAAATAGATTTGTTGGTGGACGGTGGTCGGTATAAAGCAAACAAAACTATTTCTTGGTTAGAACTTAGTTTTAACAAACCTATTAGGCATTCAAATGTAAATGATTTTCTTTTTAAGACAGTGAATTTTAAGTGGTTTTTTATATAGATTATAATACCGCCACCTTTTTTATTCGTTCTTAGTTCGTAATACATGTTGTAGCCGGGAATTTTATACAAAATATCACTGACTTGTAGCAGCTGCCGGCTCTACTGGAGTACTGTACTGTTTACCCATATTACTTCAAGAAGATCCCTTGTGATTGTTTAGAAAATACGGATAGGTGATCCTACTCCATATATGGGATCACACCGGCTCCCTTTATGGAATGACTTCAGCGCCGGCGCCGATCGTGATCGCGTGACTGGCTAGGGTCGCCATGTGACGCGGGGACGACCGGATAGAAATAATACGCACGAATGTTGGAAATATACTCAGTGGCGTGCATTGCATATAGGCATTTAAGCAGTGCCTACCTCGCAAAATCGAAAAAAATTACCATATAATTTTAGTATCTGTGCTCCGCAATTATTATTGGTTGAGCTTACTAAATTATGATACCAACTTACCTAATTTTTATTACTTATAACCACTGACCTCTATTTATTCGTGCTTATAACAGAAACTTCCTTAATAAAAAACGCGCAGTGCGCGACAGTAGGCAGTCGCCCGGCTGCCTACTTGAATCCTATACAATTTACTATCACTGGCATTAATATTTTTTATTTAAATGAATACGACGAAATAAAAATGTCGTACTTCCCACGCGTAATACACTGACGTTCGATCTTCGCAATTTATCACCCTTTAGTAGGCATGCATACTAAAGCACCGGCGGTGTTTAAATTTAGTTTTGTTTTTTGTCCAAAGATGGCTCTGTACGTTTCTACATGGCGGTGATACTTTGTTTACTCTATTTACATATTTAGCTACCTACCTCCTGTTGTCCTTAATTTAATTGTTGTACAGTATACATTGCCGTTATACTTCGTTGGAATCGTTGGTGGTTTTATACACTGACCATGAAGAATTTTTTCTGATAAAGTTCAGAAAAGAAAGGCACACGCCACATAGTTCGTGAGAAAATTCTTTGAAATTTTGAATATTCTTCAAAAATTTTATTTTACATTTGTGCCTATAGGTTAGACACCACGCGGCGTATAGTGCCTACCTATTCTGAAAAGCAATGCACGCCACTGAATATACTGAACTTTTATTATAGAAATATTAATTCTAACTTATGACTAATACAGTAGGTATGTAGGTTAGGTAGGTTTCGGGTTTCTGATGTTTATCTTAAGGTACTATTACATTCTTCATATTTCATTCTCATTACCAAATATAGAAAGGTCTCAGGGGTCGTCCATTAATCACGTGAGGCTCAAAAGGGGGGGGAGGGGGTACGGAAAACATCACGAAACATCACGAGGGGGGAGGGGGGGTCTCGTTAGACATCACGTGTATTAATTTTTTTCCAAAAAGAGCTATTTCTGAACCGAAATTTTGAACGGCGCGAAAATTTTTGCGATTTGTAGTATGACCTTGATTGACTCGCCCGCCGTTGCTTAGCAACGACTCCCCGCGCGCCGCGCCGACCACTGGGCTCGCTCGCCGAACAGTCAGTCGCCAGATGCTTCGATGTTTTACCGCCGAATGCATGCGTAACCGTTTACCTTGCAATTTTTACGTTAAAATAATGTCTCAACTAGGTGAACTGTATCAAGAACTATTTGCGGAGTATAAGAAAGGAAAAAAACCTAGTGTGGCTCAGAAAGAATTCAATGAGATATGGGCTAATTCAAAAGAAAATTATGCTCAAAAAGAAGAATTTACAAAGTGGGCGAATGGTTTTTTACAAGATCTCCGCCGTAAAAACCAAGCAAAGAAGTCGTCTAATATCCTCTTTTATTGCTCTAATAATAAAAAGGTAAGTTAATTCGTTAATTCGTTTCGTAAGTTAGTTCTACCTATAGTTTAATATCAAGTAAAATGTCATTGTTAAATCTTATATGTACCTATTTTTTACAATATTGAGGTATATTTAGTAGTACATATTTATATAAAATATGCATATAAACCTTACTAAGAATCACTTTAATCGAATAGGTTTATATAGGTCCTTATAGTGAGCCGTTGAGTGTTGTCTATTAATTAATTTATTTATTATTATATTAAAAATTATATAATTAATCTCTAGGTCAGATCGGCTCAATAAATGCCTTCTCCACTCGCTGGACTTTAGTAGGTATATTAAGCTGAACGCTGTCTACGAGACAGTTTACTAAGCTTAAAAAACAGAGTAAAAGGTAAATTTTACTAAATTAAACTAAATATGTATTTACAAATGGATGATGGCAGTATTTATGCATAGTTGGGCCGCTCAAAGAAACCCGCTTGGCTACCTCCGTTCTTTATGTTTATTTCAATCCTACTACTATTATAAGGCGAAAGTTTGTAAGTATGGATGTTTGTTACTCTTTCACGTAAAAACTACTGAATGGATTTGAATGAAACTTTACCACAATATAGCTTATACATCAGAATAACACATAGGCTACTTTTTGTCCCTACTAATGCGAGCGAAGCCGCGGGCAAAAGCTAGTATTTGATAAATACTAAGAAGGATGGTTTATTTAGTTGCACGATATTAATCTCACTTGCACGAAATTCACCTCTATTCTAAGAAAATAATATAAAGGATTGTGCATGGTTCGTGTGCCGTTTTGTTTCCGCTTATAACAAATACTAAACAATACTTGGGGATGATTAATTTACATGTATGATAATAATAACATTTTATATATTTTCAGAATACCAGCGAAAAAAATCCACCTGCAGAATTGTCGGGAATTACTGTTAAAAATAATGACACAAATAAATGCACCCCAGCAGGTAGTAAATAATATAAAATTAAATTATTCATAAATAATGATTTTTCATATTATTATGAAATATTGAATATTTGTTTGTTGTCTTTTTTTTCGTTTATATAAATTTCCAGCCCAGTTTCACGCATTTTCAAGCGGCGTTACATTCTGCATACTCCGCAAGGGATATAGGCGTGATTCTTTATATATGTTTGTATTCCAGGTTCATGGAAACGTAAAGCTGAAGATTTGGAGCATAGCTACGAGATTTCACTGGCTGCACCAAGTACAAGTAGCTCTCTGCCAAAGCCTGTACGTGCTACTCCCGCACAGGATAAGTTGAAGGATCAGATTACCCTTCTTCAAATGGAACTTGACGTAGCTGTCCGTCGTAGGGATTCTTTGGGTGCCAGTGAAGATGACACGCGTGAGCGTAATGTGAAGAAACTGCGTCAAGAAATTGATAAATGCAAAAAAGAACTACGAAAGAAGGAGCAACATATGCGTCACTCCCATTCACATAGATTATCAATGCAATCAAAGATTAATATGGCTTGTAGTAAAAGTCCAGATATAGTTAGTCTTCTCAAATCACGCTCTGGCCCAGGTCGCCCGCGCCTGGAAGAGCAACAACCATTATTGCTAAAAACTATCGTCGATTTGGCCATGTTTGGTGCTTCTGCGGAAGAACGACGTCGTTCAGAAATAGTTCGCAGTTGCAGGACACTAAATGACCTCCATGAGAAACTAAACGAACACGGATTCCAAATTTCGAGAAGTAGCACATACCTTCGGTTGCTCCCAAGAAATTACACCACCTTGGAAGGTAAAAGACATGTAGTCACCGTGCCTGTCAAATTGAGTCGCCCTGAGGCAGATCACCACAAGGCTCACATCGATCAACATTTTTGTGTCGCCACAATAAGATCTTTGGAAACAGTTGCATCTATTCTCGGGCCAAACCAAGCGTTTTTTCTGTCACAAGACGATAAAGCCCGGGTGCCAATAGGCTTGACAGCCGTGAATAAACAAGCTCCACTCCTGATGCATGTTGAATATCGTGTGTCATTACCTGACCACGATTGGGTAGTTGCTGCAAGGCACAAGTTGATCCCTAGCGTTTATGCTGGGTGCATAATAAAACCAAACGATATGGGACGTGCTGAAGCAGTAACGTACTCTGGGCCAACATATGTGGCGATAAGGAGTGGCAAGCACTCTTCCTCTACAGCATCTACTCATGCTGTAGATTTTGAAAAGGTTACCACTCTTGATAATTTCAAAGATATAATGCGAGATGAAGACGGACGGCTGAAACCTGTGGTTTTAATTTCATCAGATGGAGGGCCTGATGAAAATCCCAGGTACCCGAAGATTATTGCCCAAGCTATACAGCATTTTAAGAAATACGATCTTGACGCCGTATTCCTCTTCACAAATGCACCAGGCAGAAGCGCATTCAATCGCGTAGAGAGAAGAATGGCGCCCCTAAGCCGTGAATTATCTGGCCTTATACTTCCACATGATTCTTATGGTACCCATTTAGATGAACGAGGGCGAACTATAGACCATGACCTAGAAAAGAACAACTTTCAGAAGGCTGGAGAAGTTCTCGCAGAAGTTTGGAACAATGTAGTTATCGACAACCATCGCGTTGTAGCCGAGTTTATCGAGCCCGATGACATTGCCGAGAGCTTTGTTCCTGACATGCCTTCTCCGCAATGGTATATTGAGCATGTGCGGGAGAGCCAGTATTTCCTTCAGGTACCCAGTAAAATCTCGCTTACGATTACTTAATTATTTAATCATTTATATTTTTATCTATAGGTACTTGTAATAAAAATATCTTAATTTCAACAGATCGTGAAATGCGATGACCGCGTTTGCTGTGGACCCCTGCGGAGTTCTCTTCGATCTGTTCTTCCGGAACGTTTTCTTCTACCACCTTACCCGATTTCGCAGACATCCAGTGGCCTATGTATTCCGAAACCTCAGGAACATGACGGCAAGACGTTTGCCAACTTTCTTCTACGTCGGGCACTTTTAATTGCCCCAACGCATGAAGGTTTTATGAGAATGCCTTATGACCTGTATTGCCCTAGCCTGCAGAAGGATCGTAAGCTTCTTGTGGAAAGAATATGTCGGCAGTGTGGGCAGTACTTCTGCACTAAAAAAAGAGCTAAAGAGTGCCATGGACACCATACTGCCCACGAAACTGGAACTGTTCGGCCCACGCGCATCCTCACGCTACGAGGGAGGGAGGTTCTCTGCGTAGTGCGCGAGGATGATGATGCCGAGTGGCTTGACGAAACCGAAGTTCAAGCCTCTTTCCCAATAACAACTGCCAGTGAAGAAGAAGCTTTACCGGTTGTAACCATAAATGAAAGTCTTGCAACTCCGTGGGACGAAGACAACATTAATTAATTATTATTTTTTCATAATATAAATGTTATATGAATCAAAACCATTTTTTATATTTTTTTTTCAGTCAAAAATAGCTTTACATAGACTTCCAAAAAATACACGTGATCCAGGGGGGGGGAGGGGGGTCTAGTCCCAAACCTCACCAAATATCACCAGGGGGGAGGGGGGGGTCAAAAAATAAGAAAAACGACCTCACGTGATTAATGGATGGCCCCTCATATTATATTATGGTTTCTAGTTACACTGTTTACATTTGAACTTGATCTGTTTTCCTAGAACTATGCCTTTGATTCATACCGACATACACTACAGCGGTATCATATTCTCGAGCTTGAGTAATTGCATAATTCCACCCTTCTTTCACTGGTTGAATTGGTAGTAAAGGCAGCACAGTACAAAGGCTTACAATTCTATGTAGCTCAGTTTTAATTTTTATTGTATTCACCTTTCGCCACAATAAAAAGACGATTAAAAGAATAAAATAGTTTATCAGACATTTGAGATTTTTATTAATCCTGACCTTATTGAAATAGAAGCTTTATAGTTTTGTTTATAGTTAATTGAACAATTTAATGCTTTTATCAGAATAGTTCTATTTCTATATTATCCGCCCTAAATCTATCATCAGAAGTGGGATGGTCTTGCTCCCATTATTAATACATATATGTTTTATTTTTCATGGTGCTGCGGTTTCGGCTTATCTGCTACAATCAGCGACGCTGCCGTTTCAAACTATGGTTATCCATCGTGGCAAGGTGGCGCTGGCGTTCTCCTATCCAACCTGGCAATGGAGCTGATTCCTGGTGATGTACAGATACCTCGCCAATGGAGATGAAACCGCATCTCGACGGTCGCTAAATCTGGTATAGCCTTTCGGGGCTTCTGTATTTTATTTTGGTTTTATTTAACGTACCTTCGAATAGATTACTTAGCTATTAGCTTATGTTGTTTATTCAATAACATTGAAAATTACCTACTAAATGATCATACCAAAGATATTTTTTTTTTCTAAAGTTACAGTAATCATTGTTGTGATAATATGACTCGCTACAGATATTTATTTTAAAATGCTAGAAACAGATAAACCTAAACAGATAAACCTCATTCCTCCTCCTCGGTAATAGTGTGGTGGCTTTCCAGTGTTCCTTGATTAACATTAGTCATTTGCAACTAAAAATAAATAAGAGGCGGTCTTTGGAGCAAAGTGAAAAATTAGTGATATAATTTTACTTAACCTTAGGTTTAGAAAGGTTTAAGTTCGTAAAAGTCAGTGTTATTCTAACAATTAAGTCGTAAAATATAGTGGAATGGAACCGGGTAGGTACATAAAATTATCATTTTCTTGTCCTATTTTGCCAATTCAAATCGTGATTATACCTCCTTTAGTGGTTTGTAAAATAAAGGGTTTCTGGTGGTGCAACTTGGTATTTTGAACCGCGTAGTAATTTAATCATTATTGAATCAAAATAATGTAAGATTAACTAGATTTTGCTAATAACAATGACATTTTACATTTTAGTATTCAAATCTTTGCTTTATGTTATACAACAAATATGGGCAATTGAAAAGTATTTTTGCCATATTTATTTTATAAGGCTCTAATCTGGGGGCACGGCAGTGCCCTCGCCAAGTCGAGTTTCTTTTTCAGCATAGCATTACTTAGATTTTCAATTAATAACCTATTGCAAGAAATTTAATCAAATCTAGGTAGGTACTAAAGTTATAAAGTTTTTTTATACCTACTACGAATTCCCCATTGGTATACTATCTTACAAAACTTTGATTTTGAAGTGGCTTCTAGAAAGTGATAGTTAATTATATAAGTTATAACATGTGTTAATTGGTTTTAACACTGTACGACAAAGTATACCTCTTGTTAAAAAGCTTACCCATTTAAGTTTAAATAGATTGCTATGGTTCTTTCGTATTACCTAGTTGCCACCACAACCATCTTTAGACTTGTTCCTTGATAGACGGAGTACAGTGAGATTAGATTTATTTTTATCCTTTTTTTTATTTGACTTTATTCATTTGGAACGATTTGCTCCACTATAATATTATTGATGTTAAATAACTTTCTTATGATAAAACTGCCACGTAAGAACGGTATACAAATTTGAAAAAAAACTTCTGTCTTTTGTCTAACGGTATGTTATTACAGTTTGTTATCAATGTTGATTTTGGGACAAAGTTTTGGGTTGTTAGTTTTAATCAAAAAAAAAATACTACCTAGTAGACTACGAACTGATATCTGTCCATAAGTACATTTTCCATACGTTTTTCATGAATTTTCCATACGTTTTCCATAAGTTTCCCATACGTTTTCCATACGTTCTCCATGGGTTTTCTTTGGGTTTTCCATACGTTTTCCAAACGTTTTTCATAGGTTTTCCATGGGTTGTTCCATACGTTTTCCATGGGCTTTTCATACGTTTTCAATGGGCTTTCTTATACGTTTTCAAATAGCTTTCAATAGGTTATCCATAAGTTTTCCATGCGTTTTCCATGGGGTTTTCCATACGTTTTTACTGGTTTTCCGAACGTTTTTCATGGGTTTTCCAAACGTTTATATGGGTTTTCCATATGTTTTCCACGGGTTTTCTGTTATCCATAGGATTTCCATGGGTTTTTATAGTTTTCCATAGTTTGCGATAGTTTTCGATGGCTTTCCATGGTTTTCGATGGTTTTCGATGGTTTTCGACGGTTTTCGATGGTTTCCGATGGTTTCCGATGGTTTCCGATGGTTTCCGATGGTTTTGATGGCTTTCGATGGTTTTCGATGGCTTTCGATGGTTGTCGATAGTTTTCGATGGTTTTCGATGGTTTTTGATGGTTTCCGATGGTTTTCGATGGCTTCCGGTGGTTTCTGATGGTTTCCGATGGTTTCCGATGGTTTTCGATGGTTTCCGATGGTTTCCGATGGTTTCCGATGGTTTTCGATAGTTTTCGATAGTTTTCGATAGTGTTTGACAGTTCTCGATAGTCCTCTACAGTTCTCGATAATTCTCGATAGTTCTTCACAGCTCTCGATAGTTCTCGATAGTTGTCGATAGTTTTCGATAATGTCAGATAGTTTTTGATACTTTTCGATAGCTTTTGATAGCTCTCGATAGTCCTCGACAGTTCTCGATAGTCCTCTCCAGTTCTCGATAGTTCTCGGCAGTTCTCGATAGTTCTCGAGAGTTCTCGACAGTTCTCGATAGTTCTCGATAGTTCTCGATAGTTCTCGGTAGTTCTCGATAGTTCTCGACAGTTCTCGACAGCTCTCGACAGTTCTCGACAGTTCTCGACAGCTCTCGACAGTTCTCGATAGTTCTCGACAGTTCTCAATAGTTCTCGATAGTTCCCGATAGTTCTCCACAGTTCCCGATAGTTTTCGATAGTTCTCTATGGTTTTCGGTAGTTCTCGATGGTTTTCGGTAGTTCTCGATGGTTTTCGGTAGTTTTTGATGATTTTCTGTAGTTTTCGATGGTTTTTGGTAGTTCTCGATATTCCTCGATAGCTTTCCATAGAAATTTCCATACGTTTCCATAGAAGTTTCCATAAGTTTCATAAGATCTGTTAAATTAAGTCCTGTCCTTTTGACGATCATTGTAAGTTGCTAAGGCCGATGTAAATTTCGATCTTAAAAACTTTCTTGGGAAATTTATAAAAGTGTTACTTACTGGGGCGCTAGTTTTGGTTCTCGTGAGATTTGGTAATTGTAAGGTTGAACCAGTTATTATGATGATTCACTTAACAATACTATATATAGCTCGATTACCACTGACTCATTGACATAATTGTTCTCCCAGAAGGAGGTGGAAAAGGGTATGATGATGTTTGGGGAAAATGTGCGTTACCCTAATCGGACTGGGGAAAAATTATGACATTTGGGAAAAACAAGATGGCGGCCGTGGCGAGGTTTGTAACTTTTTTGTTTTCTAACCGATTCTGTTCAAACTCACAAAAGTGGTAGATTTTGACGTTTCTAATTGAGAAAAGTGGGGAAAAATTACAAAAACAAAATGGCCGCCGCGCTGGAGAGTTTTGAAAAAATCGATTTTTCGACCGCAAACCGCGGGGCCACAGCTCTAAAGTGTTGCTACGTTTGGGAAAAATATTTTACCCATTTCACCACAATAACCCTCAATTTTGACAAAAGGGTGGAAAATTTTTAAAAATTCAAGATGGCGCCTGTTGTGGTGGCCATTTTGTTTGAGGTACGAAAAAATGCCATTTTTAAAGTCGATTCTCTTCCAGATGGCAACGCTGGAGCGTTTTGACGTTCATAGAACAGTTGTAGGTATACATACAGTTTGTAGATTGGTGAAATATTTTTACCTCATTTCAGGGTAATTTTCGAGATTTACCCCAAAATGCAAAAAAGTGAATTAACTACTTTTTGGCAAATTCGAGTATGAGGGTTTATGTATTGTCCGTATACAAATGAATTTTTGGTATTTTGGTCAACAACGTCTGGCAACCCTGGAAACTGCTGGGGAAAAAGTCATTTTTGAGATACCCTTTTTTCAAGTCCTATTGCGGCGACTGGGTGCAAGTGAGAAAGAGAATGAAAACGTCGTTGCACGCAGTATATGCTGGTTAATATAGGAAAAATATGAAAAAGACAAAAATCAATATGGCGGACGCGGTGGCGGCCATTTTGTAAATTTTATACATTTTTAAAATATTATGAGACTTTTTTGAAGCAGTTTACAACACTTGAGAAGGTTGTCATGTATAGGCGAACTATGCAACATGTAAAGGAGTATTGCCTTTTAAAACAAAATTACCCATTTTCAGGGTTCTTTTTGAGATTTACCCCAAAAACAAAAAAAATAGAAATAGCGCCATTTTTTAAATTTTTTTGACAAAAACCATTAGGGTCTGCCAATTTTTATGACATTTGACTATTTTTATATCCATCAGATGGCAACACTGAAATTGAAAGCAAGGTTCATTTTCCTTTTATTATCAGTAAGGAGCAGTTTTAGAGGGGTATAATGTATGAAAAAAGTATTCAGTATCTTAAAAACTGTTAGAAAAAAATATTTAAAGTGGAAGTCCAGGTTAAGATCCTCATGACGAAGTACTGCCTGCCAAAAGGGTACTATGTAGGTAGATAGTGCTCTAACTAAAGTTGTAGAGGACTCAAAGCAGATTCTAAAGCGAGGAAAAAATATTCAAAATGGCGGAAAAACAAAATGGCCGCACATGTTTCAGGTACCGCATCATTTTTATTACCAAAAAGGAGCAGTTGTAGAGGGGTGTAATGTATGAAAAAAGTATTCAAGATCTAGAAAACTCTCAGAAAAAAATATTAAAAGTGGAAGTCCAGGTTAAGATTCTCATGACGGGGTACTGCCCGCCAAAATAGTGCTACGTAGGTTAGATAGTGCTCTAACTAAAGTTGTAAAGGACTCAAAGCAGATTCTAAAGCGAGAAAAAAATATTCAAAATGGCGGAAAAACAAAATGGCCGCACATATTTCAGGTACCGCATCATTTTTATTACCAAAAAGGAGCCTTTGTAGAGGGGTGTAATGTATGAAAAAAGTATTCAAGATCTAGAAAACTCTCAGAAAAAAATATTAAAAGTGGAAGTCCAGGTTAAGATCCTCATGACGGAGTACTGCCTGCCAAAATGGTACTATGTAGGTAGATGGTGCTTGAACTAATGTTGTAGAGGACTTTTAGCAGATTCTGAAGGGAGTAAAAATATTCAAAATGGCGGAAAAACAAAATGGCCGCTCATATTCCAGGCACCGTATCATTTTGTTTTACCAAAAAGCGGCAGTTGTAGGGGGTTAAAATGTACAAAAGAAGTATTCAAGATTTAGAAATCTCTCAAAAAAAAAGGTAAAATAAAATAATGTAATGTTACACTAATTCCAATATTTAATCAACATAAATAAGCTGTCGGTATTCAATCTTACACATCCCTAACGTGATTATTCTTCCTTATGATTGTTAACTTGAAACTCGGCCCATTATTTATCGAGGACATCAAGTCGTTCATCCAAGTACTTACTGGGTTTCCTACTAAAGGAATCCCTGTTAAAGTTTCTTTCGAGCTTCTTGATTTCTTCTACAATGTCGTGTTGGCGCTGAAGTAGACTCTCCATTTTATGTGTAATATAATAATATGGTAGACGTTAAACACTTCATACTGACTATGACTCTTAATATTTTGTTAATCACTTTCCCAAATATCGATTAGTTATGAATATGATGGCGCACGTGCAAATCGGTTTCAGTAGCTATGGTATCAATATAATAATATAATAATTTTTCACATATTCCTATATTATATCAACAATAACCATATTTTTTTAATAGCTGCCGATATTTAATTCTTATGATTATTAACTTGAAACTCGGTCCATAATTTATCAAGGACATCAAGTCGTTCATCCAAGTGCTTACTGGGTTTCCTACTAAAGGAATCCCTGTTAAAGTTTCTTTCGAGCTTCTTGATTTCTTCTACAATGTCGTGTTGGCGCTGAAGTAGACTCTCCATTTTATGTGTAATATAATAATATGGTAGACGTTAAACACTTAACACTGACTATGACTCTTAATGTTTTGTTAATCACTTTCCCGAATATCGATTAGTTATGAATATGATAGCGCACGTGCAAATCGGTTTCAGAAGTTATGGTGTCAATCCAATAATGTAATTTTTCACTAATTCCTATATTATATCAACAATAACCATATTTTTTTTAATAACTGCCGATATTTAATTCGTATGATTGTTAATTTGAAACTAGGCTTTAATTTATTAAGGACTTCAAGTCGTTCATCCAAGTACTTACTGAGTTTCCTACTAAAGGAATCCCTGTTAAAGTTTCTTTCGAGCTTCTTGATTTCTTCTACAATGTCGTGTTGGCGCTGAAGTAGACTCTCCATTTTATGTGTAATATAATAATATGGTAGACGTTAAACACTTCATACTGACTATGACTCTTAATATTTTGTTAATCACTTTCCCAAATATCGATTAGTTATGAATATGATGGCGCACGTGCAAATCGGTTTCAGTAGCTATGGTATCAATATAATAATATAATAATTTTTCACATATTCCTATATTATATCAACAATAACCATATTTTTTTAATAGCTGCCGATATTTAATTCTTATGATTATTAACTTGAAACTCGGTCCATAATTTATCAAGGACATCAAGTCGTTCATCCAAGTGCTTACTGGGTTTCCTACTAAAGGAATCCCTGTTAAAGTTTCTTTCGAGCTTCTTGATTTCTTCTACAATGTCGTGTTGGCGCTGAAGTAGACTCTCCATTTTATGTGTAATATAATAATATGGTAGACGTTAAACACTTAACACTGACTATGACTCTTAATGTTTTGTTAATCACTTTCCCGAATATCGATTAGTTATGAATATGATAGCGCACGTGCAAATCGGTTTCAGAAGTTATGGTGTCAATCCAATAATGTAATTTTTCACTAATTCCTATATTATATCAACAATAACCATATTTTTTTTAATAACTGCCGATATTTAATTCGTATGATTGTTAATTTGAAACTAGGCTTTAATTTATTAAGGACTTCAAGTCGTTCATCCAAGTACTTACTGAGTTTCCTACTAAAGGAATCCCTGTTAAAGTTTCTTTCGAGCTTCTTGATTTCTTCTACAATGTCGTGTTGGCGCTGAAGTAGACTCTCCATTTTATGTGTAATATAATAATATGGTAGACGTTAAACACTTCATACTGACTATGACTCTTAATATTTTGTTAATCACTTTCCCAAATATCGATTAGTTATGAATATGATGGCGCACGTGCAAATCGGTTTCAGTAGCTATGGTATCAATATAATAATATAATAATTTTTCACATATTCCTATATTATATCAACAATAACCATATTTTTTTAATAGCTGCCGATATTTAATTCTTATGATTATTAACTTGAAACTCGGTCCATAATTTATCAAGGACATCAAGTCGTTCATCCAAGTGCTTACTGGGTTTCCTACTAAAGGAATCCCTGTTAAAGTTTCTTTCGAGCTTCTTGATTTCTTCTACAATGTCGTGTTGGCGCTGAAGTAGTCTCTCCATTTTATTTGTATTATAATAATATGGTAGACGTTAAACACTTTACACTGACTATGACTCTTAATGTTTTGTTAATCACTTTCCCGAATATCGATTAGTTATGAATATGATAGCGCACGTGCAATTTGGTTTCAGAAGCTATGGTGTCAATCTAATAATGTAATTTTTCACATATTTCTATATTATATCAACAATAACCATATTTTTTTATTAGCTGCCGATATTTAATTCTTATGATTGTTAACTTGAAACTCGGTCCATAATTTATTAAGGACATCAAGTGTTCATCCAAGTACTTACTGGGTTTCCTACTAAAGGAATCCCTGTTAAAGTTTCTTTCGAGCTTCTTGATTTCTTCTACAATGTCGTGTTGGCGCTGAAGTAGACTCTCCATTTTATGTGTAATATAATAATATGGTAGACGTTAAACACTTCACACTGACTACGACTCTTAATGTTTTGTTAATTACTTTCCCGAATATCGATTAGTTATGAATATGATAGCGCACGTGCAAATCGGTTTCAGAAGCTATGGTGTTAATCTAATAATGTAATTTTTACTAATTCCTATATTATATCAACAATAACCATATTTTTTTATTAGCTGCCGATATTTAATTCTTATGATTGTTAACTTGAAACTCGGTCCATAATTTATTAAGGACATCAAGTGTTCATCCAAGTACTTACTGGGTTTCCTACTAAATGAATCCCTGTTAAAGTTTCTTTCGAGCTTCTTGATTTCTTCTACAATGTCGTGTTGGCGCTGAAGTAGACTCTCCATTTTATGTGTAATATAATAATATGGTAGACGTTAAACACTTCACACTGACTACGACTCTTAATGTTTTGTTAATTACTTTCCCGAATATCGATTAGTTATGAATATGATAGCGCACGTGCAAATCGGTTTCAGAAGCTATGGTGTCAATCTAATAATGTAATTTTTACTAATTCCTATATTATATCAACAATAACCATATTTTTTTATTAGCTGCCGATATTTAATTCTTATGATTGTTAACTTGAAACTCGGTCCATAATTTATCAAGGACAATAAGTCGTTCATCCAAGTGCTTACTGGGTTTCCTACTAAAGGAATCCCTGTTAAAGTTTCTTTTTAGCTTCTTGATTTCTTCTACAATGTCGTGTTGGCGCTGAAGTAGACTCTCCATTTTATTTGTAATATGATAATATGGTAGACGTTAAACACTTCACACTGACTATGACTCTTAATGTTTTGTTAATCACTTTCCCGAATATCGATTAGTTATCAATATGATAGCGCACGTGCAATTCGGTTTCAGTAGCTATGGTGTCAATTTAATTATGTAATTTTTCACATATGCCTATACTATATCAACAATAACCATATATTTTTATTAGCTGCCGATATTTAATTCTTATGATTGTTAACTTGAAACTCGGTCCATAATTTATCAAGAACATCAAGTCGTTCATCCAAGTGCTTACTGAGTTTCCTACTAAAGGAATCCCTGTTAAAGTTACTTTCGAGCTTCTCGATTTCTTCTACAATGTCGTGTTGGCGCTGAAGTAGACTCTCCATTTTATTTGTAATATAATAATATGGTAGACGTTAAACACTTCACACTGACTATGACTCTTAACGTTTTGTTAATCACTTTCCCGAATATCGATTAGTTATGAATATGATAGCGCACGTGCAAATCGGTTTCAGTAACTATGGTATCAATCTATGTCTTCACGAACCTCGTACGACCTTAAGCGATAATTCTCAATCAACTGGTGAGATCCGCTGGTGGGAGGCCAGTCAACCGATCCGCAGCCGCACAAAATTCACAAAGAACACTAATTGATGGTGGTATAGAGCTACTATTGCACTATTTTCCAAACGTCGATGAAAATACTCAAGTCACTGTTTGTCGATGGACCAAAAAAAAGTACAGTTTTTAAGATGAGTGCGAAAGGATTTGTAAGAAAAAGTAAATGTACGAAACAAACCCAATGATAGTCGTTCTAACACTGATTGAATTCCAAAGTAATTATAAAAAGGTAGCATAAGCAGAATCGCGGAAACGTTGTAAATACTAATACATATTTTATTGTTCCTACGTACGTGACCCAAATCAGCACGTCACATGATGACATTAATATTATTTATTACTGTACACAAATTAAAAAATGGTAGCCAACAAAATTGTAATAGGTACATCTAAAACATCAAACTACGCTTTAATATCAGTATCAAAGACAGTTTTAAGAACTGTGAATGAGTGTGAAATAATTATATCTGTACTCACAGGGTATATCCTATTACATAGATGAGTTGTGCCAAAATTACCATCAATCAGATGTGGAAGTCAGCAGCCAATGTGATAAGAAAGGCTTAGAAAACAACGGTGCAAAGAACGTGATGCTTTTGGGTATCGATGATTATCAATTGCACAAGATCTAAATCGGCCGAATTAATATGAAGAAGTCTATGCCTAGAGCAGTGAGACCAGCCTCGCTAAGAACTGTTTATCTCACTAACTGGACTTTGACTCGCTAATCATTGATACTTGATGTTCTTGAAGGCGTGTGTTGTTCAGTCAAAACAATCGTTGCAGAAATTCCTACACATAAATGAGATCAGAACCAATGTGATAAACTGACTAACAAAACATTCGTAATATTGGGTCTCTAACAATTCGAGGGTAACTGGTGCGATCGTTTTGACTGCTTGCAGAGTTGATGAAAACCATAGTAGGTACATGTTCGTGAATACAAAATACACATCTACGTTGTTAGCCTGAATTCATCGGCGATGAGGTCCTTCTTATCTCAACTCAATCTTCATCAAACTGTCTGTCCCTACGTCTTGCATAGTGCCGATTACACCTTCTTACCGAACTTTCACTCGTCTACACAACCATCCATTTGTCTTTCGGACAAGCTCAACAACAGGTCTATTCTTCCCTACTTTGCATATTTACAAGCCCAAAACCACAGCTTTTACTCATAAAACAACTTTCCCAAAAAAACATGGGTCGAAATATGAAACAAATTGTTGGTCTCCCATACATACAAACTGCATAATATTCAGTTATTGGATTTTGTATGGAGGGATTTTGATTTTGATTTTGACCCATGTTTCTTAAAAGTTGTTCAATTTAATGAGTACAAGCTATGATTTCGGGCTTGCAAATGACCAAAACTACACACTGTACTATGCGATTATTATAAGAATAGGACTGTCAAAACGGCCATATTTGTTTGCGTTTCGCTTCCACTTCAGGGTGTAGGATGTGCAAGAAAAGGAACAAAGATCAAAAATGCCGTTTGACAGTCCTATTCTTATAATAATCGCATTATATAGACAAGTATGATTACAGATTTAAATGCAAGAGCACACAACTCATGAAGGCCTTTGGTATTCATCATTTCAGCCGTACGACGCCCACTGCTGGGCATAGGCCTCCCCCAAGGATCTCCACAACGATCGGTCCTGCGCTGCCCGCATCCAGCGGCTTCCCGCGACCTTGACCAGATCGTCGGTCCACCTTGTAGGGGGCTTGCCCACGGAACGTCGTCCGGTTCGCGGTCGCCATTCGAGAACCTTTCCGCCCCAACGGCCATCGGTTCTCCGCGCTATGTGTCCCGCCCACTGCCACTTCAACTGAGCAATCCTTCGAGCGATGTCGGTCGTTTTAGTTCTCCTGCGGATCTCATCATTTCTGATCGAGCAGGGAAATATCAAGCATCGCTCTCTCCATTGCTCGCTGGGTAACCTTGAGCCTTCTTATGAGACCCATAGTAAAAGACCACGTCTCGCTTCCATAAGTCATAACTGGCAACACACACTGGTCAAAGACCTTAGTCTTGAGACATTGAGGAATTTTGGACGCAAATATATACCGGAGCTTCCCAAACGCTGCCCATCCGAGCTGGATTCGACGTGAGATCTCTTTCTCGAAGTTGGACTTACCTAATTGGATTGTCTGTCCTAGGTAGACATAGTGGTCAACAACTTCGAGTGTAATGTTCCCAACATTAACTGGAGCGGATGCAACATGGGCATTGGACATGATTTTCGTCTTATCTATGTTCATCTTCAGACCCACTCTTTGGGAAGCATTGCTGAGATCTTCGAGCATTGTGTTCAGGTCTCCCAAAGTCTCAGCCATGAGAACTACATCATCGGCAAACCGCAGGTGTGTTAGGTACTCGCCATTGATGTTAATGCCGAATCCTTTCCAGTCCAGTAGCTTAAAAATATCCTCCAACGCAGCTGTGAACAGTTTCGGAGAAATGACGCCTCCCTGTCTCACACCTCGCTGTTGGATAGTATTAGAGCTCTGGTTCTGTAATCGGACATACATGGTGGCGTTTTGGTATAAGTACCTCAGCACCTCGATGTACCTGTAGTCTATTTGGCACCTCTGGAGAGACTGCAGCACTGCCCAGGTCTCGATCGAATCAAAGGCTTTCTCATAGTCCACGAACGCCAAGCATAGTGGCAAGTTATACTCTTCGGTCTTCTGTATAACTTGCCGCAGCGTATGAATGTGGTCTATGGTACTATAACCTTTTCGGAACCCGGCTTGTTCGGGAGGTTGGAAGTCGTCGAACCTGCGAGCGAGACGATTCGTAATGACTCTCGAAAACAACTTGTAGATATGGCTCAGAAGCGAGATGGGTCGGTAATTCTTCAGGAGAGTCTTATCACCCTTCTTGAAGAACAGCATCACATCGCTTCTGCCCCATGCCTTTGGCGTTTTGCCCTCGAGGATGACAGAGTTGAAGAGCTTCTGGAGGACCTTAAGTATCGGCTTACCGCCCGCTCTCAGAAGTTCTGTTGTGATTCCGTCATCGCCCGCCGCCTTGTTGTTTTTGAGCTGCTTGAGAGCCATTCTAATCTCGTACAGGCTGACGTCCGGGAAATCTTCGGTATAGTGTCGGGTAAGTTTGGCTCTAGGTTCTGAAGCCTTACTTTCAACAGGTGTTTGCGTGGAGTACAACTGTCCATAGAAACTCCCATAGAAAATCTCATGTCCTTTGGTATTATCATAATAATATTATTATCACGTTAATTAAATATTATCTCAAACTGCAGCAACAGAATTTTAAAGAAGATGAGTAAAATAATAAATACATAATTTTATATATTACGAAACAATATTTTTTTCAGGTTTATAATGAGTACAGTATATCTGTACTTTGTGATAACATAAAAACTCAGGAATATCATCGTATTAGAAAAGTAAGTGACAATGCACATATCAGAAAAATAACTTACTTAATAAACAATCTGGTCGACTCCACGATACACAATAATCAAAAGTAAGTTAAATCATTTGTAACATTAGTTATTAGTACCTTTTTTTAAGTTATATGATTTCCTAACATTATTATATTTTTATATAACTTCGAAAATTTACATAAACACGGTTATAAATTGTAGGTACCATTGTAGGTACCACAATACAGTATGTTTTTTTACAGGTTTAACAGATGATATTTGTACAAAAGTACTAATTTTAAAAGTATAACATTAAAAATGTCAAGATAGACTATGAACGTTTGACTATAACTGCAATAACAAAACTTCTTACGAAGGTAAGTGAAACGTGACATACAAACAATAAAAAAAAACTTTGCATAAGTAATGACTCGATCACAAACTATTTTTGTAAAATGTTTATCAAAATTATTTGATACCCCAACTTATAGCTTTTTTTTCTATAAACCTAAATCAACCTTCATAAAAGTAAAGTGAAATCGTCACATTTACAATCATTTTTATTCTCAGGTTCAACAATTAAAAAGAGCTGAGGTGACGACAACTCATCACAAGACATCGTTGTATCAACAGTAACACCTTTGGCCTTAATATTATTGTTTTTTTTTATTAAATGTTACGTTAAAACACAATCAAAATCTATGTAAAGTCGAAAATTATTGTAAATTAATATAAATAATAGTAAATTAATTAAAATATAGAAATCCAATAAACAAGTATAATACGACTAGCTGACCCAGCGCGATTTCGTTCCCGTGGCCCTACCCCCTTTTTCACCCTACCCTACCCGTACTCTACCCCTACCCTACCCCTACGCTAACCCTACCCTACCCCTACCCTACCCCTACCCTACCCCTACCCTACCCCTACCCTACCCTACCCCTACCCTACCCCTACCCTACCCCTACCCTACCCCTACCCTACCCCTACCCTACCCCTACCCTACCCCTACCCTACCCCTACCCTACCCCTACACTACCCCTACCCTACCCCTACCCTACCCCTACCCTACCCCTACCCTACCCCTACCCTACCCCTACCCTACCCCTACCCTACCCCTACCCTACGCTACCCTTACCCTACCCTACCCCTACCCTACCCCTACCCTACCCTACCCCTACCCAACCCTACCCTACCCCTACCCTACCCCTACCCTACCCCTACCCTACCCCTACCCTACCCTACCCCTACCCTAGGCAGGCGGAAAACAATGCCCTCACCTCCTCACCCAGATGTTCGAGGGCTAAGGGCAAGACTCGTCCGGGAATACCGTCCGGTCCGGGTGCCTTCTTTTTGGTCTTCAGGCGGGTCAGAACCACCTCTACCTCCTCTTGGGCGACGGGTAGGAAACCCTGCGAAGCGTCCGGCTCGTCGGAAGCGGTGTGCACTAAAGGTCGCACTGACGGGGCCACTGCCGGAAACAGACCGTCCACCACCCGGGACAAGAGTTGAGGATCCATCGACTCGGTGGGGGGCGCTTGATTTCGAAGCCTACTCCTGATCATTCGGTACGGCCGCCCCCATGGATCCCGGTCGAGATCCTCCAAAAACTCGTCCCACGCCCTGGATTTTGCTCTGCAAATGCCGTCACTTAGAGCCTTTTTTGTCTCATTGTAGGCGAGACGGAGGCGGGTCTCTTCAGGTAGGTCACGCCGGACCCTACGTCGGCATCTTTGTAGCGCCCTTCTTGCAGCCAGACAGGTGGCGCGAAGGGAGGAGAGCTCCCCCGACCACCAGTACACATTACGCTTCGGAGGTAGGCCCTTCAGGTGCGGCATGTAGGCGTCACACACCGCCGTTAGTGATGCAACCAGGCGGGCTGCGCGGCTCTCCACCTCTTCATCCTCAAAACCACGGCCCTCAGAGTTCCAGGCCTCCACGATCGCCGCCTCCTCAGCCAATCCCGGTTGAGCTTTGTGGTAGCCCACCGGGGAAATCGACGAAGGGACTCGCCAGGGGGCAGCGGATTACCACTGCTCGAAGAAGACAAGATCCGAAAAGCGATAAACTCGTGATCCGACAAAGTCATAGTGTCCAAAACCCGCCAGTCCCGAACTCTTGCCGCCAGGGCGGGGGTGGCGAAGGTCAGATCCACTATAGACCCACCGGTGCCCCTTACGAACGTAAACCGCCGACCCCGATTAAGAAGGACCACACCCGACGTCGCCGCCCAGTCCAGGACGCTCACCCCTTTGGCCGTGTCGACCCTCTCACCCCATGCGGTGTGGTGGGCGTTAAAATCGCCCAAAACCAGCAGTTGTGCTGGTGCGAGACGCGCCACCACACCGTTCAACCGGTTGAGCCAACTGTCCAGCTCCCCGGTTGGGGGAGAAGTAAACACCCACGAGTGTCAGTTCTCCCCATGAGGCCGCCACATAGCCCGGTCCCCTCTCTATAACCGAGAGGGGAGGGGAGTAGGCAGCAGAAAATGGGGCCACTATGGCCACCGAGCCGTTAACATCACCCGCCCAATTGGGGCGCTGGGGGACGAAGTAGGGGTCGGCGACGACAGCTATATTTACGCCGGTCTCTACCATGTGCTGCATGAAAAGATCCTGTGCTGCAGCACAATGGTTTAGGTTACCTTGGAGGAGGCTGAGTTCGCTGGCCATTAAGACGACATATGACCATTCTCAGCCTCCCTTTGAACATCAGAATCTACGTTTGCCGTCTGCCGCTTAGCGGACCCAAAGTTGTTAGGATTTTTTGCCTTAACTGAGGGGGGTTTGCATTTGCTGCCCCCCATAACGTGATTAGCCGGCAGTTTGGCCTTTTTGCAGACGATGCAGTTTGGCTCCTCTGTGCAGGTCGCTGAGACATGACCCTTGCCCACACACTTGTAGCACGTATCGCTATAATCGACGTCTTTGTGGGGGCACAGCTTTTTAGTGTGCCCTGTGATCATACAACCAAAGCACCGGAGCGGAAGGGGCTCCAGTGCTTTGATGGGTGCAGAAACCCAACCGACAGTGAGACGGCCTGATGCGGCCAAAATTTTCGCGGCAGAAATAGGGCACTTTATCAGTGCGGCCCCGAGTCCTCCGGCTCCCACACGGATAGGGCCCACACGGACCTGTTCCGGTTGGCATTGCCCTTTGGTTGCAACCTCCTCTTTTAATTCTTCGACACCAACTGAGTCATCGAGCCCGGAGACTCGCATGTCAGCGGTCTTCACGGGTCTCGTGACCTGGGCTTCATTTCCCAATATCTCCCGAAGCTTGGAGGCGAACTTGTCAGCCTTTTCCCCGCTGGTGGCTCCAGGGATTTAAAAAACTCGGGCCCCAGTTGCCGACACCTTTACCTTGACCCCTTCAATGCCGAGATCAGCGAGTTTTACACCTTGCCGTGCCTTTGCAATTGTATCGGCATACGTCGATCCCTGTTCCGCCTGTTCAGGAGTAATGGTGAGCAACACGGCTGTCGACTTAGGGGCCGCCAGTTTTGGCTTCTTCTGGGCCGCTTGTGCGGCGGGTTGAACCGATGAGGCTACACCTGTCTTGGCAGTCGGTCCCTACCCCTACCCTACCCCTACCCTAACCCTACCCTACCCTACCCCTATATCCTTCCTTGGACTTCCACGAACATTTCAAGACCAAAATTAGCCAAATCGGTCCAGCCGTTCACGCGTGATGTCGTGACCAAGGGAAATAGGGATTCATTTTTATATATATATAGATTGTGTTGTGTACTACTTACTTACTTGACAAACTAAGTATAGAACTTGGTAGAAATACTTTACAATTTAATAAGGTGTCTTTTTTTACCTATGTTAAGTAATTTTGTTTCATCGTGTATTTTTTATAATCGAATTCATTAATGTGTAAAAAAACGTTCAGCTCATAAAAAGTTAAGTTAAGTCAAAATATTAGGGCGCCACTTTCTATTCAAACACGTCAAATCATGAATAACGTGGCAACACTGACTATATTTTGTACTGAAAAATTTTAGTTCCATTTTATTTAATTTTTACTCTTTCTGGCCAAGCTGTAACTATTACTTAAAATACAGAGTTAAAAAGGCATTGGGGTATCATTATTATTTCAATACAATTTTATCATTATATCGTTATATAATATTATACTACATTCTCAATGTAATTTGATCTTTCATTTAATAGTTTCACTATGATTTTAATATCAGCCAACAAAGTTCTTAGAAAAATAAATAGAGTAAGTATTAATTTTCGCCAGACTGCAACACAAGTTAACCACGCCCGTATCACCAGTATCACCACACCGCATTGCAACTTGCAGACATATCGCAATATAATTTGTTCTGATGGCAATACCTGCACTCTACAATTCGCAGTCCAACTCTCCAAAGACCACCATTTACAGTCCAATAGGGCGATGCACGCGGGCTGCTTCAGCAGCCCGCGCACCAGGGCGAAATACTAGTTAGTTAGTTATATAGCGGCAAAACTATAATACTCGGTGTCAATGTCGGTCGACAAGTTATTATTTTCAGCACACCTTGTAGTAACCATGGTTAAGGTAAGGAGATAATGTTGCGACAGTAAATAGATGGATACAATATATTATGAATTAAATATTATCAGATTGGCCGAGCGGTTTAAAAAGAAAATTGGTAAACAATGTTATACAAAATTTAACTCGATTATTTTATCGATAGGCCTTAAGATATAGGCCTTAAGATATCTTTGGTATATTATATTTGATTCGAAATGTTCATTACGATAGCGAATATTTCAAAATGCCTAATGGGGTTTTTTCACTGTTGTGAAAAGATATTTAATGATGAAGTTCGAGAAAATATAACTTTAAGAATACCAAATTTAATGTGAAAATTACAATTTGAATCTGTTTTATAACAGCCAAATTTTACTGTAGCCTATTATAATTATAACGTAATATAAACAATGGTCCAGGCAATATAATAAAAGTGAAAGTTTTAAGTTTGTGTAAACAGATTTGGATGAAATATTAATTTCATTTTGATTGATGGTTTTTGTCTATACGTTCCCACGGGAACGTAAACCATGCCGGTGCAGTTTAGTTTGCAGTACGTTTGTATAGGCGTAATAAAAGAAAATTCCAACTAAAATAGTCTTGGACTTTGTTTCCAAATTACCGTTTCATTCTAATGATTTAGTATAAATCATGAAAAGAATTGTACAATTAATGTAGATGTACAATTGATGCAGATCTGTTGATGAAATTTTATAGTTCAATGTCGATTATGACACGGATAATACACGAATATTAAATAAAACTAAAAATTACAGACTATGACGATGACTCATCACTCTCCTGCCCTTGTCCCATTTTGTTTGGGATCGGCGCAGCATTACTGTGACTAACTACTGACTGACAAAGACCCCAGCTGCTGTGGGCTTGGTGTCTTCTTGGTCTTCACCGACAGGGGGTGATGCCGTTGACATGTCGAGGTTCACAGTAGGTAAAGAAGCTAGTTGATAGTGTGTTTGACCCTGCTGCTGTACGCTTGGTGTCTTCTTGGTCTTCACCGACAGGGGGTGATGCCGTTGACATGTCGAGGTTCACAGTAGGTAAAGAAGCTAGTTGATAGTGTGTTTGACCCCTGCTGCTGTGGGCTTGGTGTCTTCTTGGTCTTCACCGACAGGGGGTGATGCCGTTGACATGTCGAGGTTCACAATAGGTAATGAAGCTGGTCGATAGTGTGCCTGATTTCGGTTTGGTCTTCACGGGCAGCGGTGATGGAGCCGTACATATCGAGGCACACTATTCATACTGACTGACTGACTAAATCCACTACTGCTGTGAGTTTGGTGTATTCTTGGTCTTCACCGATAGAGGGTAAAGTAGTGGACACGGCGAGGCTCACAGTAGGTTCGATATTCCTTCCTTAGATGTGACACTTGAGATTAATGTACTTAAGCTGATCTAGTACTTCGAGAACGAAGTACTTGTCAGTATGGCCGTGATAGAATATCAAGTTTTGTTATTGATTCAATTTAGTATTTATTACATCTAAATTCATTAAATTAATTTTGGGGATAACATTGTACCTCATTTATCGTGTTTTCATTAAATAGTCGTTTGATTTGTGTCGGTGCCATCCGACAACAAAGCGATATGATATGGAGTTTTGTTATTAATGTCATATAGTTATTTTTACATCTAAATTCATTATATTAATTATGGAGATAACATTTTACAACATGTATCCTGTTTCTAATAAAAAGTATTTTGATTTGTGGCGGGGCCAACCGTCAACAAAGCATGATCAAGCAGTTGTACTTTAATTTGCCTATAAGTACTGAATAATGTGTATAAAATCATGTTATTACTTTTAATATTCATATCAATTAGTTTATTACTGAAATGTAATGTAATATAAAGTATCTAAGTAACGTGTACTTTTACGTGAGTACACGTTACTTCCGGTTGGAAAGAAAACAAATAGATAATTATTGTAATTATTGTATTTATAATTAAGTAAAATCATTCGTGGATCATTGATTTTGGAATACTTTTTCATAATTGTTATGTTTATATTGTGGTATTTTCTGTAATTTCCGTAAAAGGAAATTATCATTTTAATTGGCGGTAGACGCTAACATTTATAAGGCAAGGCAGCCATTTTGGCAGTTCAGTCTGGTTCGAGCCGTGAGCGGAGTACAAGTTAAGTAACTATTCCGTTGTTTCATATTTCTCATTCCTTGTTTTTTCTTGCTGTTTAATGCTGATGTATTGTCTAGTAAATATTGCTGAAGATTTGCCCTTGTTCGAAGGATATTCGGTAACTTGTCGAATGTAAATGCTTCTTTGTTGATAATTTTAAATTAAAGTTGTCCTTATCGGTTTCGAATAAATTATGTGAGTACTGAAATAATATAAAGTAACAGTTTATAGAAAATGCTTGATGATATTCGTAAATGTTGTTTAATCTTTTATCATGACAATTAATGTCGTTGTAAATGTTGTTAAATCTGTTGTATGTTCAACAACGACATGATTATTTATAAATGTCGTTGTTTCTGTTAAAGCTGGTGAGTTTTTTTTCGCACGTTTTTCTTGTCTGCTAAAAGATAGCCTTAACGGGTGGTAGATAAAAAAATAAAAAGACGATTAAAAGAATAAAATAGTTTATTAGACATTTGAGATTTTTATTAATTCTGACCTTATTGAAATAGAAGCTTTATAGTTTTGTTTATAGTTAATTGAACAATTTAATGCTTTTATCAGAATAGTTCTATTTCTATATTATCCGCCCTAAATCTATCACGTGCGTGTTTTTGACCTAACTTCTAATCTTTTAGATTACTTTTGATTTTTACATTTCGTTATTTGCGAGCACCATCTGTCGCCACTTTAAATCAACTTTTTTTTTCTTTATAACTGTCAGAAAAATCCCCCATTACAAAAGCCCCATAACAATGGCACTTTATCTATTAGTCCGAATACACCTTTCTGTACCATTCTTAAGGCGCCGATTCTCGAAAATAGGGTTTTTTAAATTATGGATTACTCGCAAACCACAAGTACTCAAAATTTGGAAAAAATATATTTTATTTTACAGTTATTTATCTAGTGCTTCCGGCCGTATTTTTTCGATAAGTAAGTGATATTTTAGTGTATCAAATAAAATCCCAAACATCCGTCTAATTATAATCCAAATATCCTATTACTTGCAGTATACTTGGTTTTAGTTAATGAGAAACATATGAAAATAATTGTCTTTGAATAGCCGAGGGATTCCGGCCGTCATAAGTTTTTAATTTTTAATTGAAGTTAAGTGATTTTCGATTCGCGGGGCGCTCGCGAGTTCACAGTTCACTGCCGGCTGCCGCTGGGTCCGCGCGAAGTGTATCGAGCGCGGCCGAGCAAGCGTTAGCGTGCCTATTTCGGTCGGGAATCCTCGTCTTAAAACGTTTACATTTTGTATATTGGTACCCACCCGTAACTAAAATTGCTCCCCTTTTCTTTTTATGAATACTATACATACAATCAATGCAAATCGCAGAGTGACAAGGACAGTGTGACTATGACTTATGACATTGAAAAATTAGAAATTTCAAGTGACCAGGGTGCCTACCATCAACTCTTATTGCGGTTTTGTTTAGGACCTAAACTGATCTGCTTCGCTTTTTCGTACCACGACAGCTTAATATCAATGACAGCGATTCAGTGATCATTCAATGACATTTCGCAGCCGCTAAGCTGTCAGATCTCTTATTTGACTTATAACTCGGCCAAGCTGACATGACACCTGCAGGTTATACCCGTCCCTCTCACTCTCCGGGCATGACAGAATCGAATGAAAGAGACGGGTAGAAGAAATAAGGACACAAATCGAGAGCAGTCGCCCGGAAAGCGAAAGGTCGTGGGTTCGAGTCCCATCGGAGCGGAACTGATTTTAATATTTTTACTGCAAACATGCTTAAATTAGTTAAATTAAACTTAACAATGAATAGGCTATTTGACAATATTGAAAATAAATTAAGGATGATAATTAATGATGTTTTCAGCATTATTGTGTTCCGGCAGTTAAAGATAAGATAGCCAGTTTCTCAGTGAGGATTCCGGGAGTAGTGCGCTTCCGTATTAGATTTAAAAAAAAAAGGTTTGTGGTCATCCTTTATGATAATAGCCTAAAGAAGGATATTTCACTATAATCAAACGAAATAATGTATTTTTATCGCAGATTTCACGTTTTTTTTTAAATTTTATTCTTGAGGTAAACGCCTTGTGATTGGTTGCTACTCTGGTGACGTCACATACTAGTAAACTAGCATTATGCTAGGATTCCTCGATTGATCGTTGTTTGGTGTTTGCGTTTTATGTTTTCGGAGTGGTAAATAGTGGTAATATTCGATCTGTGAGCTATTTCTGGAGTTACTTTTTTGTTATAAATAAATAAAATAAATAAATAACTTCTCACATTCACACCAATTATCTAAGCCCATTTTAATTTCATTAAGAAACTGTATCATGGAAAACTTGATAACGGATAAATATATACTTAAATACTTTTTGTTTGTAAATACATACTTAATATTCATAGTAAACACTCAGACCAAGACAAATAGACATGTCCTGTAATTTGCCTTCTCGCTCACTCTTGTGGAGAGGGCCTTTGCCATCCCGGTTCGTTCGCGCCATCTCCGGCTTGCTCCGGCGGGCAGAGTTGTCATCGTCCTCGTCGTCCGACCTCTCGGATTCCGAGTTGACCAGCAGTGGGAGCGATACATCAATAAAGTCCTCCAAAAGCATCAAGATGTCAACTTCGGAGAAGCTCAAGAAATTACGAGCTGCGCGCGGCTAGTGCAAAAGCTTCCTCACTCGCCTAGAAGCGTATTTCGACGCGAGCACTGATCTCGAAATTGAAGAGCTTGAGGCGAGGGAATGCGGCCTCAAGGCGCAATACATCAAGCTGCAGGACATACAGTTACAAATTCTCTGTATAGATGAAAGAGACTATGAGTCGGGACCGCTGGAAGACCGCTACTTTCGTCTGTTTGCTACAATTCGAAAACGTAAACAATCATTAACGCAGGAAAGTGAAAACAGTGTCGGCAATATAAGTGCAAAAAAATGTTAAACTTACCCGCAATCAATATTCAACCGTTTAACGGGCGTGATATTAGTACTTTTCAGTCATTCATGGAATTATTTACAGCAATTATTGATGAAGACTTTCAACCAACCTCAACTGAGAAAATGTATTATTTAAAAACTTTACTCAAGGGTGAGCCTTTGCAAATTATCGAGGGCCTGCCAGCAGGTGATGAGCCATATAAGTCAGCTCTTCAGTTATTAATCAAAAGGTATGACAATCTATCTTTATTAATTTCAAAACACATTAACAACTTATTAGATTTGCAACCTCTTCAGCGTGCAACTGCCCCACAGTTAAGGGAAATTACAACGCAAATAAAACAACAATTAGCAGCACTTAAAATCTTAAAAAAACACGTCGCCTTGTCTCACGCAAATTAGATCCTTTGACTGTGCGGCTGTTTCATTCTGAGAGGGATTGTGCTTCTACAATGCCGTTATTTAGTGATCTATTAAAGTTTTTAGATAAACGAGCTGTATCAATGGAAGTAAGCCCTATGCATAGCAAAAAGTCAAAACCAAAGGGTGTAACATTAGCAGGGGTCGTTGACCACAAACAATCAGCTGTTTCAAAACATTATTACAACTTAAATTAAAACATTTACATTAAAACATTACATTAAAACTCATGACCAAAACGACGGGATTGTAATTTATGCTAAGGAACGCCCAAATGTTTCTGCGGAGGAACTAAACATACTTAATTGTAATAGTTTACTGATTAAAATTGGGTCTGAATTTGCAATATTAGGATCATACAATTATTATTATACAATTTACAATTTAAAATTAATAACTTTTAATTGTAAAAGTATTAAGCGTTCCGTTTCGGATGTATACGCTTTATGTGAGAAAGCTGATTGCGTGGTTCTACAGGAGACTTGGTTACTGCCTTGGGATATTCCGATGTTGGGACAAATTCACAGCAACTTTAGTTATACAGGAAATTCGGCAGTAGATGTCGGCGGTGAGATACTTCGAGGAAGACCATACGGAGGAGTCGCTATTTTATGGCGGAAAAGTGTTTTTCAGTGTGTGTCGGTAATTAAGTGTGTTAGTTCTCGGATAACGGCAGTGAAAATGATTGTAAGTAGCAGATCTTTTCTTATTATTTGTGTTTATATGCCAACAGACAGTTATGACAATTTATTTGAAATGACGCAGTGCCTAGGTGAAATAAATGCTATTGTGGAAAGTTCTGAATTAGAGACTGTTTATATTTTAGGAGATTTTAATACGCTCCCGGATGAGCTTTTTTGTAGGGAAATGTTGAATTTTTGTGCAGATCAAAACTGGATTTGTGCCGATTTTGATATACTAGGTGTTGACTATGGATCGTATACGTTTGTGAGTGAAGCTCATGGTAGTAGGCGATGGTTAGATCACTGTCTCGTCACTCAGTCAGCTCGGAAAACGATTGCAAACGTATATATAGACTACGGTGTCTTCTGGTCGGACCATTATCCACTCATAGTAGATATAAATATACAATGTATAAGAACTAAAGTGCAGCTTAACGCAGGCAACGTTCATAGTAAAATCATATGGGGGACGAGACAGTCAAATCAAATTCACGCGTATACAGAAATTTGTAATAGTAAATTTAAAGACATTCATTTTCCTAACGATTTCATAAAATGTGGTGATAAATTTTGTAGCAACTCGGAACATAAAATTAGTTAAGATAAGTTATACCATAACATTATTCATATTCTAAGCGAAGCGGCAGAACGAACGAGGGGGGAACTTAGAGGGTATAATAATAAAAAGAAGCATTATGTAACAGGGTGGAACTTACACGTCAGTAGCGCGCATAGGGAGGCCCGGCTAAAGTTTCAGATCTGGTTGCAGCATAACATACCTACATACGGACCTGTATATGATGAAATGGTAGAAAGTAGGAAAATATTTAAATCAGAGTTACACTGGTGTCAAAATAATCAAGATAACATTAAAATGGACATTTTAGCCTCACTTCACACAGAACATCATTTTGGAAAATTTTGGAAACAAACTAAGCAATTAAATGTAAAACCGGACCTACCTATGAGCGTTGACGGTGTGAATGATCCAGACACTATAGCCAATATGTTCAAGGAACATTTTAATGTAGAATCTCCTCTCAGTTCTTCACAACAGATGGTCTATGCTGAAATGAGTCACGTGGAAAGACCTGTTAGATTTATGCTTAAGGGATTCACCCGGACGATGGCACGCTCTGCAAATATCCACTGTGCCATCCCTTAGGATATACTTTCGGTAGTTATTCGTCATCACAACCTCATCCATAATTGCACAGACAAAACCTTCGGTTTCACCAAAAAGATCACCGAAACGGAGCCAGGATACTGAGGCTAATAAATCTAGGGCGGGCCCATGGAGAGCCCGGTAGAATCTGCCATGTAACTCCTTGCTTTGCCACACAGTGCTGCGGTCGGACGTACTAAGTACTACAGGTTTGCGCCAGTTTTCTTTTGCTAAAAATAGAGGAGTCAGTCCATTGTCAAGAGCAACTACATCTCTATGAGACCCCATATCGACTTGGAGAAAATACTCCCTAAGATTGCATATCTCGCGGTTATGCAATGTCTTAGCATTTAAGAAGCCACGACCACCGCACTTCCGCGGGATATACAATCTCATGGTCGATGAACGTGGGTGATGCATGCGATGTGCTGTTAGCAATGTACGAACTTTTCTATCCAGGGCATCCAGTTCAGTTTGAGTCCATTTAAGTATGCCAAAGGAATACATCAGTACCGGCATGACCCATCCATTGTATGCGCGAACCTTGTTTCCGCCAGACAAAAGACTTTTAAGTACTTTTGAAAGGCGCCCCAAGAAACGCTCACGCAACGACTGTTTCATGTCAGCATCGTTGATGCCTAATGCCTGTGACATACCTAAATATTTATAGGTTTCGTTTACGGAGAGAGATCTAAGATGAATAGAATCCGAGAGTTGTATACCCGTAGATTCCATTATCTGACCACGCTTTACATGCATGACTGCACATTTGTCCACACCAAATTCCATTTTAATGGCATTACTGAAAGCTTCAGTAACCTTCAGTAACGCTGTCAAATGAGAACTGCTATGGGCAAATAGTTTCAGGTCATCCATGTACAGCAGGTGTGATATTACTTGACCATTTCTCTGTAAACGATAGCCTAACCCTGAACTCTCGAGAAGTGTACTCAGAGGGTTCAAGGCCAGACAGAACCACAATGGACTCAAACCGTCACCTTGGAAGATACCTCGCTCTATTTTTATAGGATCGCCCTGACCTAGAATCCGTCGAGATCCTGGATAGAAAAGGACCGTTCTCCATTTTCGCATGCACGATATCAAGAAAGTGCGTAAAGTTGTATTTATTTTATACATTTCCAGCACCCTCATGAGCCACGAATGCGGCACGGAATCATAGGCCTTCTTATAATCTATCCAGGAAGTCGACAGGTTCTTTCGGTTTCGACGAACCTGTTGGTTAATAGCCATGTCAATGAGGAGTAGCTCCTTAGTACCACGGGCCTCATTCCTACATCCATTTTGAGAGGCGAACATAATAGAATTTTGATCAATGTGTTTATTAATCTTCGACCTCAAAATGGACGTAAGAATTTTATATTGTTTTTGTTTATATTGTTGGCAGACAGGTGATAGGTCTATAGTTTTTGGGGTCCGCAGTACTACCAGATTTATGGAGCAGATGGGTTATGCCTGTTGTCATAAATTCTGGAAGCGATTGAGATAATAAAGCACATTGAAATTGAGATGCTAAGAAAACGTGCGAGCTAGGTAACCATTTATACCAGAAATTGTGCAGTCCGTCCGGGCCTGGAGATTTCCAGTTGGGTAAGGAACGAACTGCACAAACTACGTCTTGGTAGTCAAGGGTTACTTCATTCATATCAGGTATAAGCTCACACGAAAGCTCAACATCCTCCATCCACGCGCCTTCAGAGTGAGTGACTCCTCAATATATCATTGTATTGGGAACTTACAGTAGTAACCATATCATCTCCACGATCACTATCAGCAACGCCAGCTTGCAATGTGGCCGCGGCAGAAGCTTGAGTTGCCGCCTGCGATGCAGTAGTAATGATACGGTTACGTTGCACCTCTGTACGGAGCCGATCAAGTACCGAGTCATCCAACAAGTGACCCCGTTGAATGGCTCGCACCTGATCCGATAGTCGTTGAGCCGAAACGTTGATTGATGGTTCAAGAGCCTGAAACAGAGAAAGCATCCGAACACGATACGCAGTAAGATTAGTTCCTGCCTCTGTTGCCTCAAAATATGCGCGCATGACATTTTATTATATTATTATTATTATAAAAATAATAATAATATAGGCCACCTGCCTTCAAAGACCCAAAAAATTTTGTCAATTCCTTGAGTAATACATTACAAAATATTTCAAACGACGAAATATTGCTAATATAAACTAGATGCTAGTTATAATCAACAATTTTTTTTATTTAATAATAAACTGAACAAGAAAATTTAATGGGTATTTTTACATCTCATAGATAGGTAAGGAAACATTTACTTAAAATAAACTTCGTCTTTCTCATCGAAGAGATTATACTCGACCGAATTCTCTGATATTTGCAGCAAATTAACAGATTTTACAACACAATTTTCAGGCAGTGTATCATCTTAAATACACGTTTGGGTTTTATAAATTTAACATTATCACCGTGTCGTATTGTCTTAAAATAGGAAACTGAATAAACTTTTTCAGAGTTTTTGATATTATTAATAATGCCGATGTAATATGTCCATTTGTGGGAGGAGTAATACCGTGACACAACAGTATCTCCTATTTCCCACGTACATTCATTTTTGTCTAAATTGATTATATTTTCTTTTAAGTACTTATGAATTTCTTTTCCAAATCTTGAATTCTGATCTTTATTCATATTATGCTCTTTGACACTAATGGGATTTTTATTTAATATTTTTGAGTCTTTTTTACAATTTGGTTCAATATCTTCCTGATGTATCTTCTCTATCGTTTCAAATATTTATTGTTCAATAATTTCCATATTTCTCGCACAAGACAAATATTTGTGTGCATGAACATGTCTATTTGTCTTGGTCTGGGTGTTTACTATGTATATTAATTATGTATTTACAATCAAAAAGTATTTAAGTATAATATTTATCCGTTATCAAGTTTTCCATGATACAGTTTCTTAATGAAATTAAAATGGGCTAAGATTATTGGTGTGAATGTAAGAAGTTATTTATATTTATATATTTTATCATCGAACTCAATTAGTTCTAGTGTTTTATTATCACATTTTTTGTTAAAGAAATTATCATCTTCGTCAATATCTATTATGTCACTGTCACTGTGGTGCATACTTATTTCAATATCTTCTGTTGTTGTAGACCCGCTCTCTACGTTTTTTGATACTTTAATAGTTTTCTTATTTTCTTTCTTGTTAAATGCATTTTTTTTTACGTTGTATTTTTTTATTCTGTCCACAAGATGTAGCTTTATTGTTTTCTTTATTAATGTCATTTGAATCCTCGATGTCACTTAAATTTCCACACACTTTGACAGTGATATTACTTTGCAGTCCAGTAAATTCGTCAATTTTAACGTCAGTCTCTAACTTTCTCTTTTTAGTGGTAATGTGATCAGTTTTTTCCTTTTTATTTTTTTTCATTCCGATAATGTTACTTTGCACATCCAGTAAAATTAACAATTTGGATATCCACATATTTTGCTACATCTGTATCATCATCCAAGTAAACAAGCTCTAGTGATTTATTATCACATTGTTTGTTACAGCAATATTCATCTTCTGTTGTTCTAGACCTGCTCTCTACGTTCTTCTTTTCGTTTTTGTCAAGTGTTTTTATGTTTTTATTGTAAAAAATTGTAAATACCTAATACGATTTATTCAACTTATGCGAGTATTATATTTATTGCAATCCCTCTCCGCTATAGTATCTATCATCAGACCCTCGTCATCATGTGTAGTGGAAAGTACATAATGTAGGTAGGTACTCACCAGGTTTGAGGTTGTTTGCCGAAATTCAGAACTTTTTCTTAAAAATTAATCCAACAAATTGTACCAAGATGACTTTGTACGTACACATTATCAGTTCACGATCCAGTCCCCATAGATGATTTCACTTTTTTTCGCTCTTGCAAATACTGGCTCCGCAATTTTGTTATTTTACCAGTTATTTCTTTGGGACCAAAACCCTCAATCCCCATTTCTTGTGCCAAAGCATTGAGATCTGCATTTTCTAGCTTCTCAATTTTTATAGTCTTTATGTTCCGTATTCCACAAACACTCACGGTCTCTATATACTTAGCTCAACAAATTTAATTACTTCAGTATTTCTGAATTTAAAAGATTTTTCACTCATTTTAGCTTTTTGCGCAGTCACTTGTACAAAAAGTTCAAATTAGAATGAGCGAGCTCGCCTTCAAATATTGGTCACAACGGATTTGTGCAGTAATCGAACGTTCGAGCAAAAATGTCATACGAGTGTAAGTTTACACAGATTAGAAACTCGTACGCGATAATCTCCCACGAAAAAATCATCAAATGTAAACAGTGCCCGTAGTGTAAGTTTTTATGTCAAAAAACGCAAACTATTACGATTGCGTATTTATGTCAATTTGTATGAAAACTGTATTGGCGCCTCTAGCGGCGAGTAGCGCGCTTATATAGTTTTCATACAAATTGACATTAATACGCATTCGAAATAGTTTGCGTTTGCTTGACATAAAAACTTACACTCGGGGTACTGATCATACGATTCTCGAAAGGTGATTATCGCCTTTCGAGAATCGGATACGAATATCGTATGCGAGTTTTTGCTAATATTAACTGTGTAAACGTAGGCGGGCGAGAATCGCCTTTCGAACTCGACAGGCGAGTTTCGCCAGGCGAACGTACGAGAAACTCGCCTTGTCTAAATGACTCTTAATACACAATTACGCTTTCTTTGCTGAAGAGCTCGACAATTTCTGATGCAAGTCTGTAAAATTCTTCAGTTCCAATTTTGCCGGATGGCCTTTTTTCAAGCGTATGGTGTATTACAAGTGGGATATGCGTGAATGAAAGACGAGTGTTAACAACAGACTGATCAATTTTTTAGAATGTAGGTTCTACATTACCCATCACCAATACACGCACACAACGACATTTAGGCTTGCTTCGCCTCATTTCTCCCCCTTAAATCCTTAAATACACATACATAAAATTTAAATATTATAGGGTAGCCGACCCGGCCGGTGGTGGTGAGGATGACGTTTCCCTGAAACGGGTCACCGGCGCAGGTGCCCCCGACTCAATGGGATTGGAGGACGTCGCGCTGCCGATTTCTTTGTCCGACAATTTTGTACAGTTATCGTCATCCATTCCACCGGACGCGTCTTCGAACATGTCATCTTCGGCTACCTCACTAAGTTCCTCCGTGGCCGACTCCCTATCCTTGCCTGCCGGCACAATGCTGGTGCGCGACAGTGAGTATCTATTTCGTTATAGAAATAGAAATTATTTGCTAATAAACATGGTATAAGAGATGTTACAAACAAATAGGACCATACATGTTTAGCTAAAATTAATTAGCATGCAAATTACATACAGACTTATTTTAAATTAATGCAGAGCACAGACATAAATAACAAAAAGAAAAATAGTTATTCCATGTTCCATTTCAATCAAATGTTACTTAAAATTCTTTAGGTCATACATGGTATGGGATAACAACCAAATTCTGAAATGTTTTTTAAAATTATATACACTAAGGACTTTTAACTCATTTGGTATTTTGTTGAAGATTTTAACACACATTGCCAAGTTGCTGTTAACATATTGAGATGATTTTGGTGTGTTATGTAGGACTAACCTATTTGAATTGGATCTCTTGACCCGAGACGTTGACTTGACGTTGACCCGTCGGCAGTAATTGATCAGCGTGTCTGCGACATTCTACGCCCTTCCCTATATCCACCCTGTACGATACCGGTCCCATAACTTTGACAATTCTACCAGCTGCCCACTTGTCCCCCTTCGTGGTGTAGTCGCGAGCTAGTATTTCGTCGCCTGCTTGATACTGTGGCTGTGCGCCGCCCGCGCGCTCGACTCGGTGCTCTTTCGCAGCGCGCACCGTGGCCGCCACATCCGCCTCAGCGCGTCGAGTCGGCCGCGCAGGCATCGCCCTAACAGCGCCACCGCTGGGGACACGCCCGCGCCGGTAGTGGCATGTTCACAGTTTCTATACTGAAATAAAAACTTACTTAACGCTGTGCTCAAGTCTTCCCCCTCGAATATCGCCCTCTTTATGGCTTTTTAACAGTTTTCACTGCATTCTCTGCGGCGCCGTTACCTTGCGGCCTATAAGGTGCCGAAGCGACATGTTTTACACAGTTTTTCTCACAATACTCCTTGAATTCAAAGGATGAAAATGGTGGGCCGTTATCAGTCACGAGTTGCGATGGTAACCCAAAATGTGCAAAAATACTGCGGAACGCTTTAATCGTCAAACCCGCATTTGTACCTCTCATAGGTACTACCTCGATCCACTTAGAGTGGGCATTGACTAAAATCAAATAACGCGTGCCAGCACAATCCGCGAAGTCTGCATGTAACCGTTGCCACGGGTGCAGTGGGAACTCCCACGGGTGGAGTTGGGCTCGCGGGGCCGCGTCCCTGATCGCCCTGCACGCGTCGCACCTTCTACACAGCTCCTCTATCTCGTTGTCCAAGCTAGGCCAGTATACATAGTTAGGTACGTGACAAATTCTTCATTTTGTTCATGCCCAAATGGCCATCGTGGATTTCTGCTCACACCTGATTATGTAGTGTAGTTGGGACTACCTTTTGTATTTATACATCAAACAGTTCTGGTTTATTGTAAGATCTGTTCGAGAATTAATTGTTAACCACTCAATGGTTCCTTGCCTCCTGGAGGCAAGTATTTTTACCCGCCCCAATGGTTCCTTGCCTCCTGGAGGCAAGCTGACAGCTAATTAAAATACTTTAATTAATTGTGTCAAATCACTCTCTGTTCCTATCCAACTTATAGTAATCTTAATCTAGACACCTTATTTTAATCGTAGAACAAGAAATTGGTCCAATTTAATAAAAATTTGGCGTATTATATTCGATTGAAGTTCGCCGACTTGCTTGCCTCCAGGAGGCAAGGAACCATTGCGTGGTTTAGGCAATGTTAGCTAAGTATGGAAAAATAAAATATAAAAATATAATTAAATATATTGTACTAAATATGTTGTAATACATTAATATATACTTCTCGTACCCTCAATACCCATAAAAAGTATATATTTAAAATTTATCTACTTTCAAAAAAGAAGTCGATACGAAATCGATCCATACTTTTGTAGCCTGTAAGGGTGATTCTTTACTTACATTTTTATATCTTTAATTAAACAATATTTTTCTAAAAGAGAGTTATCTTTTTTTTACTTTTATCTAATAACAACATTGTAAACTATTATTTTAACACAAATTGGTCTGTAATAATTGTTTATTTATTAGTATTTATTGCATGTTTTAAAAAGAAATCGGTAAAATATTTCCTTTTCTGCAACTTCAACTCGCTGTTTCTAATTTAATCGTAATAAAAATCCATCTACAAATCATACAATCTTATTGCAAATTTAACTAGCATTATAAATCAATAATTAGTTTTTATTAAATACTTCTAGTTTTTGAGTAAAACTTAATTTAAAGCCGAGCGAGCGAAGCGGAGCGGAGCGGAGCTGTGCTGAGGAACCATTGCCCCGTAAGCATATTTAAGCGTGCGTAACCATTGAGTGGTTAAGGAAGATCGTGATGTGGATGGTGTCGGAATTCCGCTTTGTGATCGTGTACACCAGGATCTTGCACATTTTTCACCCAGATCAAGAGTGTTCAAAAACACTTACATACGGGAAGACGATCGCCATTGTGCCATGAATGGTATTTCAAAGTGAAATTTCTACGCGAGCATTCAATATTTTGTCTTCGGGTAGTAGGCACTATTTGGACAACCAAATTTGCCACATATACTTTGCGCTGTTCCCAATTTAAGTTTTGCCAAAAATTTGTATAAATAAATAAATAACTTCTTACATTCACACCAATTATCTAAGCCCATTTTAATTTCATTAAGAAACTGTATCATGGAAAACTTGATAACGGATAAATATAAACCTAAATACTTTTTGTTTGTAAATACATACTTAATATACATAGAAAACACCCAGACCAAGACAAATAGACATGTTCATGCACACAAATATTTGTCTTGTTCGGGAATCGAACCCGAGACCACTGGCGCAGAAGGTGGGTAGCCTACTCCTGCGCCAAATCGGTCGTCAAATGTTAATCGGTGTATGTATGTTCTTTCTAACTTCATCTGAAAACTGATGGTGTGACGTTATGATGAATATTGAACATTTTCGCGAACTGGACGTTTTGCGAACTGGACATTGTGCGAATTGGGCATTATGCGAACTGGGCATTATGCGAAATGGACAATCTGCGAACTGGACATTGTGCGAACTGGACGTTTTGCGAACGCTGGACATTTTTGACATTATGCGCCTAAACGCATCGACGTTATCGAACGAATATTTAAATATTGTAGAAGAATGTTTACCCGTTAGTTGTAAAGACATGGCTAAAGAATTAGAAAAAGAAAGCTTGTTATGTAGAATTAAACAAAGGTTATGTGCTTTTTGGGTAGCCCGCCTAAGGACCGGTTGCGATGATGAGAAAACTGTATATCAGGACAAATCTCAATCTCATAAATGCCATGTTGTTTAATATATTCGCCATAATACGAGCAAGCCTGTTTTACCTGATACGGACCTAAAAAATTAAGTTTTAAATCACTCTCGTTACATTGTAGTCTGGCAGAAAAAGTACAGGGTAACCCTATTTTACACCATCAAACCCCTATTATCCGTAATAATAACATGCCATCTTTTGCATTGTTAGACACTGACGAAACTGAAATTGAAACTATAATAATGAGTTTAAGAGATGACTGTGCTGTTGGTTGGGATAGTATCCCGACCAAAATAATAAAACAATTTAGACATATTTTAATACCTCCTCTGACATGCATTTTCCAAAAATGTCTGGCAGCGGGTACTTTCCCTAACTGCCTAAAAAAAGCTATTATTGTTCCTATTTACAAATCAGGTGATAAAAAAGAAGCTACAAATTACAGGCCTATATCTTTGTTACCAGTGCTATCAAAAATACTGGAAAAAATTATAAATACTAGACTCATCAACTTTTTGGAGAAAAAATCGCTTCTATCGAATGCTCAATTTGGTTTTCGGCCCAAGTTATCAACAGCTGATGCTGTACATAAATTAACAAATTTTGTCGTTGAAAATCTAGACAAACGCAAGCACACGATAGGTATTTTCCTTGACCTTGCAAAGGCTTTTGACTCAGTTTCCATACCGATCTTGTTGCGCAAGCTTGAAAACATAGGAATAAGAGGTACCCAGCTAAAATTATTTACAAGCTACCTAGAAAATCGAACCCAATGTGTAAGGGTGGGTAATGTGATCAGCAAGGAGCAGGAAAATACTTGTTTTGGAGTGCCTCAAGGGAGCATATTAGGATCTACCTTATTTTTGATCTACATTAATGACCTATGCAATTTAAATTTCGATCATGGCACCATCATAACATATGCTGATGACACAGCTCTTCTCTTTTCGGCGGATTCCGAAAACGAAGTAATCAAGCGGGCACAACATGGCTTCAATGTGGTTAACAAATGGCTTCAAGCTAATTTACTAACACTTAATGCTGAAAAGACCAAGTGCTTAAAGTTTTCCATTCGCAAATCCACCCTTACATCAAACCATACAAAACTACGTGCTCATTTCTGTAACACCCCATGTGATAATATATGTGTGTGCCCACAGATTCATTTTACCGATAAAATAAAATATCTAGGAGTAATACTAGATGACACACTTTCGTTTAAACACCACATAGAAACTCTAAATAATCGAATCCGTAAGATGATATTTATATTTAAAAAAATTCGCCATATTGCTGACGAGTCTTTAATCAGACAGGTCTACTTTGCACTTTGCGAGTCCCTGCTAACTTACTGTATTACCTCGTGGGGTGGAGCTGGTAAAACTTTATTATTGACCACTGAGAGAGCTCAAAGAGCGATACTCAAAGTGTCCACATTCCGGCCATTCCTATTTTCCACAACGCTTCTCTATAAAAATTGTAAGGTTTTAACAGTTAGACAACTATTCATATTGAGCACTATACTAAAACAACACGCATCCCTTCCATACAGCACTGAAATAATAAACAAGAGGCGGAAAGATAAAGTTGCTACACTACAGAGTGGAATTAAATTTACCTTTTCGACCAAATTTTACTTATATCTCGGACCGTTACTTTACAATAGATTAAATGCCCAAGTAAACATCTATTCATTATGCCTGCAAAACTGCAAAAAAGTAATAAAAGACACTCTGCAAAAGATGACGTATGACGATACAGAGGAGTTACTTGTTGTGCTAAAGTAACATTATAATATAAGTAGATTGTAAATAATTATAATTAATATTGTTTTATTATTACTATAAGAGTGCAGCTTAAATATCAAATATATATACTAAAAATACTTACATAAGAATTGTTTTTAAATCTAAGGTTTTATTTACCGATTAGTATATTTTTAGACTTTATTTAGCCTGAAACACAGGGCCACCTAGTTCAGGTATAAGAATAAATTTATATTCCTTACTCTATTTTTTCTCGTAATGTTTTAAATTGTGCCTACCTAGTAGATTATTAATACACGTATGCGTTGTTTGTTTATGTTTACTAACATAGTATTTAAGAAGAGACTGACCTAATTAATTAATTATGTATGCAAAAAATTTGTAAATGAATAAATGATTTTATTATTTTTTATTTTTATTGTAGAAAATAATTTAGCGCAGGAAGATTTGCATCAATATTTTGAAATATCGTCGCCGTAGAACGAAAAGTCACCAAGTAGGTCAAAACGTGTTTTGAGTTATGGAGGTTTAAAATTAAAAAAAAACAAAAAAAATCATAACTAGGTTTTGGTGCGCGGTAATTCTAATTTTCTAGTTTTGTGTCTTAGAAAATAGATAAAGGCATAAGAGAATATTATTATTTTTAATAACTTACTTATAACTATTAAAATAATGGAAAAATACTAACTTAGTTATTTTTTACCCTCAAATCCTGAACCTAAATTTTTAATTATTGAGATTTAGTGACTTTTTCTCCAATGCCTGGACCATTTTTAAATAGAATAAATCTAGTTAGTTAGATTATTACTTATATTAGGACATTGAATATGTGGAGAGTGAAGCAACTAGTAAAGGAAGACTGATGGTGTGTCTTCCTTCCGGGCTAGGGTGTTGTTAGCCCGGGGACAACTGTCCGATGGTTGTATGTCGGAGTTCGTATATATGCGAACTTGGTGGATGAACTTCGTAAGCGCGATCTAGGTTCTGCGTACAATCAGTGGTTGAGTTTCCTTGTGTAGTACAGAATGCCGACACCACAAACAGGTATGTGCAACGTAGATTGCATGTCAGCGGTGAGCACAAGATAGGTTTCGTCTGCTATAGATCGCTCCTTATCACATGCTTTGGCAGTTTGTGCCGCGACTTTTCTCTCAATATGAGCATCATAATCTTCTTTAAGATTATCAGGCCGACCTGCACTATCGAACCGTGTACATGTCATACAGAGATCCTTTTTTGGAGTGAAAAATGATAAGTTAAATTCAGATCCAAATATTATTTTGTAAACATAAAATGAACATGGGGTATCATTAGTTGATGACATTTTTTCTTTGTACATCTCGTACATCTTGGCAATGCTGAGTTTGCTCTCCAAGTATTGTCTTTGGGTAGTTTTTCTGCAATAATGAGATTCAAGTCGAGGAAAGGAATTAATGTGATCAATTACTTTTTGTTCGGAATCATTGTCGGTTTTATTACTAGGAATATGGGAACCACGCCCATCTTTCCCCTCAAAAATGCCGTACTCGTTCTTTTGTCTGACAGCTTCATTGACCGGTCCATTTGAAATGCACAATGTTTTTAGGAAAAACTGCTTACATACTCTTATTTTAGAATCATTTTTGTTAAAATAGTATTCATATGAGGCAGATCGATGTTTATCTTTTGAAATAAGAACCTTCAATGTTTTTACAGGTTTGGAAACTATCAATTGCAATAAAAACTGTTTTTGTGCCACATAATCCGTAATCTTCCAGTACTGTTGACATAGCGATACTCTATCATCTTGAGTAAAGTTATTCAAACAATGAAAGCGGCATTTTGTATCACATTTCGCGGTCTTAGGCATCTTAGCAGGCATGGTTTTCCCATTTTTATTCTTATATAGTAAACAATTGTGTCTATTCGCTTTTGTTTGATTCTTTTTCCATTTACTTGGACAGCATTTTTTCCATCGTTTAATATTTTTGTTCTTTGTGGTAGCAGTGGTAGCTGATGCCAAGTTTTGATCTTCATTAGATTCTTGTGTATTTGTTTCTGGATTATTGTTTTCGTCAGAGTTTGAAATGGTACCATTGGAAGCCGATGCAGGTTTAAGAGTTTCAATAGATTCCTGAATTTCAATCACTGCTTTTTCATTTTCATCTGTGTTGTTAGTTGGTATTATTAGTTTCTGCTGTTCATTAGATTTTTCGTTTTCATTGACAAAGATATTACTAGATGTATTGCGCTTTATGTTGGAATTCTCAGGTTGATTTCTAACTGTATAGTTACTTATTGTATTCTTAGTTTGTAAATAAGAATTTAACAAATCATCGCTATCACTGCTATCACTTGAAAGTTTTCTAATTACTTTTCGTTTATTCTTTATATGGCGTTTCTCGTCAGAATCTGGATACCAAGAAACGCTTGTATCAGAGACATCACGGACAGGAGAACTACCCAAACGTTCGACACCGCTTATAACAGAAAACGGACTCTTTGGTAAGGCATCGTTTTCTTGAACCAAGTTTTCTTTAAGGACAAGTTCGTAAGGAGTCATAGCAAAAGAGTTTGAACATAGCTCTTCAGTTGGTGTATTTAAAACTGAATTAGGATTATTGACAGCAACATCTTGTTGTAAAATCAAGTCTTCAAGATTAATGAGATCATCATTTGCGTTATTTATAACTAAAGGAGCGGACTGTGGCTGCTGGATAGTGGGCAATTTATTTGGACTAAATACAGCAGAAGGTGGAGCAGACTCATAGCAGTCTGTTTCTAAAAACTAAGTTTTTAGAAAAAAATAATCATTTTTATGACAAGCTTTTGTCATCTAAACCAAACTTGCATACAAAATTTTAGCTCAATCGGACACTGGGAAGTGGGTCAAATTAAGCTTGCAAGATTTGACCCGAACGGACATACATGCATACATACACTGCAAGTTAAATAAAAGCTTGTAAAAAGCAAGCACACACACTTCAAAGCTGGCAAGCATTGAGTGCTACAACCAAAATAGTTGCACACATCGTTGCATAACCTCTCAAAAAGTCAACCCACTGAGTGCCAAAACCAAAAAATAAGTAGTAGGTATAAATAATTGCACACTTTAATATCAAACAAAAGTATCAAGTCATTCAATGCCACACCATAACCGTCAATACTTAAGAACTAACAAAAAAAAATTACACTTCTCAAATCCTGTTTGTCGCTTATTGGTCATCTGAACAAGTAGGTACCTAGAAAATGCACCAAAATTGCTTTTATTTTATGCTTGAGAACATTACCAGTTCTGTTTTTGTGGGGTTGACGGCTAGGTCATGTTTCCTACACCAGCTTTCCACTTTCTTGAGAGCAGCCTGCATGGTGTCACAAGTTATGCTCGCCTGCGGACCCATTGTTAAAATGGTGATGTCATCGGCGTAACCTATGGTGTAAAAGTGACTAGAATTGAGGAGTGAGATTAGGTCGTCTACTACCAGGTTCCAAAGCAGTGGAGAGAGAACGCCTCCCTGGGGGCAGCCTCTCGCCACAAGCGCCCTATGGCTCCCATCGTCAGATACCTGTACCACTCTGTTGCGAAGCATGTTGACAATCCAGACTATCAGCACCTTGTCTACACCTCTCTTTACAAGCGCGTCCTCAATACTACCGAAGGTAGTCTTATCAAAGGCCCCTTCAATGTCGAGGAACGCGCCAAGGCATATCAGTTTGTTTTGAAACGCCTCCTCTATCTTACCGACTAATTGATGGAGCGCCGATTCTGTGGATTTGCCAGCACTATAGGCGTGCTGATGTTTGTGTAAAGGATGTTCCTTTTGTATTACGTCTCGTATGAACCATTCACATACCCTTTCCATGGTCTTCAGCAGGAAGGAGGAAAGGCTAATGGGACGGAAAGCTTTCGGGTTTGTGTAGTCGGACCTACCAGGTTTAGGTATGAACACTACCCTGACTTCCCTCCAGGAGTATGGGGTGTAGCCATGCGCCAGACAGGCCTGAAGAAGATGGGTAACGACCGCAACAAGTTGCTTATCCCCCCATTGTAGAAGAGCTGGGAAGATGTTATCCGTCCCTGTTGACTTAAAGGGCGAGAAGCTTTTAATTGCACCTCTTACCTTTTCTTGTGTTATCACCTTTTTGGCCAGGGACCAGTGGTCATCTGTTGGGTGTGTTGTTACGTCCTGCCACTCGATTTGCTGCAGAGGCTGGCAGTTTGGAAAGTGGGTTTGTAGGAGAAGTGCATTTGTCTCCCCCTGGTCCAAAGTCATAGAGCCGTCAGGTTTTCGCAGGTTGCCCAGTAGGCCAGGTCCCTGGTTGGACATTACCTTTCTTACCCGATTTGCTTGTTTTGTGGAGTTAATCTCATTGGTGAAGCGTCTCCATGAGGCAGATCTCCAGTATCTTATCTTCTTCTTGTATTCAGCCTTAGCAGCTCTGTATCTGTCCCAGTCATAGTCCTCGGATGTATTCATAGCCCTGTTAAACCGCCTTCTAACGGTTCCCCTTAGCCTTTCGAGCTGAGGGCCCCACCACTTGTGTTCGTCGTGGTGGTTTGAAGAAGGGGTCTTTAGCGGGCATGCTTCTTCATAGCATTGAGTTAAAATGTTTGTAATACCAACTACCTTAGACTCCAGCTTAGCAGTTGACTCAACATCAGTCCAGTCGTGGTTGGTGTTTAGTTTCTCAGCTACGAGTTTACTGTAAACTTGCCTGTTGGTTTTCTCCAGGGAGCGGGAACTTTAATAAGTACCTGTATGTCATAGCGAATCCATCTGTGATCAGAGCAAGACGCCTCATCGGAGACATGCCACCCTGTTACCCCTGAGGCCGCTAGTGGTGTAGCAAGGGTTAGATCGATTATCGTCCTGGCTCTTCTGGTGACGAAGGTAGGTTTGTTACCTCTGTTCATTATATCTAAGTTAGTAGTAAGGAGAAACTCAATTAATTGGTTACCTCTGTCGTTGTGTTTTTCCATACCCCACAGAGAGTGGTGGGCATTGGAATCTGTTGAGATGATTAGTTCCATGTTGTGTTCCCGGCAGAAACGGACGAGGGAGGATACTTCCTCCGACGGTATACGCTCCTCTTCAGGCATGTAGGCTGAGGCCATGACCAGTTCGTGGTTGTCATCACCTTGTTTGAGATTTATTTTAATTGCACAAGTATCCCTGGAACAGAAGTTAAGCAGGGGTTGCGCATCTATGTCTTTTGATATGTAAATGCAGGATCTTACATTACCTGTAGTAGCATATACGAGCTTACCTCCTAGGCTGGAGAGACCTCGTACCGTGCCGTCCCTGATCCACGGCTCCTGTATCAGGGCAACAGCTGTGTTATTAACCTCCAACCAGCGACGTAGTTGAGCAGTTGCAGTGATGCTATGCTGGAGGTTTGCTTGGAGGATCTGGGCTTTAGAAGGGAACGCCATCTCCAATGGCGACATCCTCTAACCCCATGTCCCCGAGTCCCAGAAGCACGTCTTCGTTATTAGACGAGGACTCTGCGTGGGTGGGGCCCGCACTAGCCTCGTCCATAACGGACGCTGCACCTGGTTGGGATGTGTTCGTGCCCTCTGAGTTTGAGAGGGCAGGTGTGTCAGCACTAGTACCCGGTGAGGGCTCATGTGTGTGAGAGGGGTGTGTCCATGTCAGGGGGCATAGCGAGATTGTCGGAAGGTGGAGAGTCGACGTACTTCCCCTTCGCGTTCCTAAACTTTACATAGACATTGCCCGAAATAAAGTGTAGGCGACGCCCTCTAGCCATGATAGCCGGGACTATGTCCTCCGGCACAGACACCACCATAAAAGTCGTTTGGCTGGTCTCCTGCTGGTAGAACCCGTTCACTAGCCAGCGGTGTGGCTGCACTTCCGGGTTCATCCAGCTCAGAGCCCCTCCAATCGATCGTTGATCCCGATTATAGATTTTGGGCAAGATGATTCCGCATAGAACCCTCCTCGGGATGTCCTCTGCTCGCAGAATGGCGAGTTCTCCCAGGTCCGGAATGCTAACCTCCTTAGCCCATTTGTTGACCCATTCAAGGGTTGTTTGATTTGCGGCCGCAATCCGCAGGCTGCCATCATCGTACGTGGGTCTACCACTAAAGGCGATAGCCCCCGCCGGGTAAATACGGCGGTCGCACTCACGCCAGATGGCGTCCTCGAGAGCAGCCTCGACCAGCCCCGCCATCTCTCTGGAGATGAAACCCGAAAGAGATGTCAAGGCAAGCCGGGCCCCAATCGGTTTGGCTGCGGCTGCGGCGTAGGTGCCGGCCGGTCTGCCACCAGCCGATGCAGGCTTCTGCTTCTTGGCCTCGCCCCGAGGAGAGATAGTCTCATCAAGGCGAGCCCTCTTGGCTTTCGGCCTGGGTCGGCTGGTCGCAGATGCGGACGGGTGTGGTACTAGGCCTTTCCCCCCCGCACCAGAGGTTCCTGGGGTTTCCCCCTGTTTCCCCGGCGCAGCCTGAGGGCCCCGACTTGCGGCCGCCAGTGGGGGCTGAGTTGCAGACGAACCTGCAGAAGCCTTAGCCCGCCCCTGGGGGCCGCATTCGGTGCCCTTGGGTGCAGACCCCGTGTCAGAAGTAAGGGAGGAGGCAGCGGCTCGGGCAGCCTGAGCACGTTCCTGATCGCGCTGCCTCTTACCTTTACGTGTACGGGCCTTCGCCTTAACCGTATCGGTCTTCGGTTTGTCTGTCAGGGTAGGACCCGAACTCTTCCCCTTTGCCGGGGTTTCGCGGTTCCTTCCCTTTTTCCAGACCACCGTCGTCCAGTTTCGGTCCAGGTTCCGGTTCTCCTGTATCTGTTCAGGAGTGCGTGTGTCCGTAGGAGTTAAAGATTGCTCTGTCACCCCGTGTGTGGTGTTAGTGCCCTCAGGTTGCCCTTCGGGTGTAATTCCTCCCCTAGAGGGGTCCGAATGAACGGAACCCTCTGGGTCCGGAGTAATTGTTGTTTGCCCATTGCTGAGCGTGGCGGAAATGGTTTTCAAAGAATCCATAAAGTAAAATAAAGTAACTTCATCCGGCTAGCTTCCCACCCTCCATGGAGCCCGCACATTTGGGAGTGTCCCGCCCAGAAAGTGGACAAGGTACACTAGGATTACTAGCCGGATATAGAAGGGGAGAGTTGGTCTCAGACGCGAGATCGGAGGTTCGTTAACAGACGGCTGGTTAGCCGAAACCAGACGGTATCACCAGTTGGTCCATCTGCACTCACCTCTTCACCATGGTCCTAACCGCCCTGAAGGCCCCCCCCCCCCCCCACCTCGCTGCGACCCTCTGACGGGACGCATGACCGGCCCCTGCTTTATCAGGATTTTGTTTTGCACAATCTTATAATAATCACTGTTTTTTTGACGTAACTACACTCGTCAATTTGTCATCCTGATGTTCACGAATAAAAGAGGCGTAATCAAGAACTAAAACCTAAGAAACCAACGAAGAACCTATATTCTAGGGCCAGTAATCATTTAACATTAGTTCGTTTTTATTTTTTCTTATAGCACATATCGGACTAAAAATGAAAAGAGCAAAAGAAAGTGGAGCATATTATCGAAATAAGAAAAAAGCAAAAGAAGAAAATGTTAAGAAGAATGAAGGAGCTTTATTGAAGTATGTGAAAGTTTCGGAGACGAAAGAGTCTACGCAAATTTTGCAAGATTCTAGGCCGGGGCCTTCGGGTATGAGTACTTTAAAGACTACTGAGGCTCAAAACCGAGAATTGGATCAAATAGAACAAGTACTAGATACCAACGAATCACCTTTGTTTGATGGTGAGAATTTGTCAGAATCAAATACTTTTGCTGTGACTGGTGAAATTCCGACACTCGCACAAAATATAACCGATTTTGATGCCTATGACATTGGAAAATGGCCTGAAATTATAAATTTAAACATGAGGTTGCTATTGATACAGAGAGGCCCTGAAGTCATTCAACACATGAATACAAATTTCTCTGAAGAGTCAACTGTCTCACGCACAATCCAGTCAGAAATAGAGTCGACTAAATCAAAAGCAATATCGAGACGGTTGACCAAAGATTGGTTTTACCGCACATTGCCGAACGGTGAAAAAGTATTATGTTCCTGGATGGCATATTCTCCTTCAAAAGCTTCATTATTTTGCTTCTGTTGTCGGTTATTTGAAGAAGTCCAATCATCTAATGCATCGAAATTTAACTCTTCCGACGGTTTTAATGCTTGGTGGAAACTGAATCCTAGAGTGGCCAACCATGAATCAAGTGCACAACACAATAAAAACTTTTGCAAATGGAAGGAGTTAGAAAATAGGCTTCGAAAAGGACAAACTATCGATAAAAAAGAACAAGATATAGTGGCCAAGGAGAAGAAAAAATGGTATGAAATACTGACAAGAATGTTGAATATTATACAGTTTCTAGCAAAACAAAATTTGGCGTTACGTGGTCACAGAGAAGACGACACTAGTACTAACAAAGGTAACTTTTTGGAATTAGTGCATCTGCTGTCGAAGTACGATCCCGTTCTCAGAGAGCATTTAGTAAGGATAAAAATGGGTCAAACCATATCACTTACTTACATGTCACCTGACATTCAAAACGAGTTGATAGAGATTTTAGGAAATAAAGTTCGTCAAGTCATTTTAGATCGTGTCCAAAAGGCCAAATATTATTCTATGATTTTTGACAGCACCCCAGACATTTCTCACAAAGATCAAACTAGTCAAGTATTACGATACGTAGTTATTGAAAACCAGGAGGTTAGAGTTGAGGAATCTTTTATTGATTTTATAGAAACTAATAACTGTGTTGTCTGGTCCGGCGTCTTGAGGTGGAAGACAGGTTCGGGATTCGTGAAATAAAAAGACAGGAGTGGAGATCCACAGTGCGTCGTGTATTGGCAACCATAGACTAGGACACAAATCACAGACTACTAGAGATACCATAACATCTTCCTTTTTTTTGACATTGACATTTAAATGTCAAGTGACAGCTGACAGATGACAAAATGATAACTGACAGTTCTACTGACAGGTAGGATAGGTACACGTTTTGTTTTTACAATACAAAATAAGAAATTATTGGAAATACAATACAAGATAAGAAATTACTGGAAATACAATACAAGATTACAAGAAATGATACTACTTATTCACAATATCTACGTGGGATTCTAAATTCACGACCAAAAGATGAGTATTTGACATTGCCTTGTGGTGTGTTTTTTTGACCCTGTTGTGATTGTGTTGTGTTACTAATGTCTGTTTCGTATTTCAGGTGCGGAGCTGCAGAAGTATTCGACGGAGGAGAAGCAGAGACGGAATCTTCGGTGGTGAACTAGGAGTTATGTGCGTGTACAGGGGAGGGGACTTTGGCTTAAGGATGTGAATGCGGTTGCGACGGAAGGAATCCTCGCCTGTGTCTATAGTGTATGATCTAGGCTGTGAATTTACATCTGTTATGATACCTGGTGTCCAAGTACTATGTGGTTGCTTTTTAAAATATATCTTATCACCTTTGTTAAGAGCAGGTAGTTGTTTTGAGTGTGCATTATAGTAAAGTTTTGATATTCGTTGTTTTCTTTGATTTTTTCCTTTATTAGTTTATAGCTAGGGACTTTGGGCTGTAAATAATGATTAGAAATGGGCAATTTGGACCTAAGAGTTCTGGACATAAGCAGTTGAGCAGGGGAACATAAACCTTGTTTGGGAGTGTTTCTATACTGTAAAATAGCTAAATAAGGGTCGGTTTTGTCCATATAACATTTCTTTAGAATGTTTTTTATAGTACCTATTGCTCTCTCGACCATACCATTAGAACGGCTATGGTAGGGACTTGATGTAATATGACTTATCTGCCATTCCGAACAAAATGACTTGAAATCTAAAGCGTTAAAAGGTGGCCCATTGTCTGATTGCAAATATTTAGGTATGCCATGTCGGGCAAAAATGGATTTTAAGTGAGCAATGACATTACTAGCAGTAGAATTGTCTTTCAACAAAGCCATTTCTACATATTTAGAAAAATAATCAACGACTAGCAAGTATTTTTGGGAATTTAAATTGAATAAATCAACACCTACTTTATACCACGGTCTTAGTTCTATGACTTGTTGACAAAGTGGTTCCTTGGTGTTGTTCCGTCTGTGTGTCAAACAAATATGGCATGACATGATAAAAGTCTCAATATCTGTATTAATATTTGGCCAATAGATTGAGTTTCTAGCTAGGTTTTGACAGCTTTTAATACCTTGATGGCCTTCATGAATGAGTTTCAAAGTATAATTTCTAAGTGACTTTGGGACAACAATACTATTATTCTTTAAGAGAAGACCATCTATGACTTGAAGCTCATTTTTAGTGGAAAATAAGACCTAATGTTTTCTGGTGCTGACTTTTTGTGTTCTGGCCATCCTTCTTTACAAAACTTTATAACGGTAAGTAAATCTAAGTCTTTGGTAGTATGTTCTTGGAATTCTTTCAATTTTTGAGGGCTAATAGACAAAGATCGAATGACTAAATTGACATGAAGGTCTATATCTTCTTCGAGGTCAGTTAAAGCTTGTTCAGGCAGGGCACATCTAGAGAGTGTGTCTGCGACATATAGGTATTTACCAGGTTTGTATATAATGTCTAAATCATAGGGTTGTAGTCTGAGCATTATTCTTTGTAATCGTGCCGGAATGCTATAAATAGGTTTTTTAAAGAGTGAGACAATGGGTTTGTGGTCTGTTTCAACAGTAGTATGGTGACCATAGACATACTGATGAAATTTAGTACAACCGAATAGTATGGCTAGCAATTCCTGATAAGTAAGTAGTTTGTGTTATTATGTACGATATTTACCTGACACTGACCAACTGTTGGTAAAATCTCACCACTAAATGTAGACAATTTGTGTGAACTCTTCTTTATGAGTGACAATGGTAAATTAAGTTTTTTGTAAGTGTTAAAACATAGAATGTTAGTGTCTGCGCCTGTGTCTAAAAGAAATTTTGTATCTGTAGAGTTAATATTAAGGTTTATTAGAGTTAATTATACATGTTTGGTAATTATTCTTGTTATTATGTATGTTTGCAATAAATAAAGATCCCAGGAAATATGTGTCATTGTTACTTATTAGCAAGTTGCTAAGGTCGGAATTTACATTATTAATTTGTCTAGAACGACATACTATGGCAAAGTGATCCTTACGGCCGCATTTTCTGCAGGTGACTCCTTGTGCTGGACATCTAATACGATGGACTTGTCCACACCTTGTGCATGTCTTGCCGGCTTGACTCTGTGGATTGCGGTACTGACTACTGGATCTTCTTGCTTGACTGCTTGATCTTGACTTGATGTGTGACATTCCTGGCGTTCTTGAGCGCGATGATCTCGACTGCTTGACTGCGTTGACTTGGTCGTGTCCTTGGTCTTTGGATAATGTTTGTGTGTCAATCTTGCTGTTTCTAATTGTGATTGCAAGTGCTACTGCGTCGTCAAAAGTTCTGGGTTTTTCGATCACGATGCGTTCTTTGATGTAGACGAATTTCGAGTCTAGGTTCCAGGAGAAAATATCCTTAAGAAGGTCGTCTGTGTTTTGGCCAAAGTTGCACTGCAGGCTGATGTTTTTGATGTCGGTCGCGTATGTTTCTATGTCTTCATTGGGCATTTGTTTTCTGTTGAAAAGCTTGTGGCGCTCTATAGAAATGTTCACCTTCGGTAAAAAATATGTCTCGAACCTGTGTAGTAGTGCCTTGTATGTGATAGCAGACATATCAACGTCGAACGAGTAAAATATGTGTAGTGCTTCTGTGCCGATAGTGTTCAACAAGATGGCTACCTTCCTGGCGTCTGGCTCATTGTCGAGGTTATTGGCAATCATATAGATTTTGAGAGCCATTGAAAAGTTCTTCCACTCCAGTGGCATGTTTGTTGCACTTGATAGAATATCAAGTTTTGACATTGATTCAATTTAGTATTTATTACACCTAAATCCATTAAATTAATTTTGGGGATAACATCGTACCTTATTTATCGTGTTTTCATTAAATAGTAGTTTGATTTGTGTCGGTGTCATCCGACAACAAAGCGATATGATATGGAATTTTGTTATTAATCTCATATAGTTATTCTTACATCTAAATTCATTATATTAATTATGGAGATAGCATTTTACTACATGTATCCTGTTTCTAATAAAAAGTATTTTGTTTCGTGGCGGGGCCAACCGTCAACAAAGCATGATCAAGCAATTGTACTTTAATTTGCCTATAAGTACTGAATAATGTGTATAAAATCATGTTATTACTTTTAATATTCATATCTATTAATTTATTACTGAAATGTAATGTAATATAAAGTATCTAAGTGGCGTGTACTTTTACGTTAGTAAGTACACGTTACTTCCGGTTGAAAAGAAAACAAATATAGATAATTATTGTAATTATTGTAATTATAAATAATGTTATGTAAAATCATTATTTGATTTTAGAATACTTTTTCATAATTGTTTTATTTATATCGTGGTGTTTCTGTAATTTTCTAAAACAATAATTAATTGTTGAATTGGCGGTAGACGCTAACATTTATAAGGTGAGGCAGCCATTTTATTTGGTTAGTCTGGTTCGAGCCGTGAGCGGTGTACAAGTTAAGTAACTATTCCGTTGTTTCATATTTCTCATTTCTTGTTTTTTCTTGCTGTTTAATGCTGATGTATTGTCTAGTAAATATTGCTGAAGTTTTGCCCTTGTTCGAAGGATATTCGGTAACTTGTTAAATGTAAATGCTTATTTGTTGATAATATTAAATTAAAGTTGTCCTTATCGGTCCTTATCGGTTTCGAATAAATTATGAGAGTACTGAAATAATATAAAGTAACAGTTTATAGAAAATGCTTGATGATATTCGTAAATGTTGTTAAATCTTTTATCATGAAAAGTAATGTTGTTGTAAATGTTGTTAAATGTGTTGTATGTTCAACAACGACATGATTATTTATAAATGTCGTTGTTTCTGTTAAAGCTGGTGAGTTTTTTTTCGCCCGTTTTTCTTGTCAGCTAAAAGATGTCCTTAACGGGTGGTAGGTAAAAAAATAAATGGACGATTTCAAAGAATAAAATAGTTTATCAGAGATTTGAGATTTTTATTAATCCTGACCTTATTGAAACAGAAGCTTTATAGTTTTGTTTATAGTTATTTGAATAGTTAGATGCTTTTATCAGAATAGTTATATTTAGATTTGAGATTTTTATTAATCCTGACCTTATTGAAATAGAAGCTTTATAGTTTTGTTTATAGTTAATTGAACAGTTTAATTTATCAGAATAGTTCTATTTCTATATTATCCGCCCTAAATCTCTCATCAGAAGTGGGATGGTCTTGCTCCCATTACTAATACATATATGTTTTATTTTTCATGTTGCTGCGGTTTCGGTTTATCTGCTACATTCAGCGACGCTGCCGTTTCAAACTATGGTCATCCATCGTGGCAAGGTGGCGCTGCCGTTCTTCTATCCAACCTGGCAATGGAGCTGATTCCTGGTGATGTACAGATACCCCCCCAATGGAGATGAAACTGCATCGCCACGGTCGCTAAATCTGGTATAGCCTTTCGGGGCTTCTGTATTTTATTTTGGTTTTATTTTTTCGTACCTTCGAATAGATTACTTAGCTATTAGCTTATGTTGTTTATTCAATAACATTGAAAATTACCTACTAGATGATCATACCAAAGATTTATTTTTTGTGTGTTTACAAACTTACAGTAATCATTGTTGTAATAATATGACTCGCTACAGATATTTATTTTAAAATGCTAGAAACTGATAAACCTATTATGCAACACTAGGGTTCATTTCTGAAAATCTTGCCGGGTAGTATAATTATACAATAGGTAATAGTGCGGTGGCTTTCCAGTGTTCCTTGATTAACATTAGTCATTTGCAACTAAAAATAAATAAGAGGCGGTCTTTGGAGCAAAGTGAAAAAATAGTGATATAATTTTACTTAACCTTAGGTTTAGAAAGGTTTAAGTTCGTGAAAGTCAGTGTTATTCTAACAATTAAGTCGTAAAATATAGTGGAATGGAGTCGGGTAGGTACATAAAATTATCATTTTCTTGATTATACCTCCTTTAGTGGTTTGTAAAATAAAGGGTTTCTGGTGGTGCAACTTGGTATTTTGAACCGCGTAGTAATTTAATCATTATTGAATCAAAATAATGTAAGATTAACTAGATTTTGCTAATAACAATGACGTTTTACATTTTAGTATTCAAATCTTTGCTTTATGTTATACAACAAATATGGGCAATTGAAAAGTATTGTTGCCATAGTTATTTAATAAGGCTCTAATTTCTTTTTCAGCATAGCATTACTTAGATTTTCAATTAATAACCTATTGCAAGAAATTTTATCAAATCTAGGTAGGTACTAAAGTTATAAAGTTTTTTTATACCTACTACGAATTCCCCATTGGTATACTATCTTACAAAACTTTGATTTTGAAGTGGCTTCTAGAAAGTGATAGTTAATTATATAAGTTATAACAGTGTTAATAGGTTTTAACACTGTACGACAAAGTATACCTCTTGTTAAAAAGCTTTCCCATTTAAGTTTAAATAGATTGCTATGGTTCTTTCGTATTACCTAGTTGCCACCACAACCATCTTTAGACTTGTTCCTTGATAGACGGAGTACAGTGAGATTAGATTTATTTTTATCCTTTTTTTTATTTAACTTTAATCATTTGGAACGATTTGCTCCACTAAATATTATTGATGTAACTAGCTTTCTTATGATAAAACGGCTACGTAAGAACGGTACACAAATTTGAAAAACAACTTCTGTCTTTTGTCTAACGGTATGTTATTACAGTTTGTTATCAATGTTGATTTTGTTTTACCTGATGAAAAAAAAAACAAGGTTTAGGTTTGTTGGTTTTAATTAAAAAAATGTACTACCTAGTAGACTAGGAACTGATATATTTTCCATAGGTTTTCCATAAGTTTCCCATACGTTTTCCATACGTTCTCCATGGGTTTTCTTTGAGTTTTCCATACGTTTTCCAAACGTTTATCATAGGTTTTCCATGGGTTGTTCCATACGTTTTCCATGGGCTTTTCATACGTTTTCAATGGGCTTTCTTATACGTTTTCAAATAGCTTTCCATAGGATATCCATGGGTTTTCCATGCGTTTTCCATGGGATTTCCCATACCTTTTTCATTGGTTTTCCGAACGTTTTTCGTGGGTTTTCCAAACGTTTATATGGGTTTTCCATATGTTTTCCGCGGGTTTTCTGTTATCCATAGGATTTCCATGGGTTTTCATAGTTTTCCATAGTTTGCGATAGTTTTCGATGGCTTTCGATGGCTGTCGATGGTTTTCGATGGTTGTCGATGGGTTTCGATGGTTGTCGATGGTTGTCGATGGTTTTCGATGGTTTTCGATGGTTTCCGATAGTTTTCGATGGTTTCCGATGGTTTCCGATGGTTTTCGATGGTTTTCGATGGTTTTCGATGGTTTCCGATGGTTTCCGATGGGTTTCGATGGTTGTCGATGGTTGTTGATGGTTTTCAACGGTTTTCGATGGTTTTCGATGGTTTCCGATGGTTTCCGATGGTTTCCGATGGTTACGGATGGTTTTCGATGGTTTCCGATGGTTTCCGATGGTTTCCGATATTTTTCCGATGATTCCCGATGGTTCCCGATGGTTTCAGATGATTTCCGATGGTTTCAGATGGTTTCTGATGGCTTCCGACGGTTTCCGGTGGTTTCCGATGGTTTCCGGTGGTTTCCGATGGTTTCCGATGGTTTTCGATGGTTTTCGATAGTTTTTCCATAGTTTTCGATAGTTTTCGATAGTTTTCGATAGTTTTCGATAGTTTTCGATAGTTTTCGACAGTTTTCGACAGTTGTCGACAGTTCTCGATAGTCCTCTACAGTTCTCGATAATTCTCGATAGTTCTTCACAGTTCTCGATAGTTGTCGATAGTTGTCGATAGTTTTCGATAATGTTAGGTAGTTTTTGATACTTTTCGACAGCTTTTGATAGCTCTCGATAGTCCTCGACAGTTCTCGATAGTCCTCTACAGTTCTCGATAGTTCTCGATAGTTAACGACAGTTCTCGATAGTTTTCGACAGTTCTCGATAGTTCTCGACAGTTCTCGACAGTTCTCGATAGTTTTCTATAATTCTCGATAGTTCCCGATAGTTCTCCACAGTTCCCGATAGTTCTCGATAGTTGTCGATAGTTTTCGATAATGTCAGATAGTTTTTGATATTTTTCGATAGCATTTGATAGCTCTCGATAGTCCTCGACAGTTCTCGATAGTTCTCTACAGTTCTCGATAGTTCTCGATAGTTAACGACAGTTCTCGATAGTTCTCGACAGTTCTCGACAGTTCCCGACAGTTCTCGACAGGTCCCGACAGTTCTCGATAGTTTTCTATAGTTCTCGATAGTTTCCGATAGTTCTCCACAGTTCCCGATGGTTTTCGATAGTTCTCGATGGTTTTCGGTAGTTCTCGATGGTTTTGGTAGTTTTTGATGGTTTTCTGTAGTTTTTGATGGTTTTCGGTAGTTCTCGATATTCCTCGATAGCTTTCCATAGAAATTATACGTTACCATAAGTTTCATAAGATCTGTTAAATTAAGTCCTGTCCTTTTGACGATCATTGTAAGTGGCTGGGGCCAAAGTAAATTTCGATCATAAAATATTTTTTTTTGCGAAATTTATAAAAGTATAAGTGTTACCTACTGGGGCGCTAATTTTGGTTCTCGTGAGATTTGGTAATTGTAAGGTTGAACCAGTTATTATCATGATCCACTTAACAATTAGTTTATAGCGGCAAAACTATAATACTCGGCGTCAATGTCGGTCGACAAGTTAGTATTTTCGGCACACCTTGTAGGAATCATGGTTAAGCTATGGAGATAATGTTTCGACAGTAAATAGATGGATACAATACATGTATTAAATATTATCAGATTGGCCGAGCGGTTTAAAAAGAAAATTGGTAAACACTGTCATACAAAAGATTACTTGATTATTTTATAGATAGGCCTTAAGATATCTTTGGTATATATATTTGATTCGAAATGTTCATTACGATAGCGAATATTTCAAGATGCCGAATGGGGTGTTTTCACTGTTGTTGAAATGTAGATATTTAATGATTAAGTTTAAGAAAATATAACTTTAAGAATACCAAATGTGAAAATTATAATTTGAATCTGTTTTATAACAGCCAAATTATACTGTAGCCTATTATTATTATTACGTCATATAAATAATAGTCCAGGCAATATGATAAAAGTGAAAGTTAAGTTTGTATAAACAGATTTGGATGAAATATTAATTTCATTTTGATTGATGGTTTTTGTCTATACGTTCCCACGGGAACGTAAACCATGCCGGTGCAGATTAGTTTGCAGTAAACGTTTGTATAGGTGTAATAAAAGAAAAACTCTAATTAAATGACCGTTTCATTCTAAGAAGTAGTGTTTATCTTGAGAATGTAATAGTAGCGAAAAGAAATATTGGATATTGTTCTAATGATTTAGTATAAATCATAAAAAGAATTGTACAATTAATGCAGATCTGTTAATGAAATTTATAGTTCAATGTCGATTGTGTCACGGATAACCGTGATAGAATATTATTTACAACTAAAAATGACTGAATATCGTGTCCTTATCCCATTTTGTTTGGGATCAGCGCAGCATTACTGTGGCTAACTACTGACTGACAAACCCCCCTGCTGCTGTGGGCTTGGTGTCTTCTTGGTCTTCACCGACAGGGGGTGATGCCGTTGACATGTCGAGGTTCACAGTAGGTAAACAAGCTGGTCGATAGTGTGTTTGGTGTCGGTTTGGTCTTCACGGGCAGCGGTGATGGAGCCGTACATGTCGAGGCATACTATTCATACTGACTGACTGACTATATCTACTACTGCTGTGAGTTTGGTGTCTTCTTGGTCTGTGCCGATAGAGGGTAAAGTAGCTGACATGGCGAGGCTCACAGTAAGATCGAAAAATCTACGTTAGATGTGACACATGAGATTAATTAAGTACTTATGCTGATCTAGTACTTCGAGAACGAAGTACTTGTCAGTATGGCCGTGATAGAATATCAAGTTTTGACATTGATTCAATTTAGTATTTATTACACCTAAATCCATTAAATTAATTTTGGGGATAACATCGTACCTTATTTATCGTGTTTTCATTAAATAGTAGTTTGATTTGTGTCGGTGTCATCCGACAACAAAGCGATATGATATGGAATTTTGTTATTAATCTCATATAGTTATTCTTACATCTAAATTCATTATATTAATTATGGAGATAGCATTTTACTACATGTATCCTGTTTCTAATAAAAAGTATTTTGTTTCGTGGCGGGGCCAACCGTCAACAAAGCATGATCAAGCAATTGTACTTTAATTTGCCTATAAGTACTGAATAATGTGTATAAAATCATGTTATTACTTTTAATATTCATATCTATTAATTTATTACTGAAATGTAATGTAATATAAAGTATCTAAGTGGCGTGTACTTTTACGTTAGTAAGTACACGTTACTTCCGGTTGAAAAGAAAACAAATATAGATAATTATTGTAATTATTGTAATTATAAATAATGTTATGTAAAATCATTATTTGATTTTAGAATACTTTTTCATAATTGTTTTATTTATATCGTGGTGTTTCTGTAATTTTCTAAAACAATAATTAATTGTTGAATTGGCGGTAGACGCTAACATTTATAAGGTGAGGCAGCCATTTTATTTGGTTAGTCTGGTTCGAGCCGTGAGCGGTGTACAAGTTAAGTAACTATTCCGTTGTTTCATATTTCTCATTTCTTGTTTTTTCTTGCTGTTTAATGCTGATGTATTGTCTAGTAAATATTGCTGAAGTTTTGCCCTTGTTCGAAGGATATTCGGTAACTTGTTAAATGTAAATGCTTATTTGTTGATAATATTAAATTAAAGTTGTCCTTATCGGTCCTTATCGGTTTCGAATAAATTATGAGAGTACTGAAATAATATAAAGTAACAGTTTATAGAAAATGCTTGATGATATTCGTAAATGTTGTTAAATCTTTTATCATGAAAAGTAATGTTGTTGTAAATGTTGTTAAATGTGTTGTATGTTCAACAACGACATGATTATTTATAAATGTCGTTGTTTCTGTTAAAGCTGGTGAGTTTTTTTTCGCCCGTTTTTCTTGTCAGCTAAAAGATGTCCTTAACGGGAGGTAGGTAAAAAAATAAATGGACGATTTCAAAGAATAAAATAGTTTATCAGAGATTTGAGATTTTTATTAATCCTGACCTTATTGAAACAGAAGCTTTATAGTTTTGTTTATAGTTATTTGAATAGTTAGATGCTTTTATCAGAATAGTTATATTTAGATTTGAGATTTTTATTAATCCTGACCTTATTGAAATAGAAGCTTTATAGTTTTGTTTATAGTTAATTGAACAGTTTAATTTATCAGAATAGTTCTATTTCTATATTATCCGCCCCAAACCTATCACACTCATATTTAATGTGAACTTTGCTGGCGGAGCATTTGGTGCATGTGTTGTTGTAGGCGACTCGTCCGGCATTTTGGTTTCCTTTCTCCTCGGCGGACTCGGACATGTGCTTTTTTAAACGTGTAATTTTTTTTTTTACTTGCCTTGCGCGTTTCATGTGTCTTGGGTCTTGACTTGACCACTTCTGCCACCATGTGTTGTCTGGTCCGGCGTCTTGAGGTGGAAGACAGGTTCAGGATTCGTGAAATAAAAAGACAGGAGTGGAGATCCACAGTGCGTCGTGTATTGGCAACCATAGACTAGGACACAAATCACAGACTACTAGAGATACCATAACTGCCGAAGGTATAAGTGACATGATAGTAAGCAAACTTAAAACTGACGGGCTTGATATTATGAATTGTAGAGGGCAAGCTTACGATAACGCTGCCACGATGACTGGATGCCACACAGGTGTGCAACAGCGGATAAAAGATATCAACCCCAGTAGGTGAAAATTGGGGTTTCCAGATCAGAGATCTGGAAACCTCCAATTTTCAACATTCAAAGATTATAATGTTTCATTATTCATCTAATCAATAACCGAAAGTGAACTTCAAAAAGTACCTATAATATTATGTTACCGAATTGTTGATCTTTCGATTTATTTATTTTTAAACTATTGTTACATTCACTGATTCGACGTATGCAAATGTTTGCAATCGAATACTATCCCATTCAGCATGTTGTTGCAGTGCCGAAGGCGGAATGATTCATTCTCGCTATCAAATGGCACATAAATAGGTACATACTTGGAAAGATGAGACTACGTCATCGTTTTGGAATTCAATGTAATTATCCCAAGTTATCTTTCCATATAAAAATAACAACGTTGTTAGACAGTTTAAATAAAAATACGACAATCTAGATTTTTTTATTTCTATACTTATTTCAACAAAATTTAATCTACATGCTTTCATTGAAACTTCATAGCCAGTTCGCAATAAATTACAGTTTTTTTATCAAACACTGAGACCCTATCAATGATGTTACAGATGCTTCAGTTGCTCGTCATTATTCGAATTATGATATAATGACGGCCAACTAACAGAATAAAAAAAAAAACTTATTTTCTTTCCTCAACATTAAAAAAGTATCCTGAAAGTGATTCCTTTTTAACACGTTTTTATTAGGTTGCTTTTTTGTCAGTAGAAATAACCACTCAATTGGTTGTAACTTAGGCGATAATATTTTTATTCACTTAACACATTATGTTAAGACATTTGTGCATATGTTTCAGAACCAATGTTCTGTTTCTTAAATGCATTCATGATTAAATTAATTTTACTTTTTTGCATTGCAATTTTTATTACAAAAACTGAAGTATTAGAAAAAAAAAAACGCCCCGTCTTACAACTAGCTTTGATGGGACTCGAACCCACGACCTTTCACTGTCCCCGGGCAAATGCTCTAACCACTGAGCTACGGAGTCGTTCGTGCATTCAAGATTGTTAAATAAATTAAGAAAATGTTAGTATGGATAAAGCAACTTCTTTAAAATTTTCAATACAAAACGTCGATTTCATAAACCCCTAATTATTAGAGCCTAATATTTTTTAAATCAATACCTCGGGGAACCTTTGTTTGCGTAAGTAAATAAAAGAATAGGTAACATATCGTATAACATTTATTATGAAATATTTACATTGTCTGTAACTTTAGTAATAAGTTCCTTAATCGATTTATAAATATCATCCACGTATACATTTTTCACTATATGTTGGACACCAATTTCTGCATCACATTTGCACAGTGAATCTGTGCTATTAGAAAAATGATCGACATCATATATTTCTATTCTTATTACTTTTCCACCACCACACGTTCGTTTTTTTGCATAGGTAAAGACAGAAGGGTTATTTTTCAGCTTCTTGCTAGGAGGCTCGAGATTTAATCGCTTTTCAGTTCTCGGCTGGTGCACGGTGTTCATAGGAACGAAGTTAAACAGCTCGTTATCGGAGTCCTGAAAAATAAAATATTATATTAGTAACACTGTAATAAGAAAGTATAATAATATCTACGAGTAGTTATCGTAAGATAGATTGTTTGGAACTGAAATACTTTGATATTTTATCAAGATTACAGTTTCATTTAATGGTAAGTAAACTTATATGTATTTAAAAACAAACTAATATATAATTTTTATTATTATTATAAATTAAAAATACTCACCGACATTTAGAAAGATTTTTAACAGTCACGCTTATAAAAATAACTGATATTATTTTCTTCTGAAAATCCCTTTTATATTAAATAAATATTCGATCATAGAGTTCAAAATTGATGCAATTATTATGTGTTTATATCACTACCAAAAAAGTAAAGACGCTTACATGACATTATTATTGAATGCGGTAGGTAGCGGCGCCGCCCGCCCCACCGCGCGCCGCTCCGCCGCCCCGCCGCGCCGCTGTTATAGCGTTCTATCTTACGAAGACCGATGAACTAAACGAGTTTCAACTGTATTGCAAAGAGTAAAGAGTGTCGACGACGGATTTCGTGAGATAAATTGCAACTTATACTTAGGACCTTAAAGGCGACGAATATCGGCACAATGTTTAAGTACCAATTTAAGCAGGTCTCGCTGTGTATGAAGATTGCTTTATAGCACGGTTTATCTTTTTCTGGTATTATTATCAATAGTTTGTATTGTTTGGTGTTGCATTTGAGGTGGTGTTGATTGTACATTAAAGTTTACTAATAAAATAATTCACATATATTTTCTGTTTGTTGAAATTTCTTTGATATGTTTACTGCACAATAATTACATGTTTGAAGCCGTAGTATTTCACTAGTATGCCGGAACGGAGTGTCATTTGGTCACTGCCTGAATAAATATATGATTTAGTTATGAATATTTAAGGTTGATATTTGAAGTTTTTGTTCGCTATTGCTAGGCATTCTTTTATGGATAAATCCTGACTCAGGATTTTAGGGTCACGCGTACATTACTTATATGGAAAAACTCACGTGGATTTTATGCTATTTAAACTCGAGAGAAAATCAGGGACTTCAATTCAGCTTCCAGGAGCACGAAATTAACATCTACAACAAATATTAACTTCTGTTCATCACTAAGGAAAAATGTAAGTAGTACACATATAATTTATAATTATATAAGATCTAATATACATATGTAAGGTTTCTTTTCGTAGTTAAATGATTATAAGTGCGAGTGTGACTGCACAGCGATTCGATTCCTGTTATTAATTTGTACTATACCTTTCGATGCCGGCATTAAGTATTATGATGTTTATGATACCTACACTTTAGATGTTTCATTAAATGATATTGCAAGGTCTCTATTTTACTTAAAAATTGTAGGTGCCAGATTATAAAATGTAATTATTAGAATATATCATTATATAACAATGCATTATTTACAATGTTAAAGTTATCAATAACGAATAATGGAAGCTTATTATACGAATGTTTTATCATTAAAGTTATAAGGCGAACTTAAATTAGTGTTCATTTTCAGGTCTCAAGAAAACGCAGAGACTCTCTTTCCATCCGAGGACGAGGCTCAATCGCCGCCACCTCCGAAAAAAAACAAGAAAAACAAGCAGGTATTACTAAAACAAAGATAGGTATTACTTTATTATAACAAGAATATATTCCGATACAGCTAATTACGTATACTTAATTATTTTATTTCAATATTCGTTATTACTAGAATATTTAGTCACTATTATAATGATATATTCGAACTTACTACTTTATTATAATTTACCTTACTTATTGAAAACTATCTTACCTATTGTATTCAATGCCGATACTAACAGGTAGATAAAACACCATAGGTTAAACTTACGCTACACATTTAATAAATCATGTTATAATTGATATAATTTTACTTATATTATTAAAGAAGTTTCATAACAAATTATATATTTCTTATTTTTCTTTTCTTACAGTTTCACCGATACCAGAAAGAACAAATTACAATGATATAATTATTTGTGAAAATTGTCACACTGAAATGCCAAAAAATGAATATCAGTATCATTTGAGAACGAATTTACACAAGTCTAATTGCATATTAAAAACTAAATATGAAAATATTGATATTATAGCTACGGCTTTTAAAAGCAGAATAATAACTTTCAAACTGAATCCATCGATGGAATACCTTACACCTGAGGATTTTCTGATGGATAATCAGCATCAAGTATTAAAGTTAATAAATGATTGTCTGATTAAAAATAATTGTGTTAAGTTGAACTTTGAGCTCTTTGCTTACTTTATTCTATCACGATCTGGTGAGCAAGAGCTTAAGTCTTTCAACACAAAATATGAAATCATATACAATAATACTGATATAAATGAATTATATTTGAAAACAATAAATATATTTGAGAGAAAACTGTCCGAATTCCAGCACCGTGAATCTGGCTGGTCTTGTTTCTCTATAAGCCATCTAGAAGTTAATAATAGGTCTTTACATATGAAATTGCCGTTTTTTTCTTTTGTACATATAACTTAACAACTTTTATAATATTAGAAATATATAATTTCTTTAATATTGCGTTACATTAAGACCGTATCGAGCAACTTTTGATAATTTAATAACCACGATATTTGATTATTTACATAGAAAAAACTTATTCCGAAAGTTACGACTATTTTTGTTTCCAGAATTTCGTACTTTATTAGTTGTAACTTAGTGAAAAAAAAATTTTTTCTCTTAACGAATGTGTCATTTAGTAGTTAAAATGTCCTTAAATACGTGTGTAAAATTTTGTAAATTTACATAATATTAGTCGTTAAATAATAACAAAAACGTTAGTATGGAAAAAAAATAATTACAGAAATCTCCATACAAAACGGCAATTTCATAGGTAAAGACCTATTATTAATAAATATTCCCCTTTCAAAGGTGGTTCTTACATTGATTTACCATATGGTATAAGAAAAACGAGGAGTTGCTTAAATGTCCAAAACAATGATAACTATTGCTTTTTATGGTGTATTGCTGCAGCATTATATCCAGCAAAATCTAATGTTTGCAGAACAGATTCATACCCACATTTTACAACACTGTTTAATATAGATGGTCTATCGTTTCCACCATCCAATTATGATATTAAAATGTTCGAAAAGATTAATCCTAATATAAGTGTTAACATATATGGGTTAGATGATAAAAACATGGTCACTGGTCCTTTATACGTGACAAGTTTCAGAAAAAAACACCATGTGAATTTACTATACTTTGAACGAAAAGGCTGTGGTCATTATTGCTTAATAAAAAATCTATTGAGATTAGTCAGACGTCAAATAAGTAAACATAAAGGTAAAATGTATCTGTGTGAGACATGCTTACAAGTATTCACGACTGAAAAAAAATTTTGTGAACATACTACGTGTCCTAATGTATTGACAGTATTACCTGAAAAAAATAGTATTCTTCAGTTTAAAAACTTTGAAAGGAAACAACAAATTAATTTCGTTATTTATGCAGACTTCGAAAGTATTTTGCTAGATTGCAACGTCAGTAAGACCGAAAACACCCGAACTTATAAGGTTCACGAACCTTCATGTTTTGGTTACTATATTTGCTGTTCACATGATCCGGACTTAAATAAGTATGTTACATATAGAGGACCTGATTGTGTAGAAGTATTCATACAAAAATTGATAGATGATTTAGAAAACAGTTACAGTATATTATTAAATAAAATGCCTATGACATCTTTAACAATAGAACAAGAAATTGATTACAAAAATGCTAAAAAATGTCACATCTGTAACCATCTGCTCTTTGATGACAAAGTAATGGATCATGATCATGTTACATCTCAGTACCGAGGCGCAGCACACTCTCATTGTAATTTAATGTATCGAGTATGTCCATTTGTGCCCATTTTTTTTCATAACTTAGCTGGTTATGACTCGCACCTATTTATTAAAGAATTAGCGAAGTATAAAGGAGCTTTCAAAATAATACCAAAAACCAAAGAAAAGTATATGTCTTTCACGAAAATATTTCTAACAAGGAATACTTCAAGGCCTATTCAAGCTAAGTTTATAGATTCTTTTCAATTCCTTAATTCAAGTTTAAATGAATTAGCCAAGAATTTGACTGAAATTGACTTTGTTAACTTATCAAAAGAATTTCCAGATAATAATTATAATCAGTTAAAGCTACTAAGACAAAAAGGAATTTATCCCTATGATTATATTAATGCAAACTCAAAATATAATGAGACTCAACTTCCACCTAAACATTGTTTTTACAATAGTTTGAAATGTGAACATATTAGCGATGATGATTATACCCATGCTCAAAATATTTGGCAATCTTTTAATATTAAAACGCTTGGAGAATATACAGATTTATATTTAAAGACCGATGTGTTACTTCTTGCTGACGTATTTGAAAAATTTAGACAGACTTGTTTGCATCATTATCAACTCGATCCAGCCTACTATACTACAGCACCTAGCTTAAGCTGGGATGCGATGTTACTGTATACAGACGTTAAATTAGAATTAATAAATGATTTAGAAATTTATGAATTTTTGGAAAAAGGAATTCGTGGAGGCCTGGCACAATGTACTCTACGTCACGCTAAAGCTAATAATAAATATTTACCGGACTATGATGCTTCACAAAAATCAACTTATTTAGTTTACCTTGACTGTAATAATTTATACGGTTTTGCGATGACAATGAAAATGCCAATTTCAGAATTCCGCTTTCTGACAATCAATGAAATAAACACTTTAAATATAGTTACGATATCTGATGATTCTGAATATGGATACATTTTAGAAGTAGATTTGGCTTATCCCGAGAATTTACATAATATGCATAGTGATTTACCCTTTGCTGCGGAAAAGTTCATACCCCCCGGAGGAAAAACATCTAAGTTAATTGCTAATTTATATGACAAATACAACTATGTTATACACTACGTCCACTTGAAAGAATGTTTACAAAATGGACTTATTTTAAAAAAAAATCACCGTGTCCTAACTTTTAGACAAGAAATTTTTTTACAAAAATATATTGACTTGAATACTAGGTTACGGCAAGCTTCAACGTCTGCATTTGAAAAAGATTTTTTTAAACTTCTTAATAATGCTATATTTGGAAAAACTATTGAAAATAGACGCAAACAAGCCAATGTTAAATTAGTGACCATGTGGGACGATGTTAATAACTCAACGAACAAGCATCTCGGCGCAGAAAAGTTAATTGCCAAACCAAATCTAAAAAGTATTGCAATTTTTTCCGAAAACTTTGTCGCTCTGCAATTGAGTCCGGAAAAAATTGTCTTAGACAGACCTATCTATATAGGATTTACAGTTCTAGAATATGCAAAAACACATTTATACAAGTTTCATTACAACTTCATTAAAAATAAATATAAAAATCGGGTAAGATTATGTTATACAGACACAGATAGCCTTTTATATTTCATAAACACTGAGGATTTTTATGAAGACATAAAAAGTGACGTTGCAAAATTCGATACCAGTAATTTCGAGGATAACAATTGCTATAATATCCCGAGAGTAAATGCTAAAATTCCAGGCCTGTTTAAAGATGAACTTGGAGGTGATGTTATATGTGAATTTGTAGGTCTGAGAGCGAAGCTTTATTCTATAAACAGTTTAAAAGCTCGCATTACAAAAGCAAAAGGAATATCTAAAGCTGTAACTAGTCGTTTAAAGCTATCGCATTACAACAAAGCTTTAACAAGTGAAATAACAAGTTTAAATGTAAAATGAATATAATTAAATCTAGCAAACATGTACTATACTCTCAAGAAATTCAGAAAGTAGCATTGAATAAAAGCGATGATAAGAGACAGATACTTCCAAACCAAACAGAAACGTTACCTTGGGGTCACTGTAAAACAATGTTTTAAAATTTTAATTTCTTAATATACACATATTCATAGTGTTTAAGTAAATATAAGTGTATTACGATATCATTAAATAGTAATATGAGTAAGTAATATAAAATTGTGAAGATCAATAATTACGTATATTTTTTGTGAGACAATATATAGGTACCTAAATATATAAATAATATCTTATTCCTTGTTTATAAGTTATTAATAAAATATTGTACTAAAATTTTAATAAACTATCTATAATGTCACAGAAGTTGTTTTTTTTTTAAATAATTAATACTAAACTACCCACTCACCTATATAAAAGGCATGTAGTATATTTTAGTCTCATTTACAATGAAGTTCATTAAACAATCTGACACTTTAGAGGTGAACAACATAAGGATAGAAAATATTCCACACAAAGCTAAACATAGTATACTCTTGCCTGACACGATTCGATGTGTAATATGTGGTCCTTCGAATTGCGGGAAAACTATTGTGATGTTAAATTTACTGTTACATAAAAACGGTCTTAAATTTAAACACATTTATCTGTACTCAAAAACAGCTTTTCAACCGAAATATTGTTTCTTACGACAAGTTATAAAACATGTTCCTCACGCGAAACTATTTATTTTTAATGACAACAAAGATGTGATTTCGCCTAAAGATGCTTTAAAAAATTCAATAATGATTTTTGATGACGTCGCATGTGAAAATCAGATAAATATTCGTAATTATTTTGCTATGGGCAGGCATAGACAAATCGATTGTTTTTATCTGTCACAAACCTATACCAAAATACCCAAACAATTAATACGTGATAATGTCAATCTCCTGATTATATTTAAACAAGATGATATTAATTTAAAACACATCTATAATGAACATGTAACTACAGATATTGGCTGGTTGGAATTTAAAAAGCTTTGCATGATGATTTGGCAAGATCGATTTAGCTTTTTAACCATAAATAAAGATTGTGCTCTTAATAAAGGAAGATATAGACAAGGGTTTGATACATATATTTATTTATAGAATAACTACGTATATAATAATGTATGTTCTTGAAAATAAGTTAATAGTGTTTGAATATTAGCAAACAGCGGTTGGGTATAATTTCAAATAATGGACACGGAAATTAAAAAACAACTGATAAAAAATAAAATTAAGGAAATTCAAAACGATGAAGATGCTGCTAATTTGAAATTTAAAAAGGTATTTAAACCAATCACAGATAATTTGGAGACAATGATAAAAGCTAATGACAAAGATAAACCCTCACTAAATGTTTCTATTGATATGAGTAATCGTGATAAAGAAGATGATCGAAACTCTTCTTTAGATTATATTGATATGAGTTATCGTGATGAAGAAGATGATCGAAACTCTTCTTTAGATTATGAAGACTTTAGTAAAAACGCTCAGGCAGATTCAAATGAAAGCTCTGAATACTACGATTATACTGACGATGACATAAGTCCTTACAAAAATTTAAACAATACGCTTAAGTCGCTAGAAAAGGATGAAGTTATTGACATTTATGATAATAATATAAATGTACCTTTTGGGGTACGTAGTGAAAACAAAAAATTGATGATAGGTAACTCTAAAGTATCATTATCTTCTACTAGTAATACTTCGTCGACAAATAGAAATTATGTTGTGAGCATTGGTAATAGACACTATGAATTAACACCGGGCTTAAAGGAACTCCTTATGCGCAACAAACCTAATCTCAGAATTGTTAATGAAAAAGATAAAATAACCTATAAAGATATACTTCATTATACAAATGCTCATAAAAGAAACTTTGATCCGAAAGGTCAAATGAAGGGTGACAAAGGTTTAAAATATCGCAAAATTATTAAACCATTGTTTTCTCAACAAAATAAGGTTGAAAACAAAAATTCGAATAAAACAAAGAGTGGTGGTAGTCACATACCAAAATCTAAAAAATATAAAAGTAATACAGATTATATTTTCTGGGACGATCCCAATGAACTGATAGAAAGGCTTAAACTATTGATTGCGTCAAAAAATGCTGGTAATACCAATCATGATAACGAAATTTTGTCAATTATTGAAGAACTAATAGAAGCAGGCATTATAAAGAAATAAAAAGCTTAGCACCGCATAATATTGATTAGTAACAAAAAGAACATAGATCATGAATGTTGACAGACTTAATAGTAACTTTAAAGCTACTCAAAAGAAAATTAAACACATAAATGTAGAGGATAAGATTGTGGTATCGTCGAGTGAATCCATATCCTGCTCTAGCTTCGATAAAGACAATATAGATCAATTAAAAGTTAATATTTTAAAAGAAATTATAAAGGTTAATAACTTAATTGTAACTTTAACAAACAGAATACAAAAACTTGAAAAAAGTGTTGATATCAAAGATCTTGCAGGAAAATTAAATAAGCATTATGAGCAAAGCAGATGTTGTAAATGAAATCTGTAAAAATGCTAGAACTAATTACCCAAGAAGAAGTGTTATACTTAAAGATATAGATGATCTTTGGCAAGCAGATTTAATAGACATGCAATCAATGTCAAAAGTCAATAACGGTAAAAAATACATATTGGCCGTTATTGATTGTTTCACAAAATTTGCATGGGCTATTGGACTAAAGCAAAAGACTAAAGATAATGTATGTCAAGCTTTCAAAACATTACTAAAACCTGGACGTATTCCGAAAAATCTGCAGACTGATCTCGGAAAAGAATTTTATAATGACCAATTCAAAAACATTATGAATAAGTTCAATATTAATCATTACTCTACATATTCTACTAAAAAAGCTTCCATTGTTGAAAGATTTATCAGAACTTTAAAAAATAAATTGTTTAAAGAGTTTTATATAAATGGGAATTACAAATGGAATAATGGAGTACTCAATAAAAAAATAAATGAGTACAACAACACTGTGCATAGAACTGTCGGTCAGCCTCCGGCAACGATTTCTCATAATAATAAAGCAAGAGTAATGCAAAAGTACATAAAACTGGCTCATTCTAAAATAATTAAAAAAAATAATAAAAAGTTTCAAGTTGGTGATTATGTCAGAATAAGCAAGCACAAAGCTTGTTTTGATAAGGGTTATACACCTAATTGGTCCACAGAAATATTTAAGATTAATAAAGTACAAGATACTAACCCTATAACCTATTTATTAGAGGATTCTAAATGTCGACCGATACTTGGAGCATTTTATCCACAGGAACTTCAAAAAACCAAACATCATGATGTTTATTTAGTTGAAAAAGTTTTAAAAAGAAAAGGAAACTTGGTATATGTTAATTCTCCCAACAAGCGAGAACAGTTGGATTAACAAATCAAATATATTATAAAAGAAAGTTTTATTTTTTTCGTTTCCAACACCTAATTATGTATGTATTTAAGCCATTGCTCATTATTCTTTCTTCATTCGTATTGAGTTCTTAAAACTACATAGACCATTGCAAACCAACATTATAATTTTAAATTTTACTAAAATGAAAAAAAATCGATTCGTTAAGTTTTGTGATAAAATAGCAAAGAACAAAGAAACATATTCTAATAATAACAATACACGTGATGTATCATCTTCAGGGACAAGTTTGAAGAAAACCTTTAAGAACGTTGTTTCACGTACCAAAAAACATATAAAGAACATTAAACCTAAGTGTAAAAAGGCTTTAATGGAATTAGCTTATGCAACAGCGCAAGAATTAGCATCGGACTCATCTATTAACTTACCGAGAATTATACCTGTACCTAAAACTGGTGGATTTCTTCCTTTAATACCAATTTTCGCCGGCTTATCTGCTGCTGGTAGTTTGGTGGGGCGTGTTGCCGGAATCGCGAAGGCCGTAAACGCATATAAAACAGCTAAAAAACAATTGTCAGAAATGGAAAGGCATAATAAGCAGATAGAAGCAGTATGCATTGGCAAAGGATTACATCTGAAGCCCTACAAAGACGGACTAGGAATTTACGTTAACAAGAAAAAAAACTAAATTCTAGGCTACCCAAAAGAGCTTTAACGAATATTGATATTATGGAACATTCATATAACATCCCCTGTTTTCGAGGTGTATTTATGAGAGACCAATTACCACGAAAACCTTACCCAACAGAATGTGGCGTCATAAATCTTGACACTTCTAAAAACTCAGGAACTCATTGGGTAGCCTATGGAAAATTAAATGATTACGTAGAATATTTTGACAGTTACGGTAACTTAAAACCACCAAAAGAATTGGTAAAATATTTAGGACCAAATATACATTATAATTATGATAATTTACAGAAAAAACATTTATACAACTGTGGACATTTATGTTTACAGTTTTTAAAGTCGTTTTGGACCACAAATATGTAAAAAAAATAGAATTAAGAAATGATTGTGTTTACTTTCTTCATGTAGTTCGGAAGCTATAATACATATATAATGATGACAATAGTACCATTATGCACATTCTATAACTGTCTGTGCTATAAGCTAGATGAGAATTGTTTATACTAAACTGATTATTGGTACTCAGTACCTTAATTTTCTTTCTATTATTGGTACTTAGTAAGTTATTTTTTTCTACTAAATAAAAAAATGATCCTTTTTAATAAAAATCTAACTTCAAAAGGCAAACGTGATATTTCGCATTCTATGTTGAAAGGAGTCAGACGTCTCAGTGTTGTAAAAACCAAAAAAATAACTAAAGAAAATAAAATATTTTTAAAAGATCTTGGATTTAAATTACAAAATGTTGCAAATCACTGATCTACCAAATTATGATAATTCGATTGAGAGCTATGAAATTCATAGTTACAATCCATATAGTAACAGTTTTAAAGACAATGATGAAATTAGAATACCTATTCACCAACAAGATGCATATGTACTACCTTCAGGCAGTTCTATCTACATAGAAGGCTTCGCACACGTGATTTCTAAAGACCCGGCACTGAAAAAAGAAATAAGTTTTATTAACAACCCGCTCTTATATTTGTTTCAAGATATACGGTATGAGTTAAACGGTGTTGAAATAGATCGCATCAAAAATGCTGGAATTACTACGACGATCAAATCTTTTATCTCTATGAATGAAGGCGAAAATAAAGCAGCAGCAGTTTGGGGGTGGAATTTAAACGGTACAAAACTAAAAGATGGTCATTTTAGTGGTGTTATCCCATTAAGTAAAGTATTGGGATTTGCTGAAGATTATAACAGAATAATTATAAATTGTAGACATGAACTTATATTACATAGAAGCAGTTCTGTTTTAAACTGTGTACTTTTAGATAAAAATGATAATATACAAATAGAAATTCAAAAACTTCAATGGCGTGTCCCTCATATAAAAGTTGCTGATCGCAATAAATTGATGTTACTCAAACATTTAGAAAAAGATCGTCCTATACAGTTAGCGTTTAGAAATTGGGACCTATACGAATATCCGCTATTACCAAAAACTACTAAGCATTCATGGTCAGTCAAAACTGCTTCTCAGTTAGAAAAACCTAGATATGTAATTTTTGGCCTGCAAACCGATAGAAAATATGATAGTGCTAAAAGTTCTTCGATGTTTGATCATTGTAAAGTTACCAACCTTAAGTTATTTTTAAACTCACAATATTTCCCATATGACTCACTTAATCTGAAATTTGATGAGAGTAAATACAGTATATTATATGAAATGTACGCTAATTTTCGTCAGTCGTATTACAGCGCCGGTGTCGACCCGTTACTTAACTTGGTTCAGTTTAAGGAAAAAGCTCCATTGTTCGTAATTGATTGCTCAAGGCAAAACGATTCACTTAAAACTGGACCTGTTGATGTTCGGATAGAAATTGAAAGTTCAGAACAGCTACCAGATAATACAACAGCTTATTGTCTGATAATAAATGATCGGCTTTTCGAATACAAACCTCTAAGCAACATTGTAAGAAAACTATCATGAATGTGATCGTGGATGTACAAGGGTTCAAGGACGAATATAATCAATTTATTCCAAAGGAAATAGCGATCCTGTGGAATAGGCGTATAATTGTTCTCTTAATAAAACCACCATATCCATTTTATGAATTATCGAAAAAAGAACGCTTACAAGTAGCCTGGATAGAGAAAAATAGAGGAATTTATTGGAATGAAGGATTTACACCATACTTTAACTATAAAAACAATATAAACCACTTATTAAACAATAAATGTATATTTACTAAAGGTCATGAAAAAGTTTTATGGATTAAAGATATGTTTAATAACAATAGAGTATATAATTTAGAAGATAGAAACTGCCCTAGTTTAGTTACATTGTATGATAAATATTCGTGTGCTTCAGATATTATTAGCTGTGTACATCATAACAATATATGTGCTTTAAAAAATGTATTCTGTTTGGATAAGTGGTGCAGAGAAAATAATATTTTTTAACTATTGTAAGTAAATACATTAAAGTAATAATAAAATTTTATACGATAAAATAGGTACCTTAATTGTTTTATTTCAATTATAAACCAATACCTATACCAACAGTTGCATTACATGTAAACGGTGTCTTTTTACTCCAACTGGTACCGATTTGTGGGATGATTAATAAACATTACCGGGGATAAAGGACATCTGGGTTGTGATAATTTAAACGAAAAAAATCATTAATTTTAGTTAATTCACGGTGCAGTACAAGCCTACTGTTAAAGTTAATTTTGTGTTATTGATTAAATGAATAGTGAACGTTGTAAATTTTATTGAATGCTGAAAATTGGAGGTTTCCAGATCTCTGATCTGGAAACCCCAATTTTCACCTACTAACCCCTGTGCCGAGTTTATTCGTTGCTCCTAACCATTCCTTAAACCTTGTTTGTCTACATGCAGCTGCAGTTGAAGTAAATTCCGTCACTTTCTTTGGCACGCTAGAACGCTGTTTCACTTTTTTTTCTACGTCAACGCACCGGTGGGAGGTTCTCCTTACAGCCACTGGAAAGAGTTTGAAAAGAGTTCAGGACACACGTTGGAGCGCTAGAGGTGATGCTGTAAACTCTGTTAGACATAATTACAAAAAAACATTGACTGCATTGGAAAATCTAATTGAACCAAATGAAAGTTTGAACACACGTACGGATGCAGGAAGTTTATTAGTCGCTATGCAGTCATTTTCATTTTTAAGTTACTTGGGCTTCTGGTATCCAGTACTGCGTGAGGTTAATGATACTCAAAAGTACTTGCAAACCGAGGGACCGAATATACACCAGTGTGCTCAGAAAATAAATGCTTTACAGACCCTATTACAGGAAAATCGAGAGGAATTTGTAAACGGAGCTCTCCAATATGCTAAAAGTTTATGCGAAGAACTTGGAATTTCATTCGAACCCCCAAGACGAATCAGGAGGAAGCATATTTTTGGTGACGGAGATGTAGATGCTGGGTTATCTCCGGAATGCGCATATTTTGTCCCTATTGTACAATATTCTGTTTAACCCCTTTACTCCTTCTTATCTTAAAGATCGCTTCAAATTCCCCCGAAATGCGGTGAATATGCAGGAGAAAATTTAAAATGTATGCCTTCATCGGCAGCAAAACCAGTAATGCTTTCGCTGTTACACCTTAGAAACGTTGTGATTTCGTTATTTGCGCCGACAAAATTTGTGCCATTGTCACAATACAACTCCAATGGCTTTCCCCTTCGGGATATAAAACGTCTTAAGCACAACATGAAGATATCTGTCGAGAGATCACTTGCAACTTCGAGATGCAAGGCCTTTGTAGCGAGACACACAAATAAACAAAGGTAGCACTTTGTAATTTTACAGCCGCGACCCTTTCGATCAGTAATGTAAAAAGGTCCGGCGAAGTCGACACCGCTGATGTGGAATGGAAGGCTTTGAGTAACCCTACTGGCGGGTAAGTTTCCCATAATGGGATTAAAACCTTGAGCCTTAATTATTCTGCACAATCTGCAATTATTTGTGGTGCTTCTGGCTAATATTCTGCCTTTAATTGGCCAATAACTTTCTCTTATTGTGCTAAGTAACAATTGTGGACCGCTGTGTAAAAGTTTTTTATGATTATAAATGAATAATAATTTTGTAAATGTATGATTTGAGTCTAATAAAATTGGATGTTTCTTTTCACAGGTTTCGTTTGAATTTTGAATACGACCACCTACACATAGAATGCCATCATGATTCAAGAAAGGAGATAAGGACAGCAAATGTGATTTCACAGGTAAGTTTTGTTTATTATTTAATAATTTTAGTTCGTTTGCGAAGCATTCACTCTGATGTTGTTTTATTAAAATGTACAAAGATTTATTTAATTCATTAATTGTCAAAGGACCAGTAAGTTTATTATGTTTGTCTTTCAAATTGTGAATGAATCGCAAAACGTATGCTAAAGATCGTTGCAACGTTGTAAACTTTGAAAATCTTTCAAAATTTACAACACCGAGCGAAGTTGGTAGTGTATGTATAGTTGTAGATTGTAGTGTAGTCGTTTGTTTTTTAGTTTTAGTCTCAGGTAATTCAGGCGTAACGATTGGATCCACTGGGTGTGGCCAATAACTTGGATTTTCTCTAAGGAACGTTGGACCTTCCCACCATAGATTGGCGGATTGAATTGATTTTGGATTGACACCTCGAAAGGCTAGATCTGCTGGATTGTTGTCACCAGGCACATGTCGCCAGATACCTGACGCAGTCAATTCTTGTATTTCGCTGACGCGATTGGCAACAAATGGTTTCAAATCACAAGACTGAGACGCTAGCCAGCTCAAAACTATTGTTGAGTCGGTCCAATGTACGAGTGCATCAATTTTACACCGTAATGATTTTATCACTTTGTTGCTTAACCGTGCTGCAAGCAAAGCCCCACATAATTCTAGCCGCGGTATGGTCGTCGCCTTTAGCGGAGCTACCTTAGTTTTGGCACAAATTAACCTGATAAGAACATTACCTGAATTATCCCTCGACAAAATGTAAATAGCAGCAGCATAAGCTACTTGAGATGCGTCTGAAAATGAATGTATTTGAATTGATTCTGGATTGTTAATTATGACTCACCTAGGAATCTCAATGTTTGATATTAAATTTAAATTAGATGCAAAGTTAAGCCATGCCCTTTCTAAGTCACTGCTAACTGAGTCATCCCAATCTAGCTTTGATTGCCAGAGTTTTTGTAATATTATTTTGGGTAAAATAGTGCATGGACTAAGTAGACCCAAGGGATCGAACAATTTCGCTGAATTTGACAGAATTGTCCTCTTAGTAATGGCTGGTTCTATGTTTATGTTTATTGGAAATTGCAATATATCCATTGGGCGTTTTCACATTGGACGATAACGGTAACGACACGATATTACACCGATATCGTCCCGATATCGTCCGCCGATATCGGCACGATATCGTCACGATATCGGAACGATATCGGTGTGTGAAACGATAACCAGCAGCTTGCTATGCGGTTAGTCGCATTACGCCAGCTAAAGTAACCGCGCGGCTCCAAGTTTTATATTAGTTATTATACTAGTATATTCGAGGTAATAATGGGAGCAGTAAACAAATTACGTTTGCTTTATCTTTTATATTTACGGCGAAAAAAACGATATCGTCAAAGAACATTTTAGGTTGATCCTATTCTTCAAGTGCGATATTTAGAGGGAATATATTACCTTCTCTTCGATAAACTGTGTGCGCGAAGTAAAATGTTTTATAAATTTTTTCGAATGAGCCAGGACACTTTCGAGGACATTTTATTTATTTGGTGGATCAATAGTTAAAATACCAATTATGAAACTATTAATAGCTACAGTAAACCAATTATAGATCCACACCAATAAGGCACATTATTTTTACATGCACATATTACTTACCTATATAAAAAAAAGCGCCTTTAAAAAAACGCCACCAAAAAGTAAAAAATAAATAATACCTCTATACTGAATTAACACCAAATAACGTAAGTAAGTACTTTAAAGACGTTCGGGCACTTCAAAGTACTTACCTACTTAAGTTATTTGTTGTGAATACAGTATTAGAGTTAGAGGTATTATTTCTGACTTTTTGGCGGCATTTTTTTGAAGGCACTTTTATTTTTTATAAAAATATTTTTTGTCATTCTTTTTAGTGCATCATGCAGGCAATTTTCGTGTACCTACCTATTATCTTGGTAAATAGTACCTATAGTATAAACACATCTTAGATTTCTGCGCGAACTGTCCATATAAATAAAACACTTTCACGGATTTTTTCACGCAATTTATTTAACAACAACCAAGGTGTTAAATAAATTGCGTGAAAAAATCCGTGAAAGTGTTTTATTTATACCTATAGATTGCTTAAACTGTGCCTATAGAGTATGTTAGGAATGTACACATAAACCGCATCAATCACAAATACTCATCTGATGTAAAACGTATCAAAATCGATTCAGCCAAACGTGAGATATTCACGGACAAACATACATAATGTACAAACAATACAAAACATAATGTACAACATACATAATGTATAAAGGGTCAAACTGAGAACCTCCTTTTTCAATGTCGGTTGTAATACCAAAACCTTCTCCTAAATGTAAGAAATACTTTTCTGAAAACCCCATCTCGCGGACAAACCTTCATACATACATACGGGTCAAACTGAGAACCTCCTTTTTTGAAGTCGGTTAAAATACTAAAACCTTATCCTAAATGTAACAAATACTTTCCTGAAAACCCGCTTTAAATCAGTTCAGCCAAAAGCGAGATAATCGCGGACAAACATACATACAAAAAAATACAGGTCAAACTGAGAAGCTTCTTTTTTTTGAAGAAATAAATAAAAAATAATAACTTAAAAATTATTACTATCGTTCGGTCATTTTCGATATTACATACTCGAAATAGAAGGGAGAGGTGAGGCGGGAGGAGATCCACCTCCTCTCTCCTCTCCACCAATCAACAAGCAGGCATAATCGTCGCGGAACTCACACCTAGCAAATCAAGAAACAAGCGCTACCTAGCGGTGGCTTTTAGCGTAAAAACCCAAAAATGCAGTAAATAACAGATAAACTGTTAATTACCCTTGGTTACTTTCGTTAATAACCGGCTTCGCATCTTCCGCACTTGTGTCGTCACCGATATCGGCACGACAGACGATATCGTTGACGGTAACGACACAGTGTGAAAGCATTTAGTAGTGATTGTATGAAACTGCCAGTCCGACGATATCGTGCCGATATCGTGTCGTTACCGTTATCGTCCAATGTGAAAACGCCCATTGACGGATCCCACTTCAAACCCAAAACACTCGATTCTGAAATTGTATCTAAATTCTTAGGCAAAACAGTGTTGAATTTATTTACAAAGATAGATGGCTCGTTTGATCGCCATTTCCTTAAAGGTAAGCAAGCTGAATCGAGTTTTTCTGTAACTGAAGTAATTAGTACTTCCAAATCGTGTTTGGTATCAGCGCCTGAAAGAAAATCATCGACATAAAAAATTTCCCTTATTGCTCGAGATAACTCAAAATTATCACCACACTCCATCGAAAGTTGCAAAAGACATCTAGTACTTAAATATGGTGCTGAAGAGGTACCATAAGAAATTGTTTTTAATTGAAATATTTTAATAGGCTCTGATGGCTCGTCACGCCACAAAATGAGTTGTAAATTACGCTGATTAGGATCGACCAGTATTTGGCGATACATTTTTTCCACATCTGCGGAAGCAACATATCTGTATTGTCTATATCTAAGTAGGATTGAAAATAAATCGTCTTGAACTACCGGGCCAATATGCTGTATATCATTAAATGATACTCCAGTAGAAGTTTTAGACGAAGCATCGAATACTACCCGAAGTTTTGTTGTTTCACTGTGTTCTCGTATGACTGCATGATGTGGAAGGTAACAGCCAAAATCTGGTTTCGCAATTTCAAACATATGTCCCAGACGTTCATATTCATGAATGAATTCTAAGTATTGTTGCTTTAGCTGTGGTTTATTTTTTAACTTTCTTTCAAGCTGCTGTAACCGTTTTTCTGCAATTTCATAGGAATCACCCAAAGTTTCAATAGAATTTTTTAAAGGTATTTGAACACAAAATCTACCATTCGATTCTCTACGAGTTGTTTCGTTAAATAATGTTTCACAATAATCGTTAGTATTGTGTAAATTGTGTTCATTGGATGTGGGTATTTCTTCAAGTTCCCAAAACATTGAAAGTTGGACCTTAATGTCCTGTGAAAAGTTACATTGAATGTTTGTCCGATTATTGTTATAAAATGTATTTGGAATAGAGCCTGCTACTATCCAACCTAAATATGTGTCTTGTAATATTGGCCTTTTAGGTCCCAGGTTTATCCTAGATGCCCTAATTAGGTCCCAAAATATGTCAGCTCCTAGTAAAAGGTCGATTTCCGAAGGTTTGTTAAACTTTGGATCGGCTAATTGGATATTATCAGGAATGTCTAAATCTTGTATACGCACTGCAACATGCGGCAAACGATGAGTAATTTGTGGTAAAATAAAACATTTAATTTGTGTGTTATAAGAATTGTGTAATGAATGTAAATGTATAGTGCAATGTTCTGTGATATTTAACACTGTGTTGCCAATACCAGAAACACTATGATGATAATCTTTTCTTTTACAGGAACCAATCTCCCGCTGAGCCCTATCACTGACAAAAGACGACTGGCTGCCACAGTCCAGTAAAGCCCTCAAAATGACTACCTTGTCATGGCACATCACCTTGACCAATGCCGTGGAAAGAAGGGCTTGATTGGCGGTGACGGCTGACATGGAAACACTGGTTGAGGGTCCGGAAACAACGACGGCGTCAGCTGCAGGATCGGCGTCAGCTGCAGGATCGGGTAAGTTATTTGAATTTGAATTTGTATTATTATGTATTATATTGTCTAATGGATTCTTTTGAATAGCATGTAATGAGCTTTGTCTATGTAGTAATGTATTATGTCTTTTATTACAGATTTTACACCCACTTAATCTGCATTGATATTGTTGATGGCCACTGCGCAAACAATTATTGCATAATTTCATAATGGATGTTTTAGTTATACGCTCCGCAATTGGTAACGATTTAAATTTGGTACACTCAAATATTTTATGATTTTGTTTACAATATGGGCATTTTCTTTCAGGGAACGATTCGATGGATGAAGCAATAAATGAATTCGTGTGTGGCAAACTATGACGTTTTTCATTTTTAAAAGATTTCCCGGCATTAATTGTTTCCAAAAGTGTAGCCCGCTTACGAAGAAACGAATAAAAATCCTCCAGAGAGGGTGAATCATCACTGCTCCTGTATTCCTCCCACTTACGCGCGGTCACACTGTCCAGCTTCGCCGAGGCCATATAAATTACCAATGAATCCCAGTTATGTGTTGGTTCGCCTAAGGAATTCAAAGCGCTTAAGTTTTTGGATAAAGTGTCGATTAAGCCACGAATACCGTGTTCACTTTCTTTATTTAATTGTTGAATCGAAAATAAACATTTAATGTGCTCATTCACTAAAAGGCGCTTGTTATTGTATCTATCACATAATAGATTCCATGCCACTATATAATTATCGGAAGACACAGTAATTGAATTAATAGCGGAACTAGCCGCTCCCTCCAAGTATGACTTTAAATAATGAAATTTACTAATGTCTTCGATACTTTCATTATTGTGTATAAGTGATAAATAAGTATCCCTAAAAGAAAGCCACTGGTTTGCATCGCCACTAAAAGGAGGTATTTTCAAAGCAGGCAGTTTAACTTGTACAGGGTTTCCTTTGACCGAATTATTGGACAAATGTTCTATTTTAATCTTACTTTCGAAATGTTCTAATAAGGATTGCGACTTTGCTATTAATGTGTAAAATAAATTCTCAGTGATTTCCCGTTCTTCAAGTTGTTTTGTGGTATCGTCATCCAACAATTCGATTCGGGACTGTATTTCATCGAAAGTGCATGAAAGATCGCGTATTTTATTACTCCTTAAGCGAAGTTCATTCAATTGTAACGAATTTGTCTCCTTAATATCCATTAAAGGAGTCAAATATTTATCAAATATTGTTAACCTGCCTCTAATGTTTCCTCTTTGCTTGATTAACTCTTTTAATTCAGCCATCTTGGCGGCGGAAATAACGAATATGAAGTTTGTTTACAACGCTAATGAATAAAATAATAAAAGATGTACGTTACAGTTACGTCGCTGCACAGCTGTTTAACAAACTGGTTTTGCTCCGTCCAGCCGGCCGCCGCCGCGCCGATCACTGATTATGACTCACGGGTTCTTATCACTCGCTTGGAACAAAATAACTATTCCTGCGCGTTTGATTGACCTGGAAATGTTTAATTTAACAAGTGAATTAATATGTACTGTGAACTGATCGTACGGCTTTTACTTGAAACTAAATTGAATTGCTAAAGAAAAAAAATCTAACTTAAGTACTTGATGAAAAATGGTATGTTTTAATGAAATTTAATGTTTGAAATAGTTATTTGAATGGATTGCAAAGTAGCATTTAACGTTTTTATCAAGAAAAATGTGAACATAAATGTAAAAATTTAAATTTGAAAAAGTTAATATTTTTAATGCGGGTTGGTTGATTAAAATTATCAACCGTTTTCACACAAATCGAAGTAGAAAGGATGGATAAATATGGATAAATGCACACTTCCCTCGGATGATGGCTGCAGCTGGATGTGCTGGCGGTATCCTGAAGGATGGAACTCCCTTTTCCACTCGATATTGATTGACGATGGAACGAGTCTTTTCGCGTCCTGATCACGTCGGGGTCACCATAAAATGAATGCGCCGGTCTTCAATGTATGTAGTGATGACCAATAAAACACCCGAACTGATGCTGATGATATAATTATAATGATATAACTGGTTATTACAATATTTGGATCGATGAAAATAGATTAAGTACGTGTCGTTCGGTAGTTTAGAGCGCACTGAATCGGTGCACCGAGACAGCTGTTAAGTCCCAGCGTGTGTTGCTGTCGTGCTCGCATCAGGCGTTTTCTAGGCCTGAACACTTTGTTTTCTTATCCGCTTTTAGCGATAAGGCCGCCAATTGTATGTCTCCTTTGTATATTTTTTGTCTATCTGTATTATCTGTGTGTACAATAAAGTGTAAATAAATAAATAAATATTTTACGAAAATGAACTGAGGCGAACAATGTTCACTTCAGTAGACAGAGTGATTGCTGATATCGATTTCAACAGCTGCAAAATCTAGCGCAAAAATATGCCTTTTTAATGCCTGCAGTAATGCTGGGTTCGGAAGAACTGAACTTAAATCAAGCTCCTCGGGACATTAATACTGAAGAGTTTATACTTGAGCGCGCTCGCCTACAAGCCTTCGTAGGAATAGACCCAGATTGCAAAAAGGAACTTATTAAGTCTGGTTCCCTGGGCTTATTAAAATATATTATTCACTCCAAACTAGAGGAAGGCTTACCAAACATTGTCATAATGTTAAGAATTTTTTTAACCTCTGCCATCAGCAATGCAAGTTGTGAAAGGAGTTTTTCAAAACTGAAACTAATCAAAAACTACTTAAGATCTACTATGTCCACATTAAGATTAACAAATTTAGCCATTCTTTCCATAGAAAACAATATAAATGTTGATATAGATGGTTGTGTACAGGACTTTGCGTTAAAAAAAGCACGAAGAGTTCATTTTTAATCAAACTTTTGTGCAAAGGAATTAGGGATCAGTGCAGGTTTCATCAAAATAGGTTGACGGATTTACCTACTGATCTCTTTGATATCGATTTTAAGTCTACCCTACCCTGCAATCTGAAGTGGGTCTATTGATCTCAATTGCTGTTATAAATATCGTTGAATCCCTGCTAAAAATGGACATATTTGGCGGTAATCAATGATTCTATTAATTTACAATGCTATGTCAATTTACTAGTCCTGTTTTTTTTGTTATCTGCGTTAGGAGATTCTAGTTGGCTCTTGGATGCCACTTAAGTAGGTATAACTCGTTATTTCTTTTAATTTTATTAAGTTAAATTCTCTTCTCTAGGTGTACTTACGTACGTCGTCGTACGTATGCAATGCAAGGTTGAATGAGCACATTACTTATATCATTTAACTAGCGGATCCTCGTGGTTTTACTCGCGTGGTACCTGTTCCCGTGGGAATATCGGGATAAAATATAGCCTATTGTCACTCGGGAAGAATGTAGCTTTCTAATGGTCAATGAATTTTCTAAACCAGTCCAGTTGTTCCCGAGATTAGCGCGTTCAACCAAAGAAACAAACAAATTCTTCAATTTTATAATATTACTAGCTTTCCGCCCGCGGGTTCGCCCGCGTGGACTACACGACGTTATCCCGCGGGAATATGATGATTTTCCGGGATTTAAAGTAGCCTAGGTTCCTCTCCAGTCTACGAAGTATCTGTGTCCCAGATTTTAGATAAATCCTTTCAGCCGTTTTGGCGTGATTGAGTAACAAACATCCAAACATCTAAACTTTCACATTTATAATATTAGTAGGATTAGTAGGATAGTGGGATAGGGGGATATATGTATGTACATAATACAGGGTGTTAAAGTACATTCAAATTTTGCAACTAATCGGGACATTTTGTATGGAGAGTCGATATATTTTTTTCATTTCCGACAAAAATTCTTGCTGTGCGTTGTTCAGCATGATGGTCTAAAGCCATTGTTAAAGTTTTTGCAACGGTGCCCCTAACACCCTGTATATTTATTCTGAAGCAGTAGTTCCTATATGGTTTATCTTGACTTCCAGTAAGTTGTACGGATTCAAAATTCAAAATTCAAAATTCAATATCGTTTATTCAATTTAGGTTTGTTTAACAACACTTATGAACGTCAATGAAGCTACGCCATCGGTTCGCAAATCCTACGGGAGGAGACCTTGTAGCGAGAAGAACCGGCAAGAAACTCGCCAAGGGCTATTTTTTCTCCCTGTTTTAACTTATACAGAGTCGTCAAATTCGAAAAATGACCTACACATAATAGTAAGGTTACTTTCCATCACAATACAGAATACCGCTTAAATTAAGTACAATTTTGCTTATTACCTAAAACAGTAAACAATTTTCAACTAAACAAGGAATCAAATAGTTTAATGAACACACTATTCTTAATCTTATTCAAATTATATTATAGGATAAATGAAAAGGAAACTGCAAGCTGCGCTGTATATTCAAATTTATAAGTATTAACAAATAAAAGGATTTTTTGAATAAATAAAACAATTATAAGAAAAATTGCTGTTACTGTAAGACACGGATACCAAAATTACTAAGAGACACACCAGCTCGCTCATAAATCTATATAATACTATTATAAACCATATCCCGAACACCTTTAACACAAGTAGACATGAGCAGACCCACCCCACTGGCAGCACCCGTTCACGAGCATGACGCATTACTACTTACATCCGTTGAATAAAATGTTTATGCTTTAAATAACAGTTTTTTTTAATAAATTTTACATTAATTTATGAAAAACAAGGGGCGGTGTATTTCCGGTCGGCCCAAAGCGGCGAAAACCCACGCTACGCCACTGATTACTTAGATCTTTAAGGTGCATGTAGTCGTGAAACGATCATTTTTGAGGCCCTAAAACTCATAAATTAGCCCACTGATGAATCCAGAATTAATATATATTAAATACTAGCCTTCCGCTCGCGGCTTCGCCCGCGTGTACTACACGACGTTATCCCGCGGGAAGGTAATATTTTTCAGGAATCAAAAGTAGCCTATGTCCTTTCTCAGGCTCTAGACTATCTGTGTACCAAAATTCATTCAAATCGGTTCAGTAGTTTAGGTGTGATTGTGTAACACACAGACAGACAGAGACGCATTTATAATATAAGTAAGGAAGTAAGGATAAGTAATAAGTAATAAGTAATTAGTAATAAGTAATAAGTAAGGAAAGTAAGGATTGATATATAAACTTCAATCTGAGCATTTAAAAAAAACATAGTCTTTAAGATACTATTTAAAAAAAACATTGAAATGAAGCTGTTTTCAACTTGAAATACGCTACTGCTTCTAAACTACAATTGATATTTTCACGTTTCTTTCAGGAAAAGATTGCTAACTTGTTTAACTTAAAACTGAGCATTTTTCGTTTTAAAATAATACATAGTTTTGACGAAACGTGTGTTTAAGCTGTTTTGGTGCGGGTAGCGGGCGGGAAAATTAGGCCACTTTTCTATGCCTAAGGTCGTTGGCGATACCACGGGCCTTAAGAGGTGATCTTGTTTTTGGAACAGCTGTAAAACAGATAATGATAAAATATTATTTTTTTTATGAAAAATGGAGATTTGAAATGAAGAAGATAACTAAAGCAAGAAAATAAATTTACCTTGTAAATTCAGGCATGGCACAGATCAGCACTAAGAAATTTGCTTCGAGTATGTAACAAGTTTAAAAATGCAAATGACAAACTCTTCGGCTTTTGAAAATGGTGTTGTTAAGTATCCAATTTAAAAAAATTCTCTCCAATATTGTGAAGCCAAGTCCGAAAGAGCTCAATATCCGTATCTGGATTAGGAAACTTATGGAATATTTCTTTTTCTGAGCCTGAAAAGTATTATTTTTTTAAACAAGTCCCTGAGTGGATCTCATGGTTAAATTCTCTGTTTCGTAGACTACGTCACGAGATTATTGTAACGGCAGCGACAGACTATTTCTAAGAAGAAACTTAAGCTTTACTATATATAGGATTCCACAAAAATACCATGCAATACATAGTTTTTTGGTATTGCATACCTAATTGTTGCTACTGCAAGATACTCAAAATTGGATAAGTACGTAAGATAGTAAAGAAAAAATTTACTGTAACAATTAGTAGTAAGTTAGATATTAAATTCAATCTTACCACAAATAGGCACACAGCATTTTTTTTTTGAAGACATTCTGATAAATCGGTGTCGAATATGAATTGCCGGGGTCTTCGCTAAAGCAGAATCGTCGGGGTCGTAAACAAAGCAGAGGTCAACAGTATAGCACACAATCACAAAAATCCATATAACAAAGCCGCGTCGTAGGTTAATATCATAGGTAAAAAAAACATCAGGAGCTCTACTCTTGTTCTCCGAAACGAAATTTCGGAAACGAAAGAAATTTAAACGAAGTTTCGTTTCTGCCGCTACTCTTGAACATTTTCGGACGCGCACGAAAAGTTCGAATCCATAGACAATTTTCGTGAACGAATGGAATGAACAACATTACGTAGGTTCTTTTTATGTCATTTACGGTAAATATCCGGTTTTTAAATTAACTTTAAAATTAAAACGTTGGTTTAATAATTTTAAGAATGTATTTAATTAGTAATGGTTTACTATGTTTAATAACCCAGAAACTGATAAATGAGCAATTAAAATTCAAGTTTATGTCGAAAACACAGTGACACTAAAAGAACCCTTTCAATGACTGATAACCGCCCAAGTTAAGATGTCTATAGTCCCCACTGACCTCTATAGTCCCACATTCCTGTATGTTCCGGTGACAGAGGAGCCACTTGCAGTACAAAATTAGGTGTCAAAATGAACATTCGTATGAAAAATTAGTTCCAATGATTATCACCGACCCAGATTTATGCTTGTCATCGTATGACAACGTAACTTGTCCGCAGTATGACATTACCTGAGCCGTCAGCCGTTACTTCAAAATTTCATAATATTTGGTGCATAATTTGGTGTTATTTATACGGAATTACCAAAGAAAGTAAGTATTAATATTTATGTTTTGCACGCCTAATTCTTATTTAAATAATATTTTCGTAATAGGTTCCTATTATTTAGTTTCACCACATCTTTTCAGTATGGCTCCAAATTCCTGTTCGACAACTCCTCAGCAAATCACTGTACTACTCGATGAACATAAAGATCATGCTCGCGGCAGATTGAGGAGTATAGAAGGAAAGATCCAGACAAAGAGGCTGTGGGAGGAGTTGTGCGACACTCTCAATTCCATGGGTGGTTGCACAAAGACGATTCAGTAGTGGCAAAAGGTACCTAATTATACTTACATCCTAACAATCCATACAAAAACTACCTGTGCCGCCCTCTGTGATCCACATACTTTTAAACTACGGAGACAATTAAAATTACAAGAAAGTTACTGTGTATCACTAAAAAATATAATAAGTATTCCCTGCAATGTATGTAGGTATACAATTTTGGAACTTATTTGAATGTTGTTTTGCAGCCTTACCTGCCTGCTACAGACGTCAGAAGCAGGTTGTATCAGTAATACCAGTATGAAGATGGGCGCGTAGAGAGAGAGACAGTAAGGAACGCTGAGCTCGCAGGCATCAGGGCTGCCATGCCATTTGCAGCTGTATGAGCTATTGCGAGAACAACTTTAAATAATAAAGATTTTCTTCTGTTACCAACCAACTCCAACCTCGCACCTCAAACTTATTGCTTAGTTATTTAATTTTTTACTTTCTTGCATACACTATGCAATTTTTATTAGTGAAAAATTAAAAATGAAGTAGGTATTTAAAAAAAGTAGACCCGTCTCACAACCAGCTGCGATGGGATTCGAACCCACGACCTTTCGCTATCCGGGCGACTGCTCGCGAAGGATAAAAGGACTAAACAAATATAAAGTTATAGGTTTTAGGTAGGAACCTACAACTTTATATTTGTTTAAAAGGAAAATATTCTAATATTTATATGAGATTTTTTTTCTCATAAAGGTTATAATATAATGTACTATAATGTTGTATAATCAGTGCTTATCCTATAACCAATTTGTTGTAATATGTAACGATATGTTTCTTGTTTTGTAAATTTTAAATGTAAGCTAATATCATGTATTGAAGTAAGAAATAAAAACCATTAAATACATTGATATTGTCTTTTTAATCTATATTAATATTATAAAGAGGAAAGATTTGATTGTTTGTTTGTTTGTTTGTTTGTTCATCGAATAGGCTCCAAAACTACTAGACCGATTTGGAAAGTTCTTTGACCATTAGACAGCTACATTCTTCCCGAGTGACATAGGCTATATTTTATCCCGATATTCCTACGGGAACGGGTAGCAAGCGGGTAAAACTGCGATGATCCGCTAGTCTTCTAAACTAATATTATAAAGAGGAAAGATTTGATTGTTTGTTTGTTTGCATCGAATAGGCTTCGAAACTACTAGACCGATTTAGACAATTCTTTGACCATTAGAAAGCTACATTCTTCCCGGGTGACATAGGCTACATTTTATTTGGATATTATAAGAATGCAGCAAGCAAATATGTAGCAAACACGCAGTTAGGCATGCATAACGATTTCCTCGTCTTGTCGTAGGTACATTTAACTGAGACACTGATGATTATCTCCTATGACAAAAAAAAAGTTACACAAGTGGGTTTTATTTCAATATTACAATTTTATTAATTGGTTTGCTATGAATGTATCTTCCTGGTTCCTTTCTAAAGTTTGTATTAATACAGCGCTTTTCCCTCGACCTGCCTGTAAAGCTCGAGTCGAAGATGCGGCTGTCTCAATTTCCCTGCGAATCTGCCTGGCTCTGTCCGTTTGGTGATCCTCTTCTGTCAAATAGGGACCTCCCTCCTCGGGAAAAAAAAACTCCGGACCTCCATACCAGCCCTTATACATATGTACTATACACATAACAGGCTACTATAATTTTAGCTGCTGTTTCTGGGCAGTAATGGACAAGCTAGACAAAAGACATCTCTACCATCGAGCTTTCAATACACCAAATGTGCGTTCAACGGTGCAGCGTGGACGTTTTTGGATGGCAGTATCTTCCCTCTAGAGAGTCCTCAACAGCATTATCGACGGGTGTCATCACTCCCTTAGAAGATATCCAGAATCACCTGAAAATAAATAAAATAGAACTTTAGTATTGAAAATGAAGTAAATGAAAAAATCGTTAATCGGTTATCACTAGGTACCTATATTTACTACTTATTTCCGCTTAATATGATTCCTTTTTTTGAGATTTTGAAGAAATCTTATGTGCTTTGCTAGTACCTGTATGCGGTGCATTAAGTGCTGTTGTTTAAGTCAATATCTATATCTGAAAAGCGATAACCAGGCTTATGAAAAGTAAAATCGAAAAGTTCATTGAAATGCGTGTTTACATAGTACAAACTTACTTTAAGGGTTGGCTTGAACTCTTGTCGCCTTGCCCCTGGAGGTAATAAAGGCACTATCTCAGTCCACAGCTCCTCGAATAATTCCCGACTGAGTCTGTAATTTCCTATAAACTCTAGATCGGGAATATTCGCTATAAATAACTGATTTCGCAGGTGCTGCCGGTTCTTTTTCCTCTCCAAGCGTTCTTCGCGCAAAGCAGCAGCGATTAAAAGCTGCCTCGTAGCCATATCAGTTAATATTTTAATAAAAATCGACCCAAACGAAAATAGAAAGGTAACGCTTTTGAGTTCGTCAAAACTGCGAACTAAAAACTGCCAAACTTCAATTTTCGTTCGTTATTAAATTGAATTAGAGTAGGCTTAGAAAATTTAAACGTCAAAGCATTTTCGTTTCAACGAAGTTTCGAAACGAAGAAGTCGGTGGTAGGAAATGTGCGAAGTTTCGAAAGAAATTTCGTTTTTCGTTGAATTAGAGTAGACCTGCTGAATTCAAAACACAACGAAACGAAAGTGTGCAAAAGTTTGCGAAAAACTTTTGAAGTTGAGAAACGTCAAACTAGTTAAGTAACTGAAAGTCAACGTTCCATTCCTTACTATAAAATGTTTTTATGATTTAGAAAGCAAGGAAAAATACTAAAACTTAGCAATGAAATCAACCAATATATCTTGACTTGACTTTCATATAAAAATAAAGTAAAAGACATATTTGAATTTTGAACTATTATAAAATAAAATACTGTTCTTTTCATTCTTCCTTCACATGCGTAAAATGAAACGTACGAACGAACGTTTTTTTCATGATGTTGCTATAGCTATTAATTTATAAAAACTTTCTATTTCATACAAATTCATAATTAATTATATTCTATAAGATAAGTTGACAATTATGACGAAAAACACAATAAGAAATTAATTTGTGATTCATGTAAAGTGCTAGTGTTACCATGTCGGGTAAATAATAACGTGAAATACGCCATCTCTCGAGCAAAGACGACATTACATGATCATTTTCCTTCTCCATACAAAGTAGAAATGTTGGCACTGAAATGACCCTGTGCGGGCCAAGGTAGGTTAACAATTCGGTATAATTGCTCTAATCTTCACTCATTAGTAATACATTGAAATGGTAAAGTTTTGAACACGACAGTCACAGAAAAAGCTATCCATAACGCTGCAAAAACTTGTTATTCAACATTAAATGTTAAAGGAGAATGCACACGGAAGTATGGGCCGCCGTACACTGGTTGCATCAATGATAAATTGAGTTTGAGACGTTCCTTTTTGTTCGAATTTAACCTACTTACTATCATTTTTGTAAGGAGAACAGGGGTTCTCAAAATATTTAAAATTAAGTAACATAACCTCAAAATCTAAATATTTTAAACATATCTAATCGCAGCTCTAGCTTTCATAACTTGTATATAACTTTGATATCATAATATTTTAAATTAATAACTATATCGAGCCATTACCCTCACTGGAGGAGGGGAGCGTGCCCCCACAACTAGAAATCTGTAGGTTTCTAGCGCTATCTGCTAGGTAATTAGCAAGGAGTTTAGTTCATTCGCTAGCTTTGCTTTTAGTTCCAATTTCTTAACAGATCCTAATTATCATTTGACAACAATCTAAGTATTACTAATATAGAATTAGATATATTCTGATAAAAATTGTTAAATATCTTACACTAGCGGATCCTCGCGGTTTTACCCGCGTGGTACCCGTTCACGTGGGAATATCGGGATAAAATGTAGCCTATGTCACTCGGGAAGAATGTAGCTTTCTAATGGTGAAAAAAATGTTAATGTTAATGTTAAGGTACTAGTGGGATTTTTTCTCTCATTACATTTACATTGGAAATAACTTGTAGATACTTATATAGTTCTAAGAAATCATTACACAAATAAATACATGTCTAGATATTATTTGAATGTAAAACACAATTTATAATGAAATCATTTAATTGTTTATCTTTATTCATCATATTCATGGAAAAAGTCATTTAAATAAGGCGAGTCACGAGCACCAGATGGTATATAGAACTTATTATTAAATAATAATGTATCTTTTATAACTGATGGTATCAGTAGCCGTTCAGGCTCAAAACAATAATCAAAAATACAGTGGGCTGGTGTGTTTGCAGCACGTCTATAAACAGATGACATTATTTTTTGAGGCACTTGAACGGTTGGGGTTCTGGGTGGCGGTGGTGGCGGAGGTGGAACCGGAAACGTGGAATCGCTGCTTGATGTAGTGTCAGCCAATGGTCGTTTTGTATCATGCTGCCTTTGTCTTTGTACTTGTCTTGTTGTTACCCTCCAACATGCAGCACAAACGCGTTCCAATCTCGAGACCTGAAAATGTTTGCAATAAAGCCTTAAGATGATATAAGAGAGATAAAAGGAAACTAATCTACTCTATTTAGGCTGTAACAAGCACTTAAGAATGTCAAAGCCACCAGTTTCGCAAAATGGATTTTATAATTTATAACGCGCATAACGCTGTCCACAGCGGGAGATCTTGTAACGACAAAAACAAGCAAGAAACTCATCAAGGGCTATTTTTTTCACTGCGCTGTGCATACAAGTCGGTATTAATTTATTTAAATGAAAATATTATCCTTATGAAGAATTTTAAGAGGAGTAGACTAGAGAAGTATTTGTTTTATTAGCCAAGATCACAAATGTACTTTAAATAAAGTGATGAAAATATTTACCTGATGACAACTGCAATGAAAATAATAATATTATGTAGTACCTACAAAGTCTACTTATTTTTCATAATTTAACAAATCTAAATAGAACATTTAAAAACTTATAGTTATATCTATGTAATGCCAAACACAACATGTTACAAACCGCATTAGGCATAGGTATATGTGAATGCAGCATTGCACTTTTTAACAAAAATATCCATCCGTTGTTTTAGTACAAACATATTCACGCTTTAGAAGCAGCAAGAAATGGAGCTTAAAAACACACACGGTTCTTTTAGCATTAAAATGGTAACTAAGCCAATAGTGGTCTGGTAGGTCCGAAGCGAATTTCTCTATTGTCAAACAAGTGAATATACAAGTATACACGTTAGCAGAACTACACCGATATTAATTTACATTTGTATTTAAGTAAGTACGTGATTATGCAGTACGCTAGCTTAAAAATAACCTACTCACCCTTAATATTAATAAAACAAATTATATATGTTTCACCATCGACAGACGAACTCAACCGAGTAGTAACTTCGTTCTAAAAATACATGAGTGTTGTAACGAAGACAGCCATAAGTGTCACTGTAAAACATTGGGAAAAGTCACCACCACCAAATATTTGGGAATAGTGTTGGATCAGCACTTATCCTGGCACTCTCAGGTTGAGTATGTTACTGATAGATTGAGAAAACTTATATGGGTATTTAAAAATCTACGTCACATTGTAACTTCTCAACTACTAAATAGGATATATATTTCGTTGGCTCAGTCTGTCGTAGGATATTGTATATCGATATGGGGTGTAGCATCCAAGACTAAGTTTCTGGAGGTAGAAAGAGGACAGAGATGTTTGTTAAAAGTTATGTATTTTAAACCATACATATTTCCAACAGTCGATCTCTACAGAGTTACTGATCTTCTATCTGTGCGACAGCTTTACATTCTGCTTGCTACCTTAAAACTTCACAGGGACTTACCTTATAATTCTACTATAATATTAAGAGAAATAATAATGTTATCAAAATAAAAAAAACAAATACGACTTTTGCTAAACGACAATTTAATGTACAATCTAAACATATCTCTATTCAATTAAATAAAAAACTTAATATATATAAACTAAGCTTAAAAGAATGCAAAAAGACTATCTCTTGTTGGCTAAAAACTAATGATTATACACAAACAGAAAAAATACTTGAATACATAATATAAATAAAAATAGACATCACTCATACAGAGACTGAACAATCCAATTCATTGAGAAACTAACATTCACGTACACATTCACATATTCACAAACACACGCACATACACACATTTGCAAACACATGCAGACACAAACACACACACACATATACACCATTTACCATACAGTAACTTTTAGTCCAAACACATGCACACACACACATATACACCATTTACCATACAGTACTTTTAGTCTAAGTTTAGATCGTAAACCAATGTATCAACTAGTATGCTAGAGGTATGGAAGAGCGGGACCCCCTGACACAGGCAAATCTTTTTTTTGCCTATTAGGAGATCCCATCTACAGAATAACTGAATGTAATCTGGTTTTATGATTAAACAATTTTAGATTTTTTGATTTTTTTATTTTTTTTTGATTATTTAGATGGTTATTTTTGCTGTCGAGAAGATTGCAAGCAATTAAGTTGCAGTCAGATTGCAAGTCTTTATCCGTTTTTCTTCTATAGTCTACCCACTCACGCCTCTAGTGAAACCATACTATAATAATATTATTTACACTAAATACGTCAACAAAATCATCGACAAAATTTGTCGAACTTGCACATCATTACTTTGATATATCTGCACATCACTAGCTGTAATTTTTTTTACGTTGTAATGTTGGTAACACTTATTCTATCTAATTTGTGGTTGGTGCACTGATTGAGTGCTATAAGTAAATAAACACGGCTAAAAATATTTTTTGCGACGGTTGTTTAATGTGAAAAATGGACCGGTGGCTAATAAATAATGCTCCTAAAAAATCGGTGAGTTTGTGCTTCTATTTTTATATTGATCAGTACTTAATTTAGTGCACAATGAAAATCTAGATTAGAATTTTAGGTTATGAAATTTTTTTTTATGTCCAAACTGATTGGCAGGCAAAGATGTTGTACTACCATTCATCCTACAGGGAAGAGGGCATCGCACCCAGACGACGACCACCGCCGCTAGAAATTTATGACTCAGCAGCTCCTTCCCCCAACATTACCACCAACACCAGAGCCACGAAGAAATGGGCGCTGCCCCGCGATATTGTGCCCCCGCCACTTCCCCAGCCCACCTCACCCAATCCTCACATCCCTTCTAACACCCCTACCTAAATTATAGCCCATACCCCGTTTGCGCGCCCGCTCGCAGGCGCTAGCTGGGCCTCCCCCAAAGGGGTCTCACCCGGCTGGCTGACCACGCCGAGGGCCGCAAACATCCGGCGGGGCACACCACCCGTCCCGAGGACGGCCGCGCAAAGCGGCTCCAAACACCGTGGGGCAGTAGCCTCACGAGATGAAGCCCGGGGAAGGAGCAGGAAGCTCAAACCCGAACCCGCCTTCGTCGGCGGAAGAAATCCATGATGATTAAATATTTTTTTTAATTACAATTTTTAAGAATGTTGCCAACTGGTTTTTTGATTTGGGTTACAGAAATTTTTTAAATTAATTTTTGCCTGACCATGCTACAGGAATTTAAATTTGAGTGAACTGCGATGACTAAAACTTATCAATAATTTTTCAGAATGAAGAAAAGGTTCCTTTGATCTCATCCGAAAGACCTGGTACTAGTACGTGTTCTTATTCAGAACCTCAGCACGGAACGAGTTTTCAGCCCAGTAATTATGTCGAGGATCAGAAATAACAATTAAATCCTCAAACTTCGTCAGTCATGGAAGTCGACGATGAAAAATTGGTCATTGTTATTTAACTTAATATAATCAGTTAATTTTGCTTGGGTTTTATATACTTAAATAATATGTGCTCGCGCGTGCAAGCGGCGAGCTCGCGCGGGATCGCCTCGCTGGAATATTGCCCAAAATCGCGCTAATGTTAAGAGGCTCTTAATGGCCAAGCTTTTTAAAATATTTATAGTTTTTCTTATTCTGTAATAAATTACCTATATAAACAAGTTTTGTCAAATTTACTCATTATCTATGTTGTATTTTGTAGGTCGACAACTGTACTGAAGATGCAGAAGAGGGATACAACACTGAAGATGAAAAAAAGCAGTCGGTCAGCGCAAAGTCTACGGCAAAAGGTATTTAAGAAGAAGTTTCAGCATGATTGGCTTAAGCTACCTGAGTTCAAAGCATGGTTGGTAAATGGGAATAGAGATGACAATGCAATTTGTAAGGTGTGCAATGTGATAATGAAAGCGGGAAAATCAGAGCTTAAAAAGTATGGTGAAGGAAAAGTTCATAAAAAAATATGAAGGCGTGGCTACAGTCTAATATAAATCAACCTAGTATTACAACATTTGTTGCAGAAAATACAAAGCTGAAAAACACCGAAGCTGCCATTTGTTCATACATCATCGAAAACAATCTTCCTATTTCATCAATTGAACCTTTAATGGAATTGATTAAATCTTTACCAGAGAAGGCAATCACATCGCAAATCTCTTTAGCCAAACAAAAAGCTACTAATGTCATTAGGAATGGTTTGCGCCCATTTCTTAATCAAAAACTTGTTAGTGAACTGAACCATCATTTGTTTTCCGTTTATATTGACGAAACAACTGATGTTAGCGTCAAAAAGCAACTAGCGATACTAGTCAGCTACTGCCATAATTTTAGATCAAAAGTAGATTTGATCGACTTAGTAGATTGCCCTGACGGGACCGCTGTGGGTTTGTACACACGAATGATTAACACGCTGAAAGAAAATAATGTGCCTCTGCAAAGCTGGATAGGCTTTTGTGCTGATACAACTGCAGTCATGATGGGACCTCAAGTATTTGTGTCAAAATGCTCTTGCCATATGATACATCTGGTGGCAAGTTACGCATGCACCAAGTTAAGCAGAATACCGTACACTGAACGCTTAGCTTGTTTTAAGATGGTGTCCATATCCAAACGTTTTGAGCTAGCGGATGCTTCTTTTGTATGGAAATTACTTAATCACTGCATAGATAGCCCTCCACTCTTATCCACTCTTAAGAACACAAAGGCTTAAGCCTTCGTGTTCCTAGAAGATATCCTAGAAACAGAATTACTCCCCTTTCCGCACCTTTGCGAAGGACAGTTCACGGGTCCAATTCGCCTATTCCCCGATTCTACAGAATTGTGAACAACTAAAGTGACATAGTTGACTTTCATTTCGATTCGCTCAATGGTCTCCATAAAATTATTGCTGATAGCTATTGAAGCAGTGGGTATAAATAAGGACCGAAGAATGTTTCAATAAATTTATTGACGAACAGAGATTCTGCTTAGCAATTGAATAGTACACAGAGTGAATGCAAAAATGAGCTTGCAAGGCGTTTTATAGCTTTTCTCCCGTTCGGTAGTGGCGTGGCAGTCGCGTGATCTTGGCTTGACGGTGATTGGCTGGCTTGGATGGCGCGGCGTTAGTGGCGGTGGTGTGAGGCAACCCTGGGCTGCGATTGGCTAGTGCTGTTGGCTTAGGTGGCGTGAGGTAACACTATTTTTTTTTCTAATCATTATCTTTAAAATTGTATCTAAATATATTTAAAATTCTATTCAAAATTATATTTAAAATTCTATAGTTATGTAAGAAATTTAAATTTAAATGCATGTTGAATTTACCTGTAAGTGTTTGTAACATTTAGCTAGCTAAATATAGTATTATTTAATATGTAATGTAAACAAACGTTGGTAAATCTTCATAAATAAAAAATAAATAAAAAAATAAGCAACTCTATAGAAGATTTGTGCCGGAATGTATACAATCATTTTGGGAGGAGCCCTAAAAATTCTGCTGCTTTCAAAGAGTTTCAAAGCTTCCATGAAGTCAAACTTCATAAAATATTGAGAGTTTGTCAAACCAGGTGGTTGTCGCTTCAACAATGCGTGCAAAGAATTTTAGAGCAGTGGGATCCATTGAAGAGTTACTGGAGAATATTAAGCTTTGAAGATCCAACACATGCAAACCACCACACTCTCCAAACCTTGGAGAACCCTTTGATAAAAAGCCAAATGCATTTTGTAGATTACGCTCTTGGACTGTTTAATGATTTTAATTGCATGTTTCAAGCTGATTATCCTAAATTCTCAGAATTGAAGACTCAAACTGAGGAATTAATCAAAACATAGGCGTTAAATTTCATGAATAGAAATTATGTCAAGCAAACTCCTGCTAACCAAATCAATCCTCATCAGAAAGAAGAACATCTTGAATTGAAACGTATTTATTTAGGTGTGGATGCAACCCATTTATTAACAGAGGTGGAAAATAAAGAAAACTGTGAAGTTCAGAAAATTTACCAGTCAGCAAAATTGTTTTATATTGAAGCGATCGTACAAATTAAGAAACGATTTGTATTTGAAGATGTGCACAATGATTCGTCTTTTTTAGACCCGAAAAATGCCAATGATCTGCACCCTACATCATTGTACGAAATCGCAAAAAAACACATTCCATCGCACATTACTGTAGACTTAACAGAGCTGGATAAGGAATGGAGAAATCAAAGTCTCCTTGCCGATACGGATTGTAACGATTCCATGGATACTGTAGGCTATTGGAAAAAATTTATTGAAAAAACTAATGTTGACGGCAGACGCAAATTCCTTCAACTGTCAATTTTGGTAAACTATTTTATGTCACTGCCTTTTTTCCAATGCTGCTGTTGAACAATTATTTAGTGACCTAAAAAACATTAAAACAGATAAGCGCAATAGGCTGGATAATGAAACGGTTGCATCAATCCTCTGTGTAAAATCTGGCTTGAAAAGAACGGGAACAACTTCTGTACAACTAATGAAAAATCTGTTAGAAATACCAGACCTTAAGTTTGTACAATCCAATGCAACTGCAAGCGAGTCAAAAAAATAGACTTAATATGAATAAAGTATAATTAAACAATTCGTGTTTTATTTATAGCCTGACCAGAAATAAATAAAACCTGGAGTTGTATACTCGCTTTTTATTCCAAGGCAGTTTACACTATCAGCGCACACATTTCAGCACAGAATAATATTTTAAGCCTTCAACAGAATGGAAATAAGGGTAAGTATTACGCCACCTGAACGTGCTGTCACTGTTTTTTTATACGGTAACACGCTAGTCCACGGTAGAGCTAGGTTTTATTTGCTAGGTTTAATTTCCCGCAATTTCCCCTTTTTCTTCCCCTCTGGACCCTAATTTCCCCTTAAAAGGGGAATTTCCCCTCATTGTGGAAACACTGTGCCTAACACTTGACAAAAAATCTTTGAAAAAATTCACTGAAATCTGAACTATGAAACTATAAAAACTATCTAACTAAAATATATGAAAACGTCCTGTCGTGACACTATTAATAAGCACTATTGCAAAAATAATAGTTTATTTAAATGAAAATAATAAGTATTACAATATGTGGAGAGAGAACTCGATCAACACAAATTGGCTCAAATCGTATCAAACGTAGTGATTATAATTATACTCTTTGGCTCAAATTGCACTTATTACACAGACTAGACAGAAATGCCACATGCATGGTGAGTGACAGATTCCCTTCCCTGTTGCCGAAACACAAAATGTTGCCAATCTGGTTTGTTTGTCATCATAGATAAATCGAATAATCGATTGTGATTCTCGAAAGCGCGGGAAACTCTAAACGGTTCACCCTTGTTTGGTAGAACAACGTTTCGTCGAAAATCGGTTCGACTAATTTTAGTTACAATAAAGTCATTTCACAGAATTATTCATTTGATCGAATGCTTATTTGTCATAATTTTATTTCGTATAATTATTTATTTGGACGAATGTCATTTTACCGAATTTTCAATTGCGCTAATTTTATTTGGACGAATGTCATTTTACCGAATTTTCAATTGCGCTAATTTTATTTAAACGAATGTTTAACTAGACTAATAATGATTTAGTCGAAAGATCGTTAATATTTGAGTGGCTCGGAAGTCCTGTAGAACACGTGATAGGTTAGAAATTTAAGGCGATCGCGAAGCGCAGCGAAGCGATCGCCTTAAATTTCGTGGTTATTTTTTTTGTATCAATACAAGTTATGGATTGTTTCACAAAAAAAAATAACCACGAAATTTAAGGCGATCGCTTCGCTGCGCTTCGCGATCGCCTTAAATTTCTAACCTATCACGTGTTCTACAGGACTTCCGAGGAGTACAGGGCTTTTCTTCCAAACGTTTTTATACCAAACGATTATTATATCAAATGAACATTCTATTTTATGATCATTAGCGCAAATGTTGTTATCGCAAATGAATATTCGATGAAATGAACATTCTATTTTACGATCATTAGCGCAAACGTTGTTATCGCAAATGAATATTCGATGAAATGAAAATTATGTCAATCGATATTATACAAAGTGATTATTTTCTCAAACGTTGTTCGAATTAGTGAAATTCGATCAAACGTTGTTCTGCCAAACAAGGGTGAACCACTCTAAACAGGGCGGACGTACTTTTATTTTCGGAAATTTCATTTTAAATTTTTTGCTATATTATTGATAAGTGGAGTGGTGAATTGGTGATAATATTTAATAAGTTTGTATTTGTATAGTATTTGTATATAGTCTTCTAACTCTGGGTAAATGTTTATTTTAATTTTGTAGTATCCATCTACATGACCGAGCCCCCAGATCTGAATATTCCATCGGGGGATTTGGGGTATGACCTGAGTCCCCCTGTGAGTTATAATGTTATTGTTTCTAACAGGGATGATGGAATGGACACTGATGCATCAATAGCCAGCAGTGTAGGCTCTGGATCTCGAAAGAGATTGAAGGTAAAGAAAGTGTGCAAACACTGCAATAAGAAAAGGAAGCGGAGTTCTGAGCAGGGCAATTACGAGTTCGATTGCAAATGTTCTGGTCATAATGATCTCGTGCTTAACAAAACATCTACTGATACCGTTTTTAAAAGTCCAGAAAATTTTCCGCCATCTCTAGTAAAAATGAGAGTGGCAAAAATATTGGTGTCTCCACTTCAGTTCCACTTCCCACACAGGCAGCTGAATTTGGCCGTAGGGAATACATTTCAACAGACGTGTCTCCTTTTTTGATCCATGTTCTAAGAACAGAAACTTCTCCTAATGATGGTAGTTAACTTTTGCCAACTTTCTAAAAAAACAAATTTCTAAAATATAATACCAGGAAGTGTTAAACGTATAGGTAGAAATAGATGTACTGTGTCCTTTTCAACCTCACATGATGCTAATAGCTTTATCAACAGTGAAAAACTTAAAGATTTTAAATTAAAAGCTTTTATTCCTACTTTTATTGTCACGCGAATGGGTATATAGTACGTGGGGTTCCAGCAAATTGGACTCCTGATGAAATCAAGGACAATGTTACTGTTGCAATTGGTTGTGGCCACATTATTAAAATTAGAAGAATAAACTACAAGGCACAGGTTGACGGTTCAGTCAGCTGGAAACCATCAAAGTCAGTAGTATTTACATTTGATGGACAAGTTCTCCCTAAGAGAGTGTACATATGCTTGTCGCAGATAGAAATGGATTTCGTTGTAAAATCTCATCTCCGTCCGCCATTTTGTACGTGGTTAAATGAATCAGTGCGCACGTCCGGCGCGGTCGAGCTCCAAGAATAGAATGATAGCTTCTCACCAGCAGATTAACACTCACTGTCTCAATGACAGACGTCAACCGATATTGACAGGTCGCATAGATACGCTACCACACACTACTCACTCGAACTACTGACTCAGGGAAAGTTCGCTAACAGGCACAACAGATGGCGTTACTAATCTTATTAGATTATTCAAATTGGTAACTTCAACACCTTACCAAACCACCGAAAGGTGGCGCTGCTTGTATTACTCACGGAATAGCTCCAATAACTCATAATTAAGTCGATAGATGGTGCGACTAGTCTTTCCAATGAAATATCTCCGACACGGCCATTCTGACAAAGCGCGCGTTCTCGAGCGCAACTGTCAACGAGCCCTTACTGGAGAACACCGACGCAAAAGTTTCCATTACAGGCATAAATTTTCATATCGTAGCACGTGAAGCACGGAGCTCCTAATACAAAAGCGTAGTTGCACGAAGCACGGAGCTTCCGATACAAAACCGTAGCTGCACGAAGCACGAAGCTTCTAATACAAAACCGTAGCTGCACGAAGCACGAAGCTTCCAATACAAAGCCGTAGCTGCACGAAGCGCGAAGCTTCCAATACAAAACCGTAGCTGCACGCAACGCGAAGCTTCCAATATAAATGCGTAGTTGCACGAAGCGCGGATATTCCGATGCAAAACCGTTACTGCACAAAGCGCGGAGCTTTCAATGCAAAAGCGTGACTACACAAAGCGCGGAGCTTTCAATGTAAAAGCGTTGCTGCACAAAGCGCGGAGCTTTCAATGCAAAACCGTTACTACACAAAGCGCGGAGCTTTCAATGCAAAACCGTTACTACACAAAGCGCGGAGCTTTCAATGCAAAACCATTACTGCACAAAGCGCGGAGCTTTCAATGCAAAAGCGTTACTACACAAAGCGCGGAGCTTTCAATGTAAAAGCGTTGCTGCACAAAGCGCGGAGCTTTCAATGCAAAACCGTTACTACACAAAGCGCGGAGCTTTCAATGTAAAACCATTACTGCACAAAGCGCGGAGCTTTCAATGCAAAAGCGTTACTACACAAAGCGCGGAGCTTTCAATGCAAAACCGTTACTACACAAAGCGCGGGGCTTTCAATGTAAAACCATTACTACACAAAGCGCGGAGCTTTCAATGTAAAACCATTACTGCACAAAGCGCGGAGCTTTCAATGCAAAAGCGTTGCATAGTCGGTATAGGGTGGCAACATAGACACCGGGTAGATTACAGTACAACAGCTTGAATTCGTTATTCATTAAACGGAACAACAAAACAAGCCAATTCGCTGTTAATAAAAAATCAAAACTAATACAAAACGTCAATCATTATTCTGTTTGCCTCGAACAGACATAATACAAAATCAAATCTTTCTCAATTTTAACAATTTTTTATAAAAAAAAGCAACTGTTTACATAACTAAACCAATGACACACCTTAGAGTGCGGCAACGTTCTCCGTTTCGGCGGAAATTGGGACTAACGTGTCCTCTTTTATGTCATTTTGCTGTCAAGTTGTCCAATCATAGCACTGTTGCCGGCTGAAGGTCTTAGAAGTCAGAACCCGTTAAATTGCTACAAAAAGAAGGAAAAATTACATAGCGTGACATGGCGCCGCTTCTCCGCAACGAGGTCATCGCGCGGGACCTCAACATTGAGCCGCTACAGCAGTGCGATTCTCTAAGCGCAAACATCGTACAGCCTTGGTGGCAGCGGCTGCAACAGCGGTGAACGTGTACATTGGTACTCTTTAAAATAATTTTCAACGCTGTTCGACACTAGCGCCTCACGGCTGTAAGCGGCGTGATAAGTAATCAATTATTTTCAATTTTTTGTATGAAATTGGTATTCTCTAAGTGAAACAGCCTCAGCTTCGACCGCAGCATCGACAATCGACATGGCCCGCTATTATTTCTCGGCTGCTTGCGCTCCCACAGAACAGCTTTTTTTCTGTTCTGTGTGCGCTCCCGTGAAACGAGCGAGATAGAAGATGGCTTTGCCATCGACGTACAGCCACGATTTCTAATGTCAAACCATTGTCAAACGTAAAAGCTTATATTTTGTGGATGTTGTCAAGGATTTCTAATAGTAATAGTGAAAATTCAAGTAGTAATATAGGATTATTTCCTTCAACGCCCCAGAAATGAGACACAATAGATTTCCCATTGTTCTCCGGCCCTATTCGTCTGGTCAGGCGTCAATGGGTCAAATTAAAAATCTGTAAGTATCCGCCGCATACTGTTGACTTGTGATAAAATCTATTTTTTTACAAATTTTACATAGGTCTGTACCTTAGCCCACTGCTTTCCCACTGCTGATATCTATGACACACCCGATGCCTTCCTGTTCAGACCCTAGCAATTTCTTTCCATCCATTACGCATTCGGGTCCTGGTATTAGCTGTGCGAGCATGTCCAGTGGCAAGATGCGAGTTTGTTCTTTCTCCCAGCAGCCCAGCCAACTTCTCTGTTGAGCTTAGATGATCTGTGTTACGAGCCAATAAAAGTTAAGTGCGTAGTTTGGGTTATAAAACTTTTAGTAAGTACAATTATGGGCCACTCGGAGGGAGAAGGGGAGGGGAGTGGTAAGAGGGAGGGGGAGGAGGCTACCTCCCTGTCTAAACCCCAACTCTAGCAAATGTATAGTTTTCGAGTTACAGGCTGAGAGGCTTCGTGCGGTAAGATACTCTGGCGCTTCGCTCGCGCGGCTCGCGCTAATCCAATATTGTTTAAATATGAAATATCTTGAAACATTTGTTTATAAAAGCGGTTTACAATATTGCTTAATTTTTCAGAAATGGTGACTTAAATCAATTTTGTGAGGGCCCCCATGGATGAGTAACGGCCCACAACAAGTGGGTAGAACTCAAAAGTTTCCTTAATTTGGACACAACCGGCAGTTCCAAGCCGGTTGAAAAGTTGAAAAAGGTATATCTATGTATGGGTTTTTATGTCAAAAACAAACATCATTGCATGTTAACAAGTTTGTTTAATTATTTATTAGTTTTTCTGTTTGCATGTAAAGGTGTGGAAATACAAAATGGAAGGCAGCCAAAATCCACCGCTCTATCAGTGGAACAGGTGGTGGCATGGCAGGCATCTACAGAACCTACGAAGCAACGAATACCATATGAATTAAGAAATCTGAAATAAAGAAGATTAGCAACTAAGTTTGTTGTCTATAAAAATAAAAACATAAATTAAACAAAGTATATAAGTTTTTAAATTTACTTTTGTGTGTTGGGAAATTTTATGTTAATGACTTGAGGGTGGGTAAGGGCTGTAGTTACCTTGCTGATACATAAATCGACTTGTAGCATAGCTTCTAGCGTAAAGCGGTTGGCTACCCGAACCAGCCGTTGGTAGTCTCCGTTTGCATAAAACAATAACGCACACAGCACCTAAAAAGCAAAATTCTAAATAATGTAATACCTAGGTAAGACCTATTTTGCCTATAGTAGTCAAGAAGAAAGTCAATCACCAAAGATGTGAAATAAACATACTTACCTTAGTCTCTAGTGGGACTCTTTGTGGGCTCCGAAGGTCGCTGTAACTCCTTAATGTGCTACGCTACATAGAAATGTAAAGGCCGCCTTTGAGAGTCGATAACGTTGCACAAAGTGTGTATCCGAGATATCGGCCACAAATTATATAGACTATATCGGCTGGGACAGAATAACTCCCGCTGCTCAATACTTATTGCTAATCTATTTATACCTTAAGTGTTATTGTTGATCGAAGCCTTAGAAAAAAATGTACTGTAACTAGCGCCAAAACGCCCCAGTCGCGCGCAGTCACAGGGGGTAATGTTCCATAGAAAAAAAATGGCCATAGTGAACGGAGCTGCAGAATGATGTATGACATTTACCTCGCGCCCCTCTACCCCGCTGTGTTTGACATTGTCCTCAAAAATACAAAATGGCGTCACTTGTTGTTTTGTGTTGAGCGAATGTGGTTGCGTTGATTTATTTCCGTACATATTTCTCCACCTAACTTCTAAGTGCTACCTGAGTATTGCTCAGATTATTCGTGTTAAGTTACGTTTAAGTGCTTTCCACGATGAAAAACCGTTGCAGTGTTCCCAACTGTAATAGCTTACGACAGGACGTTAAATTTCATGTGTTTCCAATTGTTAATCGTATTAGGTTAAATAAGTGGCTGGACTGTATTAACAGCGATGGTTTGCGGGCATTAAGTGTTACCGAACTCGGCAAATGCTATATTTGCCATAAACATTTTGAAAAGCGATTTATAACACCTCAGTCTCGTCTTCTGGGCAATGCTTACCCAACTTTGTTTACTGACGATGAAATATCTAGTGGGATACCATCTTTACACCTCGAAGATAGTGGTGAGCATTAGTTTTTACCTTTCTAAAAAGATCTGCCTTAAGTATATTATGATAATATAATATTATTGCACCGACTCTTCACCTTTTGTGTACCTACATGTTAACCCAAGTAACTTTTTTTTTGTTCTAGAAAATATGTTGCCTGATCATAGTTATGCCCGCAAGAGACACCATGACCATACCTATGCAAAAGCAGCTTTAGGAATTTGTCAACAGCTAGCAAATATACCAGGTTTGTATAGTGATAATTTTTAAGCAATGAATGTACTAAAATTAAATATCTTCATTAATTAAATTATCAATTTGTTTCCAGATGTAACACCATCTGATTATGTAATGCCATCAACCTCGAAACACTGCATGGAAAGGGAAACACTAAATGACCCTGTTGAGGTTCTTGCCACAGTTGAGACACAGTCTAATTCTAATACAATTGCTACCGACCCTACTGGAACAGATATTGTTCCGATGGCTATAGAACCAAGGATGTCCGTTACCAGAGGTAAGCACAATAATATTATTGCTTTTCTATTTATTTTAAAATGAACTGTAAATTTTTAAATTGTACATAAATGAATTTCAATCTTTATCTTGTTTTTCAGATAATCGTATCAGGCAACGTAGAAGCCGATTAGTGCATAAAACTAGCCAGCTGTCACCAAAATGCAGACGTTTATATGATGAATTTAAAAAATCAAAGAAGCAGCTCAATTTTATTTCCAGAGCCAAGAGAGCATTAAAATTTAGTAAATCAGAATCATTTGAAGAGCTTACTAAGAATATGGAAGAATATGCCAAGAAATTGTTCTGGATGCAAATAAAAATGAGCCTTAAAAAGAAAAAAGCTAGACGATTTACGCTAGAAGAGAAAATAATTTCTTTGTCTATTCTGAAGCAAAGTCCAAGGTGCTATAAATTTCTTCAAAAGATTTTCATTTTACCTTCTCGAACAACTTTAAAGAAATTAGTGGCACAATTAAACATTGAGACAGGTGCAAATCCACAGATTTTTGAATTAATGAAACAGGAAGTAAGTTATTATACTTAAATTTTATTTTTTATCAAATAAATTGGTGAAATAATAATAATATTATTTTATAGAGATATTAGAACCTGTAAGTAATATGTTTGTTCTTCAATCACATTAAAACATATATTTTTTTATTGTTTACAGGTTCAGTCTTGGAAAGAAGAAAAAAAGTATTGTTCTATAATCTTTGATGAAATGGCCCTAGAAACGGGCCTGACATATAATTCTCACAAAGATAAAGCAACAGGATTTGTGGAATTAAATGAGAGGAAACCTCAGTTTGCTGACCACGCACTAGTGTTTATGGCTAAAGGTGCTTTATATAAGTGGCAACAACCACTAGGTTTTTACTTCTGTGAAGGTGCTACTTCAGGAGTAGAACTGAAAATAATTTTGAAAAAAATTGTGAAAGCAATTGGAGAGTCAGGACTCATTCCCATTGCTTTGGTGTCAGACCAAGGGTCAGCATTTCAATCAGCCCTCAAAAGCCTTCAAGAGGAAACGAGGCGTAGTCAAATTCTTAATAATGAAAATAATGGTAAGTATATTTATATAAAAGCAACTATTGAAATGTTTTATTTGAAGATTGGTTTTACAATTACTTTACCTTTCCTTTTTCTTTCACAGTAAATGTAATAGCACTACAAGGGTTTGAATTAAATGTGATTTATGACCCCCCACATTTAATAAAAGGGTTGCGGAACAATTTTCTTACGAAAGATATTTTATTTGAAGACAAATTAGCCAAATGGAGTGACATTGTAGATGTGTACAAAGCTGACTGCCGACATGCAGAAACAAGATTACTACACAAACTCAATGACGAGCATATAATCCCAGAGAAGATCAAGAAAATGAAGGTGAATATCATTCATATTACAATATACACTTTGGACTAATTATTTTCTTACAAACATACTTGCATTGCTTGCATGTATTGTATATAATGTATTGTACATGATGCATTCAACAAACTAGCAAATTCTTGTGTATCAGAATTCAGTTATTTTTTCATTTATTTAGTTTGATAATGTTTAAACATTATCAGTACAATTCCATAGTAACAAATTCTCAGTCATAGAGAGACCCTAACGCTGTAATATTAAATGCTGTTTTCATTTTTGCAGGTGAAGAACTGTGTGCGTGTTTTTAGCAAAACAATGGCAGGTGCCTTAGCTTACACTTCTCAGTTTTGTAAGTAAATGTAATCCTACTAATACTATAAATGTGAAAGTTTAGATGTTTGGATGTTTAGATGTTTGTATGTCTGTTACTGCATCACGCCAAAGCGGCTGAACGGATTTGGCTGAAATTTGGAACACAGATACTTTGTAGCCTGGAGAGGAACATAGGCTACTTTTTATCCCGGAAAAATATCACATTCCCGCGGGATAACGTCGTGAAGTCCACGCAGGTGAAGCCACGCGGGCGAAGCAACGCAGGCGAAGCCGCGGGCGGAAAGCTAGTAAATAAATATTGGACACCATCACATATATTGTTCCAATACCAAAGTATAGTAACTTAAGCACTAGTGTATGGTACGTATTGTTTGTGATTTTATCCATTGCAAACAAACAAAACATTTTATTATTACCCTTAATAACATTAGTATAGATAGGGTAGACAATCATATTATTAGCATTATGACTTATTTGTTTATGGATGTCTGAAAGTTATATCAGTGATAAAATGTTTGTTACAGCTCACTATACTGATGGAACACCTGTCAGTGAAACAATATTGAACACGTCGAATGTAATCCGGTTTTTGGACAACCTTTTCGACAGTGTGAATGGAGCCAGTCTGCAACCAAAAAGAGGCAAAGGCAAAGATCTCCGTAAGGCTATTACTGATAATTCACAGCATCATGCATTTTGGAAGGAAGCCATTGTAAAATTAAAAGAAATGAAATTTGTAGACAAAAATAACAAAAGAGTCGTAGTTCGTAACTGGATAACCACATTAGAAAGTTTTATGAGGCTGTGGCAGTTTTTTAAAAATAAAAATATTAAAATAATGAGGCCCAATTAACTCTGACTCAATAGAAAATTTTTTTGGACAGGTCAGGGCTTATAATTTTAGGAGCAACAACCCAAATTGTAACAGCTTCATAAATACTTTTAAATCTCTTTTGATTACGGGCTTCATAAAATTTCATAGTGAAAGCTACAATTGTGAGGAAGACAGTTTTCGTCAATTATTAAAAATAAACGAATTATTTTCTCATAACTTCCATCAACCTGATATCTTGTGCCAAAATAATATTGCTACATTGAATGTGAGTGATGTTGTACAAAATTCAATCGTAGAAGCCAGGCAAGAAAGACTCAATATACATTCACGTGCATACACTGCTGGATGGGTAATAAGAAAAATATTTAAAAAACATAATTGCGTGGAATGTACAAAAAAATTGACTGTGGATAAAAACACAGAAATTCATGATTGGATCACACACAGGGAATATAAGCTTATGAGTAAGAGAAATTTAATTTACCCATCCGAAAGTGCTGTGAGAAGTTTTGGTGCAATTCTTAAAGAAACAAATAATTTCTTGGAATTAAAAGCATATAAACTTAATATTTCCAAAGAAATTAAAGATAATATAAAGTTAAACCTAAACGTTAATAATTTAGCCTGTGAATTGCACCAAAACACTATACCAGAACTCTTCCTGGACATAACTATTAAATTAGGAATACATAATTGGTGCAATATTATTAACAAAATATTGAGAGGCACTGATCTCATCAGATTGAAGCGAAGCGGTCTTCCTCCAATGCAAGCTAAAGCACTCTTAAAATATGAAAAAAAGCTTAAAAGAAATAAATAAATACTTTAAAATTAAACATTTGTTTTATTTTGAAACATAACTACTTAAACTCTATATATTTAAAGCTAGTGTTTAAATAGTTATGTAAGTACTATCCAAATCATGAAATGCAGTATTAAAATAGGCAATATCAGGGTGCCCGCGCCGCTTCGTTGGCTGTTTGAAAATGGATTCTTTGCCGTAAATAGCACCCAAGATTAAAAAAACTACAAATGTCATATATCATTCTGAACAAAGATGGCGGCACGATTCTATGGGTAATATAACCGTTTCATTATGATGAAAAGGGTTTTTCATTTGACCAGCAACAGTGCGACAGAAACCTTGACTGACGATGATATTAAGCTGCGTAAGATACAGCCAGTTCTAAACATCTTGCAAAAAAAGTTTAGCACTCTGTATCTTCCGTCGCAAAACATCGCTATAGACGAGTCGCTCCTGAAGTGGCAAGGCCGGTTGAGCTTCTCGCAAAAGATCGCTACTAAAGCCGCTAAGGTTGGAATTAAATCTTACGAACTTTGCGTTTCCTCAACCGGCTACTTATGGAGCTTCTTAACAAACATATCGACAGATATACCGATAGACATCACAGATGACTTAATAAACAGACTGACGGACGCTACTGCGACATCTTCCGGGCCACCACCGCCCTCTAACAGCCCATATAGTGCATGACCTCGCCAAGCCGTTGTTCAAGAAAAGACACACTCTTATAATGGATAACTTTTATAATTCGCCTTTACTGGCGCGTTATTTAAAAAGTCAGGGGACTGATGTTTACGGGACAATCCGTTTAAATCGGGAATTCGTTCGTGAATCCATGAAAAGTATGTCCAAGCATGAAATGCGGACTGGTTATTGCAAAGGATTTGTCCGTGATGTTGTGGCGCGTGGTGCTAACATTGTGTCCCTGATATCCACTTTCCACCTGGGGGAAGTAGGGGGCAAGGAAAAATACGGACGGTATAAATTTAAGCCTCAAGTTGTTTTAGATTATAATAAATCCATGGGAGGTGTGAATAAAAAGGACCAGCTTTTGTCCGCACATCCCATGGAAAGGGTAAGAAACCACGTGTAGTATAAGAAGATTTTCAGGCGCCTATATCATTTACAAAACACGCCACCCCAATATAACACATCGCAAGTTTAGAACTATCTTGGCTGAGCAATTGGCTCAGGAAGGTAAACCGGCGGAACCCTTGACAGAACTGGTGACCTTATCATGGAGACTGCATTTGGGACAAACTCTGCGCCCGAAACTGTCTGGTAACCATTTTATCGGCCAGGGGAAATCAAAGCGTTGTATATGTGTTTTGTGCCGTAAATGCCGGTCCAAATATATATGCAAACAATGCACTATTCAAAGTTTTATTACCCTTGTTTGGCATTTATGTTTATTATTTTATTTGCTGCGTTTTTAGTTGGTGTGTATTTTAAAGAAACTACCTTTTAGATGTCTATTTCTTAGTTATTGAAAATTATTTACTGCTATGATTACCGGGTTTTTTATTTTGTTTTTAAATTTAAGATTAATTTGTGATGAAAAGTGACTTTACATATTATAATTATGTTAAAGTCACTTTTCAATTTGACGACTCTGTATGAAATATGACAGGGAGAAAAAAATAGCCCTTGGCGAGTTTATTGCCGGTAGCGTAGCTTCATTGACGTTCACAAGTGCTGTATCAGCCTAAAATGAATAAATGATTTTGAAATTTGAATTTTGAACAGGTGGCATATCACAGTGAGTAACTGAATAATTTTTGTACGTATTTTTGTATATAGTGTTTTTTGTCTCGTATTTTGTGTTTGTGCCACTTGCGGAGATGACTGTACCAGTAAGGTTATTTTTGTATATAGATAGTGTATTTTGTGTTTGTTTCGTATTTTGTGTTTGTGCCACTTGCTGAGATGACTGTGCAAGGCACACTTTAATTCATCCTTATAAATGACATTGATTCTGTTGAAGCTGTTGATTTTTTTTGCCTGTTTTTCTTGTCGGCTAAATATTGTCCATAAATAAATAATAATATTTTAAATACCGCGCCAATAAAGGCGAATTATAAAAGTTATCCATTATAAGAGTGTGTCTTTTCTTGAACAACGGCTTGGCGAGGTCATGCACTATATGGGCTGTTAGAGAGCGGTGGTGGCCCGGAAGATGCTGTGATGTCTATCTGTATATCTGTCGATCTGTTTGTTAAGAAGCTGCATAAGTAGCCGGTTAAGGACTCGCAAATTTCGTAAGATTTAATTCCAACCTTAGCGGCTTTAGTAGCGATCTTTTGCGAGAAGCTCAACCGGCCTTGCCACTTCAGGAGCGACTCGTCTATAGAGATGTTTTGCGATGGAAGATACAGAGTGCAAAACTTTTTTTGCAAGATGTTTAGAACTGGCTGTATCTTGTTGCGTGTATATTTCGCAACTGTGGTGTTTTTATCATTATACCAGAGGGATGTTGTGTCTTATGGTCTGTTCGTAGGACTCGACGCAGGTCGTGTGCTGAAATTATCACCAGCGAAGCCAAGAAGCGATCATAGAACACAACATCGCCAAACGTATTGGTTTAAGACCTTGTCTTGCAACACTTTTCGGAGTTGGTCACTCACCATATGTAGCATGCATGTGGATTGGTCTCGCCGTTCATTTTACAATGACATTTCTCAGCTTTTGTGCATGTTTTAAACATTAGTTTCATTGTTTTCAATGGTTTGTTATGGCCTGAGGGACGACGTGATTTTGACAGGTGACAAATGACGTTGACGTTTCAATGACAGGCTGACAGTGTTCTTCCTTTCAGTTTGTAGTGTTGATACGCTCCCCGGAGCGGTGGAATACTCCTGCAGCCACACTTTGATAGTCTCCATTTTTATATTTATTCAAAATCCTCATAAGTTTAGAATCATAGAAGTTTATTTACAGAATGTCTTCAGTATTTAATAAAATATCTTAATTCGTCTGAAAATAATAAAATCAATCCAGTTATGGTAGAAGAATTTTCTAGAATTTAGCAATATAGTCTTTGGTTTCACTCTATGTTGTCAATGGTCATACTAGCGTGACTTTTCACTTTTTTTTGCTCCGAAGTGCAAGACGCGAGAATATCTTTTTAGCTTTAAAAAGCTATGGAAATGTTTTTAATAACCTGACGGTGTTCTTCGACACGGCTTAGAGCCGATATGTATTTATTGTAAGAAACAAGAGGCGGCAGGTAAGATTTTTTATCATGTTTTGCTACTTGGTCCGAGCTTCTTAAAGTCGACTCCAAATGTTATATGGTGCTCTTTTGTTTGTTGCAGAGCGCCGCCTCTTCTTTTTAGTTTATGTATTTCACCTACATGTGGTCTTCATAAGGATTCCCATATTTTTATTAGAAAATTTTTGCTCGTGAAGTGATGCGCACACGCTATGACACGTGACGCATGGCGTCCCTTGGTTTTTCACCAATGTTGAGGACACTTTCCTGATGCACGCGAGGGAAGCACACCCATTAACACCTTGGAGGGCTGATTAAGGATAAGCAACACAAACTCCGTATGTTTTTTTGTGATTTTAACCTCAAACTTGTGTCATCATGCCGGACTGTCAGCACATTTTTCTGAGCTAAGAATTCATATAGAATTTAGTTTAATTTAAGTTTTAACGTTTGTATTTTTATACTTTTCCAAAAAGAAAAGCTACATTCTAGGTCATGACCAGAACATACTACACATGTAATGTAGCCTAGAACATTTAATACTTATATTTTGTATCTACAATATTTTAAAGGATTAGTACAGGTTCCTTGGACCTAATGTATCTTTATGTAGAAGGGAGAATTAGTTGTTTCAAAACTTTTAAGATTATACTGTTTGTAATAGAAACCTATCTTCTTGTTTAATTTTCCCAACACTCCTGTGTTGGTGGCGCCCTTAGAAATAAGAATTTAGAACGTAGAGTCAGTGACCTAATCCCAATTTTTTCTTTCCGAGTGTAACAGCCATCCAAGGTACAACCCACGAGCCTCTCCCGAGTCTCATGCCTATCTGAGCTGCCGAGTAGAATGCACCTCGGGGACTGCGAGTGCATAAACACCACGGCCGTCCCTGGGTTGTAACATAAACTGGCGTACCCAACGTGTGACCCGGTGATTGAGCGCATCATTGGAAGGTGACTTCGTTCGTTGTTGTTCATCATTTGGTATCTCGATTATTGAGGTTAGTGTTCACTCGTATTTGTTTTTCTTTTGTTGTTAGAATTTTTCATTGTTAGAAATGGCTTCTATTAAAATGAATTTCTATCACTTACAAAGTGATGAGTTAAAATATGAACTCTTAGTAAGAGGTTATAAGAATTTAAGAAAGGTTGATGAGATGAGAGCGAAACTCTCCTCATTAACAAGAACTGGTCGCCTAGCAGTGACTATAGATCCTGCAGAATTGAATTTAGAATCAGAATTGGTAATTTGTGAGAACAAAATCAGTGACATTGTACAGCTGGCAACTGCTGAGCCACTGACCCCCACTTGTCGTGACAGAATTGTTTCCAGATTAATACATGTCAAACTTAGATTGTCTCGTCTTAAATCTGAGGACGAAGATGTTTTAGAAAGAATATCCCTGTTAATTAAACAGTGTGAGAATGCATTTAAAACTTTAAATGTCGATATTTCAGGGGAAATGGGAGTCTTTTTCACCGATGTTGTCAGCGCGCCCGGTAGTGATGGGCCGAGCCCCCAGCCTACGGTCGCTGAGGTCCTGGCTGGTCACACAGCAGCAGCAACAGCAGCTATCCAGTCAGGTGAGCTGCAGATCACCATCGACCCAACCAGAAATGTCTCAAAATGGAATGTTAGGTTTTCGGGTAGGGACAGCAAGTTAACCTTGCACGCTTTCTTAGAACGGTTAGATGAACTTAGGCTGGCCAAGAACGTAACAATTAAGGAATTATTCCGAGGTGTCTCGCAACTGTTAGAGGGCGAAGCCCTAGAATGGTACCGTTTCTACGGTAGAGAATGTAGTGATTGGGATGAGTTTGTAGAGCTCCTCAAGGAAGAGTTTTTGCCTTCCTCGTACCACAGAAAGACACTTAAAGAAATTTATAATAGAACTCAACACCCGTCAGAGAGTGTTGTCTCTTACATTTACATAATGAGAACTTATTTTAAACGGCTTGATAATCCGTTACCAGAAATAGAACAAGTAGGTATCATGAAAGATAACCTTGCTCCTTATTATAAATCAAAAGTATTTTGTGACACTTTTGCGAGTGTAGCAGAGCTTCGCGCGCGATGCAAGCTCCTGGAGGACCTGAAGGCTGAATGTTCTGCTCATGTTAACCCTTCAACTTCCGCGTCGAGTTCGCTACATCCGGACTTGTGCTACAAAACAAAAAATTATTTTGCTACCAATAAGAAACTAGTCTCAGAAGTTAGCAATAATATTTTAACATGTAAGAAATGCCATAGAAAAGGTCATAGTGAACAGAATTGCAAATTTAATGGAACAATACACTGCTATGGCTGTGGGAAGGTAGGGGTGACGCGACCTCAGTGCGACTCCTGTGGAGCACGCCCGAATTTAAACTGCAAGGAAGCCTCACGACCCGGAGAAACCTAGCCCAGAGCCAGAGCAGCGGTCCGGATAAGAAATTAAATAGAAATTTTAGAAAACAGAAAGAGAAAATTAAAATTTCAGAAACCAGGAAAGACAGAGTCAAGCATGTTCAGGCGGAGCCAGAGGCGCCAAATACACCGAACATAAACGAAGTGTATTTCAACCCAATGCCCGGTGATACCAGACCATACTTGACTGTGTCAATCCTCGGTAGAGAATGTAAGGGTCTTTTGGACTCTGGCGCAATGTGTAGTGTGATCAGCGGCTTTGCTTTCCGTACCTTAGCTGTACATGGGGCTATGCTCGACACCTATGAGCCAGCACCTACAATTGTTACAGCGAACGGTTCGCGAAGCACAGCCGTTGGTTATACCCGATTGCTCGTGGAGTACAAAAATTTAACCCATAGAATTACATTTTTAGTAATTGAAGAAGTTAAAACACCTATTATATTTGGTATAGAATTTTGGAAAACCTTTAACATTGGAACAGAAATTTTAAAATTAATTGAAGTAAATAGTTTAACTAATCAGAATTTTGTAGAATCAGGTACTCTTCAGACTAGTACAGACTTAAATACTAAACAGTTATCACAGCTTAACTTAAGGATAGAAAAATTTAAGAAATTAACGTTAAGTAACTCTTTAGAAAAGACAGACCTCGTTCAACATGTGATCAACACAGGCGACCATCCACCTGTAAGGCAGAAATGTCATCAATTTTCACCTGCAATGCTTCAGGTAGTACACAGAGAGGTTGATCACATGCTGAAGATGGGAGTAATAGAACCTTCTAACTCACCGTGGAATAGCCCCTTAGTTATCGTGAAGAAGGCGAACGGAGAACCTAGAGTCTGTCTTGACAGTAGAAAATTAAACTCTGTAACTAAGTTTGATAGCTATCCATTACCTAACATAGATTTTATTCTTAATAGTCTGCGAGGAGCCAAATATATGACCTCCATAGACTTAAAGTCTGCGTACTGGCAGATAGAACTTGATGAGTCATCAAAAGAAAAGACAGCCTTTAGTGTACCTGGGCGTGGATTGTTCCAATTTAAAAGAATGTGTTTTGGTTTAAGTACAGCGGCTCAAACTTTACAAAGATTAATGGACCGACTGTTCACTGCTGAATTTCAGAACCCTGATTTAACTTTATCCGTTTTTACGTACTTGGACGATATAGTTCTGGTAAGCCGGGGCGACTTTTCCCAGCACCTGGAACTGCTGGATCGCGTATATAAGAAATTAGAAAATGCTAAATTGACGATCAATTTAGAAAAATCCCATTTTTGTAGAAGTGAATTAGATTATCTCGGATACAAAGTTGACCGAGATGGTCTAAGAACTAACCCAGAGAAGACGAAGGCTATAGTTAACTTGGCAACACCTACGTCGACAAAAGAAGTTAAAAGTTTCTTAGGAATGGTAGGATGGTACCGCCGTTTCATCCCAAACTTCTCGACAGTAGCAGCTCCCTTGAATCGTTTAACGAGTAAAAAGCTGAAGAAGTTTGAGTGGAACGGCGATGCTCAAGAAGCCTTTGAGAAGCTTAAAGAATGTCTCGTTACGTCACCAGTGCTTTCTTGTCCAGACTTTAGTAAAGAATTTTACATCCAATGTGATGCTAGTGATAAGGGAATAGGCAGCGTGCTAACGCAAGAAGTTGACGGCGCAGAAAAGGTAATAGCGTACGCTTCCAGAAGTCTAGTAGGAGCCGAAAAGAACTATTCTGTGACCGAAAAAGGATGCTTAGCCGCCCTATACAGTGTAGAGAAGTTTAGGTGCTACGTAGAAGGCCACCCTTTCACTATCATCACAGACCATGCATCGTTGCAATGGATATTGAGCCTTAAATCACCGAGTGGCCGGTTAGCCAGGTGGGCCATGCGACTGATGCAGTTTCAGTTTCAAATAAAACATAGAAAAGGACACTTGCATGTGGTACCAGATGCACTGAGTAGGCTTAACGTAGACAACCTTTTAGAAATTTATTACCCATCTAAAGATCCATGGTATGATAAGATCTATGAAAGTTGCATTAAGACCCCACACCGTTACCCAAAGTTCAGGATTATAGAAGGTAGACTTTATAAATTAATCAAAAGCAAATATGCCTTGGAACAAGATACTTCATGGAAACTGGTGGTGCCTTCATGCAACAGAACAGAAATTATTTCAGAAAACCATGACAAGCCGACTGCTGGTCATTTCGGTATTAATAAAACCGTTAAAAGAATATCACTTAGGTATTATTGGCCTAAACTTTTAAAAGAAGTTAAGAATTATATTAAGAATTGTGACACCTGCTTGGCAAATAAGTCGACCAACCAGGCCAGACCCGGTTTGATGGGACAGCCCAAAAAAGTACATAGACCGTTTGAAACCTTGTCAGTAGATCTTCATGGACCTTTACCACGTTCCAAGAAAGGCAACGTCTATGTCATGGTTGTAGCCGACTACTTTTCCAAGTATGTGTTCCTTTTCCCAATAAGAAAGGCAACTGCCTCCACGATTATACAGAAGTTAGAAGAGAATGTTTTCTTGGTGCATGGTGTACCTAAAACTGTGATATGTGACAATGGTACGGTATTTACATCCAGGGAGTTCAGGGACCTCATTGATAGGTATAAGGTACCCCACCTATTTTACACCACTGTGTACACCCCTCAGGTGAACCCAGTAGAACGAGTCAACAGGGTCTTAGGTGACGCGATTTCGTCCTTCCTAAAGGACAATCACAAGGAGTGGGATGTACACTTGCCACATATCCAGTCCGCCATGAATAACAGCGTACATGAAGCTACTAGTTTCACTCCGTACTTTCTAGTTCATGGTAGGGAAATTATTCTAGACACAGAACATTATAAAATTAGGTCTTTAGACATTCAAGAAGAAATTAATTTTCCAGAACGTAAAGAATATGCAGACTCTCTTAAGGAGCTGCAAACAATTTTTATTAAAGTAAAAGAAAAATTAAGAATAGCCTATGAAAAAGGTAAAAGAATTTATGATAAGAGAAAAAGAGATTTTGGTCTAAAGGTAGGTCAAATAGTCTGGAAAAGGGACTATGTTTTATCTAAGGCAAGTGAAGACTTTGCTAGTAAACTAGCCCCTAGAAATATTAAATGCGTGGTGGAAGAAAGAGTTAGTCCTCTTGTCTATCGCTTACGCGCCCTTAATGGCAAAAAGTTAGGTTTAACCCACATTAAAGACATCATACATGTCAGCCCTTAATTAAGAAGTTAGGTATAGGTAAGCAGATATAGGTAGGTAGGCTAAGTAAAGAAATAAGCGGTGCAGTGAAGTGGGGGACGAGAACATGGTGACTGGAATGAGAGGGGGTGTTAGAGACTTTTGAAAGAGATGGAATGTTATTTTAAGTTTGGATGAGAATATGAAAGTATGTGTGTGTGTGTATTTCAAAATTTATGCACTGCATAGTTATTTTGGTAATTAAAGTTTTATTATGATAGGTAGATACAAGTCAACTTGTTCTCGGCCTGTATTCCACTCAACACTTGTTTTCTTTGTATAGGGAGGTAGGATATAAACTTTTTCAACACCCATAAAGGGTTAGGAACGTGACTCACGTTATGTATTCTAAAACAGTATTGTTAAACAAACTGTAAGTAAAAGAGAATTTAAATTCAACACTCCTTAAGGGGTATAATGATGTTTATTAGCATCGTGTTGTTATAAATATGTATACTGTTATGTACACTCATAGAATAGAATGTGTTTCAACACACTTTAAGAAGTTAGGAAGTATACTTCACGCTAAAGAAATATTTTTAAGGTGTCATCCCTTATTCGTAAGCGGAATAGATAGAAATAAGAACACTTTGTAGAAATAATAGTTTATTATTCCTTAGTAACATAGTTTAAAAAAAAAAATTAAGAGTAGGATTCCATTGAGACGTCTTTGGTGATCTGTTGCTCATTTGAGTTATTTTATTAGCATGTAAGTTGTTGTTGCTGTTGTTGTTTAGTTGTGGTTGTACATTGTCAACTGTTGGTCTTGTTTAGCGAATAGGCCTTTGTTTCACACGCCCGTCTTCGCTCTTGTGAGGGGGGTATGTTGCGTGTATATTTCGCAACTGTGGTGTTTTTATCATTATACCAGAGGGATGTTGTGTCTTATGGTCTGTTCGTAGGACTCGACGCAGGTCGTGTGCTGAAATTATCACCAGCGAAGCCAAGAAGCGATCATAGAACACAACATCGCCAAACGTATTGGTTTAAGACCTTGTCTTGCAACACTTTTCGGAGTTGGTCACTCACCATATGTAGCATGCATGTGGATTGGTCTCGCCGTTCATTTTACAATGACATTTCTCAGCTTTTGTGCATGTTTTAAACATTAGTTTCATTGTTTTCAATGGTTTGTTATGGCCTGAGGGACGACGTGATTTTGACAGGTGACAAATGACGTTGACGTTTCAATGACAGGCTGACAGTGTTCTTCCTTTCAGTTTGTAGTGTTGATACGCTCCCCGGAGCGGTGGAATACTCCTGCAGCCACACTTTGATAGTCTCCATTTTTATATTTATTCAAAATCCTCATAAGTTTAGAATCATAGAAGTTTATTTACAGAATGTCTTCAGTATTTAATAAAATATCTTAATTCGTCTGAAAATAATAAAATCAATCCAGTTATGGTAGAAGAATTTTCTAGAATTTAGCAATATAGTCTTTGGTTTCACTCTATGTTGTCAATGGTCATACTAGCGTGACTTTTCACTTTTTTTTGCTCCGAAGTGCAAGACGCGAGAATATCTTTTTAGCTTTAAAAAGCTATGGAAATGTTTTTAATAACCTGACGGTGTTCTTCGACACGGCTTAGAGCCGATATGTATTTATTGTAAGAAACAAGAGGCGGCAGGTAAGATTTTTTATCATGTTTTGCTACTTGGTCCGAGCTTCTTAAAGTCGACTCCAAATGTTATATGGTGCTCTTTTGTTTGTTGCAGAGCGCCGCCTCTTCTTTTTAGTTTATGTATTTCACCTACATGTGGTCTTCATAAGGATTCCCATATTTTTATTAGAAAATTTTTGCTCGTGAAGTGATGCGCACACGCTATGACACGTGACGCATGGCGTCCCTTGGTTTTTCACCAATGTTGAGGACACTTTCCTGATGCACGCGAGGGAAGCACACCCATTAACACCTTGGAGGGCTGATTAAGGATAAGCAACACAAACTCCGTATGTTTTTTTGTGATTTTAACCTCAAACTTGTGTCATCATGCCGGACTGTCAGCACATTTTTCTGAGCTAAGAATTCATATAGAATTTAGTTTAATTTAAGTTTTAACGTTTGTATTTTTATACTTTTCCAAAAAGAAAAGCTACATTCTAGGTCATGACCAGAACATACTACACATGTAATGTAGCCTAGAACATTTAATACTTATATTTTGTATCTACAATATTTTAAAGGATTAGTACAGGTTCCTTGGACCTAATGTATCTTTATGTAGAAGGGAGAATTAGTTGTTTCAAAACTTTTAAGATTATACTGTTTGTAATAGAAACCTATCTTCTTGTTTAATTTTCCCAACACTCCTGTGTTGGTGGCGCCCTTAGAAATAAGAATTTAGAACGTAGAGTCAGTGACCTAATCCCAATTTTTTCTTTCCGAGTGTAACAGCCATCCAAGGTACAACCCACGAGCCTCTCCCGAGTCTCATGCCTATCTGAGCTGCCGAGTAGAATGCACCTCGGGGACTGCGAGTGCATAAACACCACGGCCGTCCCTGGGTTGTAACATAAACTGGCGTACCCAACGTGTGACCCGGTGATTGAGCGCATCATTGGAAGGTGACTTCGTTCGTTGTTGTTCATCATTTGGTATCTCGATTATTGAGGTTAGTGTTCACTCGTATTTGTTTTTCTTTTGTTGTTAGAATTTTTCATTGTTAGAAATGGCTTCTATTAAAATGAATTTCTATCACTTACAAAGTGATGAGTTAAAATATGAACTCTTAGTAAGAGGTTATAAGAATTTAAGAAAGGTTGATGAGATGAGAGCGAAACTCTCCTCATTAACAAGAACTGGTCGCCTAGCAGTGACTATAGATCCTGCAGAATTGAATTTAGAATCAGAATTGGTAATTTGTGAGAACAAAATCAGTGACATTGTACAGCTGGCAACTGCTGAGCCACTGACCCCCACTTGTCGTGACAGAATTGTTTCCAGATTAATACATGTCAAACTTAGATTGTCTCGTCTTAAATCTGAGGACGAAGATGTTTTAGAAAGAATATCCCTGTTAATTAAACAGTGTGAGAATGCATTTAAAACTTTAAATGTCGATATTTCAGGGGAAATGGGAGTCTTTTTCACCGATGTTGTCAGCGCGCCCGGTAGTGATGGGCCGAGCCCCCAGCCTACGGTCGCTGAGGTCCTGGCTGGTCACACAGCAGCAGCAACAGCAGCTATCCAGTCAGGTGAGCTGCAGATCACCATCGACCCAACCAGAAATGTCTCAAAATGGAATGTTAGGTTTTCGGGTAGGGACAGCAAGTTAACCTTGCACGCTTTCTTAGAACGGTTAGATGAACTTAGGCTGGCCAAGAACGTAACAATTAAGGAATTATTCCGAGGTGTCTCGCAACTGTTAGAGGGCGAAGCCCTAGAATGGTACCGTTTCTACGGTAGAGAATGTAGTGATTGGGATGAGTTTGTAGAGCTCCTCAAGGAAGAGTTTTTGCCTTCCTCGTACCACAGAAAGACACTTAAAGAAATTTATAATAGAACTCAACACCCGTCAGAGAGTGTTGTCTCTTACATTTACATAATGAGAACTTATTTTAAACGGCTTGATAATCCGTTACCAGAAATAGAACAAGTAGGTATCATGAAAGATAGCCTTGCTCCTTATTATAAATCAAAAGTATTTTGTGACACTTTTGCGAGTGTAGCAGAGCTTCGCGCGCGATGCAAGCTCCTGGAGGACCTGAAGGCTGAATGTTCTGCTCATGTTAACCCTTCAACTTCCGCGTCGAGTTCGCTACATCCGGACTTGTGCTACAAAACAAAAAATTATTTTGCTACCAATAAGAAACTAGTCTCAGAAGTTAGCAATAATATTTTAACATGTAAGAAATGCCATAGAAAAGGTCATAGTGAACAGAATTGCAAATTTAATGGAACAATACACTGCTATGGCTGTGGGAAGGTAGGGGTGACGCGACCTCAGTGCGACTCCTGTGGAGCACGCCCGAATTTAAACTGCAAGGAAGCCTCACGACCCGGAGAAACCTAGCCCAGAGCCAGAGCAGCGGTCCGGATAAGAAATTAAATAGAAATTTTAGAAAACAGAAAGAGAAAATTAAAATTTCAGAAACCAGGAAAGACAGAGTCAAGCATGTTCAGGCGGAGCCAGAGGCGCCAAATACACCGAACATAAACGAAGTGTATTTCAACCCAATGCCCGGTGATACCAGACCATACTTGACTGTGTCAATCCTCGGTAGAGAATGTAAGGGTCTTTTGGACTCTGGCGCAATGTGTAGTGTGATCAGCGGCTTTGCTTTCCGTACCTTAGCTGTACATGGGGCTATGCTCGACACCTATGAGCCAGCACCTACAATTGTTACAGCGAACGGTTCGCGAAGCACAGCCGTTGGTTATACCCGATTGCTCGTGGAGTACAAAAATTTAACCCATAGAATTACATTTTTAGTAATTGAAGAAGTTAAAACACCTATTATATTTGGTATAGAATTTTGGAAAACCTTTAACATTGGAACAGAAATTTTAAAATTAATTGAAGTAAATAGTTTAACTAATCAGAATTTTGTAGAATCAGGTACTCTTCAGACTAGTACAGACTTAAATACTAAACAGTTATCACAGCTTAACTTAAGGATAGAAAAATTTAAGAAATTAACGTTAAGTAACTCTTTAGAAAAGACAGACCTCGTTCAACATGTGATCAACACAGGCGACCATCCACCTGTAAGGCAGAAATGTCATCAATTTTCACCTGCAATGCTTCAGGTAGTACACAGAGAGGTTGATCACATGCTGAAGATGGGAGTAATAGAACCTTCTAACTCACCGTGGAATAGCCCCTTAGTTATCGTGAAGAAGGCGAACGGAGAACCTAGAGTCTGTCTTGACAGTAGAAAATTAAACTCTGTAACTAAGTTTGATAGCTATCCATTACCTAACATAGATTTTATTCTTAATAGTCTGCGAGGAGCCAAATATATGACCTCCATAGACTTAAAGTCTGCGTACTGGCAGATAGAACTTGATGAGTCATCAAAAGAAAAGACAGCCTTTAGTGTACCTGGGCGTGGATTGTTCCAATTTAAAAGAATGTGTTTTGGTTTAAGTACAGCGGCTCAAACTTTACAAAGATTAATGGACCGACTGTTCACTGCTGAATTTCAGAACCCTGATTTAACTTTATCCGTTTTTACGTACTTGGACGATATAGTTCTGGTAAGCCGGGGCGACTTTTCCCAGCACCTGGAACTGCTGGATCGCGTATATAAGAAATTAGAAAATGCTAAATTGACGATCAATTTAGAAAAATCCCATTTTTGTAGAAGTGAATTAGATTATCTCGGATACAAAGTTGACCGAGATGGTCTAAGAACTAACCCAGAGAAGACGAAGGCTATAGTTAACTTGGCAACACCTACGTCGACAAAAGAAGTTAAAAGTTTCTTAGGAATGGTAGGATGGTACCGCCGTTTCATCCCAAACTTCTCGACAGTAGCAGCTCCCTTGAATCGTTTAACGAGTAAAAAGCTGAAGAAGTTTGAGTGGAACGGCGATGCTCAAGAAGCCTTTGAGAAGCTTAAAGAATGTCTCGTTACGTCACCAGTGCTTTCTTGTCCAGACTTTAGTAAAGAATTTTACATCCAATGTGATGCTAGTGATAAGGGAATAGGCAGCGTGCTAACGCAAGAAGTTGACGGCGCAGAAAAGGTAATAGCGTACGCTTCCAGAAGTCTAGTAGGAGCCGAAAAGAACTATTCTGTGACCGAAAAAGAATGCTTAGCCGCCCTATACAGTGTAGAGAAGTTTAGGTGCTACGTAGAAGGCCACCCTTTCACTATCATCACAGACCATGCATCGTTGCAATGGATATTGAGCCTTAAATCACCGAGTGGCCGGTTAGCCAGGTGGGCCATGCGACTGATGCAGTTTCAGTTTCAAATAAAACATAGAAAAGGACACTTGCATGTGGTACCAGATGCACTGAGTAGGCTTAACGTAGACAACCTTTTAGAAATTTATTACCCATCTAAAGATCCATGGTATGATAAGATCTATGAAAGTTGCATTAAGACCCCACACCGTTACCCAAAGTTCAGGATTATAGAAGGTAGACTTTATAAATTAATCAAAAGCAAATATGCCTTGGAACAAGATACTTCATGGAAACTGGTGGTGCCTTCATGCAACAGAACAGAAATTATTTCAGAAAACCATGACAAGCCGACTGCTGGTCATTTCGGTATTAATAAAACCGTTAAAAGAATATCACTTAGGTATTATTGGCCTAAACTTTTAAAAGAAGTTAAGAATTATATTAAGAATTGTGACACCTGCTTGGCAAATAAGTCGACCAACCAGGCCAGACCCGGTTTGATGGGACAGCCCAAAAAAGTACATAGACCGTTTGAAACCTTGTCAGTAGATCTTCATGGACCTTTACCACGTTCCAAGAAAGGCAACGTCTATGTCATGGTTGTAGCCGACTACTTTTCCAAGTATGTGTTCCTTTTCCCAATAAGAAAGGCAACTGCCTCCACGATTATACAGAAGTTAGAAGAGAATGTTTTCTTGGTGCATGGTGTACCTAAAACTGTGATATGTGACAATGGTACGGTATTTACATCCAGGGAGTTCAGGGACCTCATTGATAGGTATAAGGTACCCCACCTATTTTACACCACTGTGTACACCCCTCAGGTGAACCCAGTAGAACGAGTCAACAGGGTCTTAGGTGACGCGATTTCGTCCTTCCTAAAGGACAATCACAAGGAGTGGGATGTACACTTGCCACATATCCAGTCCGCCATGAATAACAGCGTACATGAAGCTACTAGTTTCACTCCGTACTTTCTAGTTCATGGTAGGGAAATTATTCTAGACACAGAACATTATAAAATTAGGTCTTTAGACATTCAAGAAGAAATTAATTTTCCAGAACGTAAAGAATATGCAGACTCTCTTAAGGAGCTGCAAACAATTTTTATTAAAGTAAAAGAAAAATTAAGAATAGCCTATGAAAAAGGTAAAAGAATTTATGATAAGAGAAAAAGAGATTTTGGTCTAAAGGTAGGTCAAATAGTCTGGAAAAGGGACTATGTTTTATCTAAGGCAAGTGAAGACTTTGCTAGTAAACTAGCCCCTAGAAATATTAAATGCGTGGTGGAAGAAAGAGTTAGTCCTCTTGTCTATCGCTTACGCGCCCTTAATGGCAAAAAGTTAGGTTTAACCCACATTAAAGACATCATACATGTCAGCCCTTAATTAAGAAGTTAGGTATAGGTAAGCAGATATAGGTAGGTAGGCTAAGTAAAGAAATAAGCGGTGCAGTGAAGTGGGGGACGAGAACATGGTGACTGGAATGAGAGGGGGTGTTAGAGACTTTTGAAAGAGATGGAATGTTATTTTAAGTTTGGATGAGAATATGAAAGTATGTGTGTGTGTGTATTTCAAAATTTATGCACTGCATAGTTATTTTGGTAATTAAAGTTTTATTATGATAGGTAGATACAAGTCAACTTGTTCTCGGCCTGTATTCCACTCAACACTTGTTTTCTTTGTATAGGGAGGTAGGATATAAACTTTTTCAACACCCATAAAGGGTTAGGAACGTGACTCACGTTATGTATTCTAAAACAGTATTGTTAAACAAACTGTAAGTAAAAGAGAATTTAAATTCAACACTCCTTAAGGGGTATAATGATGTTTATTAGCATCGTGTTGTTATAAATATGTATACTGTTATGTACACTCATAGAATAGAATGTGTTTCAACACACTTTAAGAAGTTAGGAAGTATACTTCACGCTAAAGAAATATTTTTAAGGTGTCATCCCTTATTCGTAAGCGGAATAGATAGAAATAAGAACACTTTGTAGAAATAATAGTTTATTATTCCTTAGTAACATAGTTTAAAAAAAAAAATTAAGAGTAGGATTCCATTGAGACGTCTTTGGTGATCTGTTGCTCATTTGAGTTATTTTATTAGCATGTAAGTTGTTGTTGCTGTTGTTGTTTAGTTGTGGTTGTACATTGTCAACTGTTGGTCTTGTTTAGCGAATAGGCCTTTGTTTCACACGCCCGTCTTCGCTCTTGTGAGGGGGGTATGTTGCGTGTATATTTCGCAACTGTGGTGTTTTTATCATTATACCAGAGGGATGTTGTGTCTTATGGTCTGTTCGTAGGACTCGACGCAGGTCGTGTGCTGAAATTATCACCAGCGAAGCCAAGAAGCGATCATAGAACACAACATCGCCAAACGTATTGGTTTAAGACCTTGTCTTGCAACACTTTTCGGAGTTGGTCACTCACCATATGTAGCATGCATGTGGATTGGTCTCGCCGTTCATTTTACAATGACATTTCTCAGCTTTTGTGCATGTTTTAAACATTAGTTTCATTGTTTTCAATGGTTTGTTATGGCCTGAGGGACGACGTGATTTTGACAGGTGACAAATGACGTTGACGTTTCAATGACAGGCTGACAGTGTTCTTCCTTTCAGTTTGTAGTGTTGATACGCTCCCCGGAGCGGTGGAATACTCCTGCAGCCACACTTTGATAGTCTCCATTTTTATATTTATTCAAAATCCTCATAAGTTTAGAATCATAGAAGTTTATTTACAGAATGTCTTCAGTATTTAATAAAATATCTTAATTCGTCTGAAAATAATAAAATCAATCCAGTTATGGTAGAAGAATTTTCTAGAATTTAGCAATATAGTCTTTGGTTTCACTCTATGTTGTCAATGGTCATACTAGCGTGACTTTTCACTTTTTTTTGCTCCGAAGTGCAAGACGCGAGAATATCTTTTTAGCTTTAAAAAGCTATGGAAATGTTTTTAATAACCTGACGGTGTTCTTCGACACGGCTTAGAGCCGATATGTATTTATTGTAAGAAACAAGAGGCGGCAGGTAAGATTTTTTATCATGTTTTGCTACTTGGTCCGAGCTTCTTAAAGTCGACTCCAAATGTTATATGGTGCTCTTTTGTTTGTTGCAGAGCGCCGCCTCTTCTTTTTAGTTTATGTATTTCACCTACATGTGGTCTTCATAAGGATTCCCATATTTTTATTAGAAAATTTTTGCTCGTGAAGTGATGCGCACACGCTATGACACGTGACGCATGGCGTCCCTTGGTTTTTCACCAATGTTGAGGACACTTTCCTGATGCACGCGAGGGAAGCACACCCATTAACACCTTGGAGGGCTGATTAAGGATAAGCAACACAAACTCCGTATGTTTTTTTGTGATTTTAACCTCAAACTTGTGTCATCATGCCGGACTGTCAGCACATTTTTCTGAGCTAAGAATTCATATAGAATTTAGTTTAATTTAAGTTTTAACGTTTGTATTTTTATACTTTTCCAAAAAGAAAAGCTACATTCTAGGTCATGACCAGAACATACTACACATGTAATGTAGCCTAGAACATTTAATACTTATATTTTGTATCTACAATATTTTAAAGGATTAGTACAGGTTCCTTGGACCTAATGTATCTTTATGTAGAAGGGAGAATTAGTTGTTTCAAAACTTTTAAGATTATACTGTTTGTAATAGAAACCTATCTTCTTGTTTAATTTTCCCAACACTCCTGTGTTGGTGGCGCCCTTAGAAATAAGAATTTAGAACGTAGAGTCAGTGACCTAATCCCAATTTTTTCTTTCCGAGTGTAACAGCCATCCAAGGTACAACCCACGAGCCTCTCCCGAGTCTCATGCCTATCTGAGCTGCCGAGTAGAATGCACCTCGGGGACTGCGAGTGCATAAACACCACGGCCGTCCCTGGGTTGTAACAATCTTACGCAGCTTAATATCATCGTCAGTCAAGGTTTCTGTCGCACTGTTGCTGGTCAAATGAAACAGCCTTTTCATCAGAATGAAACGGTTATATTTCATTACGTTCCCAAAGTATTTCAGAGTGAGATACCTATTTTCCTTCGAATACTCACTTTCGACGGAAAGTGGAAACAGATCCTGAAAAATAGGTATTGAAAGGAATCTGGCCATCTCACACCGATCGGTGTTAGTCCACTTAGCCAGTCTGCAGTTGGGAGTGGTGTAGTCTCGGTCAGTTAAAAATGTCGAGTACTTGTTTGTTTCATGGACGAGCAAGTTGAAAAGTTCATCGTCAAAGAACTTTGAAAATATGTCTATCGGTTCTAGGTTATCCACAGGAAATGTAGGGTCTGGATTGCCAGTAAATTCTTCTCGTCGTCCATGAAATGAATGAGGGTCATTCGCCCAGTCAAAGTCAAGGTAGTCGGCCGGTACCAAGTCGTGCAGTACTTTGTCGGCTTTGGCGTCTTCAGCAGCCAACCAATCTATTGCATCTAGGTTTAGTCCGTCCGGGATGTGGGCTGGTTGTGTATTAACACAATTAAAATTTTCCTCCAATAACGAAATTTCTTCCAACTTTTCCTCATCGCTCAGTTCCTAAACCATCTGCTGGTCAATCCACGCCTTGAGTGTACTTTCGGCACTTTTAGGACCCATATCTAATAACAAAGAAACGAATATGTGTGTGTTTAGAACAGAGAAATGTACTGTAACTGGCGCCAAAATCACCCCAATGTTATATGACACGGACTTTGTATCCGGGGGCATCGGTGTAGCACTATTATTCTGTGGTAACACTTAGCCTTCATCATCATCACACCTGATGTTAAGTGGTGATAAGGCTGTATAGGTGGAAGCAATACTCCCGAAATCTTCAATCACTGAGGAACTGGCTATCTTATCTCTAACTGCCTGAACACAATAATGCTAAAAACATCATTGTTAGTGCATCAGACTTAGATGGTGGTAGCTAACTAGCTAGCCAGGCGGACTTTGAACAAGCCCTACCACCAACCAAATCAAATATAATGTACCCCCACTAGGAAGTGAACCCGAGACCTCTGGGTCTGATGCCGGTGGTGTGTACCACCACTACACCACAGAGGTGGTTAAAGCAAACTGTTGTGACCTTTTGTGACCCGTTGCGGCCGCGGGGACGCGGGGTGGGCGCGGGGAGGGTATGCGGTCTGTCGCTCGAGCGCGCTCAGCCGACGTCGGCGGGTCGGTCGGTCGGGGTGCGGGGTGCGGGGCTCAGGGAATATACCAGGCTATCAATGAACTTACTGCGGGTGTATGTTTACTTAGCGCAAGCGGGTGGGGCGTTGCGCAGTGACCAAAAACGTAGGTCTTTTAGGGATAACTTTGTGATGACTCAACTTAAAAAAATTGTACTAGGCGACACTAAAAGAAAATATACGTATTTCATCATTTTGCCTAAAGATTACCATATTTAAATTTGGAGAGTGATTTTAAATACTTCCTGTATAAAACTTGAAAAGTTATTATAAATAAAGTTAGAATTTTGCTGAATAGTGAACGATGTTTTTCGTCTTCGAAGTAAATGAAATATTTAATTTTTGGGCGAATATATTCCTTTAAAAATGCTTTCACTAATTCCGGATTGTTAATAGGCATAAATACTTCTAAAATTTATTGTTTTTGTCTGGAAATATTCTTGACGTTTAGCTCATTTTTAAACCACGAGAATATTAAAATTTGATTGGGTGTAGTCTCGATTGCTTCGTGCAGAACAGGGATACCTGTTGACTCTAAATCTATAGCTGAATGTATTGTTTGTGATTTACTATTTTCCGTGGATGGTGCTCTAATAGAGTATTCTAACTCGTTATCATCTGATATTGTAATTGGACTAGCTGAGGTGGTTTTACTAAGATCTGAAATTGATATGGTTGAAGAAGAATTACGTTGTGCTTTTGATAATAATATATTAATAGATTTTAACTACATCTTTAATATGATCTTGTAAACATATTTCATCTCATATTAGATCAGTCAAATCAAAACTATTGTTTTAAGCCTTCGGTGCTTTGTTTCATATTAAAAAAAGATTACAATATACATATCATAGTTATTAGGAGTTTAGGATCAATATTGTATAATTCGTTTTTCGTTTTCACATATTATTTTTTGTGAAACGGAACGTTTTCTTTGTGCAAGGGAAACATCAAGTCAACTTTTATACTTTAAAGGTTTTAATTATTTTACGCAAGTTTTAGGAGAATAATAAACACGAAATATTTAATAAACGAATATTTGAGTGTTACTGGCTAGTGCGAAATTTATATAGGTACATGCTTAGAGCAGTTTCTTAGCCATGTCCTTTCTTGATATTTTTTTGTAATCTGTAGTCATGATTTAGGATTGCACATTTTAGTCATAATCTTTAATCATTAATCTGATTAAATTTTGCCCAACTCTGCTTGGAATAACCTCTCAAACACTTCTGAGAATAGGGGCATCAGTAGGCGACTATCTTTAACAAAAGATCTTTATAAAAGCAATCTGACAGACTATTCTTCAAAAGAAGCCCACATAGGCCATATCTTAGACTTGTCGCAGCAACTTCAAGATATGGGTTGAACTTTAGAAGATAAAGAGTTGGCTGAAATATTATTAATTGGTCTGCCTGAAGAATTCAATGCATTAACAATGGCTATGGAAGGGTCTGATTCGAAACTAACTTCAGACAGCGTTCAGACGATTAAAACAAGAAGATTTAAAAAAAGAGAACAACAAGACCTTGTGCCCTTGCCAATGCTAGGTGTCTACAAGATTAAAAAAGAAAATAATATGTCATTTCTGTTCAAAGGAAGGTCACATTATACCAAAATGTCCCATGTTGAAGCATCTGAACAAGCAAAATACCGCAAGATCAGATCCTGAGTCGGCAATGGCAATGGCTGTGTTTACTGGCAATGGCAATGTCTATTTTAATGTCTTCACCTGAAGAATGGTTAGTTAACTCTGGATGCAGTACACACATGTCAATGCGCTGAGATTGGATGATAAACAGCATGGCAGTGGTATGGTAATGTTAATGTAACTTTAAATAATAACTCTAAAAAGACTATCACCGATGTTACCAATACCTATGTACCTGGTATTGCAACAAATTTACTTTCTGTGAATAAAATTACTAACTAAAAACCGGTCAAGAGCGAGTCGGACTCGCGCACCGAGGGTTCCGTACCATCATAAATTTAAATATAAGGTGAAAATATTTTCTTCGGCGAGGTCAGATCCGTCAGAGTATTTGCGGTGTAGAATATTGCAGTTTTAGGTCAACGCCAGCTCTCGACCGATAGTGGAACTAATATAACTTTTGTTTATGATTTCTGAAAAAGTTTACTATTTAGAGACATCGTTTTATTTTTCCTGTAATCTTTACATAAACTTCTATCACATAAAAAAAAATCAGATTTTTCTCTATGCAAACTTCAGAGATAAGGGGGGGGAGGACTTTATATTATTTCAAATTTTTTCATCAAAAGTCCAAAACTATGCAGCTTAGGAAAAAAATAAAAAAATTTTGATAATGTGCAAGCAGCGGTCTTTCATATAATACCTCATATGCCCTAGTAGCCCCACTTCGAATTTTTAAGACCCCCTTTCAGTCTCTGTTGAAAATTTCAAGTTGCTTGCATTAGTAGTTCTCGAGATGTCCATTTGTGACAGACAGGCAAAGTCTTACCATAAGGGTTCCTTTTTACCATCTTGGTTCGGAGCCCTAAAAAGGGATATATCTCCTAGTATTTGATGACAAACAAAGTAAAGCTTTTGCGAAATCTAATGTATAACTTAAAGGTGATTGTATTTTTCAGCATCTAATAGCGATGCATTAGATGCTGTACAAGCTCGATCAGCACCAGCAGTCTTCAACATTTGACAGCATAAGAATAACAAGCAGTGTACCTGTTTCAGTAAATCCAAGAGTGAAGCTGTCAGCCATTGTGTCACAAACGATGAGGTACCTACAATCTTCCAATAATAATGACATTGAGCTATGGTACAAAAGATTAGGTCACCTTATTCATAAAGGTTTACTGTTACTTCGTAGTGGTCTAAAATCAAACTGGATTGAAAATTAAGAGAGTAAGAACATATAATGGTACTGAATACTCTAATCAAACTTTAATTTCTTTCTTTTTAAATAATGATATCAGTCGTGAAACTACAATGTCTTACTCTCCTTAACAAAATGGGGTTGCAGAACGTCTAAACCGTACAATCATTGAAAAAGCCCGTAGCATGATACAAGACTCTGGTTTGGATCAAAGAGGGAGCAGCTATTTTGACTGCAGTATATTTAAAAAATGTTAGTCCAACAGGATCTTTAAAATACCATAATACATATCTTTTTTACCTTGTAATATATCCAAGGCTTTTTGCTACAGGTATGAATTAAACTAGTATTTCATACTAAAGGGTTGGGTGCGCTCGCGACACTACTGCCAATATACAGGATGTTGATTTTGTAACAACACCGCTCCGACAGCACTATTACTAGCATCACTTTGTAGGACAATAGGATCCTGAACATTAAAATGTGACAACACTGGAACTTGACAAATTAATTGTTTCAGACAGCAAAATGTTGTTTCATGATTGGCAGTCCACTGCCAGTCAGTAGATTGTTTTAATAATTGGCGTAGAATTTCCGTCTCGCCGGCCATATTTTTAATAAAAGGACTTAAATAATTAAGCATGCCTAGAAATCTTTGTAGATCTTTTAGACAGGTAGGAGAGGGCATCTCTTTGATTGCTCTGACTTTGTCCGGATCAGCTGTGATTCCGTCTGCTGAAAAGATATGACCCAGATATTTAATACTCTCCTTGGCGAATGTACATTTTTCTTTATTAAATTTGACATTAAATTCATTTGCTCTTTTAAATACTATATTGAGACGCTCATTATGTTCTTGTAGTGTTAAACCACTTACTAGAATATCGTCGCTGTACACTGCCACCCCTGGTATGTCACCAAACATTTCAGTCATGATTCTATGGAAATACTCAGGAGCACAGTTGACTCCATATGGGAGACGTTTAAAACGGTATCGACCAAAAGGTGTATTAAAAGTTGTGAGGTAAGAACTCTTCTCACTTAGTTTACACATCCAAAATCCACTACTAGCATCCAAGGTGGAGTAAAATCTTGCACCAGCCACCTTGGCGCGGACCATGTCTACAGATGGAATAGGATAATGAGTTCTCTTAATTGCCTGATTTAAATTACGGGGGTCTAGACATACCCTTAATTGACCATTTTTCTTTTCCACTAAAATTAACGAACTCACCCATGCAATAGGCTCTGTGACCTTGGCAGCGACATCCATTTTTTCCATCTTCTCAAGTTCTTGTTGAAGTCTATGATGTAAAGCAAATGGTACTTTCCTCGGAGCATCGACTTTTGGCTGGACTTCAGGATTTGTTCTTATGTGACACTCACCAGGAAGACAACCAAGACCGGTAAAAACAGAATGATTAGATTCAACAAGTTTATTTAAATTTATATTTATTGACTGACTTGACTGTAATGGAAATGACTTTGATTGACTGTTTGTGACTTTAGGACTTATTACTTGACTTGAATTTGACTCATTTTGACTTATTTCCAAAGACAATTGACTAATATCACTTTCTGACGCTTGCATGCTTGTAGTGTCTACACAAAAAACTTTTTTAATTAATCCAATTTCTGAGCAAGTAAGTTTACCTAGTACAGTTGGAGATTTCACATTTGCAATTATAAAATTAATTTGCTTTGTCATGAACGAGTCATTAAATTGGAATTTACACTCTAAATTTTGTTGACCTGGTACCTCTAGACTATTACCAGTGTATGACTTAATTTTTACATCAGTTTTAGACAACAAACTTTCAGTATTAAGTGATTCATAAACACTTTTAGACATAATATTGACATCACTGCCGGTATCAATTATACAATTTATTTGTGAATTATTTATATATAAATTTATTGTCCACTCACTTGACGACTTGGATGACTGAATGTGACCTATAAACAATTCATAGTGTTCTGACTGTACCTGTTGCATATTATTATCTGACTGTACATATTTTACTGACTTTGAGTTCATCGACCGACAACAAACTGCAAAATGACCCACTTTTTCACATTTTCTGCACTTTACATTTAATGCTGGACACTTATGACGATGCACCTGACCACACCTTGTACAAACTTCCTTTCTTGACTGTTGACTATATTGACTGACATTCCTTGAGTTAGACTTTGATCTTGAGCGTGACTGACTCTTATTATACAAGACTGAACTTTGTTCTGCTGCCAATTCATCCGTTTGGTGTCTGGAAGCAAGCATGGCTTTTGCCATCTCTAAGGCCTTATCAAGATCTAGCTTGTCTTCAAGCAATAACTTTTCTCTTATAAAGTTGTATTTTTGATGCATGTTACATATAAACATTATTTTGACTAAGCGTTCCTGTAGCTGTCCTAGCTCACAGTTTTGTGGCCTTAACTTTAATGTGCAAGCAAAGTCGTCTAAGGTTTCATTTTCACCTTGTTTGTATGTGAAAAAATTATGACTTTCATAAGTGAAGTTAGCTTTTGGGGCGAAGTGACTTTGAAATAAATCTATTAGCTCGTCGTATTTAACGTGATCTTCGTTTTTTCCAAACGTATTGAAGATATCTACGCCCTTTTCACCAATGACATGTAAAAATAAAGCCACCTTTCTGCCATCACTTTCTTCATACATGCCGGACGCACGTAGATAAAATTTAAATGACTGTACCCATTTTGCCATTGTTGAGCCAAGTTTCCATTCATCACCATGGGCTGCGGACAAGACATTCCAGACAGTTTCTTGGGCTTCTGGTTTTCTTCAGGCATGGCGGGACACGAGGTTTACGCCGACTTTTTTCACACGAGAATTTGACAATGACTATTCGACACACTTCTGACACCATGTTATTGTTATGGGTCGGTGCATTATATAAATAATAAACACTGGACTTTAGAAAGACTTGGTTTTATTATAAAGTAATCGAGGTACAAATTCATCATCATCATCATCATCATTTCAGCCGTACGACGCCCACTGCTGGGCATAGGCCTCCCCCAAGGATCTCCACAACGATCGGTCCTGCGCTGCCCGCATCCAGCGGCTTCCCGCGACCTTGACCAGATCGTCGGTCCACCTTGTAGGGGGCCTGCCCACGGAACGTCGTCCGGTTCGCGGTCGCCATTCGAGAACCTTTCCGCCCCAACGGCCGGAGGTACAAATTAGCACACATTATTCGTATAATGGCTGACAGGCCGGGAGCCACACGCGTTCCATAGGGATGTCCAATGACATAGTGATGTGACATGTTCATATCATAACAGTTTAAGCATATTATCTAGTTCTTCGCGAAGAGCTTTTTGTTTCACTGGAGATAAACGATAGCACCGTTGACGTATAGGAGGATGATCACCGGTGTCAATGTGATGTTCAGCTAAATGAGTTTTCCCAAGAGGTAAAGTTTCAGTAGAAATGTTTTTAAAATTTTGAATGATAGTATCGGTTATAACGCGCTCGGTTTCCGAAAGATTGTTATAATTATTCAATTTAATATAAGTAGTATTGATTAAGAAAGTTGGAGCGTTTGAGGATTTATGAATACTAATTTTGGAAAGAATCTGGGGAGCTAAGTTAAAATTCTTCCAAAAGTCAATGCCTAGTATAAATGATTCTGAGATGCTAGGTATAATGTGAGCAATAGTATTACAAAATTGATTATTATATATAGTAGGTAAGTTAATATACCCAATGGAACGTATAGGTTGACCATTTGCAACCGTACCGTGTATAATGGTGTCGTGTTCTATCTTAAAACCATGTTGGAGTAATAATTTATGCGAGTTATTGCCCAAAATAGTGATTGCGCTACCACTATCTAATAGTCCGGCTAATAATAAACCGTTGACGTTAATATTAATGTAGGGACGTTCAGTATCAGTAGTATTTGTAAAGAGGAGCGTAGAAATTTTATAAGATTTAAAAAATATTTTAATAGTATTTAGCCAGGTCTCCCAATCTGACTTGTCGAAATTCGATTTTCTACGATCCTCACTTATTAGTTTTTTGGAGTAATGTTACATTTTGGACAATTAGTAAAGATAACATTTTGTTTTCCGCATCGAAAACAAACTTTATTAGTATTAGTACAAGCATTTAAGTTGTGGTTATCTGTTCGGCAACGAGGACAAGAAAATATTTTCCGTTGTTGAGTGGTCGAAACTGCATGAATGGGTGTTGAGGGTGTGTAGGTATGTGAATGTATATTATCGAAGCTGTGATATATTGGAAAACTTTTTTGTTTCGATGAGGTAGGTAAAATATTAGATAATTCAGAGTTAGTATTTGAAACTTCTAGACAGTTTTCAAACCATTTACAAGATTCTAATAGTGTATTTAATGAAGATATATCATTAGGTAATAATCTTTGACCAAACTCTGGTCTTAAATTTCGTCGTAAAATTTCGATTTTTTGTCTTTCTGTGAGTGGTTCATGAAGTTTACGGAATAAAGACTCCATTGTGGCAAAATAAATAATAACTCGTTCATTAATTTTTTGTTTACGTGAATCTATAAATTTTTTAAGTTTGTAATCATAGTCTGTAATTTCGAAATATTTAAATAAGGATGTTTTAAAGGTTTCCCAATCTCTAATAAAATCTTTGTTGGCTCTAAACCAATCTAAAGCTATTCCTGAAAGTATGTCGTAAATGTGGTTAAATAATGTGTTATGGCTCATGTTTCTTGCAGTAGCAAATTCTTCTACTTTTAAAATGAATTCCCTGGGACAACCATCGCCAGAAAAAGAAAAATTTTTAACCTCTGTGTTTGGTCGTGTATTTGCTATATTTGATAAAGTTTGAGTTAAAGTTTCAAAAAATGAATTTGGAATAGTAGTCTCCTGAAGAGACACCGTTGAATGGTAAGTAGATGTAGATGGAGATGGTTCGAGAGTTTTAAAATGCTGTTCATGTATTTTAAGTTGATCCCAAAGAGATTTATAAATTTGAATTTCTTGGGGTGTACTTTCTGTGTTTATTTCTATTAAAGATAATCTGTTCCGAATGTGAGTAATATAAGGTATAATTTTTGATTTTCTAGCGGGATAAGAAGAAAGCGTTACGTCTATAACGTCTAAACATTTTTTTATTTCATCCATATCAAGGGTAAATGAATACGGGCTTGATGTGGATGGTGGATATAAATTCGGTTCCGATAAAATATTTGCTAGAAGTTCACGCAATTCAACGGCAGTTTGAGTCGGTTGGAAATTTGCGTTACGTAATTTAAGTTCGTAAATAATTTCGGTTTGTTTAGTTGTAAAATATCCATGGTAATACAATATTTCAATACGAAAAAGTAAGCAATGAGTATTTAATCAAAACGATAAAAAAAATCGTATGGTATAAAACTTTTTCTTGATTTAAAAAGGTAATTTGTTCTTTTTGAAAATAAATTGTGACAACGTGCGATAATGTCAACGTGTGAAAATTATTGACATAAAACGTAAAAGTAACGTACGTGAATCCGAAATTCACAACAATATTAAGAAACAAATAAAAAAAATAGTAATTATGATAATTTGATGGTAAGTACGAAAAATAACTGTGCAGTCGTGTAGTTTGTGTAAAAATTTTGATTGTTTGGTGTATGTAGTGATTGTGAGTATACTTAGCTTAGAGAATTACAAGCTAAGAGTGTAGTAACCCGGGTCTGGATATTCTCCAAAGCCGAGGATGTATTAACAAACGAGATTTGGAATAACCAATGGTTTAAATCCCAAATCCTCGAGTGTTTATGTAGCTGTCGGTTAAACAAGCCGTAGAGTAGGTGATGTCTGTAGGGCTGTAGTATTAATAGTATAGGGTACTGAAAGTATTTTTGTGATAATAAGTAGAAATGGGTAATAAGTTTATGAATGTAATGCCTTCGCTACTAAAGCATCGGGAACCGATTACATTTGTAACCAGTAGTAGTAGCGTCGATCGTTTTATTGTCTGTAAAATGTGTGTTAGGGTGATTGAAGTTTATTAAGTTGTGAAATTGTACGGTATAGTGTGTCGAAATGGGGATGGTTGATAGAATACAATATATTAAAATTAAAACATAGAAAAAGGAAAGTGGGGCAATTTAGTACATAACAAAAAAGTCTTAATAATTTTCTTTTTTACAGATAATGGAGAATGGGAACGTTAAAACGGGAAAGGGATATGGTTATCTGCACTCCGGAGTCCTAGCCTCGGAGAGAGATCCTTCTTCGATTCTTCTTTTGCCGGAGAGGCAGTGTGACGGGACGGGTGTTCAATTAGTAGCCGGAGAGCCAGTGGTACACTAGCCGGAACGTCGTTATATGTAAGAAAGAAAGAAAGAAAAAATATTTATTTAAATAAACAAAATAAATAAACACAAAAACACGTACTAAGGTAGGTATGTCCCAAAACGGTTCTGACTCAGCATAATGCTTGCCCAGCATGGCCAGCGCTGATCTTCCGTCGGAACCGTGTTTGGTGAGGCTGCGAAGTTTTAAAAAAAAACATATGTATGTACACCGATTACTCAAACCGATTGAAATGATTTAAACGTTATAACATCAGGTTTTTTCCCAAGTTGGTCCCATTTTTTGAAATTTTGAAATCGGTTTAGTAGTTTTCAGGAAATCTTAAAAATACTGTCGTTTTCGTTACCACTTTATGTGAATTTATTACGTATCTTTAGTCATAACTCCTTTTTTATAAACCGATTTAGATGATTCTTGTTTTGTTGAAAAGAGGATACCTTAAGGTAACCCCTTTTTAACCGACTTCAAAAAAGGAGGTTCTCAGTTTGATCACATACCTATTTACCAGAATACACGTAAATTGCCTTGCATGATGCACTAAAAAGACTGAAATAAAAATTATTTTTATAAAAAAATAAAACCGCCTTCAAAAAAATGACAAGAAATAATCCCTTACCAAATAACGTAAGTACTTTGAAGTCGGACGGGTTCTAAAAAAAACAACAAAAAAATGTACATGTTTCACGCCCGACTTCAAAGTACTTACGTTATTTGGTGAGGGATTATTTCTTACTATTTTTTTGTCATTTTTTTTTTAATAAACGTGTTTACTGTGCTAAAACCGTTTAAGGCACACGCTTCCAGTATGGTCACTGGATACATTCAAATGCTGTTCCAATTCCTACATTTCAAATTTCATTTTATAATGTTGGAGCTCTATAAACTCCAACTGTACTTCGAGTTTTCTCCTTTTCAAAGCTTGTATCTCGTCGTGTTCCTCCTGTGCCTTTGATTTATTCGTGACATGCCGCTTGTCTGTGATTAGAATGTGAATATATATGTACAAATCATATCCACACCTAAATTAGTAAAATATTACACTTAATAATAAAAAGCCTTAATCTTTACCTGTAATTTCCATGACAATATCATCAAGTGGGGTAATTTTTTGTTTCTCCCACCCCGAACGCCTGTTTTATTTGCATTGTCTTTTTTAACCTGAAATTCGATGAGTATTATAAATGAATGTGGCTAGCCACGTCTGTCTATCATATCTATCAGCCTGTCTGATTCTAGAGGCATAATTTTTGTTATTGGAATTTACGGACAGAAAGCACGAAGCATAAACCCTAACATTAAAACATAGTCCATACGAGTAGAACTCATAACGGAATGCATATTCGTAAGTAATTCATTAACCAATGTTGCCCTTCACAAATTCTTTTCAACTCGTGTTTTTTTTCCTTTGTCAGTGTATCAGAGAATTGATCATATAGAATAACTTTGACGTCGCGGATTTTTGTCGCAATTTTGTTGTCTAATTTCTCAATTTTGGTACAAGAAATGTAAGTATAATAAAATAATATTTATTATTTGAAGCATCAGCGTAGTTTATTTTCTTCTTATCTATACTAATTATAATAAAACTGTAAACGACCCAATTCTGTGCATTGAAAAGGAATAGAAAAATAATATACTTCCAGTAGGGTCGATTTGGTAAAAAAAAAAATGTTTTTTCATGCTGGGTAGGCTTAAAAAGTTGCCATTAAATTCGTACATTTACATGTTGTATTTAGTTTTTTGAAAGCTTATGACTTGTGGCCTTCTATCGTGGGTGGAAAAAACCCAAATTTGTAGCAACTAATTAAGTAATCTGCCAAATAAACAAATAAAACAAAAGGTAAGTGAAAAATATGAATAATTTAACAGTTGTATTGTGCCTTACAATCTAATGATGGCGCATAATGGATCTTGACTGTAGTTTTGTGCGGATAATTCCATCTCTAGCCTTTTCTCCGGCAACCGTTATTGAGGCTTCAGTTACAAGTTTTATGCAACGCTCTACCGCTTGCGTGTGGCAAAGAAACGATGGCAAAGTTATGTCAATCGGTCTCACTTTTTCTATCATATCATTTAAATCTTCATCTGTCAGGTGACTTAAAAGAGGCGGGGGTGTTATTTGGGACTCAACCCAAATAATCATATCTATGTAATCAGTTGCGCTGAAGTTTAATTTTGGTAGCCTGAAAACTCTGATGGAACTATTAAAAAGGGGTTACCTTAAGGTATCCTCTTTTCAACAAAACAAGAATCATCTAAATCGGTTTATAAAAAAGGAGTTATGACTAAAGATACGTAATAAATTCACATAAAGTGGTAACGAAAACGACAGTATTTTTAAGATTTCCTGAAAACTACTAAACCGATTTCAAAATTTCAAAAAATGGGACCAACTTGGGAAAAAACCTGATGTTATAACGTTTGAATCATTTCAATCGGTTCAGCCGTCTTTGAGTAATCGGTGTACATACATATGTTTTTTTTTAAACTTCGCAGCCTCACCAAACACGGTTCCGACGGAAGATCAGCGCTGGCCATGCTGGGCAAGCATTATGCTGAGTCGGAACCGTTTTGGGACATACCTACCTTAGTACGTGTTTTTGTGTTTATTTATTTTGTGTTTATTTAAATAAATATTTTTTCTTTCTTTCTTTCTTACATATAAAAAAACGCGACGAATAGATAACCTCCTCCTTTTAATTTTTTTAAGTAGAAATCATGCATTGAGTGATGTTTTGTCATTGACACGGGTTATACTTTTATAAATAACTTACTTTAGTAGACAAGTAATAAAAATGTATAAATAGTAAAATATGTTTTATTCCTCACCTAAATAACCTTTAAAAAAATCAATTTAATTTCTAAAGTAACCTATTATTCTTTGTACTGAATTTTGTGCCGTTTGGTTTAATTTGTCGAGTTTTTTTTTACTTATTATCGTGCGATCAGTCGAAAGACTATGAACAGATGTGCTAATATTGCTTAATTGGCAGTTAGAGAGGCTTCCCTAGTAGAAAGACCTCTCACTATGTCTTATTCAGGCTTGTAAAGTCGGCCAGGAAAGTGCTTTAGCAGTTTCGTTAACAATTCCCATGCATTCAAAATTTCGCCTAAGCTCAGATTTGGAAAACTTGTGTACTACGACGTAATTGGTCGGCTCTAAGCCAATCAAATATAGATTAAGAGTGCATGGCAAATTAGCCTTAGTTATTTGTAACATAAGTCATCTTTTGAGTTCTACCAGTAAATATGTCAATACAGTAACATGAACGAAGCCAACATAAAAACTCTTTGGTTTTGGTTTTAAAAATTAATAATATAAATTCCATATTGTATTTTTTTGAATGATGAATTTTTCACTTGATGTCAAATCGTAAAAATGGCACGCAATTTATCTATTGTCGAAAGGGCAGAAATTATAAGTTTACACCGTTCGGGACAAAACAATAGCCAAATTTCGAGAACTTTAAATATATCGCGGAATACTGTATCTTTTTGGATAAGACGAGAAGGCGAGGAAGGTAATCTTCAAGATCGTTGGCGGAGTGGGCGTCCACCAGCAATATCGAACGTTTAAAGAGAAACCATGAGACGGGCTTACGAGGAGAATGGTTTTACACGTACGACTTATTTTGCTGAAGGCGACACGCAAAAAAGTACACTTGTCAGAAGCCCATAAAGCAGCTCGCTTGAATTTTGTGAGGGATTTTTTAAATTTTGATTGGGTGAACACGATCTTAACAGATGAAAAAACCTTTAAGTCTAGCCAACATGGTCGACTAGCACTCTGGCGTTATAATAATACTAGATATACCGAAAGCCACATAGTACCAAATATGGAATCTGGTCGAATATGTGCAAACCTATGGGGCTGGATGTCGGCTGATGGAGTAGGTGATCTCTTCCGTTTACCTCCAAGAGCGAATGCTCTTGACTATGTTGACGTTTTAGAGAATGGCATGTTCCCTAGCGTCCGAAACGTGTACCCGGAAAATGAGCAGCGTGAATTTGATTACTTACAAGACAACTGCCGATTACATACTGCAAGAGTGACCAGGAAATGGTTTCGGCGGCATCAGTATATTAATATAATTCCGTGGCCTTCGAGATCACCAGACCTAAACCCCATAGAAAATCTTTGGCACTTATTGTGCAGCGTTGGGATAACCGAAATGAACGAACACGCGATGCCATCGAAACACACTGGAATGAAGTATGGGAAGGTCTTCGAGGTACGGACATTTGTTCCCGTCTTGTTGGATCAATGAGAAGCCGTCTGCTTGAAGTAATTGAAGCCAACGGTGGTTACACTCATTATTAGCTGTAGATATATTTAAAAAGAGTTGTTTTTTGTTGAACATAATCTTAAACTTTATTAAAATAAATAAGTACTGTTTATTTAATCGAATCAAATATTTTCCCAAGGTATTCGCAAGGTTAAAATATGGTATATGCCACTCAGGAATAATGTTTTAAAATCATTTCAGAAGTTCCATAGATTAACCCCCATAACAAGACAACACAAACTTACAATCATTACCTTTATATAATTGGTACTAGCTTTCCGCCTGCGGCTTCGCCCGCGTGTACTACATAACGTTATCTTGAGGGAATGTGATATTTTTCCGGGCTAAACAGTAACCTGTTTATCCAATCCTCCAGGTCCCATACTACCCCCGTACAAAAAATCACATTGATCCGTTGCTCCGTTTTGTCATAAAAGACGGACAAATAAATAATACTACTGATTTCCCGTGGGAATATGATACATTCCTATGGTAAAAAGTAAAAGTAGCCTATTATAATCCTTCCCCCGGGTCTCAAACTATTTACCTAAATACCAATTTTTCCCTTCGGTCAAAAGTAAGTGATATCCTTCTCAGGGCCACAAAATTGTCTGTATTATAAATATAATCCTTCCCAGGAACTCAAACTGACACCAAAAACATACCTATTGAAATGTCGAACCTAAAAAGTTATTGTTCTTGTTTCGTACCCATGTGTACAAATACTACAAAAAGAACTAGAGAAAAAATGTTTTTAAATGTTCCCCAAGACCAAGAACGTCGGAACAAATAGTTCCAAGCAGTCATAATACCATACCGTCATAACCCCAAAAAAACATCGATTTTTTTTTTGTTGTGAAGATCATTTCGATGTAAGTATTTCATAACACCATTTTTATTAGGTAAGTAATTATTATTTATCCTAGTGTATAAATCAAATAAGTAGAGTTCAGTCAATATTTTTTAACTGGACTCCAAATACACTCTGCTTTTCACTTCGATTGTAAGGAAATAAAACAAGGATTAAGCATATACAAGAAACTTTAATTAATTTTAATTTCAACAATTCGTCAGAATAGCTTAACAAAACACACTCCGCAAACGTGTTTACGTTTTTTTGGTTCTTCCAAATCATAAAACTTTCGTAGTTATGTGCTGAGATAGATTTTCTTCGACTTAGACGGCAATATCTGTTCAATAGTAGATTGTACAACAAGTGCATAAAACGTACCATTTTACCCGAGACGTATATATCCACCCGAGCCGTAGGCGAGGATGGATAGTCAATTCGAGGGTAAAATGGGTTTTATGTACGAGTTATACACTCTGCTTTTCACTTCGAGTGTGAGGAAAATAAATTACAATATTGCAAAAAAGTAAAAAATAAAGACTTCGCCATATTGGCGGGAAAACTTTCTTTTTCTTTTTTTTATTCGTGGAAGTGGCAGCACTATAGCATAGATCGTAGTCCATAATGCTCTTGAAATACTTATTTCTTACAAAACTCATTAATTTTGCCTAGTTTTATTTAGATTTTATATTATTTTTATGCATTCACAATGCAATTTTGTAAGTATAGGATAGGATTGCATTCGGATGCGAGGGTTTCCTCACATTGATGAAGCAACGCTGGCCTACAGCGTAACAAGTGATAGCAAAATTCGACGAGTCGTGTAAGCCTTTCGGTAGCTTAGTTGGTCAGAGCATCGGGCCGGATTCCCGGAGGCGCGGGTTCGAATCCCGCCTGAAAGCTACTTATGGGGCTCGTGGTTTTTTACTATCACATTTTTCCTATAGTTTTATTTATTTAGTAATTTAACATGGATTATGTACAAAATTTAAGAAACAGAATGAAACAAAAAGTTTATTTAACGAAGTTTAATTGCGTGTGTGACTGTTTACCTGACGACCTTTGTCTTAGAGTCTGTGACATAGACGAAGATTTTACTTTATGCACTAGAGCATAAAAAGCGATTTTATGCAGCCTATACCCAACATAAACACGAACTTTACGAGCATGAGAAGTGAAAATACATTTTTCGCACTTCTTTCCATTAAAGTCTCAGGCGAAATCATTATTTGTTCGTCACTATTACTACTCGAAGACATTGTTTAATAACTTTCACATAACTTATTGAATTTTCTACCGCAAAACAACAAATTTAGCTACTTAGGTAGTGTCTAGTTTTGTTTGACTAACTAATTAGCTTCCTGCCACCCTTTTTTTTATTTTCCACTATGTGACGTTCGACTAAGTAATGGTCTGAGCCGTAATGCCAAGTTATTTAAAATTTTTGCGTTTTATTTTTTTAAGTAAATGTACGCCCTGCATTAATCCTTATTATGTATTTCGATAGTAATTCATATGTCGTAATTAAATTAAGATATAACCTAAATTTCATAAAAATAATATCACGTAAATGAAGGTGTATTGTGTAATCTTAAAAGAAGTTACTTTATGCACAAGAGCATAAAATCCATTTTATTACTAGAATAAAAATTTCAAGTTTAGGTAGTGGTTTTTAACCGACTTCAAAAAAAGTAGGTTCTCAATTTGATCTGTATTGTATGTATGTATGTAGGTATGTATGTATGTTTGTCCGCGATTATCTCGCGTTTGGCCGAACCGATTTTGATGCGGTTTTCATCGGACAATTATTTTTGATTCATGCGGTTTATGTGTGCAATGTATGTAGGTACAGCCTAACATACCAGGATACACGAAAGTTGCCAGCATAATGCACTAAAAAGAGTGAAATAAAAATTATTTTGTTAAACAATATCAAAAATAATGCTATCATTTATTTATTTTATTTTTTTATAAGTTTATTACCAAATATAAATAAAAATACAAAAGATATTTGCTACATTCACAAAAAACCACGCAGGTTTACATGAGGAATGAGCTGTAATGTAATGTTAATCAAAAAGTAAGAAATACTTTATACCTCTATTTATTTATTTAATTTAATTTGGAACACCAAAAGCATACTTACGAGTATAATAACATTTTAGCATTTAACAAAAATAGTACCGCCTTCAAAAATTTTCACTTAAATTGTATTCACGCCAAATAACGTAAGTAAGTACTTTGAACTCGGGCGGGTTTTAACAAAAAAACAAATAAATGTGCATGTTTAACCCCCGACTTCAAAGAACCTACTTGCGTTATTTGGTGTGAATACAATATTAGAGGTATTATGGTATTACTTTTTAATGGCATTTTTTTTAACGCGGTTCTATTTTTTTACAAATTTTTTTTTTCTATTGTAGTAATAACATTTAAATAATTCTTATGGTTTCTGTTTTTTTTCTAGCTAAAAGACGCCATGGAAAATTATATGTATTACACAACAATGGGAGGTAAAGCAAAGATTAAAATCGATGTGATACCACACAAGTTTGACTGTCAACCTAATCGTAAACGACAAGGCACTACAGCGATTCTTAGTCCAGCTGCAGAAAAAAGACGAAGACAACAAACCATTCAAGAAATTTTGAGTTTATCTTCTGAAAACATTAGAATTAGTAATCCTCAAGAACAAAACATTGATGCCGTATCAATCAAAACTGAAAATATCAAAGTAAATTCTGCTCCTTCAAATGTAACATCTGACCAAAAGGTCAGTGTTGAAACACAAACTAATTTTAACAACAGTACTGTTGCTGTACAAGTGAATAGTCGTCCTAAGTATCGTAGCGTGTCAGTTCTATGTAAAGTTTTATCAATTGGAGTTGATAAATCCTGCTCACCGATTAAAACATAGTATTAGTACTACATAGTATTAGTACTGCAACATCTCCAATGAAACCATTGCGTCAAAAACCACTTTTAAATTTGCTCGAAGATGCTCAAAAAAGTTTGTCATCTAGTAGTTTATCACATTCAAATAGTTCACAAGATATTTATGAACCTTCGGAAAACACTTGCTCGAGTACTATGGATTCTAGCAGCTTTCAATCTGCTGTGAAAAAATCTGAAATTTTGAAAGTCACAATTCCTGTTAGTCACAGTAATCACAGGTGTACTTCTGTACTCTGGCGTATTTACAAAATTTGAATCAACTTATGTACAAATTAATTAAAATAAAAAGCAAAATAGCCCTGCGGCGCCTACCTCAAAGTTTGGTCGAGTAATCCGTTTAGTTCGCACTGCACTATCAATGAGCGTCAAATGCACAGATCACAGATCAAAGAATTGAAAACTTAACACTAAGAGTACTATAAGAGTTACTCGAAATGCAGTCCGTTTCGTTCTAGGCAGAGTCTTGCACGTTTCACTGCATTTCGCCGCACTCGTGACAGAACTGCACTATCACTCCGAACTTTGTCAATTATGCACTTCTGATACGCGCCATCAGCACATCACGGCTTTCGATTTCGTGAATAAAAGATACATCAATAATACTGTTCACGCCGCGCGTGATTCATTCATTCACGTTCATTCGTGGGGTCGGCGCCAACCGCCGCCCGCGCGACATCGCGAGCAGTTGGCCGTAAGCAGCCGTGAGGAGCGCCCGGTCCGGGTACGGACTTGTGACCCGTGTGTGTTCGCTTTGAAAAGCGCCGGGAAGTTTTAGCTGCCTATTAGGGCATTGTGTAGTATAAGAGTGTTAGCTGTAAGAGTATCCCATCGGGGGTTGTGTGGAGATCGTTTTGTCAGGCGCGCGCCGGCGAGACAACGTTCAGCCCCCCTGGATTACGGACACTATTTTCTAGTAAGGTAGGATTAGCTTAATTTACTTAATTTTGCATGAGAAACCTTCGTTTCAATAAACTGTGGAACACAGTAGATGTGGTCATCACAATTGTGCGTGATCATATTTTTGGTAGCAGAGCGTACCTAGTTGATATAATTAGTTAATTTTCATATTAAAATTAACTAGGTACATAAAATTTCATAGTAAAAATAAAAAGCGTACCTAAAAAGTGTACCTAAAAATTATTTTTTTTTGTTGAAATCTCGAGGGTATTTGAAGATCCCGAGACGATTTGAAGTACTAAGAAATTGTTCTAGTAAACTCTCGAAACGAATGTTTCTCACTTGGTGGATCCGATAATAGATAGACACTTATATAATTGTTGTCACATACTAGTGATTTGATACGAGTTTACTCGCCTAGATGTGTATATTTTTTTTTGTGTGTCCGGATTTATTTGACGAATAGTTTCGTTCGAAAGTGTTGTTTATTAGTACCACATACTAGTGTTTGTTCCGAGTCCGCTTGCCTAGTTAAAAAAGTGGAACTAGTTTTAATTATTAGTAGTATTAAATTACGAGTATTATTATTAAAAATAGTTTTGTTTTTGTTTGTTGATAACGGTTTAGTAGTTGATTTGCGAGGTATGCCATACCGTTAATCCTATACGTTTTGTTTATACCGTTATATTGTTAGCCCTTGAAATTGGTAAGTTGTTAATAATTTATGAAAATAGTAGGGTCCGTGTATGTCGTCCGAATTTTAATTGTGTTTTATATTATCGTGACGCGACCTATTTCTATTGTTTTTTTTTGTTGATGTTTACCACTTTTATATTTCTTTGTTTGCTTTGTTTATAAAACGGATTATAAATGGCTCCTACGAATCCGACCGCCGTATCCAGGGCTGGCATCCAAGGAGCTTTGCGTTGGCTTGCTTGTGCGGTCACATTAATAGACCGAGCCGACCGGGTAGGCGCGTTGCTAGCCCGGTATGGCGGGCTGGCAGCTCGGCTGCAAGACCTGGAGCGCCACGTCATGGAGTGTCGCGCGTATTATTTGGAAAACCCCCCAGCTGATGATGCCGTGTCGGAACAGCTGGAGCAGGATGTAGCCCAGGCCTATGAGCTGGCTGACCAGTTCACGGAGGCGGCTGAGAGGGCCCTGGCTGTTCGGAAGGGGGAGCCGGTTTTGAGCGGGGAGGTCAAACCTACCCCGACGGCGTTGCTAGGCCGATTGCCTACTTTGGAGATTCCCACTTTTAATGGGGATCTGTCAGCCTGGATGGGCTTCATTAATTTGTTTGACAGTTTGGTGGATTCACGACGGGACTTATCCCCTAGTGAGAAGTTGGCCTATTTGCGCTCCTCCCTGCGAGGAGAGGCCAGCGCGGTAGTCCAGCACCTGCTCATCAGTGACGACAACTACCAGGTGGCTCGCCAGCTTCTGGTTAGCAGGTACCAGAATGTCCGGTTACTGGCGGACACCCACGTGGCCACGATTTTGGCCCTCCCGCGAATCACGCGGGTACACCTGTTACGGAGGGAGTTGCTGAACCCGCTACTGTCAGCGGTCAACTCCCTAAGGCGATTGGACCTGCCGGTGGATCAGTGGTCCTTTGTACTGCTGCACATAGTCCTCGCCAAATTGCCCGCTGAAATGAAGGGGCGTTTCGAGCAGAGGTACGGAGGCGACAGCGCCTCGTATCTCCCGCCCTTCGCGGACCTCCTTCGTTTTTTGGAGGACGAATGTAGGGTGACGGACCACCTGGAGCCCGCCCCGGTTCCAGGTGTTGGTCGTATGGTGGCGGCGAGGGAACAGCCCCGTCGCCCGACCAATCGCTATGCTGCCTTCCAGCAGTCCCCTCCCCCCGCACCGAGTGAGCGGTGCAGGTATTGCAGGGGAGATAGGCACATGGTGCACGAATGTGCCAAATTTAGAGGCCTCCGCCCAGAGGGACGGAGGGCCGTTGCTAGACAGCGCCAATGGTGCTATAGGTGTTTGGGAGGACACATGCAGTCGGCGTGTCCCCAGACCGAGGATTGTCGTCTTTGCGGAGGGAGGCATCACCCCCTCCTTTGTTTGGACCGCAAGGACGCCGGGAGCGACCGGGGTTCGAATTCCTCGCGCACGGGCGGGGGCCCGGCAGCCCGGAACCGGTCCCCTAGAGATTCGGCGGGGCTTAGCCCCCCCGTTCAGTCCCCCCCGGAGAGGGGGAACTATAGGAGAGACGCCCCCGCCACGGGCGGGGGTAGGGGGGTACCACAAGAGTACGCCACGGTGGCGATGGGCACGGGCCCTATTTGCTACTCCCCCCCCCTAATGGAGAGGCCTCGATTGGGGTACTATGCACCGAGGCACGCCCCACACGGGTATTACCCTGCACCTAGGAGTGCTGTTGGTCGGGGCCAGTATGTACCCGATTGGGACCCGCTCGCCCGGTACGAGCGTCCCACATTTGGCGCGCCGACTCAGGCGCGAGGGGGACAAGTACCCCCCCAAAATTTTTAATGGCGCCCCTGTCGGACCCAACCACCCCTCCGGAGCTTGTGCTGTTGCCAACAGCCTCCGTGAATGTTTGGGGACCTAAGGGCAATGTTGTCACGGTGCGTGCCCTTTTGGACTCAGGTGCCCAGGGGTGCATAATGTCCAGGTGGCTTGTCCGACAGCTGGGTCTTTTGCTTGTGCCGCATCACGAAGCGGTACGGGGGGTGGGAGACTCGCGGATCCCTGATCCGATTGGTCGAGTTGAGTTCTCCTTCTCCCCCCACTTCACGCCAAGGCCGAAGATCGGTGCTTCGGCGATAGTATTTGATAAGGTGGTTGGACCACTCCCGCAAGTGCGAGTGCCGCCATCCACGATTGAGCTGACGTCTGGACTGGCTTTGGCTGATCCTTCCTTCCACCGACCGGGCCCAATACACTTGTTGATTGGTGCGGATGTCCTCGGTCGTGTACTGTGTGGAAGCAAGCGAGTTTTGCAGACAGCCGATCTTGTCGCCTTGTCCTCGTCGCTGGGTCATGTGGTGATGGGAAAGGTACCACAGACACCAGAGACCCCGTCGGTAGACCGCCAGACCATTGTCGGCTCTACTTTGTCCGACGTTCTCCAAAAGTTTTGGGAGGTGGAGGAACCTCCCACTGCCAAGCGGTTGGATCCGTTAGCGGAGGAGTGCGAATTGTTCTACCAGAACAACACTGGGCGCCTCCTCTCGGGTCGCTTGATTACCCGCTTGCCCTTCTTGGCGGTTCGCCCTCCTTTAGGGAGCTCCCGACCGATGGCCGAGAAGAGATTGTTGTCCATGGAGCGTAGGATGGCCAGGGATCCCGCATTCAAGGAGAAGTATATAGACTTCATGCGGGAGTATTTGGACCTTGGGCACATGTCCATCTCGCAGTTGGACTGGCGTAATGTGGAACATTACTTCCTGCCACACCACGCTGTTTTGAAGACTTCCAATGGGAAGATCCGCGTGGTCTTTGATGGTTCAGCGCCCACGTCAACCGGAGTGTCGTTGAATCAGTGTCTGCATGCGGGGCCGAAGTTGCATCACGATGTCTGTGATGTTTTGACCAACTTCCGCCGGCACGCTGTCGTCTTTGTGGCCGATATCCGCATGATGTTCAGACAGACCGTGATTCACCCGGAGGATAGACGATACCAGCTCATCCTTTGGCGTGAGGATCCCCAGGATCCGATATTGGCTTACGAGCTGAACACCAACACTTATGGTTTGCGGTCGAGCCCCTTTGTGGCGATCCGTTCGCTTTTGGAGCTCGCAGAGCGCGAACGGCTACGCTATCCCCGGGCATCTGCTCTTATTGAGGGGGGGGCCTTATTTGTCGACGACATATGCACGGGGGCCTCGAGCTTAGATGAGGCTCTCGTCTTACGTGATGAGCTGATTGCGCTCTTGAGGGCTGGTGGCTATGAGCTGCGGAAGTGGCTGTCTAACTCACCGGACCTATTGGCAGATTTGCCTAAGGACCACCAGCAAGAGCCGCTCCTCTTTGAAAATCCGGAGACTCCAGACATGCTGTCTGTTTTGGGAGTCCAGTATCGACCAGTCCCGGATTTGTTCACATATAGATTGGAACTGCCAGACCCAAAGGTCTGGACTAAACGCACGGTGCTGTCTACTGTAGCCCGTACCTTTGATCCGAACGGTTGGCTCAGCCCTGTAGTGTTTTCGATGAAGTGCTTCCTACAGGAGCTCTGGGCTGCGGAATTGTCCTGGGATGAGCCCCTCTCTGGTAGCCTCCTACGAGAGTGGGTGAGGTTCGTGTCATCCCTACCCGCCGTCAATCGGGTTTGTATACCGAGGCAAATGCTGCCTTCGGGAAAGTTTAAAGCCTCCCTGCACGGCTTTTGTGACGCGTCCGAAAGCGGATACGCGGCAGCCGTTTACATCCGAACGGTGGATGCAGCAGGCGTTGTCGCCGTACACTTAGTTACGGCCAAGAGTAAGGTCGCCCCCCTTCGGACTAGGCTAACCATTCCGAAGTTGGAGTTGTCCGGCGCCACTCTCTTAGTACGGCTACTCAATCATGTTGCCGACACCTTGGGAAACGGTGTCGACCTGGGGTCGATATTTGCGTGGTCTGACAGCCAGGTCGTCCTTTGTTGGCTGAAGAGTTCAGTCCACACCCTTGAGGTTTTTGTGGCCAACCGGGTCTCACAAATTCAGACTTCAAAGGCCCCGTTGATTTGGCGCCACGTGCCGGGCGAATTGAACCCCGCAGATTGTGCCTCCCGCGGCTGCGAGGCGCCTGAGTTAGTGGACCATCACCTATGGTGGAGTCCATCATGGTTGTTACGGCCTGAGCGCTCATGGCCTGCCACCCCGGCTGTGGCCAGAGTCCCAGACCTAGGCATGCGTGTTCACGCCGTGGAGACGGTGGCGGCTCCGCAGATGGAGTTTTTGTTAGACCGCTACAGTTCTCTTGATAAGTTGCTCGGCGTGACTGCTTGGATGAGGCGCTTTGTGCGAAATTGTCGCCAGCCTCAGGAGAAATCGTTGTCTCCGGTCCTCGCCCCACAAGAGCGGCAAGACGCTCTGTTGCATTGGTTGCGAGTGACGCAACAGCGAGAGTTTGAACCGGAGCTGAAAGCCCTGCGCTCAAGTAAGTCCAAGTTGAAGGGACCCTTGGTGCGGTTGAATCCCTTCTTGGACAGTACCGGATTGCTGCGTGTCGGAGGTAGGCTCAGACATGCCAACCTGCCGTACGGATCACGCCACCCTTTGTTGCTCCCCAAGGATGGACCGTTAGTTAGACTGTTGATTACAGACCGACATGTAAAGAATGCTCATGCCGGTTGTAATGCTTTGACCGCGCTCCTCCAACGAGAGTTCTGGATTTTGTCAGCGCGGAGAATAATCCGATCCGTTATTTTTCGTTGTCTCCCGTGTTATCGTTTGCGCGCCGATACGATGCAGCCCCAGATGGGTGATTTGCCTGCCGATCGAGTGAACGAATCGATGCCCTTCTCAGGAGTTGGAACGGATTTTGCGGGGCCATTTACCGTTAAGACATCGCGGCTTCGTAATGCTAGAACGGAAAAGGCTTACTTGTGTGTATTTGTTTGTTTGGCCACTAAAGCGGTCCACCTGGAGGTGGTTAGTGCCCTCACCACAGAAGCCTTTGTAGCCACGTTGAATCGTTTTGTGTCTCGCCGCGGAATGCCGTCGTTAATCAGGTCCGATTGTGGAACCAATTTCAAGGGCACCGATAGGTATTTAAAGGAAGTTTGTGAATTTTTGGATAGGAATAATTTTGAGATCGGATCCACACTCTCTCGCAGAGGGGTACGATGGCAGTACTCCCCGCCATCCTGCCCCCACTGGGGAGGGATTTTTGAAGCAACTGTAAAGGCCGCTAAAACTCACCTTCGTCGCGTTATTGGGGAGACGGTCCTCACGTTTGAGGAACTCGCGACCGTATTTTGTAAGGTTGAGGCGGTCCTCAACTCGCGTCCGTTGTGTCCGTTGTCTTCGGACGCGAATGATTTAGAGGCCCTTACGCCGGGCCATTTTTTGATTGGCAGACCGCTTAACGCCTTGCCGGAATATCCTTATTCCGAAGTGCCCTCCGGACGGCTCTCGCGATTTGAATTGCTCCAGCAGCTTACGCAGAGTTTTTGGCGCCGTTGGCATCTGGAGTATTTGCACATTTTGCAGCAACGCGTTAAGTGGTCGGATAGGACGACCCCACCCAAGACTGGAGACCTCGTGTTGGTAAAGGATCCAAACCTGCCGCCCCTCCGCTGGCGTTTAGGACGCATTGTTCAGCTTCATCCGGGGTCGGATGGTGTGCCCAGGTTTGCCGAGGTCCTGGTGGGGGACTCTGTTTTGAAGCGAGCGATCGCTACCCTCTCTCGCCTGCCCTTAGATTGAGTTGGCGGACAGTTTGCTACTGTCCGGGACGGGGGGATGTTCACGCCGCGCGTGATTCATTCATTCACGTTCATTCGTGGGGTCGGCGCCAACCGCCGCCCGCGCGACATCGCGAGCAGTTGGCCGTAAGCAGCCGTGAGGAGCGCCCGGTCCGGGTACGGACTTGTGACCCGTGTGTGTTCGCTTTGAAAAGCGCCGGGAAGTTTTAGCTGCCTATTAGGGCATTGTGTAGTATAAGAGTGTTAGCTGTAAGAGTATCCCATCGGGGGTTGTGTGGAGATCGTTTTGTCAGGCGCGCGCCGGCGAGACAACGTTCAGCCCCCCTGGATTACGGACACTATTTTCTAGTAAGGTAGGATTAGCTTAATTTACTTAATTTTGCATGAGAAACCTTCGTTTCAATAAACTGTGGAACACAGTAGATGTGGTCATCACAATTGTGCGTGATCAAATACTCTCAGACACATAACCGAAAACAAACAAAGCACTTATTCCCAATCACTTTTTCTTTGCAAAGGCCGCTCTTTTCGGTCTGGGAGCCAGTCTGGTGGCGGCCTGAGGTTCCTTCTGCGCGCCTGATGGCTCCGAAGATTTGCCGGTGTCTAATGTAGCTAACCTGGTGATGTCATTCAGCGACCCGATACGGTGCCGCTTGCCGTCACTGCCAAGATGAACAACGACCAGCACTCGTCCAGCAGTTAGTGATTCCTAACCGCTCCCGTGCGGCAACGAAGACTGTGTGACGGAGTTTTGTTAAGAATTCCGACATAGTTATACCGGTACCTTTTAACTTTGCCTTCGCCAACCACACACTGTCCCGAAGCGTTTCCGAATGGAATTTTTTAAGGAGCGCCCTCGGCTTATGCGGTCGAGCCTTACCGAGACGGCTAGACCTGATTATGTCAGTCTCGCCTATTTTGACCGTTGCCAGATGCTGGGACATAATCTTCAAAACTGTTGCGGTTGGTGACTCATCCGTCATCTCAGGGACACCATGAAGAAGCAGCATGGCCCATCGACTCCTCATTTCGACATTGTCGCATTCGGAAATCAATTTTTCAGTGTCCCCATGACAAACTCACGGAACGCCTCGAACTCCGATGACAAAGATGACAATGTAGTTTGCTCTGGAGTGCTGGATTTCCTCAGCTCACTTTCAAATCTTGACATTTGCTGTGTAAAAGACTGTAACAGTGCGTCTATTGTGCCTTTTAAGCCCTCCATATCTTGTATGATGAAGTGCTTGGAGGTTAAGTTGTGATGTTATAGTAAAGTGATATTTAACGAAAGGAGTAAACAACTGCAGGTACTGTTAAGTGTCAATACATAATAAAACTAATTAAAATTTTGAAAAATACAAGTGATTACCAATTTAAAATTAAATTAAAAGCAGCTTTTTCAAAAAACGTCTTAATTCTTAATCGCGTCCTACCCCCGAAAAAAAAGGAAAGGATATTTTGTTTTTTACAGATAGTATTGCACTATGTTTTTGCTTAAACTATAGTGGACTATCGATTGGCAACACTATCTTATACCTATTTTACAAAAAAAAATTCTTAATTTTTATTTTAGAACTAATAATGGCAAACCGAAATCAGCAAATCGTGTTTTGGTCATTGGAGGAAGATGAAGACGATTTAGAGGGTACTCCATGTTCTGATGACGAAGTTGGATCATGTAGAAGTCCATGGCGAAAATACCCATATCATCATCATCAATATAAGATACTCAGAAGAAGATGGTGACCATGATTTAGAAGAATTTGAATTAAACCAAACATTTGCTAGTTCCATTAGTTCTGCACACGATCTCACAGATGAGGACGATGTACCACTTTCAAATTTATTTTACCAAGGTGTTGAAAATAGTGGATGGCTGAAAGAACAAGTTCGTTCTCGACGTTTGATGAGCCAACACAATATCGTACAGTACAGTCAGGTCCTCGAACAAACACAACAACTACAAATGAAAGTATTGCGTCGAGCGTTTCTTTCTGATATTGTGTTGGGTATGATGAAAACTTTGGCATGTAGAAGAATGAGTACTGATTGTATACTCAAGATGCTCAAGCTTAAAATAAGCGATTTTTAGTTATTCCATTGAAAGAACAACCACAAGAAGTGGCGAGTTCTCCACGTGGAGGCGCGCGTGGTCGCTGCTTTTTGTGTGGTAAAAAACGTAATAAAACCACGCGTATATCTTGCTAATTATGTGGGAAATTTACTTGTCCCGACCATTGTAAGTATATGTGCAATAGTTGTTATGAAAATCATACCTAAGAGTATTTTTAGTGTCTCATAATTTTATTATAGTTAACATCAAAAGTTGTTCCCAGAAGCAAAAAAAATACAGTTACTTACTCGATCATATGTTCCTAATTTTAATTAAAACCCTTCCTTTTGTTTTTTTTGTTGTTTAATTATGTAGGTGATTTTATGTCTGTTATTTTCAATAAAAATATGCACCCCAAAATATTGGTATTATTATTCGGCGGCGGGGCGGCACGCGGCGGCGGCGCGGCGAGCTGCCGATGCCGCCGGCGCGCGCGCGCGTCGTTCGTTTCAAATTTCAAAGGCACCGCGCTAGTACCTACGTACTACGTACGCTTTGTTGTGCTGCCACGTTCTTTTACAACTACAACTTCAAACTGCATTTGCTTTGAAATTGATTGTCATAAGTTGCAAATTTTTCCTTCATAGTTCGGGCTTAGGACCGACAAAATTCAGAAGTGTTAAAACTAATTAAAATGGCAAGCAAACGTATGGAAATCAATCAAGCTGCTTTGGAACGGGATAACAGAAGCACGCAATTGCAGAAAAACATGAAAGTAGGTAACTAAAATGGAGAACCTGTTTGATTATCCTAATCAAAGTACTTTGAGGTCAGGTACCTAAGTACTCTATCCGCTATTTTATTTTGCGATGAAGATGGGATTTGAACCCACTACCTCTACGTGCTATTACACGGTCGCTTAGGTACAACTATCGTACTACCTAATCTCTCCGTTATCAAAGCGAAAGCGTTTCCGTAAGATCTTTTGCGGTGAAGTTGGAATTCGAACCTAGGACACCTGCGAGCTAAAATGAATAGCTACCTAACTGTATGAGATGTCTTAAGTGCAATAACAATTTAGGAGTAGGTATTTGTTAGAGACATAAGTAATTTTAAGTTGTTGTATTATAAAAAGTACCTAGGTAAAGTATTAGGTAGGTTAAATTTTTTAGCTTTGGCTAACAAGTAAACAAACGGTATTGAAAATGTACTTAGTATTAGAAAAAAACGGCCCGTCTTACTTACAAGTAAAACTAGCTCCGATGGGATTCAAACCCATGACCTTTCACTGTCCGGGCGACTGCTCTAACCACTGAGCTACGGAGTCGTTGACGACGATAACGACTCCGTAGCTCAGTGGTTAAATCAAAGGTTAGAGCAGGCGCCCGGACAGTGAAAGGTCATGGGTTCGAATCCAATCGGAGCTAGTTGTGAGATGGGTCGATTTTTAATACTTCATTGCGAATGCAAAAAAGTTAAAGTTGTTTACAAATTTATTTTTACCGTGTTAAAAAATTGATTTAGGTGAAAGCAAAGCGGGCGCTGCGTGCTCCTGTTAGTCACAGTAATCACAGCTGCACTTATGTACTCTGGCGTATTTAAAAAAATTGAATCAACTTATGTACAAATTAATTAAAATAAAAAGCAAAATAGCCCTGCGGCGCCTATCTCAAAGTTTGGTTGAGTAATCCGTTTAGTTCGCACTGCACTATCAATGAGCGTCAAATGCACAGATCACAGATCAAAGAATTGAAAACTTAACACTAAGAGTACTTTAAGAGTTGCTCGAAATGCAGTCCGTTTCGCTAGGCAGAGTCTTGTACGTTTAATTGCATTTCGCCGCACTCGTGACAAAACTGCACTATCACTCCGAACTTTGTGAAATGCACTTCTGATACGCGCCATCAGCACATCACGGCTTTCGATTTCGGTCTCATAAACTAGCCGTTTGATCTCACCCCACAAGTAAAAGTCACATGGCGTCAAGTCCGGTGATCTGGCAGGCCATGGTACCGGCCCAGCACGGCCGATCCATCGGTCGCCATACGTCGCGTTAAGGTATTTTTATTTTTTTATTTTATCTTTATTGGGAAACAAACAGCGTTCTTTACACATTTCAATTAACAAATAATAGAAGCTTACATTTGCCAATGAAGTTTCCACTTAAATATAATACAATAGGGTTGAGTAAACATTAAACTTGTGCACAATAGGTATACATTACGAAGTTATTAATTTAAGTAAGTATTTAATTTAAAAACACTTGACTGAAATTTTTATCTTAGACAATTTATAATTTCAATCGCGTCAATATAAACTGTATACTGCGGATTCCAAGCGGTAGAGGCGTATTCTAGTTGAGACCTTACAAAGCTGTTATACAATAGTATGAGTGTATGAACATTTGTGAACTCAGAACTTTGACGAAAAATGAAGCCCAATAATTTATATGCATTTGTAGTAATTTTGTTAATATGGGATGAAAATAAAAGTTCACTATCCAGTGTCACACCCAGGTCTCTCACCTCGGACACTCTAGTTATGTTTTCGTCAAATAGTTGATAGTTAAACGCAATTGGATTTTTCTTTCTAGAATATGAGATTGAATAACGTTTATTGATATTAAGCGATAGTCTATTATTATGGCAATATTGACTCAACCGGTCTAAGTCTTTTTGCAACGTAACGCAGTCTTCTACGGATTTTATAACAGAAAAGATTTTAAAGTGTCGTCGGCACATAAAAGAAATTTAGAATTTAAAAAACACTCAGAAACATCGTTTATAAAAATGTTAAATAGCAAAGGTCCGAGGTGGGAGCCCTGGGGTACTCCTGAAGGAACTGGTATATAACTAGACATAAAGCCCTTAACGGTAACCGCCTGGGTCCTATTATGAAGGTAAGATTGTAACCATCTCAGGAGGTCGCCGTGTATACCAATGTACTATAATTTCTTAAGTAAAAGTGGATGATATATTTTGTCAAAACACTTAGAGTAATCAGTATACACAGCGTCCACCTGGAAACCGCCCTCCATGCCATTTACCACCTGGTCCAAGAATTCACACAGGTTTGTCTCTGTGGAGCGTCCATTAATAAAACCATGCTGCTGTAACATTAAGAAAGGCCTAATAACTGGAAATAAAGAATCGTATATTATTTTTTCAAAAAGTTTAGGAATTACCGAAAGTTTCGAGATTCCTCTGTAATTACGGATATTATGTTTATCCCCATTTTTAAAAATAGGAACAACAATCGACTTTTTCCACAGCGTAGGCACCACTCCACAGGACATAGAAAATTGAAATAGAAAAGAAATGGGGACCGCTAGCTGCTCCCGGCACATTTTAAGAAAATATGGATTAAAGCCGTCAGGTCCAGATCCCTTCCCTGTGTCCAATCGAGAAAGGTATTTCTCGACAACGCCTTCCGAAATCTCGATATTTTGAATGATACAGTTGTTCGTTTCACGGCATGAACGATTATCCAAAACTGGGCTCGGGTCTTGAACAAAAACAGACTGGAAAAAAGAGTTGAACATTGTTGCAATTGTTGATCCATCAGAACCAACCGATGTATCCAAAAAAAGCGTGACCGGGATAGTGTTGGAATCCCTCTTGGACTTGATGAACGACCAAAAGTTTTTACTATTTTTCCTAATATTATTTTCAGCGGTGGAAATAAAGGATCGATAGCATGATTTCTGTAATGCCTTAATATCTTTTCGTAATTGAGAAAAGTATAAATAATCAGAACGTCTGCCATATGTTTTCCATTTTCTATGATCTTTTTGCTTTTTTTTAATCAGATATATCAGTGAACACGAGTACCAAGAGGGATAACGAACACCATTAAAAACTTTCTTCTTGGGAACATGAAGCTCTATGACATTATTAATAATTTTATTAAAAAATTCAATTGCAACATCTATGTCGCGACCATTTAGTTGTCGCTTCCAATCGACTAGAGATAACTCGTTCTTTATCGCTTCGTAGTCCGCTGCATAAAAACAATAGGCGGTACGGGGTACGGGGCGCGGGGCGTAGGCACGAGTCGCCGTCGAACTCACACTTAAAACGAAGCGATGGGTGGTGCTTGTCCTCTGGAAGCGACAGCGGCTCCGCTCGAGTAACACTACATCTGGTACTAGAAATAACAAGGTCCAAACATCGGTTGTTGTGGTTTTTAATATTGTTAAACTGAGACCAACCTGTAAAGCTAAGAAATGTATGAAGTTGTGAAACAAGAATATTGACATAAGGGTTAGTTATACAAATATTTGAGTTGGTATCCGTATCCCAAATGGCATCAGAAATATTAAAATCACCCACCAAAATATATTCATTGGCGGGTTCGTCAACACTTAAATCGGAAATATAATCAAAGAATAACTGTTGCGACAACATTTGATTTGAGCTTTGTAAAAAATAACAGCAAAATATGCACAATTTTCCACTATTTTGTGTTTGGTTCAGTTTAATGTTAACGCAGGTAATTTCCGCGTCAACGAGAGAGGGCAGTGGGCTATGCAGTGGGCGATTAATCTGCACGTCGACCGGCAGATCATTTCGTATCGCTATAAGCGTGCCCCCGCCCATTGTCGTCCCATGTTAACTATAATCCCTGTCCGTCCGATATACCGCATACCGTGAATCAAAAAGCTCTGAACTTAAGATGCCCGTGCTGTACTGTGCTGCGCTGGGCCACCTGCGTTCCAGCATACGCCTAGCCTTACGCGTGCGTGACGTATCGCTCGGCGGGGTTGCGAAGGCGACTGACTGCGGCTCGGCGGGCGGGCGGGCGGCGGGGCGGTGGGGTGCGCTTGCGACGCGGGGCGGGCGGGGATCAGATGGTTTTGAAAGAATCGAAATGAACTGAGATGACCTCGGCCCGCCCCGATACCCGCACTCGCCCCGCTAGTACCCTACGCGCTTGGTAGGCATAGAGTTGTGTTATTTAGGATATTTGTAGTCAAAAATATCAAAAAAAAGTTGCTAATTTTTTATTTTTTATATGATCTATTACAGATTCTGATTCATAGATAAAGATCTCAGTACTACTTTTTTTGCGCCCTGTATATAAGTAGGATTTATATGCGCGACCGCTCTAGGGTTAACAGGATTCACAGACACACATTTATCAGAGTTAGTTAAAGGATTTATTAATCTTGAACTATCACAAATTATAGGAGCGGAACAGCTCTAAGCTGCTGCAATTTGCAAAAAGAAAAATTGGCTCAATTCCGTCTATTCATTGATAAACATATAGTGTTCGCGCCGCGCTGCGAGCGGTGCGTTGTCATTGTCAAGGTCACGGGCGACACGCAATGCGCTCGGGCCGCGTGCAGACCAGTTGGCCGTAAGCAGCCGTGAGACAAGTTCGTGTGTTTCTGTAGCGACGTGCCGCGCAAGTTACCTACCCATATTGGGACCGAGATTTCGTTTTGCACCTACTAGGGCTCCGGTCGGGGTACGGACTTGTAACCCGTGTGTGTTCGCTTTGAAAAGCGCCGGGAAAGTTTTAGCTGCCTATTAGGGCATTGTGTAGTATAAGAGTGTTAGCTGTAAGAGTATCCCATCGGGGGTTGTGTGGAGATCGTTTTGCCCGGCGCGCGCCGGCGAGACAACGTTCAGCCCCCCTGGATTACGGACACTATTTTCTAGTAAGGTAGGACTAGTTTTAATTTACTTAATTTTGCATGAGAGACCTTCGTTTCAATAAACTGTGGAACACAGTAGATGTGGTCATCACAATTGTGCGTGATCATATTTTTGGTAGCAGAGCGTACCTAGTTGATATAATTAGTTAATTTTCATATTAAAATTAACTAGGTACATAAAATTTCATAGTAAAAATAAAATTATTTTTTTTGTTAAAAAGGGTATTTCCGATCCGATTCCCGATCCGATCCGATTCCCGATCCGATCCGATCCGAGACGAGAAGTACTAAGAAATTGTTCTAGTAAATTCTCGAAGCGAATGTTTCTCACTTGGTGGATCCGATAATAGATAGACACCTATATAATTGTTGTCACATACTAGTGTTTTGATACGAGTTTACTCGCCTAGATGTGTATATTTTTTTTTTTTGTGTGTCCGGATTTATTTGACGAATAGTTTCGTTCGAAAGTGTGTTTATTAGTACCACATACTAGTGATTTGATACGAGTTTACTCGCCTAGATGTGTATATTTTTTTTTGTGTGTCCGGATTTATTTGACGAATAGTTTCGTTCGAAAGTGTTGTTTATTAGTACCACATACTAGTGTTTGTTCCGAGTCCGCTTGCCTAGTTAAAAAAGTGGAATTAGTTTTAATTATTAGTAGTATTAAATTACGAGTATTATTATTAAAAATAGTTTTGTTTTTGTTTGTTGATAACGGTTTAGTAGTTGATTTGCGAGGTTGACTTGGCCGTGCCGTGTATGCCATATCGTTAATCCTATACGTTTTGTTTATACCGTTATATTGTTAGCCCTTGAAATTGGTAAGTTGCTAATAATTTATGAAAATAGTAGGGTCCGTGTATGTCGTCCGAATTTTAATTGTGTTTTATATTATCGTGACGCGACCTATTTCTATTGTTTTTTTTTGTTGATGTTTACCACTTTTATATTTCTTTGTTTGCTTTGTTTATTCAACGGATTATAAATGGCTCCTACGAATCCGACCTCCGTATCCAGGGCTGGCATCCAAGGAGCTTTGCGTTGGCTTGCTTGTGCGGTCACATTAATAGACCGAGCCGACCGGGTAGGCGCGTTGCTAGCTCGGTATGGCGGGCTGGCAGCTCGGCTGCAAGACCTGGAGCGCCACGCCATGGAGTGTCGCGCGTATTATCTGGAAAACCCCCCAGCTGATGATGCCGTGTCGGAACAGCTGGAGCAGGATGTAGCCCAGGCCTATGAGCTGGCTGACCAGTTCACGGAGGCGGCTGAGAGGGCCCTGGCTGTTCGGAAGGGGGAGCCGGTTTTGAGCGGGGAGGTCAAACCTACCCCGACGGCGTTGCTAGGCCGATTGCCTACATTGGAGATTCCCACTTTTAATGGGGATCTGTCAGCCTGGATGGGCTTCATTAACCTGTTTGACAGCCTAGTGGATTCACGACGGGACTTATCCCCTAGTGAGAAGTTGGCCTATTTGCGCTCCTCCCTGCGAGGAGAGGCCAGCGCGGTGATCCAGCACCTGCTCATCAGTGACGACAACTACCAGGTGGCTCGCCAGCTTCTGGTTAGCAGGTACCAGAATGTCCGGTTACTGGCGGACACCCACGTGGCCACGATTTTGGCCCTCCCGCGAATCACGCGGGTACACCTGTTACGGAGGGAGTTGCTGAACCCGCTACTGTCAGCGGTCAACTCCCTAAGGCGATTGGACCTGCCGGTGGATCAGTGGTCCTTTGTACTGCTGCACATAGTCCTTGCCAAATTGCCCGCTGAAATGAAGGGGCGTTTCGAGCAGAGGTACGGAGGCGACAGCGCCTCGTATCTCCCGCCCTTCGCGGACCTCCTTCGTTTTTTGGAGGACGAATGTAGGGTGACGGACCACCTGGAGCCCGCCCCGGTTCCAGGTGTTGGTCGTATGGTGGCGGCGAGGGAACAGCCCCGTCGCCCGACCAATCGCTATGCTGCCTTCCAGCAGTCCCCTCCCCCCGCACCGAGTGAGCGGTGCAGGTATTGCAGGGGAGATAGGCACGTGGTGCACGAATGTGCCAAATTTAGAGGCCTCCGCCCAGAGGGACGGAGGGCCGTTGCGAAACAGCGCCAATGGTGCTATAGGTGTTTGGGGGGACACATGCAGTCGGCGTGTCCCCAGACCGAGGATTGTCGTCTTTGCGGAGGGAGGCATCACCCCCTCCTTTGTTTGGACCGCAAGGACGCCGGGAGCGACCGGGGTTCGAATTCCTCGCGCACGGGCGGGGGCCCGGCAGCCCGGAACCGGTCCCCTAGAGATTCGGCGGGGCTTAGCCCCCCCGTTCAGTCCCCCCCGGAGAGGGGGAACTATAGGAGAGACGCCCCCGCCACGGGCGGGGGTAGGGGGGTACCCCAAGAGTACGCCACGGTGGCGATGGGCACGGGCCCTATTTGCTACTCCCCCCCCCTAATGGAGAGGCCTCGATTGGGGTACTATGTACCGAGGCACGCCCCACACGGGTATTACCCTGCACCTAGGAGTGCTGTTGGTCGGGGCCAGTATGTACCCGATTGGGACCCGCTCGCCCGGTACGAGCGTCCCACATTTGGCGCGCCGACTCAGGCGCGAGGGGGACAAGTACCCCCCCAAAATTTTTAATGGCGCCCCTGTCGGACCCAACCACCCCTCCGGAGCTTGTGCTGTTGCCAACAGCCTCCGTGAATGTTTGGGGACCTAAGGGCAATGTTGTCACGGTGCGTGCCCTTTTGGACTCAGGTGCCCAGGGGTGCATAATGTCCAGGTGGCTTGTCCGACAGCTGGGTCTTTTGCTTGTGCCGCATCACGAAGCGGTACGGGGGGTGGGAGACTCGCGGATCCCTGATCCGATTGGTCGAGTTGAGTTCTCCTTCTCCCCCCACTTCACGCCAAGGCCGAAGATCGGTGCTTCGGCGATAGTTTTTGATAAGGTGGTTGGACCACTCCCGCAAGTGCGAGTGCCGCCATCCACGATTGAGCTGACGTCTGGACTGGCTTTGGCTGATCCTTCCTTCCACCGACCGGGCCCAATACACTTGTTGATTGGTGCGGATGTCCTCGGTCGTGTATTGTATGGAAGCAAGCGAGTTTTGCAGACAGCCGATCTTGTCGCCTTGTCCTCGTCGCTGGGTCATGTGGTGATGGGAAAGGTACCACAGACACCAGAGACCCCGTCGGTAGACCGCCAGACCATTGTCGGTTCTACTTTGTCCGACGTTCTCCAAAAGTTTTGGGAGGTGGAGGAACCTCCCACTGCCAAGCGGTTGGATCCGTTAGCGGAGGAGTGCGAATTGTTCTACCAGAACAACACTGGGCGCCTCCTCTCGGGTCGCTTGATTACCCGCTTGCCCTTCTTGGCGGTTCGCCCTCCTTTAGGGAGCTCCCGACCGATGGCCGAGAAGAGATTGTTGTCCATGGAGCGTAGGATGGCCAGGGATCCCGCATTCAAGGAGAAGTATATAGACTTCATGCGGGAGTATTTGGACCTTGGGCACATGTCCATCTCGCAGTTGGACTGGCGTAATGTGGAACATTACTTCCTGCCACACCACGCTGTTTTGAAGACTTCCAATGGGAAGATCCGCGTGGTCTTTGATGGTTCAGCGCCCACGTCAACCGGAGTGTCGTTGAATCAGTGTCTGCATGCGGGGCCGAAGTTGCATCACGATGTCTGTGATGTTTTGACCAACTTCCGCCGGCACGCTGTCGTCTTTGTGGCCGATATCCGCATGATGTTCAGACAGACCGTGATTCACCCGGAGGATAGACGATACCAGCTCATCCTTTGGCGTGAGGATCCCCAGGATCCGATGTTGGCTTACGAGCTGAACACCAACACTTATGGTTTGCGGTCGAGCCCCTTTGTGGCGATCCGTTCGCTTTTGGAGCTCGCAGAGCGCGAACGGCTACGCTATCCCCGGGCATCTGCTCTTATTGAGGGGGGGGCCTTATTTGTCGACGATATCTGCACGGGGGCCTCGAGCTTAGATGAGGCTCTCGTCTTACGTGATGAGCTGATTGCGCTCTTGAGGGCTGGTGGCTATGAGTTGCGGAAGTGGCTGTCTAACTCACCGGACCTATTGGCAGATTTGCCTAAGGACCACCAGCAAGAGCCGCTCCTCTTTGAAAATCCGGAGACTCCAGACATGCTGTCTGTTTTGGGAGTCCAGTATCGACCAGTCCCGGATTTGTTCACATATAGATTGGAACTGCCAGACCCAAAGGTCTGGACTAAACGCACGGTGCTGTCTACTGTAGCCCGTACCTTTGATCCGAACGGTTGGCTCAGCCCTGTAGTGTTTTCGATGAAGTGCTTCCTACAGGAGCTCTGGGCTGCGGAATTGTCATGGGATGAGCCCCTCTCTGGTAGCCTCCTACGAGAGTGGGTGAGGTTCGTGTCATCCCTACCCGACGTCAATCGGGTTTGTATACCGAGGCAAATGCTGCCTTCGGGAAAGTTTAAAGCCTCCCTGCACGGCTTTTGTGACGCGTCCGAAAGCGGATACGCGGCAGCCGTTTACATCCGAACGGTGGATGCAGCAGGCGTTGTCGCCGTACACTTAGTTACGGCCAAGAGTAAGGTCGCCCCCCTTCGGACTAGGCTAACCATTCCGAAGTTGGAGTTGTCCGGCGCCACTCTCTTAGTACGGCTACTCAATCATGTTGCCGACACCTTGGGAAACGGTGTCGACTTGGAGTCGATATTTGCGTGGTCTGACAGCCAGGTCGTCCTTTGTTGGCTGAAGAGTTCAGTCCACACCCTTGAGGTTTTTGTGGCCAACCGGGTCTCACAAATTCAGACTTCAAAGGCCCCGTTGATTTGGCGCCACGTACCGGGCGAATTGAACCCCGCAGATTGTGCCTCCCGCGGCTGCGAGGCGCCTGAGTTAGTGGACCACCACCTATGGTGGAGTCCATCATGGTTGTTACGGCCTGAGCGCTCATGGCCTGCCACCCCGGCTGTGGCCAGAGTCCCAGACCTAGGCATGCGTGTTCACGCCGTGGAGACGGTGGCGGCTCCGCAGATGGAGTTTTTGTTAGACCGCTACAGTTCTCTTGATAAGTTGCTCGGCGTGACTGCTTGGATGAGGCGCTTTGTGCGAAATTGTCGCCAGCCTCAGGAGAAATCGTTGTCTCCGGTCCTCGCCCCACAAGAGCGGCAAGACGCCCTGTTGCATTGGTTGCGAGTGACGCAACAGCGAGAGTTTGAACCGGAGCTGAAAGCCCTGCGCTCAAGTAAGTCCAAGTTGAAGGGACCCTTGGTGCGGTTGAATCCCTTCTTGGACAGTACCGGATTGCTGCGTGTCGGAGGTAGGCTCAGACATGCCAACCTGCCGTACGGATCACGCCACCCTTTGTTGCTCCCCAAGGATGGACCGTTAGTTAGACTGTTGATTACAGACCGACATGTAAAGAATGCTCATGCCGGTTGTAATGCTTTGACCGCGCTCCTCCAACGAGAGTTCTGGATTTTGTCAGCGCGGAGAATAATCCGATCCGTTATTTTTCGTTGTCTCCCGTGTTATCGTTTGCGCGCCGATACGATGCAGCCCCAGATGGGTGATTTGCCTGCCGATCGAGTGAACGAATCGATGCCCTTCTCAGGAGTTGGAACGGATTTTGCGGGGCCATTTACCGTTAAGACATCGCGGCTTCGTAATGCTAGAACGGAAAAGGCTTACTTGTGTGTATTTGTTTGTTTGGCCACTAAAGCGGTCCACCTGGAGGTGGTTAGTGCCCTCACCACAGAAGCCTTTGTAGCCACGTTGAATCGTTTTGTGTCTCGCCGCGGAATGCCGTCGTTAATCAGGTCCGATTGTGGAACCAATTTCAAGGGCACCGATAGGTATTTAAAGGAAGTTTGTGAATTTTTGGATAGGAATAATTTTGAGATCGGATCCACACTCTCTCGCAGAGGGGTACGATGGCAGTACTCCCCGCCATCCTGCCCCCACTGGGGAGGGATTTTTGAAGCAACTGTAAAGGCCGCTAAAACTCACCTTCGTCGCGTTATTGGGGAGACGGTCCTCACGTTTGAGGAACTCGCGACCGTATTTTGTAAGGTTGAGGCGGTCCTCAACTCGCGTCCGTTGTGTCCGTTGTCTTCGGACGCGAATGATTTAGAGGCCCTTACGCCGGGCCATTTTTTGATTGGCAGACCGCTTAACGCCTTGCCGGAATATCCTTATTCCGAAGTGGCCTCCGGACGGCTCTCGCGATTTGAATTGCTCCAGCAGCTTACGCAGAGTTTTTGGCGCCGTTGGCATCTGGAGTATTTGCACATTTTGCAGCAACGCGTTAAGTGGTCGGATAGGACGACCCCACCCAAGACAGGAGACCTCGTGTTGGTAAAGGATCCAAACCTGCCGCCCCTCCGCTGGCGTTTAGGACGCATTGTTCAGCTTCATCCGGGGTCGGATGGTGTGCCCAGGTTTGCCGAGGTCCTGGTGGGGGACTCTGTTTTGAAGCGAGCGATCGCTACCCTCTCTCGCCTGCCCTTAGATTGAGTTGGCGGACAGTTTGCTACTGTCCGGGACGGGGGGATGTTCGCGCCGCGCTGCGAGCGGTGCGTTGTCATTGTCAAGGTCACGGGCGACACGCAATGCGCTCGGGCCGCGTGCAGACCAGTTGGCCGTAAGCAGCCGTGAGACAAGTTCGTGTGTTTCTGTAGCGACGTGCCGCGCAAGTTACCTACCCATATTGGGACCGAGATTTCGTTTTGCACCTACTAGGGCTCCGGTCGGGGTACGGACTTGTAACCCGTGTGTGTTCGCTTTGAAAAGCGCCGGGAAAGTTTTAGCTGCCTATTAGGGCATTGTGTAGTATAAGAGTGTTAGCTGTAAGAGTATCCCATCGGGGGTTGTGTGGAGATCGTTTTGCCCGGCGCGCGCCGGCGAGACAACGTTCAGCCCCCCTGGATTACGGACACTATTTTCTAGTAAGGTAGGACTAGTTTTAATTTACTTAATTTTGCATGAGAGACCTTCGTTTCAATAAACTGTGGAACACAGTAGATGTGGTCATCACAATTGTGCGTGATCATATAGCAAGGCTCTTGTGCACTATAAGGAATTTTACTGTCTGGCAGTCCGACTTTTTACGGTCCGATATGGCACCCCATAAAATTTATAATGCTAGTTTGTGCACTATACGTAATGTTACCGTTCGACATTTTACTTTTCCCCATTCCTGGCCGTTCTTTTATCGTTCAAGTAATATAATTTCATTTGATATAATGAATAACTTGGTCTAATAAACATTTCGTTGAATTTTAGATTCTATAATTACATGTGATATAACGTTCATTTGTTATTATAAACATTTGATTTAACAGTTTAATAATACAAAATATATTCATATAATAGTCCGACGATAATATCTGTTTGCAATAGCAAAGATGCTTTTTATAGCGGGGGCCATGCAAGCAGGCATACATGCAGGCATGGTTTCTGTCACGGCTTCGGCGCTGCGAGCACGAACGCAAGCAGGTGTAATCACTCTTGTCTGCGCACTCGCTGAAGGAGTGGTTTTCCGCGCAGTAAAGGCAGATTGTATTCTTGCTCGGGCAGTTACCGCTTGCCGCTAGTGTTGCTTGAAGTAATTGAGATTTCGAACGCCAAGATATTCGCCAAGAAATTCGCGCTGAAGGAACGAAAAAAAAAAAAAATGTATTGTATGTAATAGGTGTACGTTTGATTATTTAAAGTTGTTAGTTAATGCGTACCATGCAGATTGCAATGCAACAAATTTAAAACATTGAATAGATATTAACTTTGTTGACCATTCCATCAAAATCACCTGCAAAGCACAAAATCAAAGACCTATCAAGTTTTGAACTTCACAGGCAGAACAACTTGGTTTTAAAATTTATTTTAAAACGCTTAATACTCACCTAAATAGGTAAAGCCTTATATAAAGGTAAAGTCTTACTATATACTGCTCACCATGCTCCTGTTGTTTTACATACAAAACTTTTTTTTTAAATAATCTTTTGCAAGTTCATATTTTATTATTCCTCCTTTCCCATTAATACCACCACTGGGATGCATTAGACCAGACAAAATATCGCTCAACGGATGCATTTGAGAAGGGCAGCAATAGTAATAATCTATTTGTTTTTATTTGAGGATCGCGGCTCTCCTGTTAAGTTCTTTAATTGAAATACTTTTGCCCATGTGTCTGTGATTTACATCTAGTGGCTCAAGAACAGAACGAAGATCAAGGATTTCGTGGTCGAGCATGGCGTGATCGCGCCATTCTTTTTGTTGAACATCTGTTTCATTGAGCGTTTTCCTAATGTTAGCCTTACAAAAATATCTGTTACATGTTTTGTTTCAAAATTTTAATGATATTAATAATGGGATCCGAGAAGGTAATTAATCGATCAATCGTTAATCGCATTTATTATATCGATTAATCGTAAATTGGTAATCAATGGTAAATCGTCGTTAATGGTATCAATTGATCAAAGAAAAATAGTTCAAGTTTACCAAGATTTTTTGGCTTTTCACCAAGATAAGGTGCTGCGAGCATCAATCATGATGATGCAACAAAGGTACAATGAAATTATATAAAAAAATATGAATTACATAAAATTTTATAACAATATTTAATCACCTCAGCTCGTTTTCATCAACATTGCCACCGACTTTCGTCTATTGAGGATAGAAAAATTAACATAGAAAAATGAGAACCAGTTCTCATATCAGTGGCAATTAAGCCAGCTTCTGAAAATAGCCTTTCAGAAGGTACAGATGTTGCAATTGTGGGAATGATGCTGACAAATGTCTGAACGCAACTCTATAAATATTTGGGAATTGATTTTTTATAGTATCCCAGGCTACGTAAAGATTCTGTTTTCGATTCAGTAGTCAATCGATTTTTTTTCTTTTTGTAGCAATTTAATCGACTTTGACTTCTAAAACCTTCAGCCGGCAGAAGCGCCGGTTGGTTGTACAACAACTTGACAGCAAAATTAATTTAAAAAAACACGTTAGTTCAAGATCCAGTCTTTGTCCACCGGAACATGAATGTTGTCGCCTTCGATCAACAATAACACCTAGACACCTAGACACGCACTCTAGGTGCGTGTCAGATAACACTGCGCGCGACTGGGGCTTTTTTGGCGCTAGCTACAGTACATTTTTTTTGGAAGCTTATGGAAAAGATAAATATTTGATTTTGACCGCGCAGACTTATCTGGCGCGCACTTTAGTTCGTTGTGGCACTTTAATGTGTTTTTCATTGATATATACGGTAAGGATACGCCCATCCGAACTTGTACCTATGAACATTTTCATAGAAGGATAAGCAGCGCCATCTGTTACAACTCAATCGAACAACGTGTTAGGTGCGTGCTACGTGCTTTCTCTAGAGATGGGGAAAAGATTTCTTAAATTATTTTTTTATTTATTTCTTTAATATTTATTGCGAAAAACGGCATATGGCGGAATTAATGCTAATATGCATTTTCTTTCAGTGAAATGGAAAGGGTGTAAGGGAGAAAATGAACAGCGGCAATTAAGAAAGTGATAATAGCTTTACGTTTCTCCGCAATAATATTAATTATTTACCTGGTACCAGTGAATCATACTCCATAAAATTGCATTTATCTTCAAGGAACAACATCAGTGTTTATCATAGGACACAAATGACAGCGATTTGTCACTAAACACTTGAAATTCAGGACATTATAAAAACTAAGGTGAGAATTTATATTTGGCAGTTCATTTTAAATACAAAATAGCAGTATAAACAAAGATTATGATTTGTTAGTCAAGAAAAGCTAACCTAATTCACGGATCAGCTGATTGGCTGCTTTGACGTTGATACACAGACTGACATGATTCGATCTGCCAGTCAATAAAATTCAATCATTCACAGTGCTGCGAAAAATCATAGACTACAGAGTTGATGCATTCAAGTGACACAATATTTTAATCGATTATAAATCGATTACAACATTTGATATTGATTAATTTAAAAAGTTGAATATACACTATCCGTCATCTCCAAAACAACGGTATCAAAACAAATGGAAGCGAATAAAAAACCAAATAAAGTATCTTGCTATAAATGCAAAGTATTTGTTAATATTAATGAAACAGTTTTATGTTATAATTGCCTGAACAGATTTGAATTCAATAGGGTATTTTACTGTTGTTGAAATGTAGATATTTAATGATGACAATTCTAGCTCTTTTGATTGTCATGCTTCCAAATTCAGAACAACAACAAAACAAGCTAATGCAAAAAGAAATAAGACCCCATTTTATTTAAAAATTTTCCCAAAAATGTTTCATGCGATGAATCAGTAGGTAATAAGACATTTCGTGACTAATTCAAAAACCACCTACCAGTTTAGACTTCTACACCAAAACATAGCAAGCGTGTTGGCAAAACGGGAACAATTAGAAATAGTACTCACAGACTTACGCAATAAACAAATAGATCCCGATATAGTATGTCTTACTGAGACATTTATCAAATCCGGCCATGAAAAAAATGTGATAATTAATAATTATGAATTGGCGTCGTCGTACTCTCGAAATAATAATAGAGGAGGAGCCTGTATTTTGATTAAAAAATTTTTTTTATTCAAGGATATAAAATGGTTAAATCAATTCGCATTGCCAAAAACGTTTGAATGCTGTGGCATAGAAATTCCGAGCCAAAAATTATTAGTTATATGTATATACAGAACTCCAAAGTCAGATGTATCTCAATTTATCAGTAAATTGGATACTCTGTTACACAAAATATCAAAAATTACTAAAAATAAAATAATAATTGCAGGTGACATTAATATAAATACATTAAAATCTAATAATACTACGAAGAGCCTTCAAGAACTGATGGAAAATTATAATTTGACAATACACATTAATCAACCAACACGACAGTTAACATGTATAGACCACATTATAAGTAACGTAAAAGACGGAGTCGGAACTGTTCTACCAGTAGGTCTGTCCGACCACGAAACGGCACAAATGTTGAGCTTCCCTATAAAACATCAGACTGCTTTGGATAAAGTGACTTATTTCAAGAGAGATTATTCCGAGGAAAACATTTTGCGATTTAGGAATTGCCTTCAAAAATTATCATTTTCCGAAGTATACTCAGAAAATGATACCAATAATGCATTCTCTAAATTCCATGAGCTTTTTACTTTATTTTACAAACTCAATTTTCCTAAAATCAAGGTGACAATCAAGTTTAATAAAAAACCGAAATGGATATCCAAAGGATTAAAAATTAGTTTTTTCAATAAGAGGAAACTCAGGCTCAGTTATTATAAAAACAAAACGACTCAAAACAGAAACAATTATCTGACATATTCAAAAATATTGAGGAGAAGCCTTACGCTATCTCAGAAAATTACAAACAATAAAATCATTTCTAATCTATATATATAAAATTCAAAGTCCTGACTGACTGACTGACTGACTGACTGACTGACTGACTGACTGACTGACTGACTGACTGACTGACTGACTGACTGACTGAGATATCAACGCACAGCCCAAACCGCTGAACCTAGAGACTTTAAATTTTGCACATAGATACGTTATACAGTGTAGGCATCCACTAAGAAAGTATTTTTGGAAATTCCACCCCTAAGGGGGTGAAATAGGAGATGAATGTTTGTATGAAAGTCCGTCAGTTTTGAAGTTAGGATCTTCAAATTTTGTATTTAGGCTGGCAATTAAAAATTAATATTTACCTGTGTCAGCGTTTTTGACAATTCCACCCCCGAAGGGGTGAAAAGAGGGGTGAAATGTTGTATCTGGAAAGTCCTTCAATAAATTTATTATTTAGGCTTATGGTCGGAAAGTAAAACAAATAAGCAAACACAAATTTCGTATTTTTTCGAAAATCAACCCCTTAGAGGTCAAATGGGATAAACCTAAAAATCGATATGGATGTCGTTATTGAGGTTTTATGGGATGATGATTGCAAAAATGGCATTTATTTTGATGTTTAATACGCTGAACATGATTCAACCCCTAAAAGGTTGAAATAGGGGTGAAATTTTGAATGAAAAATCGGGATAAAATAGAAATTTGAACTTGAAACTTTTTAGGCTTACTTCTTAAAACAAATAGGCAACCCATTTCGTAATTTTCCCAAAATCAAACCCAGGGGGTAAAATAGGGGATGAATATGTGTATGAGAGTCCGTCAGTTTTGAAGTTAGGATCTTCAAATTTTGCATTTAGGCTGGCAATTGAAAATTTATATTTTCCTGTGTCAGTGTTCTTGACAACTCCACCCCCGAAGGGGTGAAAAGGAAGATGAAATGTTGTATCTGGAAAGTCCTTCATTTAATTTATTATTTAGGCTTATGGTCGGAAAGTAAAACAAATAAGCAAACACATATTTGGTATTTTTCGAAAATCAACCCCTTAGAGGTCAAATGGGATAAATAAACCTAAAAATCGATATGGATGTCGTTATTGAGGTTTTATGGGATGACGATTGCAAAAATGGCATTTATTTTGATGTTTAACACGCTGAACATGATTCAACCCCTAATAGGTTGAAATAGGGGTGAAATTTTGAATGAAAAATCAGGGGGTAAAATAGACACTTCAACTTGAAACTTTGTAGGCTTACTTCTTAAAACAAATAGGCAACCCATTTCGTAGTTTTCCGAAAATCAAACCCAGGGGGTAAATAGGGTATAGAAACCTAAATCATCTTAAGTACCCTAAAAGTTCTTGGTACCTAAGCTACTCAGAACAAACTTTTTAATTGTGAAACAGACACTTATTATTTACTAGCTTCCGCCCGCGACTTTGTCCGCGTGGACATTCCAACAGCCTCGCGCGAGGCAGAACCTTGCCACGTGCGGCTGGCCTCGCACGAGGCTGCTCACTTGGTGAGGGAGGACCCGCCTAATCACGTAAAAACGGCTGATAGGATTTTTATGCAATTAAAACATAGAATACTTTTTATCCTGGTTATTGGTCCCCTAAGTATTTTCTCGAATGTCCACGCGGACGAAGTCGCGGGCGGAAGCTAGTAGTGAAAATATATGTGGAACATCATGGCGATTTATCAACAATGAAACAAATATGACATCTAAAAATAATGACATAAAAGAGTTAAATATTGACAATAACACAGTGACTGATCCTTTAGATATAGCGACTAAATTTAATAAGTATTTCATTGACATGACTAATAAATTAATTAAAAATGACATTAATAATAATTCATATAAATTCAAATCATCTAACAACGGACATTCTTTCTTCCTAAGACCTACCTCGGAAGAAGAAATTAATAGCATTATTAGATTGCTCAAAAATACTAATTCGGCGGGCTATGACGAAGTAGTGACAAAGATAGTTAAGATTTGCTCCAAAGAAATTGCGCCAATTTTGACATACCTTATTAACATCTCTTTCGAAAATGGCATCTTTCCAACATTGCTTAAAATTTCTATAGTTAAACCATTATACAAAAAAGGTGATAAAACAGATATAGGTAACTATAGACCGGTAACTATGCTTTCAATATTTTCAAAAATTTATGAGAAATGTATGCATCGTAGGTTGACCGATTACAATGACAAATTTAAAATCATTAAAGAGGAGCAAAATGGCTTTCTTAAAAATAAATCGACAACATTAGCAATGTACAATCTTATAAGTAGTATAGTAGAAAATGTAGATAAGGGCTTGAAAACTTGCTTGCTTCTATTTGATATGTCAAAAGCTTTTGACTTTGTAGCACATTCTGTTTTATTACAAAAATTAGAGCAATACGGCATCAGAGGCATCGCATTGTCCTGGTTTAAATCGTATTTGGAAAACAGATTACAATGTGTGCAAATAAGTAGAGTAGATACTAAGAACATCATGTCAACGTTCGAATCTAGTTTTGAATTCAACAGATTTGGAGTCCCACAGGGAAGTATTTTAGGACCCCTCTTGTTCCTTTTTTATATAAATGACATTCCTTTAGTGACATCCCATAAATCGGTACTTTTTGCCGACGACATCTCTGTTATTGTAACATCTGACAAACATAATGAAGATACTGTGTTCGAAACTGAAATTAATAATACTATGAAACGTGTAGCTCTTTGGCTTGAAAATAACAACTTACAAATTAATATTAATAAGACAAACTACATTATCTTTAAAAATAGAGATCATCAAAATAACAACTTGAACATTAAATACAAAACAGAATCAATTAAAGAAACGGACATGGCCTCATTCTTGGGAATAACAGTCGATCAACAAATTAATTGGAAAAACCAAATAGACAGAGTCTGTAGTAAAATAAATAGATTTGTTTATGTACTTGGTCGGTTGCGTCGAATAGCCTGCGAGCAAACCGCACTTATGGCATATCACGCTTATATAGGGTCTGTTTTAAGGTATGGGCTGCTACTCTGGGGAAATTCAGTGAATTGTGATAAAGTGTTTGTAGCACAAAAAAAGTGCATCCGGGCTATAGTTGGGATAGCTCCTATCGACTCATGTAAACCAGTGTTTGAAAAATTGAAATTGTTAACTTTGCCATCCCTGTATATATTGGAATGTTGTACTTTTGTAAGACGTCACATGTATCTTTTCAGTACTGCAAAACAAATCTTCCCACGTTCAAATAGAAATTGTAATAGATTAGTCTTGTCACATGCTCCAAAAACAACACTTTATATAAAAAACTGTCTCTTTATGACTATTAAGATTTATAATAATTTACCACGTGACATATTAGAATCGCAGACATTTAATATATTCAAATCTAGATTGACAAAATTTTTAACTGAACATAGATTTTATAAGATTGACGATTATTTAAAACATAAATGTAATAGATTATGTAATAATTTTTAATTTTTATATTCACATGCCATTAATAAAGGCGAAATATGCTGGACATTTTTTGATAACAATAACTGTATTTACCATGTTTCAACGTGAATAAATGATTTATGATTTATGATTTAAGAAAAGTGTCAATGAAAAGAAAACAGAACCAAGTAAGTACCTAACATTAATGATTTGGTTTGAAATCGGCGTAGATTAAACTAGATCATTATTTGGGTTAAACTACTACAAAAAGTGTGTAGGACTAATGTGAGCATTTTTCGATAGATATTAAAAAGGTCATTAATTTATAAAGTCGGTTTATAAAAACATCAATCAGGTTTAATTCAAAATAAAAATTAACATAACAGCAACTAAATCAAAATTTATTATTTTTCTGAATTAATACTTAATTAATTTAAATTTTGAAAATAAATTAATAATTTGAATTATTCACGATTCCCACCTCTAGTGCTTTGGAAGCCACTAAGCCCACCAAAAAGATTTTTAGTAAACAATCTTGATATGTCTCTTTATATAAGAAATGCATATAAAAATAGGAAAAAAATATTTACAATATCCATTATATAATACGAAAACATGGAGTTACTTTGAATAAATAACATGTTTCATATTTTTTATTTTGCATTTTATATCAAGACATTGTCAAGATTGCTTAGGTAAAATCTTTTGCTAACTGAATCGATTGTAGCAAGAAATGATTTTGTTTATTTAAAAAAAGGTAAAAAAAAACTTCAAACAGTTCAGTAAGTAGGTACCAAGATAAGTTAGAAAAAGTCACGCATTTTCGTCATTTGAATTAAAAAATTCTAATTATTTTTTTCGTTTTTTAGTGTTTGTTAATTTTAGTTTGAAGATTCTTTTTAAAGGCGGTTACATTTTTTTTAAAAACCCTTATTTTTCGATTTTTTGTGTAAATAATCGTAGCTTAAGAAACTACATGGTGATTATGATAAATTGTTGTAAATATCCTTACCGTTACAAAGTTCAGGTTTCTATCTTTAGCTACCTAAATAACTTGAAGGAATACAACTGAATGTCCATTCGTGCCAGGGGCGTGCATCAGTTTTCCAGCGCAGTAGGCACTGTAGATCTAACTAGTGGTAGTTGCACTGATCATTTTAAAATTCGTAATATTTAGGCCGAGCGACGGCGACGTGACGCGGACAAAGTCGCGAGCGGAAGGCTATGTTGGATATAAATTCGCTTACCATATATTGTCCCGCTTTCTTCAGACTGTAACTAATGTTCTGTATGTTATGCGAACTTACTTCCTAGTGAACTTGCTCTGCTCTTATCCTTTGGCACCTGGCGGTCGTGTGCGGTGGAGCGAATTTTTAACCACCACAGATATCTCAAAAATGCATGAATATAGGTAACATGACTCGTAAAGAATCACACATGTCATTTGAGCGATAGCCGTAGTGGCTTTTAGAAAAGCCGTTGTATTTGTTTTATGTCACTTCACATCACTCACGATCACGAATACCGGGTTTAATTAATTAATAAACGAGTAATAACACACATATTGAGAGGTATTTAAATTTAACTAGATTAAATAAAATTTAGAAATAAACACAGTCTTCGCTGTAGAAAACAAAAGACACGGAAAGCAAAATAATAAATTCGTATGGCGGCAACCAGCTAGCCAAGTATGTAACTGTCGTAATATTTGGTATTAAAATGTCTGAAATTTTTACCTTTCTGTTGAGTTAAACTAATATTTGGCATAGGTCTATTGAATGAAACAATTTTTGTTTTATCTATGAACGAAAACTGTGCGAAAGGATACGTACGTAAATTCTGTAAGCAAATCGAATCCGGACAATCGGCACATTCTAATTTCTCCATTATATTTTAATTATTGATTACCTATATTAAGCACAAACACACACAGCAATTTCTTTTTATCACAGTACAAACACTCGATCACTCAACAGTAATTATCTAATTAGGTCTCGCGCGCGTGTGATGCCAAGAAGACAAAAACGAACTAAAAACAAAATGGCAGGAACTTTCGTTGTTGCAAATTACATCCGTAATTATTAATAATTCTATAACTCAATCACGGGTGCGGGCGGTTAACAATCACTCTTAAAATCAGCGCAATTAGGTTGAAACTCGTTGAACGTACACGCACTGCAAAGCGCGGAACTAGAAAGAGACGGGTCGGAAATCATCGGTTCATTTCGCGACAGTTCGTCTAAGTAAGCTCAACTACCCAACCCGGTTAAATTGAGAACATATGCATGTCCTTAGGACGACGCACATTTTCGGTAAACATTATACGCGGTTGTATTACCTTGACCAGTACTTTTTCTAATTTATGTTGTATGAAAGGCTGCTTGCATCGAATAGGCGATTCGGAGTCTGCCTACCTTAGAGTTAGGTACCTAAGTATTTAGTATTTAGCGAGGAAAAACTTATTGGGTGAGGTGTTGAATAGACGTTTTATTATAGAATATCTGAACCATATTAAACTAAATTAACTTTAAGTATATGATTAAATTAGTGGAAAATTAGTAGCATGTTATTTAGGTTTTTAATGAGGTAGGCACAGCCTAATTGCCTATATGGTATGCACGCCCCTGATTCGTGCATAAAAAAATCAAATAACTCCTAACTGTTGAGGAGTTTCACCTCTCATCATCAGCTCACCCTAATAACCTGAAAGAATATAACTATCGGTCCATACGTACGATTTATACTTAAAGAATTATTCTCCAGCTCCTAACCGTTAAGGAGTTGTAGCTTTTATCACCAGCTCATCACTATGAGATGATGAATACGAGGTGCAAATACTTGACTTACTTCAAAAATAAATGGAACGCATAAGGCTTGCCTATATTTGAGAATTTCTCTTGATTTTCCTGGGATTCCATCTCCTGATCCTGACTTGGTGAAATTAAAATCACGTCAGAAGTAAGTATAAACTTTCGAAAGAAAAAAATAATTTTGAAAATAACTTTGATGAAAATAAGAAATCGTCTAAATACACAAACTAAAGTCTAAATACGCGTTATTTAGGATAACTCCTGAACTTTTCGTCAGTTCTTGTTGAAATTTGAATGGGACCACACAAGAAGCGTCACCTTTCAGATAAAAAAGAATTATCCAAATCGGTTCATTAATTAAAAAGTTCTGAGGTAACACACATAAAAAATAAAAAAAAAACATACAGTCGAATTTTTGGAAGTCTGTTAAAAATCGATAAACAACCAATAAAAATAATGTAAAGCATCCTACCAATGATACGATATGCCCTGTAACCTTTTATTCTTCTTTTCGTAGTTTTTGCATCCCGAAACCATACAATTTGGAATTTTGTTGACGCGTCAACCAACGTCTGCAAACCAATAGTCTTCCGCGCACAACTAAATCGCGTTGGTGGCAAAACTGTCATTTTGCCACCAGCGCACGGGAACATATTTCATTGCACCGTTGGACAGGTCCTTAAGTCAATGTGTTTTTTATATGTTATTGGACTACGAGCGTGACGTCCACCTTGACTCTCCCGCCAGAAGATTCCTTTCGGAAATGCGAAACCACAGACACAGATTGTCTTGTCGAAACGTCAATATTTTTTTTTACTTGACGTGACTCAAAAGTCCCGTAGTATGTATTACTCTTTGGTCTAAAACCCCCAGTACGGGATGGCCGATCACGTTGGGCGATCGTATACAGGACCAGTTTGTGTGCATTTGCAACGGCCCTCACACGCAAACTGGCGCTGTACGTACACGATCGCCCATCATGGTCGGCCAACGGGAACGGCCATCCTGTACTGGGGCACGGAATAGTACTGGGGGCTTAACTTGGAGCATACATGCATGGATGGATGGAATAGACTGATGGACGGAATATCAACTAATCGACATAAAATAATCGATTACATCGATTATATAAAATTTTTGATTAATCGATTAGTTACAATTCAACAGCGAAAAATCGATAAATCGATTAATCGAATCGATATCGAGCATCCCTATCCTCCTAAAGCCATTGACATTGTTCTTACAGAAGATTACACCAAATATTATGGCGAGAACTTTCTTCTGTTCGACAGCAAGATAACGGCGCCTCAATCTAACCGAATCCTTGTCTTTGGCACGCGTGCTAACTTGGCTCGTTTAGCCAAAGCTAATCATTGGCTAGCTGTTGGAACTTTCAAAGTCGCGCCATCACAATTCACTTAGCTATGGACGATTCACGAATTCTCGAACGGCCGCACTACTCCTTTAATCTTCGCGCTATTGGAAAACAAACAAGAAGCCACCTACAAGAAGGTAATTGACGAGTTGATGAAGATCGCGCCATTATGCAAGCCCGAAACTATTATTGTTGACTTTGAAAAGGCGGAAATCAATGCCTTCAAGAAATCCTTCCTAGATATTCAAATACGCGGTTGCCTCTTCCACTTTGCTCAGGCTATTTTATTTACCGTAAGATTCAGTTATACAAAGAGTTGCTGGCATTCTTCAACGATGTGGACTCACCAGATAACTCTTGGGAACTTCGTTGTTTAGCCGCTTTCGCTCTTGTTCCTCAAAATTATGTCATCACTGTCTATACATTCTCAACACACTCGCAACTCTACGTGGAAAATGAAGAAGTCTTGCTAGATCCCCTTGACTACTTCGAAAAAACTTGGCTCGGATCGACTTGTAACCGCCACGGAAGGGTGGCTCAAATATTTTAGGCAATAAATAACAATAGCTTGTATATTATTACAAATCTAATTAATGATATCGGCTAGGAATAAACTTATGTTTGCCGGTTTAAAAAAATATATATTTATAGATAAGTACTCGGAAAGTTTCCTTATTTTGTGCTCTTTCCATAAAATATAGTTTTCACTTCTCATGCTTGTAAAGTTCATGTTTATGTTGGGTATAGGCGGCATGAAATCGCTTTTTATGCTCTAGTGCATAAAGTAAAATCTTCGTCTAAGTCTCAGACTCTAAGACAAAGGTCGTCAGGTAAACAGTTACACACACAATTAAACTTCGTTAAATAAACTTCATTAATACCTAACGTTTTCATTCTGTTTCTTAAATTTTGTACATAATCCATGTTAAATTATTAAATTAATAAAACTTTTGTCCATAATAAGAGAAAAGTAATTTTCTGCCTGCTTAAAAATGTCACTTATTTTGTTTTCGAAATAGGGCCTTATTAATTTTTAAACACCATTTGCTTTTATTGATGTCGCCCCATAGACAGTTTTTGGGCTATTTTGGAATCGAGGCAATCAACTTAAATTAAGGAAACTAAACTGTCGCTTTAAAAAAATGGCAAATTATTCACTGCCAAAAGCCCGGCTATTATGATTTCCGCGCGTCGCACCTTTTTATCAAGTGGATTTTTTTGTGATATTACTTTTTGCACGGATGGCGTGGAACACGCATCCGTGGCAATGGTAATATCTTTAGCAGTAGCGGCATGCCTCTGGATGTTGGGCCGGTGATTAGAGAGTAGGTACTATTTGGCAGTACTTACACATTGGTTGTAGTACCCCAATAATTTCTTTGGGTATGAGCCATTCTTTGAATTTGCAAATTTCTAGCCATTTTTCGTTAAAAGACTGTTTCTTAATTCTTATAGCACACTTTTTTTTCTTTTATTTATCTGACGTCGCTGGGTGGGTTGGGTGTCTGGTCTGGTCTCGTTGTCAGGATGGTTGTGAAGAGTGATCCTCAAAATAATAGTCTCTTCTTCAATAACAAACGTCTTATTCTTCAATCACAATCGATATGGCACAAATGAAACAACGATTTAAGTGATGTAGATGGATAAACTCGTTAAACGCGGCAAATTCGATACAGAAAAGTGGCCCTTGCGGGCCCCACTTCCGCCACACGTCCGACCCCTTCGTGGGTCCCTATAAGACTGTTTTATCATGCGCCTGCACCAAAATGTGCAGACCATCGACCAATTCAACTCACTTGGCAGGTCCTGCAATCTCTCTGTATCCAATTCACCCAAGTGCTTGCCGCAACGTTTAAACTGACACAACTAATAGTTACACAACAACAAAATAGATGGCGCTAATATTTTAAGTCGACAGTTCCAAAATAACTCGACAGATGTCGTTATAATTTAAATTAAAGTAATCGATCTTGCTGTCTATGAGGGCAGCATTGCGTTTACGCTCCGACACGGCCATTCTGACGTGACACACGTCCTCGTGTGTATCTGAAACAAAATTACTTCAATGGAGCTATCTCTCGCTCGGCTTAACCTGACTAAAAGGTTAGTAGGTACACTATAAATAAGGAAGAAAGTATGCCTCATAGTAAGTTACAGTAATCACAATATTATAATCAAAGTCATATAAGCAACACACATCACTAACAGTAGCTACACATTAGGTGGCAAGGATTCCCACATGGAATCGGTACACTCAATGTACATGGTCATCGTAATGACATAGTCTCCCATGAGACGGATTTCCACATTGGAATCGGTATGCTCAACATACATGGTCATATCATAATGACATAGTCTCCCATGAGACAGATTCCCACATTGGAATCGGTACACTCAATGTACATGGTCATCGTAATGACATAGTCTCCCATGAGACGGATTCCCACATTGGAATCGGTATGCTCAACATACATGGTCATATCATAATGACATAGTCTCCCATGAGACGCTAGATTGCCACAGCCTCAGCCGCACCGCGCCCTGTACAACCCTATTGAGTCGCAGTTACGACTACGACTGAAGCGTGCGGATTACCAAATAAGTAGCCATGTCAGTAAGTGTTTGCAAATAGTTAGACAGGCCTTCACCGGCACTGTCCACACCCGATTCAACATCACAAACATTTAATTCTGAGGTTACATCACTTTGAGGCATCTTTCTGAGCTATTCGTTTTTCTTTCAAAACTTAGTTTTAACAACTTCAAAACTATTTTAGGGCAAACGTTAAAAATATCATTTTACACAAATTAACTCTCCTCATAAGTTTACTCATGAAAATCCATTTCCACTTTATCTTGGCGGAGTTTGGTTTGACTTAATGACAATGCTGCTGCTGCAGCTTATAACTGCTTGTAAATAATGTTATTACTTAAAGCCTTTTTGAAAAATAAAGCTCTCAACTACTTATTTATTACTGAACATAGTCACAACGTGTTTTAGACTGACAGCGTGGAACAACAACAAAACATAATCTTTCTTTGTACATACTACAAGTGCTTCCGCTGTACCCTTTTTACCTCATGGTACCACCAACAACGTGCCGACTCATTCAGCCACGCAATAAAACAAACACATCTTCAGCACTTCCTTACTAATAATGTTGTTGGAACAGCACTGTCTCTGCCCCCATCACTAGTGAGACCACGTCTCTATGGCCCTTCCCTCTTATCTATGGTTCGCCCTAAAATGTCGGTCGGGTCTTTGTATTGTCTCTCTGAAATAAGTGTTTTCCATTCTATTGCTTATAAATAAAATATTGCAGTGTACTTGAACTCTGATTTATTATTTCATCAACAAATGGTAACAGAGCGTTGTTCGAAAAAGTGAATCTGCCGGACCGCGTGCCATGCAAACATGGCGTTGCACCACATCGAGTTATTGCACAAGACAAACTATGATACATGGTGCATACAGGCACAGGCCGTATTAATAAAAAATAAATTGTGGAAATATGTTTCAGAGGATCTGGAAATGCCTACGCAGGCTGAAGATTTGAAAACATTTCAGGATGGGGAATTAATGGCGGGATCAGAATTGCTCCTTCTTATTTCGCCATCCGAATTACGGCAAATAAAAAAATGCAAAACTGCACGTGACATTTGGAACACACTTAAGAATACATATGAAAGCAAGGGGCCTGCACGGAAAGCAACATTGCTTAAAGAATTGCTATTGAAGAAAAAGGGTGAAAATGAAGACATACGCGAGCATCTTAACTCCATCTTTGAAAAAGTAGACAAACTACAAAATATGGACATAAACATAAATGAAGAATTGCTCAGCATCATGCTATTGTATAGCCTCCCATCAAATTATGATAACTTCAGAATAGCAATTGAATCCAGAGACACTCTCCCTACACCCGAAGAATTAAAAACCAAAATTATAGAGGAAAGTGAAGCGAGAAAGAACACCAGTCAGTTACCCAGCAGCTCAAGTGAGGCATACTACTCGAAGAAAAACAACAGAAAAACAATATTACAAACATTTGCCACAAAAGGGGTCATGTTGCTTCGAAGTGTTGGTCAAAGAAAAATAAAGATAAATCTACTGAAAATGTGACACACAAAAATTTTAATATATGCCTCAACACAAATACATCAAATTCAAACGTATGGTGCTTAGACAGTGGGTGCACGTCACACATGTGTGGAAATATAGAAAAATTTTCTGAACTGGAACAAGCCGATGGAAAATTGAAATTAGCCTCTGATCAGCATTCCACACAGATAAAAGGGTCAGGAAAAATAAAACTAGAAAATGAAAACATAACCTTAAATAAAGCCCTTTATGTCCCAGAACTGTCAATAAATTTGATGTCAGTCGCACGCATCACTGAAAATAATCACACTGTATTATTTACAAAAGATAAGGCATTCATTCAAGATGACAAGAGAAAAACAGTATTGCAAGCAGAGAAATCAAATGGCTTATATTACATAAAAGAATGCAGGGAACAAGCACATTATTTAAACCAAAGTGACATAATGAAGTGGCATAAGAAATTGGCTCACCTAAATGAACATGATATGAAACAAATGCTAAAGAACAATTTGGTGAAAAATATGTCATTTGACTTGCATGAAAATTTGATAAATTGTGAAACATGCATTGAAGGAAAAATGTCACGATTGCCTTTCCCAGAACATAACAGCCTGAGAACAAACAACCTGCTTGAAATGATACATAGTGATGTATGCGGCCCAATGAAAGTTGAAACAATTGCTGGTTCTCGTTACTTCATCACTTTCATTGATGACTATAGTAAATATTGCTTTATTTACTTTATGAAAGAAAAGTCTGAAGCTCTAGAAAAGTTTATAGAATTTAAAAAGGAAGTAGAAAATCAAACTAACCTAAAAATAAAAGTCTTGCAAACAGACAACGGGAAAGAATATGTTAATGAAAAATTTACTTCTTACCTCAAAGAACATGGCATCCAACGAAGACTCACAGCGCCCTACACACCGCAGCAAAATGGCATAGCTGAAAGAAAAAACAGAACATTAGTAGAAAAAACAAGATGCATGATGATAGAAGCAAATGTTCCTGAGAAGCTATGGGCGGAAGCAATGCACACTGCTAACTACTTGGTGAATAGATGTCCTACAAAATCATTAGAGGGAAAAACACCATACATAAAATGGGTTGATCGTACTCCATCAGTAAGACACTTACATATTTTTGGTTCTAAAGCATTCATCCTTAACAAACAAAGGAAGCATGGGAAATTCCAACCAAAAGCGAGTGAAGGCATATTTATGGGCTACGCAAAATATAGTAAGGCATACAGAATATACTTACCTGACAGAAATACTATAATTGTGAGTCGTGATGTGAAAATCCTAGATGACAAGATGTATTTTGGGAAAAATGAAGCCAAAATGAATAAAACTTTACGGCAACAGCAGCAATCTGCACCTGAAACAAAAGAAATAATAATTATGAATGAAACAGAAAACAAAGAGGCTGCAAAAATTAACACTTTACCTTTTCAGCTCTCTCCTTTTCAGCACTTTCAGGTTGATAATCAAAATGAATCCGAAAGCAGTGACGAAATGCATTCCTTTAAGGAATTCGAGGTAGATGAAAATGAAATGCCTACCACGCAAGACACAAGTCAAGGTTTGTCAGATATTATTAGTCCAGATCAACCAAGTGAGCGAAATCCAATCCAGAGACCTAAAAGAAATATCAAGCCTCCTGCATGGTCAAAAGATTATGAAATGGGAGAAAGCTGCGAATACGCTTATTTATGTGAGTCTGAAGAAAATAGAAATGATGAAGAATGGCATGACGCGATAAAGTCAGAAATTAGAGCTCACATAAAAAATGGAACTTGGGAAATAATAAGCAAGGAGGAGAATAATAACCTAGTGGACTATAAACTAATATTAAAAGAAAAAATTGGACCAGAAAACAGTATGATTAAAAAGGCAAGACTAGTGGCCAGAGGGTTCACCCAGAGACCAGGAATAGACTTTAATGAGACATACTCACCAGTAGCAAAACTCAGCTCCATAAGATTATTATTAGCCACAGCTGTTGAACAAAATCTTAAATTATGTCAATTAGATGTCATTACTGCATACCTAAATGGTGATTTAGAAGAAAAAATAATAATGAAAAAACCAGAATACCTTGAAAAATACTTAAATGAAATAATCGTTGAAGAAAGTGAAAGAGAAAATTTAGAAATATATAATAAAGCCAGAAAAATGCTACAAGATATCACTAAAATCAAGAATGAAAAAGTTTGTTTACTGAAAAAGGCACTTTACGGCTTGAAGCAATCTGGAAGACAATGGTACATAAAATTGGATAAAAAGTTGAAAGAAATGAATTTCAAGCCATCGCAGGCTGACCCTTGTATCTACATATATGAACATGAAGGGGAAAAAGTTATAATGGGCCTGTATGTGGACGATATGATTTTGGCATACTCAAACGAAAATTTAGTAAATAACATAAAGAAACAATTAAATGATAATTTTGAAATAAAAGACATGGGACAATTAAGAAACTGTATTGGTATGGAAATAATTATTGGGAAAAATAGCTTGAAAATATGTCAAAAGAAATACATAGACAAGATTCTGAGAAGATATAATATGGAAAATTGTAAAACTACTAGTACTCCAATTGAACCATATTTAAAACTACAAAAAAGTGAAATTTGTGACCCAGAAATACCATACCAGAACCTTATAGGAACATTGATATATCTAGCCATAGCAACAAGACCAGATATAGCCTACGCAGTGAGTTATTTATCTCAATTCAATAACTGTTATGCAGAAGAGCATTTCAAGTGTGCGAAACGTATCCTAAGATACTTAAAGGGTACAGTAGAAATATGCATTGAATACAAAAAGGCTGGAAAAGATTTATATGGCATGGCGGATGCTGACTGGGCTGGCTGCTCAATTGACAGACGCTCCTATTCAGGATATTGTTTTAAATACGCAAATTCATGCATTAGCTGGGAATCAAAGAAACAAAAATGTGTGGCACTGTCCACGGCTGAAGCCGAATATATAGCTCTCACAGAAGCCACTAAAGAAGCACTTCATCTTCAAACTTTATTAAGTGACTTAGGTTGTACTAATCAGAAATTCATTCTCATTTACAGTGACAACCAGGCCGCACAAGGACTATGCAAAAATCCAGTCATAAGCGGCAAGTCCAAACATATTGAAATTAAGTACCACTTCATACGTCAGTGTGTACAAGATGGACTCATTAGAATCGACTACATGGAGACTGCTAACATGGAAGCCGACATCCTAACAAAAGGTGTTCATGCCCCGCGGCTGAGGGATCTTCGCAACCGCCTCGGCCTATTGTAAATTCGTGATGGAGCCAAGCCAGTGAGGAGGAGATGTTGGAACAGCACTGTCTCTGCCCCCATCACTAGTGAGACCACGTCTCTATGGCCCTTCCCTCTTATCTATGGTTCGCCCTAAAATGTCGGTCGGGTCTTTGTATTGTCTCTCTGAAATAAGTGTTTTCCATTCTATTGCTTATAAATAAAATATTGCAGTGTACTTGAACTCTGATTTATTATTTCATCAACAAATGTGGTAAAACACCAACTAAATATTTAGTCCTCTGAATTAAATCAAATCATGTTCCCATATTCTGTCAATCTAATACGAACTCTTATCGTTACTAATCCAATTTAAATCAAATTCCACATTAACAATCATTGTAATCCTAGGTTTGTTTGTACTAGTAAAGTGCCAAAAACTGTACAAAAGAATGTTCATTGAACGGAAAAGTGCATTTCAGTGCTGTTTGCACAAATAATGACAAAATGAAAACTGCTCACCAAATTGCGATCATATGATATGCGACGCAAGTAGATCTCTCCACACTATCGCCGCCAGCGCCGGCTACTTGTCTGTTGCGTTGCGCCACGACGCCACCGCGCCGCCGCCGCACTGCCATCGCCGCAGAGTCGCACCATTGCACCACTGCGCCGATCGACGCCGATGTCGCGCCGACGAACGGCTCACCATATGCAGCACCCGCATAGCACCACCATGCAGCGCTTGCATTTCACTGTAATTTGAAATAGGTCATACCTTTAAATTTGGAATTATAGGTAATTTAATGACGAAAAAAAAACACTTTGTGTCCTACTGTGTGGTGATTATTTATTACACGAAACTATAAACCCAAACAATACTCTAACATAACAGATGTTTAGTTTAAAGCATCCGCTTGAATAAAAAACACCACTTAAACTACATGCCCGCCGAGGACGAGTCCTAAATAACGTTTCTGTAAACAATGTAAACAAAACCCGGCGCGCCTTTAAGGTGTCAAATGACATGGCCGCGTAAGAGGCTCCGGGTTGCGCGCCCGGCCGTTCAAGCGGATAACTCGTATGTTATCTGTACCCCGAGTATAAAATTGTCAATGTGCAAATGTTACTATCTAGATCTTATTTCTTTACAACAAAGTACAATCCATCTGTCAACATTTTTCTCAAACGCAATAGTATGCGAATTTACTAAACACTCTGTACGTTAGTAAAATTAGAAAAATGTTTGCCGCTGAGTTTTGATGTAGGTAGTTGACAGTAAAATCATAAAACATTCTTGTTTCCGTTAGGCACTATTATTACAACGAATTACTAACAAAGAAAAAAGATTAACTTTCTTTCGGCTTCACAAAATAAGAAAAATATGAGAGTACCTCCGTTTGTCTAGATACAGACAAACCTATCGATGAACAAATCCTTATGCTCCAGCCAGGTTACGCCAGCACATGAAATCTGGTCCAGGTCCAGACTGGTCCAGTCTTGCCGATGAACTTCCTTTCAGCGTAGGTACCGCTCATCACCAGGAAAAGATGATTTTCACAATTCTCTTCTTGCAAATGAAATGCCGCTAGTGAAACGGCAGGTCGCCTTTTTCATCACACGTTCAGTAACAGAATGTAGAATAACAGAAATACGGGTATTTCGTTTTCAGTCCACTTTTCATCTGTGGCACGGGCTGCATCCCACTTCTGATGACGTCGCTGGGTGGGTTGGGTGCCTGGTCTGGTCTCGTTGTCAGGATGGTTGTGAAGAGTGATCCTCAAAATAATAGTCTCTTCTTCAATAACAAACGTCTTATTCTTCAATCACAATCGATATGGCACAAATGAAACAACGATTTAAGTGATGTAGATGGATAAACTCGTTAAACGCGGCAAATTTGATACAGAAAAGTGGCCCTTGCGGGCCCCACTTCCGCCACACGTCCAACCCCTTCGTGGGTCCCTATAAGACTGTTATATCATGCGCCTGCACCAAAATGTGCAGACCATCGACCAATTCAACTCACTTGGCAGGTCCTGCCATCTCTCTGTATCCAATTCACCCAAGTGCTTGCCGCAACGTCTAAACTGACACAACTAATAGTTACACAGCAATAAAATAGATGGCGCTAATATTTTAAGTCGATAGTTCCAAAATAACTCGATAGATGTCGTTATAATTTAAATTAAAGTAATCGATTTTGCTGTCTATGAGGGCAGCATTGCGTTTACGCTCCGACATATCTATATTTTCAACTTCTTTTTATTTTATTACTAATAATAATTTCATCTTTTGATTTTATATCATCAAACTTTTTTCCACCACATTCTTAGAGCGTTTAGAGCAACTCGGAAGGTTCTGGTCATCAGCTCTATTTTCTTTTTAAATGAACCTATCCATGTTAGTTAGTTAGTTACCTGTAATCCAAACACCAAAGATAATCATGCATTTATAACCCAACACTATTATTATCACAGAATCATTAATTATAATAATTATTGAAACAGTTAAAACCCAGAACTTCATTTATCACCTCTACTATGACTACCAAGTACCAAGTCACTCAATAAAAGCTTGTAGAAAAAAAAACTTACTTTAACTGTAACAGTGCCATTGCATTCTGTTTTTCTGTACGAGAAACACCTCAGTATGCTCATGCCATTAGTGTTGGTCCTTAAACTGTGATAGTGGCGATTTTTGTATAGTATATTTATCATTCTAAAATAATAAAAAAATTGAAGCTTATATTTTGATTGGGAAGTCGTGGGATTTATTACTATCTAACTATTTTCTATAAGTTCGCTGCTGGGGTTTTTTTTGAGCTTCACACTTAAGCTTTAATCTTGTTTGGGCGATGGAAGCCAAGATTAAATCGTCCGCAAAATATTTTTCTGTACATGTTTTCCTTCAAAATTTTCCGCCATTGATTATAGTAGGTAGTAAAATAGACATGTACAAGTTACCTTGCTACTGAAAAAATATTGATTGCAGAATTCATCTTATTCGTCAGAAAAAAATAATTAAAAGTCCACATCAGCCCTATCAGGCTACACTGTGACTACTCGTCACTGTGGCTTACTCTTGCCAAGCATATTGTGTCATTAATATTGTCAATGACTTCATCCTCAGTGCAGTGATCGGTATTATCAGTGCTCCAATGGTTTCATCGTCGTCGCCGTCGTAATCATAAGGTTGAAGTAGCGACAGCACTGAACGTGATTAGGGATTTTTTTTCGGTTTCTTCTGCCGTTGCTTCAATCAACCTTACGTTTGATATAACAGGGTCAGAAGATTCCAACGCCCGATGAAAAAAATCGAGTATGTGTTTTTTCGATCGGCTTTTCGGCAGTGATATTCTTACCAGAACTTGTTTCGCGTTTCTGCTGCTTGCTCTGAAAGAAGACCTACTTACTGATAGGGTACACCGGGAAATGTTCTCCTGTCCATGGATCTAACTTATGAATTGTTACCGTCATGGGATGCAATGGATAAGTGGAAACGTACGAGATAGCAAGCTCTTTGCAAAAGCTTCCAAATTTTCTAACATTGATTGGCAACCAACAAGATATTGCTACTTAAATAGTATGTAGCCCGTCCAGCAGCCAATGCTCCAATCCTAATATTTCTTCAAAGAGGGGCCGATTCCTGTTACTTAAGGCATAGGGATATTTTCTCTTATTTCGTTTTGAATAGCCTTTTTTCTGTCCGCTACTTTAAGGCTTTCAGGTGAGTTTTTCCGAATTGTCCATAAAGGTTGACTTCCGCGGATCGCGGCCGATCGCAGCCGCGCGCGATCGATCGCGTGCGACTGACGCGCGCGATCGATCGCGTGCGACTGACGCGCGCGGCTGATGCGACAATAGTCAGTGTATGAAAATGTATGGCGCCGCTTCCGAGGTATGCGACAGACGCGTGGGGCCGACGACAGACGTCGGCCGCACGCGGCCGTAACTACATTGAAAACTTATTTGTATTGTATAGATACTCATTTATCAAGACTAATATCCATATTGTTTCTGACTTCACGCTTAAAAAAAGGAATTGCAGTCTCTTGAATCTCGGTGGGGTTGAAAACGCTTCGTACCGCCACAATGTCTGGTTTAGTATGAGGTCTAAAACGCCGCGTACCGCAACCAATGGAAAGAATAGCTAATTCAGTGATGCAGTGAGCGTATTACAGAAAAAGTGTTTGTGCACTACACTGAATTTTACCGTCCGGCGGCGTTCCGTTTTTTATGGACCGGCGCCGGTGCCGGCGGCGGCGCGGCATGAAAAACACGGATGATTGGCTTGTGCACTTGTCCGTCCTTTTACTCGCCGGGGCAGCGCAGTGATTACCCCCTCCCCCTCATGAATATCACGTTTACAGTTCAATATCACAGTTCCAATGTTTCAAAGCCTATGTTATGTTATGTATTATAAATAATTTATGATTAAAATACAACAATCCGTTTTTTTCCGGACGGTAAAATTCAGTGTAATGCACAAGCGCCCATACGTATTTCATTGCTGTTATCTCGGAACGGAAAAAAACGGACCGGAATGGGGAAAAGTAAAATGTCGGACGGTAAAATTCCGTGTAGTGCACAAGCGCGCATAGACATTCTATGGCCTGCCATATCGGACCGTAAAAAATCGGACTGCCGGACGGTACAATTCAGTGTAGTGCACAAACGGCTAAAAGGAGAGTTTATAAAAATCATCTCAATCCAGCGTTGACACATGAATTTTCTAACAGTGACAGACAACCAAAAATTAGAGATTAAAATAAGGAAGATGACAGAAAAGTGAGTATCTATACAATACAAAGAAGTTTTCATTATAGTTACGGCCGCGTGCGGCCGACGTCTGTCATCGGCCGCACGCGTCAGTCGCATACCTCGGAAGCGGCGCCATACATTTTCATACAATGACTATTGTCGCATCAGCCGCGCGCGTCAGTCGCACGCGATCGATCGCGCGCGGCTGCGATCGGCCGCGATGCTCGGAAGTCTACCTTTACCTAACGGATGGTTCGTTTTTATATGAAAGATGCAGTAGGAATTCTAAAACGCGAATCCACGCATATAGATTTGTAATACCTTACTGAAAATCGGAAATATCGGCAGTTGGTTGTAAATAAAAATGTTCTAAATTGTTGAAATTGGATGCTTTTACATGACATATGGGGCATCTTAGTTGGGAGTTAAGTTAAAATATTAACTACTTTGCCATCCACCATACACAGAATTAAATGTGTTTCAGTCGATCGGCTTTTCGGCAGCTCGGCAGCTGTAACTTTATAATATTTAGAAGTGCTAGCTATTGATGGTGTGAGATTTTTCTATGTAGATATTCTCCTCTAAAATAAGCTCTCGAGGCTCCATTTTATCACTAATTTTTGACTCATTTTTGAATGAGTATCGGCTGACAGTACCGATATGAAGTGGGGCAAGGATTTGCCCATATCATATTTTTCCACAGGTTATTTGTAGGGGCACAAGTGATGTTTCAAACAAACTATTTTCATGGGGACTGGGGTAAGTAAGTAAGAATTACAAGGGTAACCGCTGTCACCTATAAGTTTTCTCTCAAATTCGTTATTTCGAATCTCCTATTTATAGAACTCTAATGCCAGATTCTTACTCCAGTTCCAAACAATATCACAAATATTTTAATCTACATTGCACATGACCTGTAAATTAATTTAATGTTACTTTTATTAATGTCAGCCATGTCATGAAGTCCAACAAAAAAAGTAGCTTCCTACTTCCATATCGTCTTAAAAATTATATCGAGCTCTACCAATACGTAAAACAAACAAAACATTACCTGGGCCACGGCACCGTTGATATTTGGGCCGAGCAGGAGTAATTTTAGAAATGACGCTGGTAGCACTAAACTCTTCAGTCTATGGTAAATCTGTCACCGCCAAGTGTTACGTATTCTTGCAAGTTGAAAAGGAAAATATAATATTTTTAAAGTCTGTACCTTTTTGAAGTCGGTGCGTTTTTCCGGCTTATTCTTGATCCTATCTAGCACCAACCTCAAAAAGGTTGGGACTTTAAAGATAGTGTAATTTTTCAAATAATTTTATTATTACTTAATTTCTAGTGCAGATTGTACCATCATAATATGATAGAACCAAAGAAAGACCAGTGTTTGACGTGCTCTAAATACAAGAAGGCCACAACGGAAGAACAACTTAAAATTGAAAAAGAGTATGATGATCACTTGGCACGGAAGGAAGCTTGCAACCTTGAAAAATAAAGATAAAGAAAGAGCCATAAAAGAGAAAAGTTTTTACTGTCTTACTTTTGATCTTCAAGCGGTATTAGAGATTCCTAAAGATTTCTAGTGGGGCAGCTATATTACATCAGAAAATTATGTGTCTAAAATCTCTGTTTTTATGAAACTGCTCTGCCTTATAATGCTTATTGTTTTGCATGGTCTAAAGTAAACCGAAACGCGGAAGCTCTGAGATTGGAAGTATTCTAAATCACTACCTATCAGAATGTATGTCGCATGATGTGTCAGAAGATTGTTTTTATTCAGACACATGCGGTGGACAGAACAGGAACCAGTTTGTTGGAGCCTTACTGCTTTTTGCCGTTCAAAACATAGAGCACTTAGAACCAATTGATCACAAGGTTTTTGAGTCTAGACATAGCTACATGGAAGTAGATAGTATGTAGATTAGCATCAAGTCTTTCAAAAAGAATTAAAAAATTTACAGCATGCGATTTCTTTTCCATTTTTAAACGAGCTAGAGCTGTTAAAACTGGCGCAGTTGATGGCGTCAAACACATAAAACAGCCATACAAACCAGAGAGTCTAAGTACAATCATTTCTATGATCTCAAGAAATTAACCGAGGAAACGATCACTAATCAGTCAAAAGACTGCAATGGACAACCAGTCAAGTGGTTGAAAATAAAGAGAATGAAATACCTCAAGTCAGAACCATCTACAATGTTTTTTAACTATGACATGTCAGAAGAATTTATTTCCATCGATGTCTCGGGAAGAAACCAGACTGCAAGTAACAGACCAAAAAGGCACAGGGACAAGGAACAATCGCATGAAGCAAGCCAAGTTATTCTTAAAAATCTTTATTCTAAGACTTTACCTATAACAAACGCAAATAAAAAGATCTCTTGGCGCTTTGTGATAAAGGGCTTATCCCTGACGAGTTCCATGGGTGGTTTTCGTTTTTGCCTGCCACCGATGAGCCAGACCGTTAACCTGAAGCTACAGTTGACGAAGATTCTTCGGAAGAGTGAGACCGGATACTTTATTATTTCTGAGGTATTCTTTATTGGTTTTAGCGTTTTATGATGATGTTTTATTATGTTTCTTACAATATTTTGATTAATGTGACATCAAAATGAAGTCTCATACACCCACTTGCAGGAAGCTCCATTAAAGTTAATGCTTTATTAAGTCTATTGCTGTCACTTTTCGTTGTCAAGAAATAAAAAGTGACAGCAATAGATTTAATGAAGCATTAACTTTAATGGAGCTTCCTGCAATTGGGTGTAAATCATTTATTTAATTTGTAACAGCTTCTTAAGCTGGTGGAACTTATTACTATGGATAATCATGATGGCAAGTACAACATTCTTAGATCTTTAGAAACTTACAAGTAAAATCTGGTAAATGCAGTAGTTTTTTCGATACTTCCATAAATTTATTTCCCATGCATTTTTTTATGTCAGCGCCTACTTTTATTATAAGTATGTACTTTTCATAAAAACTATAAAAAAAATGTGAAATACAGGTTTGATTTCACATATTTCAATTACAGGTAAAACCAGTTAAGCACACTGCTTCGATCAATATAATTATATTTTTTGTTAATTCTCATCAAATAAATTCTGCTTAAAATATACACAACGATAGATAATATATTACCAATAATATTTCATATAACATTCTACAATAATCGTCAAAAATCTATTTTAACTTTCAAATCTTATTATCTCGTTTCCACAAAATGTGCACTTAACATATTTTACCAGTAAGCAGACGATATACTCATATCTCAAAAATAATTATACCGATTTTGATGAAACTTGGACTGCTCCATAAGTTGAAATACACCTAAGGGCTAACAATTATTGTCTAATTTTAACATCAATCGCAATCGCTTTCAATTTGACGTTTGAAAGATATTCACGAACTTCACACCACATATTTTTGACATTTGATTGCGATTGCGATCGCGACGTGTTTTGAAAGATATTGAATGAACGATATCGTTAATTTTAGGTAGATTTGGTGTTCAGTACACCCCTGCCTAGACCCGCGGAACCGGCATAGCGCAGTGGAAGCGTATCACTAAGAGAGACTCCGGACAAAACTTGGTTTCAGCCGGGATGTAACTGAACAATTGAACTGCGATACACAGCGACTTAATGTGAATTAAGGTGATTTTACATACGGGTCTGTGGTGTCGAAAGTCTCCTGGGCAGCGGAAGGAGGGGGCCCCCCCTGGTAGTTCCTTCTTCTTCTGCAGACCTTACCAATTCGTCACCTTACTCACAAAACAAATACCACACAGGGTCCCAAGACACTGGGCACCCCAACAATACACAACGACACACGCGGGGCTTGTTTATTAATATTTATTGTCCCGACAACAACGCGTGTGGTGGTACTCTTTATTTCAAAACGCCGCGACCGGGCCACTCGTCAAGATGGCGTCTAAATCTTGGTCGTACAAAACGGGATCAAAAGGATAATTCAGGATTCAATTCAAGCTCGATATGCCAGGCACATTCAACGCGAGCGTTTTTCCACAATTCAGCAAAAATTAATCCGACATTTTTCTACAAGAATTCCAATCAAGATAAGGAACTGTCAACTTCAAGTGACAGCTAATGTCAATTTGACGTGACATTAGAGATGCGTTCAGAAATGTCGATCTTTTCCGAACATCCCCCCGCCCCGGACCGTTAAGAACGGTACGTCAATCTACGGGTAATCGGGAGAGCCCACTAACTGCTCTCTTCAAAACCGAATCTCGAACCAAAACCTCAGCAAAACGAGGAACTCCGTCAGTTCCGGGGTAGAGTTTAACAATGCGCCCCCTTCGCCAACCTAGGGGCGGCAGGTTAGCATCCTTAATCAACACGAGGTCGCCAGTCTGGGGTGGGGAGGTTTTATCTGTCCACTTCACGCGCTGTTGTAGGATATGCAAATACTCCATCGACCAACGTGCCCAGAAGTTTTGGGACATCTGTCTCAAAAGTTGGTATCGCGACAAACGATGGGATCCTACATCCTGAATCGGATATTCAGGCAAAGCCAAAAGGGGCTGTCCGATCAAGAAATGACCTGGGGTCAACGCTTCCAGGTCATTCGGGTCCGAAGACAACGGGCACAAGGGTCGCGAGTTGAGGACGGCCTCAATTTTACAAAATACCGTATCAAGTTCCTCAAACGTGAGAATAGTTTCTCCAATCACGCGACGCAAGTGTGTCTTGGCAGCCTTTACACAAGCTTCAAAAATTCCTCCCCAGGTCGGACAAGCTGGAGGGCTAAACTTCCAGATTATCCCACGCCGGGAGAGGGTGGTTCCAATGTCTATTTTATTATCAACAAAAAACTTAACTACTTCCTTAAGATAATTACACGTTCCCTTATAATTAGTACCACAATCGGAACGTATCAATGTCGGCAGTCCTCTACGGGAAACAAATCTGCTCAAGGCGGCGACAAAGGCTTCGGTAGACAATTCCGAGACAATTTCCAAATGGACAGCCTTGGTGGACAAACACACAAACACGCACAAGTACGCCTTATAGGTTTTAGCATTACGCAGTCTCGAAGCCTTTACAGTAAAGGGACCGGCGAAGTCGGTGGCGACTCCGGCAAAAGCTCTACATTCCGTGACGCGATCAGCAGGCAAATCACCCATCTGGGGCTGCATGGTCGCGGCCTTCAATCGATAACAAGGCAGGCAACGGAAAACCACAGTGCGAATGGCTCGACGAGCAGACAAAATCCAAAATTCACGCTGCAAAATGGCCAACAAAACATTACAGCCAGCATGTTGTGCATTCACATGGCGATCTGTTATTATCAGTGAGTCAAATGTCCGGCTTTAGGTAACAAAAGGGGGTGACGAGCTCCATACGGCAGGTTCGCATTTCGAAGTTTTCCGCCGACTCGCAAAAGCCCACTCTCGTCCAGGAAGGGATTCAATCGCGATACCGCGCCCTTCAACTTGCGACGGCCTAAACGCAAAATTTCAATCTCGGACTCAAAACTATCAGCTTGTACTCTCCGGACCCAAAACAAGAGCGCGTCCCTACGCTCGTCCGGAGTGAGAACCGACGAATCACGCCTCGCGCGTGGGTTTCTGCAATTGTACACAAAACGTCTGATCCAAGCGGTAACACCAAGCAGCTTCTGTAAGGAGCTGTACCGATCCAACAACAAATCCTTTTCCCCGGCGGGGTTAGTCTCCAGGACGCATGCCCGCATATCAGGAACGGCTACGTTCGACAACGCTGGAGAGGGCGGCCACTCCGACTCAGGCCGCATCAACCACTGTGGGCCCCACCAGAGGGGGTGGTTAATTAGGGTTGGGGCTACACAACCCCGAGACGCACAATCCGCGGGATTCATGGTTCCCGGCACGTGTCTCCAAATCAACTCGATGTCGGAATTACAAATCTGCGACACTCGATTGGCCACAAACACGTCCAAGGTGTGCGCCGGAGCCTTCAACCAACAAAGGACGACCTGACTGTCCGTCCAAGCATAAACCCCTTGTATCTTAATAGATCGACCTAATGTGAGCCATACGTGGTTCAACAAACGCATTAGGAGGGCAGCTCCACACAATTCCAACCTCGGGATCGTATGACGAGTCCGAAGGGGAGCGACTTTGCTTTTCGCTATCACCAGATGCACAGCAACAACTCCGTCAACAGTAACGGTGCGGAGGTACACGGCCGCAGCAAATCCACGTTCGGAGGCATCGGAAAAGCCGTGAAGAGTAACTTTACAATTTTCAGAAGGGAGGAATAGCCTCGGCAAATGCACTTCATTAATCTCGGGGAGGGATGAAACGAAGCTCGACCAATCTCGGAGTAACTCGTCCGAGAGGGGTTCATCCCACGACACACCCGAAGCCCATAACCGTTGCCAGAAACACTTGGCCATAAACAGCACGGGGCAAATCCACCCATTGGGGTCAAAGGTACGTGCGACAGTAGACAATACTAAACGCTTGGTCCAGACTTTCGGTGGTCGTAAATCCACACAATAAGTGAACGTGTCAGAGACCGGTTTGTACTGTACGCCAAGGACGGTCACCACATGGGGATTATCAACATTTTCGAATAGGTGGGGGTCCTGCTGGTGCTCTTCGGGCAAACCTACCAGTACATCAGGCGAGTTGGATATCCATTTCCTCAACTCGTAACCTCCCGACTTCAAAAGGGCGGTGAGTTCGTCTCTCAGGACAATCGCCTCTGAGACAGATGAGGCGCCCGTGCAAATGTCATCCACATAGACGTCACTGGCCAAAATGGCGGAGGCGCAAAGGGTATCTCAAGCGCTCCTTCTCGGCCAACTCCAACAAAGAACGAATCGCAACAAACGGGCTCGAAGCCAAACCGTACGTATTCGTATTCAATTCATAAATCAACAAGGGGTCCCTAGGACTCTCTCTCCACAAAATCAATTGGTACCTCCTATCCTCTGGATGGATGACCGTTTGTCTGAACATCATCCGGATGTCAGTCATAAATACAATTTGGTGCCGCCGGAAGTTGGTCAAAATGTCTGAGATCTCCGTGTGCAGCTTGGGACCTACATGCAGACACTGGTTCAAGGACGCTCCAGTAGAGGTGGGAGCCGAACCGTCGAAAGACCACCCGAATCTTTCCGGATTTCAAAACGGCGTGGTGCGGCAAAAAGAAGTGCTCAACGGAGCGCCAATCCAAATCGCTCACGGACATGTGCCCTAACTCCTCATACTCCCGCATGAATTCAACATACTTCTGGCGGAAGACCGGATCCTTGCTCATGCGACGCTCCATCGCCACTAGCCTACGTTCCGCTAGCGGTCGGGATTCGCCCAGAGGAGGTCGGCCGGCACGAAAGGGGAGACGGGTGACCAAACGACCAGAGCGGAGGCGACCAGTGTTATTCTGGTAATACAACTCGCATTCATCCGCTACTGGGTCGACCCGCGGGGCTGGTGGAGGTTCCTCAACCTCCCAAAACTTCTGCACCACTTCGGAGAGAGACACATTAAAAACAAGATCGCGATCCTCATCAAGGGAATCCAAAACGCGGCGAGCAGGGCCCATCACAACTGTACCGAGTGTCGTCTGCAGAGCTACCAAGCCATCTGGCTGCAAAACTCGCTTCCCCGTCAACAAAACTCGCCCCAGGACATCGGCTCCAAGGAGAGCATCAATCGGGCCTGGGCGGAAGAAATTTGGATCGGCGAGTGGGGAATCAGACACCAAAGACAACATACTCGGTCCCAAGTCAACTGAAGGTTGACGGCCAACAACTGTGTCCAACACAATCGCCGAGGTCTTAATGCCTGGCGTGGACTTATTACGTGATGTAAATGTGAAGTCAACATGCCCTAACAACCCGGGGACTTTCACATCGCCAACACCTCTCACGCCTTCCGTGTGGGGGTGCACCTTGAGGCCCAACCGCCTAACTAACCAAGATGACACAACACACCCCTGAGCACCGGAATCCAACAAGGCGCGAACTTCCACAAGGTCGCCATTCAATCCCCTGACAAGCACAGAGGCCGTGGGCAACAAAACGGTCTCTGGAGGGGTGGCTACAATCGACCGTAAACACGTTGATTGCTAGTATGTGGGGTCCCCAGACGTCCCCCCATGGTAAGGGGGTCGCTCATAGCGATCCAGTGGGTCCCATTCTCCCACATACTGCCTACGTCCAATTCGCCCGGTATCAGGCGGGTTATATCTCCCGGCCCCTTGAAGACGGGGCGGGCGCCGCTCCAAACGCGGGTATTCGGCGAGCGGCGGCGAGAATCGGTGCCTAGCACCCACCGTGTACGTCGCCCCATAGTCGCGGGGGCACGGTGACCGATTTTCAGAAGGGGGGTCCCGGGGACCCCCGGCTGTGCGAGGCTCAACACGTTGCGGGGGGCTTCTACGACCTCCACCAACGCTCGCAAAATCGAACCCCCTAGTTGGGGACCGATTTCCCATGGGGGGGTCCGTGGGACCCCCGCCCGTGCGAGGCTCAAAACGTCGCGGGGGGCCTCTACGACCTCCGGCAACGCTCGCATAACTCATCCCCATCCTTGGGGATCGGTTTCCCATGGGGGGGTCCCTGGGACCCCCGCCCGTTTGAGGCTCCAAACGTGGCGGAGAGCGTCTGGGGCCACTCTGGTGGCCACTAGAACTGCTGCGGTATGCAAACACCGCGGGGGGTCCGAGACCCCCACCCATACGAGGGGATCCTGCAGCGACGCGCTGCGGCGCTCCGCCGCCCTCTGGGCTGTTCATGCAGAGGAGGGGATGGTGGTTGCCCTTACAAAAGCGGCATGGGTGCGCTTGGGTACATTCGCGCTGCATGTGCAGGCCCAAGCACGAGTAGCACCATGTCCGTTGTCGCGCGATCGCTCGACGGCCTTGGACGCGCTGGTCGAGGAACTTATCACAACAGGTCGTGCTGTGACCCGGTTCCCGACAGTACAAGCAGCGGGCGGTCTCCTGGACGGCGGCATAGCGGCCGGGCGCGCGAGGGGCCATACGCCCCCTACGGGGGGGTCCGGTGGGGGACCTACTCTGTGGCACAGGTCGTTCGGGTCCCATAGGACCGGCCAGAGAGGAATTATCTGCCAGTCTACTCTCTCCTTCCAGGAACGTCAAGAGGTCCGAGAAGGGTGGCAGATAAGTCGCACTATCCCCACCATACTGCTGCTCAAAACGGACCTTAACAGAGTCCGGCAACTTTCCCAGGACAATGTGCAGTAACAAAAACGACCACTGCTCCACTGGGAGTTTTAAGTTTTTTAATGCGTTGTAGGCAACCAACAGCGGATTCAACAAAGCCACTCTCAAGTGCATCACGCTGGCAACGCGGGGTAAATTCAAAATGGCGGCAACATGGTTGTCCGCCAGACGTCGTACGTTCTGGTACCGACGGGCAATCAAATCCCTAGCAATAGGGTAGTTTTCATCCGAGGGGGCCAAATGTTGAACCGATTCAAGGGCCTCCCCTTCCAACACGGATAACAAGTAAGCCAACTTCTGGCCCTGGGTCAAATCATCCCGGGCATGTACGAGACTATCAAAAATATTAATAAAGCCCTCCCAGTCCTCTAGACGACCAGCAAAACGCCTTAAATCTAAGGGGGCCAATCTAGCAAATAGAGGGGGCATACTCTTAGATGTGACCGGGGACGGGCTCGGTTCATTCTCTCTTGCCACTTGCAAAGGTCGAGCCACCTGGGTAATTCTGTCCGCAAAATCATAACACTGGTCCACATCCAAACCGACTTCTTGTCGCATTTCCACATCGGCCTCAACAGTCTTTTCCAAAAATAAGGCATACTGTTCATCAACAACAGCCAAACGTATGGGCAGATCTACGTATCTGTTCAACAAGGCCTCCGTCCTATCCGGTCGATCCAACAATGCAACCGCAGAAGCTAACCACCGTAACTCAGAACGTATTTTGGCTTTAGCAGAGGAGGCCGTCATTGTAACGTCACAAATTTATCAACAAAAACAACAAATTCAAAATATTCACTATAACACAAAATCTCCAATATTTGGAGGTTATTAATAACCACAAAATTCCAATATTACAACAACAAAGTATTTATAATGACACAAACTCTTAAATATTTGGAGGTTATCAGAAAACAACAAAACTCAAGTATATAATTATAACTCTAACTCTCAAGAGGTTATAACTTAGACACAAACTAACTTTGACTTTATAAGTCAAAAGTTATTCAGTTCAAACAAATCACTGACTATTGAAATTCACTTGGATATCAACATACAACAAGTTAATTTTAATTATTTCAAAGCACAAGTTTCAATAAGTTTCAATGTGTAAATAATGTCTTAAATCATTTAAGTTTCACTAAGTATTGAGTGCAAACTTATTAAGTACCCAAGCCTTTTTAGGACAACTTTTTATTAGCTATTATTTAGCAACAACTTGTCAATATTCACAACTCAAATTTGCTAACAAAACTAAATAATAATTATTATGAACAAAGAAAGGCATCTGTTTACATTTTGGAACTTCAATACATGACAATTAATTACAAGACATGGAACCAATAACAAAAGGAATGCCCTTTACTTTTCAAATGCAAGTTAATTACCATTTACAAGTACAAATTAATCCAGTCCGGACCAGATGGTCATCAAAACGGCACTGATTAATAGACAAAGTTTTGGCGTGGGCCTCTCAGGCCTTCAAACTACGCTCTGCTACCAAGCAATGTTCAGTACACCCCTGCCTAGACCCGCGGAACCGGCATAGCGCAGTGGAAGCGTATCACTAAGAGAGACTCCGGACAAAACTTGGTTTCAGCCGGGATGTAACTGAACAATTGAACTGCGATACACAGCGACTTAATGTGAATTAAGGTGATTTTACATACGGGTCTGTGGTGTCGAAAGTCTCCTGGGCAGCGGAAGGAGGGGGCCCCCCCTGGTAGTTCCTTCTTCTTCTGCAGACCTTACCAATTCGTCACCTTACTCACAAAACAAATACCACACAGGGTCCCAAGACACTGGGCACCCCAACAATACACAATGACACACGCGGGGCTTGTTTATTAATATTTATTGTCCCGACAACAACGCGTGTGGTGGTACTCTTTATTTCAAAACGCCGCGACCGGGCCACTCGTCAAGATGGCGTCTAAATCTTGGTCGTACAAAACGGGATCAAAAGGATAATTCAGGATTCAATTCTAGCTCGATATGCCAGGCACATTCAACGCGAGCGTTTTTCCACAATTCAGCAAAAATTAATCCGACATTTTTCTACAAGAATTCCAATCAAGATAAGGAACTGTCAACTTCAAGTGACAGCTAATGTCAATTTGACGTGACATTAGAGATGCGTTCAGAAATGTCGATCTTTTCCGAACATTTGGAATTGTCTAAGCAAAGTGACAACCGTAAAATCTTTGACAGCTATTGAGAAGTGTCAAACGAAAGATTTCAATGGTAACTGCAATCTTTCAACGAATTTAAGTAAGTTTTGATTATGTTCCTAATTTATTATTAAATTTTAGTAATTATTGATATTTTAAACTCACCAACGCTTTTAATAGGGAAGATGCAATTTTAATATTTATGAAAGTTTTATGATTAAAATGTTAAAAAAACATAAATGAAGGGCTACTGCAACGTTTTTATTTTACATTTATGTTGATTTTTATTAATATTACAAATTAAAAATTACGTGAAACGGAACGCATTTCAAAACACCAATCAGCGTTTAGTGACGTCACTCCTGTTATGAAGACTTATTCGAGGTTATGATAAGGTTAGAAAAGTGAATAAATTATTGTGAATTTAATTACGTTTTTTTATAAAAATGGAAGTTGGGTTTGTCAAAGCAGACTCCAGAAATTTACCTAGAGTTACTGTCGACATGGTTGTCACATTTTTTGTCGAAAGTGCAGAGTTTTCTAGTGTAGAAATGAAAGGGACTAAATTATTACGGTATGTATAAATCATAGTTGTTGTTGTTAACTTGTATTTTATTCAGCGGCTTCTACACATAGCAGTTATTTCAGCTCAACAAGAGAATCTTATGGCGATATCGGCTATCGGCTATCGCAATCGGCTATGCTCAAATTAAAAGAGATGGAGAATTATGTACAGTAAAAAGTCGAGTTACTCCAGAGCATAAAATACGTAATAAAGAAGGTTATCGTGTTACGGCTGTTATAAACGAATCGCAAAGCTTGTTTCAGTCCTGCCAATGTGAAGATTGTGCAGCTTCTGAAGGTAAAGAATAAAGTTCGTTTTTAAATAATTGAAATATTATGTGATATGGATTATTATGACTAAAATTTATTTCCAGGTGGGTGTAAGCATGCTGCTGCACTATTGCTATGGTTGCACAGAAGATCTGAGGAGCCTGCGATTACATCCGTTTCATGTTATTGGAAGAAATCTAAATTATCTACATGTGCATCTGGAAAATCTTTTATAAAAGCCAAAGAAATGGGTCATATTTCAGTCACTAACATTTTCTCTCAAGTAAGTAGTTTTTTATTCTTTTTATTTAAAGAAATTATTAAATGTGTGTTACAATAATAACTGCATATTTTTAGGTGGACATTTTAAATGAATTTCTAGAAGCTGTCAATAAAAAAGATTGTCGAGCAAGTATTCTTCGCTACTTCCAAGAAGACCAACAAACTACAAGCATACATAAACTGTGTTCAAGCTTGGCTGGAAAGTTGGACGATCCACAATCATTTCTTGAAATATTATCAAAGCAAATGACTACTCATAATATTAATATGATTTTTTCCACCACCAAACATCAAAGTGATTCACCATTATGGTTTGAGTTGAGGTAAGTAGTAAGGCTTCTACCTAAGTTTTGTTTATTGTAGGTATTTATCACAAAAAAGTAACATGAATCTCTAGAAGTATTTGCAGAAATATGTAAAAAAAGAAGTTAAATTTGGACAAACATGTGCGTCAAGTTAGCAGCCTCACAACAGAATTAGATGGTTTTGATTATGTCAAAAAATACTGTATAAATAGTGTTAAATAGTGATGTATATTAAATAAATAGTGTAACTTTGATTCAAAAGATATTTGAGTATCTTAGTGAGGCTGCTAACTTAACGTCAAGTTAGCAGTCACCTCAAGAAATACAGTTCGTATCAATGTGATTTATATGTCAAAAAATACTGTATAAATAGTGTATCGTAAACGCAAAATTTCAAAAGTAGTGCTTTAATACAAGCCGAGATATTAGGGTCTCTAAGTGGGCTGCTAACTTGACGTTTCTTGCGATGGAGATTCCAGGGAAACAGGTACAAGTTTTAAATAAATAAATACTTGAAAAAATACTGTGTGAAATAGTGAATCTTAGGATATAAATAAAAAAAGAATTCTTCTTTGCTATTTTCAAAAAATCTAATGTAAACTTCTACATAATAATCTGAATATATGCTGACGATCAATGTTGAACTTTGCTCCTTAGTAATAAGGTTCAAACTTTATTTCAATCGTGAAGTGCGTACTATCGAGCAAAAAAGTGAAATATATATTTTTGATTGTGTCAATATACGTATAATATATACGTATAATCGGTTTAATGCTATTGATTCGGTATTTAAACAAATATATTTCTACCCACTTTTTAACCGACTTCAAAAAAAGAGGAGGTTCTCAAGTCGACAGTATTTTTTTATGTATGTTTTACCATAACTTCGCCAGTTGTTAACCGATTTTAATAATTCTTTTTTTATCTGAAAGAAAATAGGTAGGTAGTTTATGTGTGGTATCATGAAAAAGTTAAAGTAGTCAGTTCAGTAGTTTTTTCACAATCCTGAAAAAACACATAGTTTTTGACTGGTAGTTCCTGCTTTACACGTCAATATCTTCGCGAACTATTGACCAATTTCAATGATTATTTTTTATTCGAAAGAGTAAACTCCTGAGGTAGTCACATTGTTACCAAGTTAGGATCTGATGGTGGAATCCAGGGGAAATCGAGGAAAACCCGTAAATTTTATGGTAATTTACGTATTTTAAAGATTTTCTAAAGTTTTTTAAGTATTTGCATCTGGTAGTCATCATCACATGCTGATGAGCTGGTGATGGAAGGTACAACTCCTCAAATGTCGTTGATATGTAAAGATTTTTAGTTGTATTCTTTCAGGTTATTTAGATTAGATCGTTCTTTCATAAATAATAAATAATAAATAATAAATAATAAATAATAAATAATAAATAATAAATAATAAATAATAAATAATAAATAATAAATAATAAATAATAAATAATAAATAATAAATAATAAATAATAAATAATAAATAATAAATAATAAATAATAAATAATAAATAATAAATAATAAATAATAAATAATAAATAATAAATAATAAATAATAAATAATAAATAATAAATAATAAATAATAAATAATAAATAATAAATAATAAATAATAAATAATAAATAATAAATAATAAATAATCCCCCTTCCCCCTCGGACGCTACACGGAACGGACGTGTCTCGTATTTCTCCAAATAATAAAATAAAATTAAAATATTCTTCCATCGTAAAATTCGAGAGAGGACTAGGCGCTCATAACTTCAAGAAGCTATACTGCTGCGTGCGACGGAGAACTAGCTGAGCAAGGGAGAAAGCTACTGCGCGTCAGTTCATCGCATGCGGTACGTACGGCACAACTACTAACCAATCTGCACGTCTCCCTAAACCGCTGCATGTGCAAGCGCCCCCCTGTCTGACCGCGCCTACGAGCCCCTCCCCACCTCACTCACCCGCTGCCGACGGCTACATTTAGGCCTACAAATCACCGATGTCCGTGCATCATTCGCCACCCAGCTCGCAAAACGATTTAAATGCCCTAGATGTATCGAAATCTAGCTCGATACACTACAAATCTGACTCCGCCTTAAATGTACCTATCTTTTCCACGCAAGAAGACAATTATTTTAATATAACAAAGCGCCAAAAGCGTACCTTTGACGATACCAGCGAGGCAACAAACGTCTAGTATGTCTGAAATAACAGCGCTATTTAATAGTAAGTTTGATCTCCTAAATAATGCAATGCTTACTATCATGTCTCAAAACCAGGAGATTAAACAAACTATCGAAGATATGTCCACTAAACATGAGCAACTGATTACTAAGCTATCTATTCTTGAACAAGAAAATGCTTTATATAAGGAAAAAGTGGCTATTTTGGAAACAAAGTTAGATACCTTAGAAAGACACACACGTTGTACGACCTTGGAGATCCGTAACATTCCCAAACAAAAAGAGGAAACCAAGACGAATCTCGTTGCTATCATAAAACAGCTGGGATTACAGTTAGACGCTGAAAAACCAATAAATGAGTCAGATATCCGGGATGTTGCCCGCACTAAAACGTGAGTCCGTTATCGTCGACTTTACTACTTCAGCAATGAAAGATAATTTAATTCTTCATTACAAGTCGTTTAATAGGAGGCAACGGAAAGAAAAAGAACTTTATTTAACTCTGAACTCCTTAAACTACCCGGCACGGCTCGTCCTATTTTTGTGTCTGAGTTTTTAACTACAAAGCCAGACGACTGTTCTACCTAGCGCGAGCTAACGTCAGGAACAAAAATTAGCTGCCGCCTGGACGTCCTTCGGGAAGATATACATTAAAAAGGATGAAGGCTCGCCACCAACCCGTGTTGATAATGAAGAGGAACTACCAAAACTGGAGCTCTGACTAGTTGTTAAGCTTTGTTTTTTTCTTTTTGTATTTTATATTACCTATCTTTTCGCACTAATTTTAATGCATGATAAAATTACTTTGCAACTGTGTTTAATTGTTTCCTTTAATAAATTGAGCTGCTGCAAAACCAAAGTACTCACCAGCTACACATATTTGGTTTTCTACATACACCGCATATACAATCTTCACGCACACTACATACATACACACATTATAATACATTCACTTAACCTCACACCATCACTCTTTACTCTCACAAAACTCAACAAATATTGCACCCTTCACAATTACACCACCACATCTTACATGCAAGACAAAACAAATATACACACAACATACTTATTCAAACAATATGCTATATATCAGGTATGGATCCAGTCTTGAGTTTGCTACTTTCTCTTATTAAAATATGTCACACATATAATATGTCACGTACAGTACGTGACATCCATTTATCTACCACTAAATACCGTTACTAATTCTAAATGAATAACATTGAAGTAGTAAACCGAGACCTGGACTCATTGAGTATAGCACAAGTAATAAGCTGCGACGCGGATGAGATTAAACAACACATTCCGTCTAACTCGCGAACATTGAACGTAATCTGTGAAAATATACGTAGTATTAACTGTAACATGCCCAGCTTTACTACCTTGCTACAGAGATCTAAAATCGATTGGGATTTGATTATCTTGACTGAGTGCTGGCTTCCGTCGGCTAAGTACATACCTGAATTAGATAACTACAAGCACGCGGCAACTACTACGAATCGAACCCAGAACGAGGGAGTGGTGGTTTACTTTAAGAAATCACTGAATGTTACGATTGAGGAGCCACTAATTGATGACGCCAACTGTCTTATAATTAAATTAGGCAATGAACACTGTATTGTTAGTATATATAGACCACCAAGCTACACAGATACTACCGCCTTCACTCAGTCAATTAATTCAATTCTTACTAAGCTAAAAAAATTCAATAACATCATGCTTTGTGGTGATATTAATATCGATATCCATCCATTAGGAAGTGACAGGCGCTCACACGACTATCTAAATTTACTAGCCAGCCACTCCATGCTACCCGGTTATACAATTCCTACCCGCCTTAACGCTTGCCTTGATCACTTCCTTCTTAAAACTAAGCATGAAGCTAAATGTTTTGTATTGCACTCCTCTATCACTGACCATTATTGCACAGCACTCAGCCTCACACTAAAGTCCAAATTAATGATGAATTCTACTGTCATCCAACGTATAGACTTCGAAAAACTAGACAAAATTATGCCTAGTATAAATTTCGATCTGGTTCTCAATCACCATGACGCCAACGAAGCCACTGACCTATTTGTCTCCGGTCTAACTAACCTAATCAAAGACTGTACTAAACAACTAAAAACCCCTAAAAGGAAAGTCATAATCAAGCCCTGGATAACTGCTGGTTTACTACGTTGCATGAGAAACAGGGACAATTTACTTAGGAAAACCAAAAAAGATCCTAATAATGAAGTACTTAAATCCACATATAAGCGCTACCGTAATTTCTGCAACGCAACTCTTAAAAAAGCCAAAAGGTTATATGACAGGCAGGAAATTTCCAGGACACAAGATGATAAAAGACAACTCTGGCAAGTCATTAGGAATATAAGTGGATCCAATAGTACTATCGATCACTCCCCCTCACTCGTCTCCTTACAGAATCCTCAACAGAGCCTTAACGACATCAACAACTACTTTGCCAATGTCGGTAAAAGCTTGGCAGAGAAGATCTCCACCTGTAACGACAATTCGTGCCACTGTAACACCCAAGCCTCACCGTCACCTTCTGGTTCCTTCGTCATGTCGCCCACTGACGAGACCGAGGTGATGCAGATCATAAACAACCTTAAAGACCATTGTGCAGTAGGAATAGATCTTATATCAACCAAGGTTATTAAACGCTATGCTCAGATACTAGTCCCATCTATAACACACTTATGTAATCTGGCAATATCAGATGGAGTGTTTCCCTCGGCGTTTAAAATAGGTAAAATCAAACCTATCTACAAGCAAGGGGATAAAGACCGTGTTGATAATTATAGGCCGATCACAATTCTTTCCACTCTCTCCAAGATATTAGAGCGTATAATGAACTCTAGACTTGTAAAGTTCTTGGAATCCAACCGCATCCTTTCACCATCTCAATACGGCTTCCGTAAAGGTAGATCCACGAATGATGCAGTTCAAGATCTAATTCAATCTGTGGTCTCCTGCTTGGACGAGAAAAGGAAATGTGTTGTACTTTTCCTCGATTTAGCCAAAGCATTTGACACGATTTCCATACCCCGGCTACTCACTAGATTGGAAGGTTATGGTATCAGAGGTCTCCCGCTCAAGTTGTTGGCTGACTACCTTTCTGATAGAACACACAGAGTCAAGATTGACCAGTGGGTTAGTGAAGAGTCACATACCACTTACGGTGTACCACAAGGCAGCATCCTCGGGCCTACACTATTCCTAACCTACATAAATGAGCTATGTCAGCTTCGAATAGGTGGGGGACAAATTTTCACTTTTGCCGACGATACGGCACTCTTTTTTCATGGAGACTCTTGGGCTGATGCATTCAAGCTGGCGCAGAGAGGTCTGGATATTGTGGGTAAGTGGCTGAAGTGCAATGTCCTCACACTAAACGTCTCAAAAACTAAGTACGTGGCGTTTGCAATAAGATCCAGCCAACTTCCTGCGGCAGACTACCAAATCATTGCCCATGAGTGTGGTACTCAGCCTGCCACATATTCTTGTGTATGTCCTCCACTTGAGCGTTCGGACTGCATCAGGTATCTTGGTGTCTTACTCGACCAAACTCTCACCTTCAAATTCCATCTGGACCTCTTAGCATCTAGGCTACGAAAATTAATATATATCTTCAGCAGACTAAAAAATGTTGCCAACCGTAAAATAATAAAGACCGTTTACTATGCGTTATGTCACTCCCTCTTGGAATACTGCATCACTACCTGGGGTGGTGCCGCTAAAACTCACCTTCTTGCAGTGGAAAGAGCCCAGCGTGTTCTATTAAAAGTAGCCGCTGGCCTCCCTTATCTTTTCCCCACGACTGAACTATATAGGGTCTGGAACATCCACTCGGTAAGACAAGCATACATCCTAAGGACCATACTCCAAAAACACTCTCAGCTACCATACGATCCCAAACTGGAGGACAAAAGAAGAAATAATAAAGTCTGCACTGTTCCTGCACAGCACACCTCTTTTGCACAAAAATTCTTCCAGTTTCAAGGCCCATTCCTATACAACAGGATTAATCATCTTCTTCATATTTATCCTCTCCTTAAATCACCCTGTAAACTCGCTGTCTCGAAATACCTGACTACACTTGACTATGACACTACTGAAAACTTACTTTGCCCTGTAACATAATATCCCATATTTGTTTCTCGTTTTCTACGCGCTTGCCGGACACGATGTCCTCCTGATTATTAGCTATTCTATGACGATGTCTCTCCGCTTCTATTTTCCGCAGATCGTTACATAATACACGTTTAACACACACAAACACATTCCTACACACACTCACTCACACATGCACACATAGTCACCATAAACACTCGTATACATAACACACTATAGCTCTTTATGCTAGCATTAATCATTTATTGTTTACTAGTTTATATCTTTTATTTTTTATTTTATTGTTCTACTTTGTTCAATACGTCCAGTCCATGTCTTCAAATCGACTAGAACGTACTTACCTACTGTTCTTGGGTGGGCCTGGCGACCTGTAACCCAGGTTTCTATTACAGAAACCTATTTCGGGCACCAGTCTCGCACAAATATGGTGTTACACTACCACCTAACTAGCACTAAGTATTTATATTAAGGACCCTATTTGTGACGAGAGAAATAAATCTATTTTTTTTAATTTATAATAAATAATAAATAATAAATAATAAATAATAAATAATAAATAATAAATAATAAATAATAAATAATAAATAATAAATAATAAATAATAAATAATAAATAATAAATAATAAATAATAAATAATAAATAATAAATAATAAATAATAAATAATAAATAATAAATAATAAATAATAAATAATAAATAATAAATAATAAATAATAAATAATAAATAATAAATAATAAATAATAAATAATAAATAATAAATAATAAATAATAAATAATAAATAATAAATAATAAACAATAAATAATAAATAATAAATAATAAATACTAAATAATAAATAACAAACAATAAATAATAACCAAAAAATACCAAAGTTTTGAAGTCTCCGGCATTTCAGAAGCGTCCCATCTTGCAGCTCTCAATTTATTTCTCCGTTTACGCTGTTTGCGTCGATTATGTAGCTTGTATATTTTGTTTGTTGATAATATACTAGCGGATTCTCGCGGTTTCATCCGCGTGGTACCTGAACGAATGTAGCTTTCTAATGATCAAAGAATTTTCTAAATCGGTCCAGTAGTTTCGGAGCCTATTCGATGAAAACAATTTAACAAACAAACAATCAAATCTTACCTCTTTATAATATTAGTACTTACTTATAGATAATTATATAATTTGTACCGCTTTAATTGTTTTCTGTTTCCCAACGGTTGACTGGCAAAAAATACTTTTAGTCTTAAGTCCGCCTTGTATATTACATTACCTATGTATTATGTACAAAAGTTTATTAAATAAAATAAAAAAGAAATAATAACAAATATGCTAGCCCCAAGCTTATTTTTCACATACAAAAGTTCCAGCTAATTGAACTTTTGTCCAACGACACTTGGATCGCTTATTTTGACGTTTAGTCGTTGAAATCCGATCAAAACAAAGGTCATCTAAATAGTAGAATACCTTCGAGTTATCGTTTTGAAACGATTGAAGGACGATTATTGTACCAGAATACACTTCGACGACACTTCGATAGAATCGCTGCCGCTCAAGTTCTATCGACAGTTGTGAATACGAATATGGTTTCAACGACTAAATTGCTACGATATCGTCACGGTTTATATTACGAGAATCGGGCTACTGGTCAAGGTCGCGGGAAGCCGCTGGATGCGGGCAGCGCAGGACCGATCGTTGTGGAGATCCTTGGGGGAGGCCTATGCCCAGCAGTGGGCGTCGTACGGCTGAAATGATGATGATACGATAGATTATGTATCATTTAAAATGACTGGAATAAAAAATTTGACAATATCAGTACGTCTAAAGAAAACTGTACACGACTGTACCTAAATTCGAATGTATGGTAGAAGTTAACATTAGATTTTTTGAAAATAGCAAAGAAGAATTCTTTTTTTATTTATATCATAAGATTCACTATTTCACACAGTAATTTTTCAAGTATTTATTTATTTAAAACTTGTACCTGTTTCCCTGGAATCTCCATCGCAAGAAACGTCAAGTTAGCAGCCCACTTAGAGACCCTAACATCTCGGCTTGTATTAAAGCACTACTTTTGAAATTTTGCGTTTACGATACACTATTTATACAGTATTTTTTGACATATAAATCACATTGATACGAACTGTATTTCTTGAGGTGACTGCCAACTTGACGTTAAGTTAGCAGCCTCACTAAGATACTCAAATATCTTTTGAATCAAAGTTACACTATTTATTTAATATACATCACTATTTAACACTATTTATACAGTATTTTTTGACATAATCAAAACCATCTAATTCTGTTGTGAGGCTGCTAACTTGACGCACATGGACAAACACACTATCATACCCACATAGCATAAACTTGATTTATATATTTACTATAAAAAACAGATTATTATTTTTTCTATGGTTACAGATACGGAAGAATTACTGGCTCAACTCTTTATGAAGCTGCTCAGTGTAGAACTAAAAATGGTTCCCTTCTGAACAAAATAATGGGAGAACATTCAAAATTTACTTCCATTGCGATGGATAGAGGGAAAAAAACTAGAAAAAGAAGTTCTTAAGGTAGTCAGTAAAAAAGAAAAGGTAACTCCATCACATAGTTTTTCTGTTGTTTGAATATCTATACTAATATTATAAAGAGGAAGCATTTGATTGTTTGTTTGTTTGTTTGCATCGAATAGGCTCAGAAACTACTGGACCGATTTAAAAAATTCTTTGACCATAAGAAAGATACATTCTTCCCGAGTGACATAGGCTATATTTTATCCCGATATTCCTATGGGAACGGGTACCACGAAGATTCGCTAGTGAAGAGGTATGACGCTTTACCGAGGCTAAGGTAATAAAAGAGATGTGACTTGTTCGGTGTCAAGATGTATATTGAGATAATAATATTGAGTACAATTAAAGATACATTATCTTAGTAAGCGATCTTATTCTAGATTGCTGAGAATGCTACGCGTGTGTTCCAATTTTCTGTAAATGCGCGATAATGCAAACATCTTGTTTGTGTAATATGTTGCAATCATACTTCATCTCCCCTGAAAAAGTGGAAGGATCATCCCCTCCCTGCAAAAAGGAACAGACTCGTAACATTGACTTTAACGAACTTAACCAAAATTTAATTACTTAAGTAAAATAAGTAAACAAAATTTAAACATTATCAACATAGCAAAGTTAAAACTATTTCATTTATTAAATCGTACTAATACAAAAACGTTTTACAATATAAACAATATACCTAATTAAAATTGTATCTAATTAAAATGGTATCGAATTGAAATGGTATTGAATTAAAACGGAAGCTTCACATTTTACACTTAATCATAACAATAACAAAGTGTTAAGTAACATGGTATGTAATTAAGTACCTATACTTATAATTACGTATCAAATAAAATAGTTATTTATTGAATGGTTTGGTATTATTCTTATGCACAATTATAGCTTTATTTTCTTTTAAAATTTCTACATTAGACGTCATATCTCTTAAAACTTTATAAGGGCCATTGTAAATACTATCTAATTTATTTCCTACTTGGTTCTTTAATAATAACAAATCGCCTAACTGATAGGTAACATTATTGCTAGTTTTATCATACAATAATTTTCTTTTCTCTTTAGATTGTATCAAGTTACGTCGTGCGTCGGATTGCGCTTGTTGTAAACGATACTTAAGTTCTCGGGGATAACTGTCATAGTTATATAAGGGGTCGATTTCTGATTGTAAATTATTTGGAAGGTTACAAATTTTTCCAAAAACTAATTCGAAAGGCGTATATTTAGTTTCACTATGCACTGTGGTATTAAAAGAAAAACACCAATATGGAATCCAGGTGCTCCAGTTATGTTTATAATTATTACACTGGATTCTCAGAAAAGCTCCTAGGGTTTTATGAGTATTTTCTAAAGCGCCTACAGTTTCGTGATGGTACGCCGTAGAATTTAATTTTTTAATATGTAATAGAGAACATGTTTCGGACATCACTGATGACATGAATTCGGTTCCCTGGTCAGTCAATATTTCTCTAGGAATACCATAACGTAAAATGAAATTATTGGTAAAAGATTGAGCAACTGTGACCGAGTCTTTACTAGGTAATGGATACGCTTCAACGAATTTGGTTAAATCGCATTGTAATGTCAATACATATTTATTATTATAGTCATCAACATCGAGTGGACCCATTATATCCAAACTAATTCTTTCGAATGATGAGTGGGCTGTTGATGTTATGGTTAAGGGCTGCTTAATATGTTTATTACTATGCTTATGATATTGACATTGATGGCAATTTTTAACAAAAAGTTTTACATCATTACTCAAACCTGGCCAAAAATAATATTGCTTAATGTTGTTCATCATTCTATTAACTCCTGCGTGTCCGCTGGTAGGTAATAGATGGAAATCATTTAGTATTACTCTTTTTTGTTCACTATCATATATTCTTAATATATTTTTTGTTATGAGAAAGCGCGGGGTAACAGAGTTAATTCTTTTTGTTGCTTGTACAAGACTTTTGATTTTACTCTCGTTACATTTTTCTTTAATAATAAGTACCTCATGTATGCCTATTTTTTGACATAATGACTCTAAGTCCCTCGCTAACACCTCTGGGGTAGATGACGATCGGGTACTCAGATATATCGCTGATTGCGAAGGTACGTAAACGTAACAACTTGCATTAGAAATAATGCTATCTTTAGACTTTGAATAATTGTCAAACTTTAATTGATTAAAACTTAATTCAGTTACGTCATCGGGTTTCTTGAGAAGTTCTACCGCAATAGGTTGATCAGGCCTAGTGCTGGTGGAGCTCTCTGAAGAAGAATCAGTGGGGGTTTTTAATTTTTTACTTTGTGCTCTAGTTAAAACTGATACTGTGTTTTGATGTAATGATTTTAAAGTAGAAGATGTAATAGGTATGCGACTCAATGCGTCTGCAGCTGCATTGTTTCGTCCTGGAACATACTCTATTTCAAAATCATACTCCTCTAGGAATAATCGGAATTTAGTAAGTCTGCTTGTTGGGTCTTTCAAGTTAAATAAATAAATTAACGGTTTGTGGTCTGTTATAATTTTAAATTTACGTCCATATAAATAAGGGCGAAAATGTCTCACAGACCAAACAATTGCTAAAAGTTCTAATTCTATGATGGGATATCTCGTCTCGGCGGGTTTCAGGTTTCTACTCGCATACGCGACTACTTGACCGTTCATGTTAGATAAAACAGATCCTAAACCTGTCTTACAAGCATCTGTTTGTAGCCGAAAGATGTTACTTTCTGAAAAATCTGGATAAGATAAAATAGGGGGTTGAATTAATGCTGATTTTAATTTTTCAAATGCCGTTTGACACTCTGATGACCATAGAAACTGTACATTCTTTTTTCTTAATTGATTTAAAGGATAAACAATGTTTGCAAAGTTCGGTATGAATCGTCTGTAGTAATTTGCAAACGCGACAAAACGATTGACATCGTCGCAGTTCATCGGCACTGGATAGTTTTGCATGGTTGCAATTTTACTTTCATCTGGTAAAATTCCATCAGAAGTTATTTTGTGTCCTAGATATATTATTTCGTTTCGCAAAAATTCACACTTCATAGGATTTAATTTTAAGTTAACTTTTCTAAATCTCTCTAGTATACTAATTAAGTTTTTATTGTGGTTTTCTATAGATTTCCCGAAAATTACGCAATCATCTAAATAAATAAAAGCCTTTTTATAATTTAAGCCTGACATTGCAATAGTCATAAGACGTGAAAATACACTCGCAGATGTCCGGAGACCCATGGGACAGCGTTTCATCTGAAAAATTTTATCACCAGCAGTGAAAGCTGTGTACTTTCGTGAATCTTCGCTTAAAGATAACTGATAATAGCTTTGCGAAAGGTCTAATTTTGAAAAATAAATGTTATTTGCAAGCGAATCTAAGATATCAGTTATATTAGGCAAAGGGAATTTGTCGTCCTCAATACGATTATTTAACTGCCTGTAATCTATAACTAATCGCCATTGTTTCTCGTTTGACCTATCTGTTTTTTTCGGTACAAGCAAGACGGGACTAGACCACTCTGACGTAGCCTCTTCTATAATATCATTTTCGAGCATAATATCTATCTGTTTCTGAACTTCCTTCCTTAGTGCGAACGGTAATCTATGTGGCTTGACATAAACTGGCGAGACATTAGGTTTTAAAGTTATATTATGGGTCATTAGGTTTGTACAAGAGAGTTTGTCGCCTGGCAGATGAAAAACATCTGCGTACTTAGCGCAAATACTCTCAATACTTCGTTTTTCTTCTAAATTCAGTTCAGGTAAATTTAATAATCCTAATAATGTTTTTACACGATCGACAGAAACCTCCTCTTTTTCAAAATTACAGACTTCAAAATCATTCAATGAAAAAGTCTTTAAATCGGTAAGATCTAGATCAACTTCTTTCTCAGTGGTGTTTAATATCCTTACTGGCATGCGACCATTACAAGGTTTCGCTATTATACTTCCTATAAAAACTCCTTTCTGTATCTCTTTAGATAAACAAACACAATCGTCGCCTAACGATGTAGGTATATATTTTATTACCTCACATCGTGGCGGTATCAAATGTCTATAGTGACTCAATATAGGTATAGACACATAATTACTATCTCTAGTTAAAAGCAAAGTATTTTCTTTATAGTTAATTATAGCTTGATAGCGTTTCAAAAAATTATCACCTAAAATACCATTTGCAGAACAAGACATATTTTTAAACACATACATTTTTTCTCTAAAAACTAACCCATTATAAGACAAATCTAAGTAAATATATCCTTCAGATACTAGTTTACCGCTAACACCTTTTATAACTAACTTCTCAAATGTAATTAAATTCAATAACTTCGGATAATCGCATAACCATTCGTATTTTAAAACACAAAGGCTTGCTCCGCTATCGACTAAAAGATCGATATTGCTATTACTTACGTTAAAAGTTACGGTACTACTATTATTGTAGTTTAAAACATAATTTTCAGTAGGAACGAAAAAAATCTAAATTATTATCGTTCTGGGGCTCAGAACGCGCTTGTGACTCACTATTGGTCGATTGCTCGTGGCTAGCGTACTGCACACGTTGAAAAGGCACAGCTGAGCGCGGCGGGCGCGGGCTCGGCCGACCGCGGTCACGTGAACGTGATTGTGTTCCTTGCGCGGCGCGGGAGTCTCGCGACATGTACTTACCTTGTTGTGGTCTCGTGTTTCCGGCAGCGTACCTATTGTTTGCGCTAAATCTATTATAGTAACTATATTTATTAGAATAATTACTTGGCTGACGCGGATAATTAGTAGGTGTGCGTGAGAAATTACGAGTATGAAACTTTTTAATGTTCATAACTTCCTCGTGTCTGGTAGACATTGACTGTTCGTCTAGGGCAGTTCTTATAGCCTCTGGTAAAGAATCAAAGTGACGTGATGCTATGATAGTACTAAGCTTTTGATTCACTAATCCATCTGAAAAGCGCTTGATTGCAACCTTTTCATTAATGGGACGCAATACTTCAAACTTAGTAGCGTCGTCATCCGCTTGTGCTATGGTTAAATTCACAAAAAGTTGTTCTAGTTCCGAGCCGAATGACTCGATCGACCTATGACCTTGACGACAGTTTTGTAATTTGTGTTGGATAGCAACAGCAGATTTTTTCTGAATCAAATGCGTATTCATATCTCTAATTAAATCTTTAATAGTTGGATAACTACTTTTTAAACGTAATTTTGCGCTAGGAGAGAGCCTAGTTTTAATCACAAAATCAATAAGTAACCCATGAGTAGCATCGCTGATCATTGAACTATATAATTGTATACCATCAATTAGAGATTTAGTGACGTGTTCTTGACCTGTCATCGTTGGTAAAAGTGCAATGGCTGTCTTCAAGTCAAATTTATCTTTTTCTGCCATTTTTGAAATACTACTAACACTTAAAGTCTCTAAAGAAATAATTTTGTCATAAATGATCTGAATGTCATTTGCTATTTTATTAATTAAAGTTATATCTTTAGTTGATACCTCCGATTTTTCAACTAAATTATGTACTTGAGCTAAAATATACTCTAATTTCGCGTATTCAAGTTTCGCTTCATTAAATTTCGTAAAACCTAACTCTTTTTGACGTCTATCTGGTCCTAGTTTTACTAAATTATCTTTAATATACAATAGTTTCTTATGCAATTCATTTAAATCGGAAATAATAAATGACATTATCTAATAAGAAAAAAAAATGTAATCCTACATATTATTTAAAACGTTTAGGTATAAAATAACTTACGACTTACGGTGGCATTATAGCGCGCGAATAAAATAATTACGTCTCTGCACGATGAGTAGGTATGTGGTGACCGGCGTGGCGTGTGGGGGCTGGGGCTGCGGGCTGGGGGTTTTCTCATGCTCCTTGAGTGTGTAGGATCTTCAGACTTCTAAGATGGGTTCCTGGACCGCTTGAAACAGCTAACTGAAGATCGGGCTGGGATTTCCCTTGCCCCTCGTACAATGGGCCGGGTTTCTACCCTGGACACCTCCTGGTCTACGTTGATGGTTGAGTCGACGTCGTTGCCAGTTCCACGGAAGATATTGTGTTTCTTAGAACTGCGCTGTTGAATTCTCTACGGAGTCGGTTGACAATTCGGTCCCAAATTTTCCGGATGCAGGCGTAAATGATGAGTATAACGATGAGAAGCAGTATGACGGATAGTAAAATTTCTGTTGTAGTGAGCTGGCTTGAAGTTTTCTGCGTTGCTTGGGCGTCGCCGCTGGCGGTTTGTGCGATGATAACTTCTTCTTTACTTTGTGGTGCTCCCATATTATTGTTTTGTCTTCCCAAGTAATGCGATGAACAGAAGTGTAGAGCCAAATAGCACCGCAACGAAGACTGCTGCTAGTATGGTGTTGAAAATTTTGCTTTGCTGCTCCATGTAGTAATGTTTTTCCCGCAAAAATTTATAAGTTCGGTTGGCAAAGGGTCGCCATGAAGAGGTATGACGCTTTACCGAGGCTAAGGTAATAAAAGAGATGTGACTTGTTCGGTGTCAAGATGTATATTGAGATAATAATATTGAGTACAATTAAAGATACATTATCTTAGTAAGCGATCTTATTCTAGATTGCTGAGAATGCTACGCGTGTGTTCCAATTTTCTGTAAATGCGCGATAATGCAAACATCTTGTTTGTGTAATATGTTGCAATCATACTTCACTAGTTTTGAATAAAATAATGTTTAATGTTTGTTTCAAGGCTTTTGTAGTCATTGATATCATTGTTTCTGCATTTCAGATTAAAATTGAAGAAGCTGGACTTCTTCTTAGTGCCGAGTATCCTATTTTTGGCGCAACACCTGACGGGCTTACTGAAAATTACACAATAGAGGTGAAATGTTGTTGCGTGTATATTTCGCAACTGTGGTGTTTTTATCATTATACCAGAGGGATGTTGTGTCTTATGGTCTGTTCGTAGGACTCGACGCAGGTCGTGTGCTGAAATTATCACCAGCGAAGCCAAGAAGCGATCATAGAACACAACATCGCCAAACGTATTGGTTTATGACCTTGTCTTGCAACACTTTTCGGAGTTAGTCACTCACCATATGTAACATGCATGTAGATTAGTCTCGCCGTTCATTTTACAATGACATTTCTCAGCTTTTGTGCATATTTTAAACATTAGTTTCATTGTTTTCAATAGTTTGTTATAACCTGAAAAACGACGTGATTTTGACAGGTGACAAATGACGTTGACGTTTCAATGACAGGCTGACAGTGTTCTTCCTTTCAGTTTGTAGTGTTGATACGCTCCCCGGAGCGGTGGAATACTCCTGCAGCCACACTTTGATAGTCTTCATTTTTATATTTATTCAAAATCCTGATAAGTTTAGAATCATAGAAGTTTATTTACAGAATGTCTTCAGTATTTAATAAAATATCTTAATTCGTCTGAAAATAATAAAATCAATCCAGTTATGGTAGAAGAATTTTCTAGAATTTAGCAATATAGTCTTTGGTTTCACTCTATGTTGTCAATGGTCATACTAGCGTGACTTTTCACTTTTTTCGCTCCGAAGTGCAAGACGCGAGAATATCTTTTTAGCTTTAAAAAGCTATGGAAATGTTTTTAATAACCTGACGGTGTTCTTCGACACGGCTTAGAGCCGATATGTATTTATTGTAAGAAACAAGAGGCGGCAGGTAAGATTTTTTATCATGTTTTGCTGCTGCTTTGGTCCGAGCTTCTCAAAGTCGACTCCAAATGTTATATGGTGCTCTTTTGTTTGTTGCAGAGCGCCGCCTCTTCTTTTTAGTTTATGTATCTCACCTACATGTGGTCTTCATAAGGATTCCCATATTTTTATTAGAAAATTTTTGCTCGTGAAGTGATGCGCACACGCTATGACACGTGACGCATGGCGTCCCTTGGTTTTTCACCAATGTTGAGGACACTTTCCTGATGCACGCGAGGGAAGCACACCCATTAACACCTTGGAGGGCTGATTAAGGATAAGCAACACAAACTCCGTATGTTTTTTTGTGATTTTAACCTCAAACTTGTGTCATCATGCCGGACTGTCAGCACATTTTTCTGAGCTAAGAATTCATATAGAATTTAGTTTAATTTAAGTTTTAGCGTTTGTATTTTTATACTTTTCCATAAAGAAAAGCTACATGGAAGGACGCTTCCACTTATTCCTGATTCTAGGTCATGACCAGAACATACTACACATGTAATGTAGCCTAGAACATTTAATACTTATATTTTGTATCTACAATATTTTAAAGAATTAGTACAGGTTCCTTGGACCTAATGTATCTTTATGTAGAAGGGAGAATTAGTTGTTTCCAAACTTTTAAGATTATACTGTTTGTAATAGAAACCTGTCTTCTTGTTTAATTTTCCCAACACTCCTGTGTTGGTGGCGCCCTTAGAAATAAGAATTTAGAACGTAGAGTCAGTGACCTAATCCCAATTTTTTCTTTCCGAGTGTAACAGCCATCCAAGGTACAACCCACGAGCCTCTCCCGAGTCTCATGCCTATCTGAGCTGCTGAGTAGAATGCACCTCGGGGACTGCGAGTGCATAAACACCACGGCCGTCCCTGGGTTGTAACAATGTCCTTCAACCGAAGCTACTATACTTTCCTATGTGAAAGACAATAAAATAACACCAAAATGTTGGACACAAGTACAACTTCAAATGTTTTTCAGCAAAAGGAAAATAGCACTTTTCTGTATAGCACACCCAAATTTTGAAGTATCAAAAGAGGTAGATATTTATAATGTGCCATATGATAACAGCATTGTATCTGTTATGAATACTGCAAAGAAATTCTGGATAGATGCTGTATTTCCAAAATTAAAAGATATATATAATATTTAAGCATACATTTTTTCATACCTTTTGTAAATTTATAAAATAATACTGCTTTGTAAATACAATTTTTTATTCAATTTCAATTAAAGGTCATTGTAAATTGACAAGCGCACAACAAATGATTATACTATAGTCTAAATTAGGAATTAGAAAATGATCAACACAGGCATGTGGCTTTAGGAAAGCAAATTCGCGCAGTCTTCTAATCACCCTTTCAATGTGAATTCGAAGGCTTGCAATTTTCTTCGACCTTAGTACTTCATCTTTTGAACTTTTCTTGGTGTTGCTAACACTAGGTGGTCTAATCAACTGAAATTGTTTTTTTGACAACACTCCTTCGATGTGCTTAAAGCCTCTGTCTGCCATTATACAAGCTCCAGATGGTAAAATATCCATAAATCCAGATTCTTCAAAAATTTTTAGATCTGAAGTTCGGCCACCAAAACCATCCGAGATAAAGTTTATCACCCCGTCTGGTGTTGAAGATATCAAGTATTTTAGAGTGTTGCATTTCTTGTAAGAGGAATAGGTCAGAGATTGGTGTACAGCATCACTACGAACTTCTATTTCTATTTCAAGGCAATTGATTATACAATATGTTTTAGAGTAAGAATTTCTGAAACTAATCGGCAAGTTGGCAAGAACTGACTCTCGTGATGGCTTTATAATGAACTTTTTTAATACTTCAGCCATTTTCCAACAAATTTTTAAAAATATTCTGCTTGCTGTAGTTTCATGAATATCAAAATCTTCTGCTAAAATTGAAAATGGTTCATTCAGTCGTAGCTTTTTTAACACTAAGCAAATATGAAAAAGATTGCATTTTAAGTATTTTTGTAGAAGTTCTACAAGAATATTGCAAGAAAGTGGAATCCCTATGTATAACTGAGGCTGTGCCATTATTCGACCCATTGTTATGCCACATAGTCTTTGTTTTAGCTGTTTACATCCACTTAAATCTAAAGTACTATCAGTCTCTTCTTCAGGTTTAAATAAACTCCTGATACTGTTACTATCACTAGAGTCAGTAGAATAAATAATTTTATACATATTAAGTTTTATTGGTGATGTTTTACGATCTCTAACATTGACATGCTTGGGTGATAAAGCTACAGTCTTTTGGTGTATTTTCATATCTACTTGAACTGGTTTTGATCGTTTATAAGGATATATGGACACCTGTACACCTTTATCATTGGATATTTCAATATTTTGAGAACCATGTGTTTCTGTTATGGTTAATGAACACTCAGAAGATGGACCTGAAACATGAAAGACATAATAATATAGTAAGTACTTCATTAGAAAGCATTATTCATAAATTATTATAAATTTGAAAGTTTGATTGTTTGTTATTTTTTATTATTATCATTTTTTTTATCATTTGTTATAAGAATAAATCTGAAGGATGAATTATACCTGGAGTATTTTCAATGCTCTCAAGAATATCACGTTGTTTCCTTTTTATTATTACTGATCTAGGTTTCAGTGGCATCATTCTATTTTGGCATTAAAAAAATATGAGGTATCACATCTTTTTTCAGAAAAAGTTTTCCTCCAAACATTTTAAACCTTATCCAATTTTCGACGTCGTTCTCCAACTGTAAATAGACAATAAAAATATGATAAAGACAAAGTATGTAAGTGTAGGTACTAGGCAGGTAGGTAGGTAACTAAAGTGTTTTTACGTAGGTACGCAAGCAATATAACAAGTATAATCGCCAACTTACGTCAAAGTGGTCTTCACAGCATCGAATTGGTCTTGGGAGAATAATTGTCATTCCTCTTCGCAGCTTGAAACCACTTTCTTCTCAGTTTTGGGTCAGAAGGTCCAGTCAAAAACAATTTACTTGGAAACTTTGTTGAAGTAGATGGACACATTGGCACAAAACATGAGTCAACACGGCTTTTTTTTGGAATATTAGTGGTATTGTTGTGATCACCTGATGTTGATGGATAGTCCATTTTAAACTTTTACTATTTTTTAAAATAAAATATCTCTAAAGTCAAGAAAATAAATAGGCAAAAGTATGAAAGCCACCGACCGACGAACAAGTACGATACAAACAAACCTGTGACAGACAGGAATGACGTCATCGGAACTAGAAGTCCGTTTTCGCGCGAAAATGTCAACTGTCAATTTAAAGCCGCATTTTTTCCGTTAAATTACAATGTTTTGATTTTTTTATATCTTTTTGGCCTATTCTACATGAAATTCTTTAAAATGAAAACAAAACTAAAAATATTGCATGTTCCCTATTATTATTGTAGAAGTAACACAATTATTCGAAACCGCGGGAAAAAGAACTTAATATTTTATGAAACAACTTTTCTAAGAGCGCATTGCCGCCTTTAAAATCATGTATACACAACATTTTACCAGTTGTTTAATTCTAGCATGGCTAGAGCAATTTTATTCGCCGCTATAGAGGAGGAGCAGATGATACATCGCGCCCGCATGGAAAGGAGAGTACTACGCGAAGAGAGCCGCCCTCTCCAAATGCCTGAAAACCAATTTAGACAATATTACAGGCTTTCGAAAGGGCAGTTCAATCGCGTTTGCGAATTCCTGGTGCCATTGTTGCGTCTGGAAAAACGAGTAACGGCAATTAAGCCGGAACTAAAGGTAGGTATTATACCTACTTGATTTATTAACATTGTTTTCATTTTACAAAGACAAATCTATTTCCACTCAGCAAGAAGCTCGCATTCATTTAAATCTACTGAAACTACGGATAAGTTGAGCTACCGACCTAAAAATTGTACTCATATTTTGTAAAACTAGAATAAAATAATGATTTCAAAGTAAAGAAAGTCTTATAGGTATTTTAGCGATATAACTTTTAGACATAAGCAATATTTAACAGTAAGCAACCCTGGCAACACGCCTGGACGACATAGGGTTGTAACGACGTGAAGGGGGAAGTAGGTACTTATATAGATAAATGGTGGCGTTTGGGACTCGGTAAAGAATATTCCGTTCTACTTGTTATTACCTACTTATTCTTTTGGTTGTACCTATATCCAATTATTACTATTTTTAATAGAAGTAAGTATGTACATTTTTCTTCTTCTAGATATTAGCAGCCATTGCATTTTATGCACACGGCTCCTACCAAAAACAAGTAGGTGCTATGTACCATTTGGGGTTGTGCCAAACGGCTATAAGTGGCTGCCCCAGGAGGTGACAACGGCATTGAATACCCCTGATATATTAAGGAGGTTTATTAAATTTCTCTTCTCCATTGAAGAACGGGAAGAAGTTGCACAGGGGTGAGTTAAGATTTTATAAGTCCCAGACATTTTAAAGGGTATTTTGAAATTTCTAATTTTCTCTTTATTAGGTACTTCCTTTAACTGACGTTGCATCCATTATTGTGTAATATAAAATATGTAAAAAAACTATTCTAATGAACAAATTTGGTTTTCACGGTGTTTTGGGCTGTATTGTTGGCACTCATGTCGCCATCGTACGCCCATCTCAGCGGGAAGAAGATTATTATAATAGAAAGGGATATCACTCCTTAAATGTGATGGTTGTTAGTACAAATTGTTTTTAACATTATTTTTAAGTATCACCATTTTTATGATATCACTACATGTTATAAAACAAAGTCCTTTGCCGCGTCTGACTGTAATCGATAAACTCAAAAACTACTGCACGGATTTTCATGCGGCTTATACTAATATATAGTGATTCTCGAGGATGGTTTCGGTATAAAGTTTATCAAGGCTTTAAGTCTATTGGCTGAAATATACTTAACGATAATTATTGGGAGTGTCGGAAAAAACAAACCGTCTGGGAGCTTTAAGCGAAAACGCTGTCTAATCCCTTCGAGTTTAAAAAAAATAATGCATATTGGTTATCTAAATACGTCAGTTGCTTAAAGCATTTCATGCACATTATTTTACTCTTTTACACCATAAACTCGTAATTTAAATTAATATCTTAGGAGTTATCGCAAATAAATTAATTGACGCTAAAATAAATTAGTTATAAAACGTCATGATAATTTTAACCAATCGATTTAAAGGAACATCGGCAGCAACATGAATACATTATTAAATAGGTCATATCTGATGACAGTAAAAATTTAATGTTTTGCTAATGGTTACCTATTTTCGGTACAGGGCGTAGGCTAAAACCGTTCCTATAAAATAACGAGTCGTAAGCTGCTTACGGTTAGGTACCGATAACGGTTCGAAGCCATAATGTATAATAATAAACTGTGATTTATAAAAAAATGGCGTCAGTTTTTACTAATCGTCATCAGTAGCATGAAATGAAAACTGACGGTATACTGCTACAAACTTTTACAGTCAGATATTATAGCAATCTTAAGAAGTAACTGTAATAAATTAGCCATAATGTATAATAATAAACTGTGATTTAAAAAAAATATGGCGTCAGTTTTTACTAATCGTCATCAGTAGCAGGGGGGTGTCACTCCGCAGTTTAGGTACGTTCGGCCGGCGCGCCTGCCGGGCAGGCGTATGGCAGAAGGATGCCGCTCGGCTCGTACGCTCCACGTTCACGCGTAAAACAATCGATCATTTCTGTAAAAGAAAGAACAAAATAAACAACCAAACCGAACTCGCAAGTCGCTCGCAACCCTAACCAGCGAGCGAGCTGTTTGAGACATTCATAGAAATAGAAACGCTCGCGTGTAGCTATTGGGTACAGTTTTGCTTGCATGCGCGAACTCTAGGTTATTATAACAGTAGGCAAGCGATGACAAAGCAACCGGAATTGGACTTTATTTCCATGCAGAAAGATTTATTTTTATTTGAATGAGCTTGCAGAGTGAGTCTTCTGTGCCTTAGCACTATTATTTATTCTGTGTCAGTAGCATGAAATGAAAACTGACGGTATACTGCTACAAATTTTTACAGTCAGATATTATAGCAATCTTAAGAAGTAACTGTAATAAATATTGGGTGCATCTAAAAATGGCGAAATAGTTTTACTATGCACATTATTATAATTTATTTCTCCATACAATTCAACTGAATATCTTTAGGAGTAACCACATAAAAAATAATTTGTCTGCAACAAAAACTGGGGCAGGTAAAAAGCGCAATAGTATAGATACCAATTGTTAGAGGTTTTAAAGTAGGTATATAATAACATTGTGAAAGAGTATTTATTTGTCCGTCTTTCACTTCAAAACGTAGCAAAGGATCGTTGTGTTGTTTGGTATGGAAATAGTTTGGGAGCTGGAGAGTGGCATAGGCTACTTTTTATCACAAAAAAAATACCCGCAGAACAACGCCGTGTATTTCACGCGGGCGAAGCCGCGGGCGGAAGGCTATCTATAGGTATATATGTCGCAGGGATTTTGTCAAAGTCGTGGTATTATAATTTCACTGTTATGAATAGACAGTACGAGACAGTATGCACACGGCTGCAAGCCTCGGAAGTCATATAGAACACGTGATAGGTTGGAAATTTAAGGCGATCGCGAAGCGCAGCGAATTGCCTTAAATTTCGAGGTTATTTTTTTGTGAAACAATCCATAAGTTGTATTGATACAAAAAAAATACCACGAAATTTAAGGCGATCGCCTTAAACTTCTAACCTATCACGTGTTCTACAGGACTTCCGAGGAGTACAGGACTTTTACGAGGCAAATTCGTGAGCTCGCAGCCGTGTTCATACTGTCTCGTACTGTCTATTCATAATTTAACGAGAAATTATAATTTCACTAGTGGAATTATAATATCACGACTTTGACAAAATCCCTGCGACATATATACAACTCTTGCGTTACTGACTGGCTGACAGGCAACGCACAGCCGAAACGACTGGGCCGCGTTAGTTTAGGTATATGTCACCGGAAAATAACAAGAACCGCAAAAATTTACGGAAGTCCTGTAGAACACGTGATAGGTTAGAAATTTAGTGGTAATTTTTTTAGGAAATTTATAACTTTACGGTTTTTATTATTTTCCGGTGACATATATATTCTTTGACGGGGCGCAAGAAGCTGAAATTTGTATGTTCCGGGGAGTGTAGGGGAACACTTAGAGTCAATTTTTGGATTCCCCCTCTAAGGGGGTAAAAAGGGGGTTCACGCAGACGAAGTCGCGAGCTGATCGCTAGTATTATACTCGTATAATAAATGAAATAAATATTTTGATTTTTTTCAGATTTGTGATTCGAATTTGGTCATAAGACATGTCGATGCTTCGTTTGGGGGAGCAGCACATGACTCCCATATCTGGAGTAACTCGGCAGTTAGGCGCTTTATGGGGAATAGGCATCAAGAAGGGGAATCCTTTTGGCTTTTGGGTACGTGTTGGGTACAAGTTTAGTAATAAAAATGGTTTTGTAATCATAATTAATTTTTAGTGCCGTGTAGTGCCGGCACATAAATAGAATAGCACTACCCCCTCTCTCCCCGTGGGTGTCGTAAGAAGCAACAAAGGGAAAACTGCCATCAGGAGATGGGCAGCAGCGTCTCCAGGTTACAACAGGCCATACTGCGATCGCCAACCCGCCTGCCAAGCGTGGCGATTATGGCAAACCCCCCCAAAATAGGAATACACACCCAAAAAATCGGCCCCCAGTCCCCGGCGGCCCCGCTATTCCTAGCTACGGTAGCGGCTATGGTAACGGCGGGGCAGGGGGTGCTAAGAATCCCCGGGTAGGCTCCGGCTACCAACACCGACGACTCGACCTGGCAACCTACAACACGCGCACATTGAGGCTCGACGCGAAGCTCGTAGAGTTGGAAGAGGCAATAAGTAAGTTACATACATTGGGATATCATTGGGTTATCTGAAGTCCGAAGAGAGGGGGAGGACTCGATAACCCTGCAATTTGGTAACTTACTGTACCACCGGGAGGGCGACCAACAGTCCATCGGTGGTGTCGGGTTCATCGTCCATAAATCCCTTGTCAACAACGTGATCACCATCGGAAGTGTCTCGAGCAGGGTAGCGTACCTGATACTCAGATTATCGAAACGATATTCGCTGAATGTTATCCAGGTCTACGCTCCGACCTCGAAACACGACGATGTCGAAGTGGAGGCTATGTATGAGGAGATCTCTAAAGCTATGCATAGCTATAAAACCCACTACACGGTTGTGATGGGGGATTACAATGCAACGTTGGGGCAACGTTGCGGTGATGAGCTGAGAGTGGGGCAATTTGGATTTGGGCAACGGAACGATAGAGGGCAGATGCTGGCAGACTTCATGGAGAGGGAGAACCTCTATATGATGAACTCCTTCTTTAGGAAGCCCGTAAGCCGCAAATGGACCTGGATCAGTCCGGACGGTAAAGTAAAAAACGAGATCGATATTATCATGTCGACGAAGAAGCACATATTCAATGATGTCAGTGTGATCAACGCTGTTAAGACAGGAAGCGATCACCGTATGGTGAGAGGCACATTGAATATCGATGTCAAGCTCGAAAGATCGCGACTGATAAAATCCACGCTCCGACCAATACCAGCTCAAATTCAAAACCCCGAGTGCTTTCAGCTCGAGCTTTAAAACCGCTTCAAACTTAGCGGATGCCCATCGTTATCGACAGCTTAATAGACAGATATCTAAGTCTTTGACGCGCGACCTTCGCCAATTTAATACCGAGCGTATTAAAGAAGCCATTGAGCGGAACAAAGGCTCCAAAGTGTTCGCGAGAGATCTGTCTATCGGGCAAAGTCAATTGACGAGGCTGAAAACTGAGGAAGGTAGCATCATTTCGTCAACACCTGAAATCCTGAGGTAGATTGAGAGTGTCTATGGACAGCTATATTCCACACAAACACCTGTTGAAAGCAAGGCTACAGACCCTAGAGCCAAGCTTACCCGACACCATACCGAAGATATCCCGGACGTCAGCCTGTACGAGATTAGAATGGCTCTCAAGCAGCTTAAAACAACAAGGCGGCGGGCGATGACGGAATCACAACAGAGCTTCTGAGAGCGGGCGGTAAGCCGATACTTAAAGTCCTCCAGAAGCTTTTCAATTCAGTCATCCTTGAGGGCAAAACGCCAAAGGCATGGGGCTGAAGCGATGTGATGCTGTTTTTCAAGAAGGGTGATAAAACTCTCTTGAATAACTATAGAACCATTTCGCTTCTGAGCCATATCTATAAGTTGTTTTCGAGAGTCATTACGAATCGTCTAGTTCGCAGGTTCGACGACTTCCAACCTCCCGAACAAGCCGGGTTCCGGAAAGGCTACAGTACCATAGACCACATTCATACGCTGCGGCAAGTTATACAGAAGACCGAAGAGTATAACTTGCCACTTTGCTTGGCGTTCGTGGACTATGAGAAAGCCTTTGATTCAATTGAGACTTGGGCGGTGCTGCAGTCTCTCCAGAGGTGCCAAATAGACTACAGGTACATTGAGGTGCTGAGGTACTTATACCAAAACGCCACCATGTCGGTCCGATTACAGAACCAGAGCTCTAATCCTATCCAACTACAGCGAGATGTGAGACAGGGAGATGTCATATCTCCCAAACTGTTCACAGCTGCGTTGGAGGATATTTTTAAGCTGCTGGACTGGAAAGGATACGGCATCAACATCAATGGCGAGTACCTAACACACCTACGGTTTGCCGATGATGTAGTTCTTATGGCTGAGACCTTGGAAGACCTGAACACAATGCTCGAAGATCTCGGTAATGCTTCGCAAAGAGTGGGTCTTAAGATGAACATAGACAAGACGAAAATCATGTTCAATGCCCATGTTGCACCCGCTCCAGTTAATGTTGGGAACATTACACTCGAAGTTGTTGACCACTATTTTTACCTAGGACAGACGGTCCAGTTAGGTAAGTCCAACTTTGAGAAAGAGATCTCTCGTCGAATCCAGCTCGGATGGGCAGCGTTTGGGAAGCTCCGACATATATTCGCGTCCGAAATACCTCAATGTCTCAAGACGAAAGTCTTTGACCAGTGTGTATTGCCAGTAATGACCTATGGAAGTGAGACGTGGTCTTTTATTATGGGTCTCATAAGAAGGCTCAAAGTCACCCAGCGAGCAATGGAGAGAGCGATGCTTGGTATTTCCCTGCTCGATCGAATCAGAAATGATGAGATCCGCAGGAGAACTAAAACAACCGACATAGCTCGAAGGATTGCATCATTGAAGTGGCAGTGGTCGGGACACATAGCGCGGAGAACCGATCGCCGTTGGGGCGGAAAGGTTCTCGAATGGCGACCGCGTACCGGACGACGTTCCGTGGGCAGGCCCCCTACAAGGTGGACCGACGATCTGGTCAAGATCGCGGGAAGCCGCTGGATGCGGGCAGCGCAGGACCGATCGTTGTGGAGATCCTTGGGGGAGGCCTATGCCCAGCAGCGGGCGTCGTTCGGCTGACATGATGATGATGATGATGATGATGAATTAATTCTTATGTCTAATTCCAGGCGATTCTGCATATGCCCAAAGGCCTTGGATGATGCAACCGAATCTGCATGCAGCGCCTAACTCTGCAGAAGAAAATTATACAATTGTTCACTGCAGGACAAGAAATGTTGTAGAGCGCTGCTTTGGTGTTTTAAAGACTCGATGGCGCTGCTTAGTAGCTCATCGAGTCTTACATTATGCACCTATAAAAGCAGGCGCAATTGTCAACGCATGTGTGGTGCTCCACAACTTTATAAATGACCCAACAATAACAATTGGTAAGTGCTTAATTAACAAAACGAAGGTGGCTGTACTTTACTTTTGTGCGTGAAGCATGCAAGCAAGGATAAAGACAGTCTTGGAATCCTTTCTTCTATTCTCATGGATCAAGTTTATAAAATGAATTCTTGATTTTACTTTTTAAGAAACTTTGCTGTTTATAGACCGAGAAGAAATCCGCGTCGATCGCTCTCGACAGCCATCGCGAGAGCCAGATGGAGGGCAAGACGCGAATGCCGATAACGGCAGGAGCGCGGTCGTGAATCGGTTGTGGCTCAGTCGCTCCAGTCCACAAAGGTAAAACTCTTTTAATTCGCATTTCTTCTCATTTCAAATTCTGCTTTAAAAAAAAATTACATTCTATTAGCTATACGAAGTTATATTTTTTTATAAAAATATTAAACTTAAAACTGCTAAAAAACTTGTTGAGATTTTTGTCGTGCTTTAATAATTCACTTTTTGTTACAAGTTACATACTGCGGCAAATTAAAATAAATTAAACATTTAATTTTGTAAACTTTGTATTTATTTCCCACTAAATACTTTAGTCTTTTTAACTAGCGGCCGCCCGCGTATTCGCCCACGTGGACTGCACGACGTCATCCGGGGGAATTCAATAAATTTGTAAGATAAAAAAACAGTTCTTTCGATCTTAAAAATACATTACAGTCTATATGTTGGCGAGGACCAACAGCTATGGGTATAAGGAAAAAAGTTTCATTAAAGTCCGATTAGTAGTTTTTGCGTAAAACGCGGACAACAGACAGACGGGCATAAAATTCAAAAACCCTATATTTGATATTTGTTTCGTTTAAGAAGACCCCTGGAGGTATTTTTTCTATTTCTTTTCAATGCACTGTTACAGTTCTGTTGAGGGCCGGATTTAAGCACAGGCTACATAGGCTGCAGCCTAGGGGCCCGCGCCACAAGGGGGCCCGCGCCACATTTTTTTATACTACTAAGTAGTCAAACAGGCATGCGGCATGCACATTAAAATCAAAGAAATAAAAATAAAAAAAATGTATCAATTTACAGTTTTAAATATACGGCAGTGAAGACAAGTCAACCAAAAATATGCTTCGTTCGAATTTTAACCTAATCTATTATGAATCACATTGCAGTACAGCGTAATTTTAATACTAAATAGCAAAGGAAAATTGGTCGTGTCGTTGAGTCGCCGCTGCCGCAAATAATCAGAGAAGTGAATAAAGCCAGTGAATCTCTATAAAACCCAAGATTGGATGTAGACACACTGACATCGCTAAAAAACTTCATGGAAAATAAATGGTAGGTACAGCTTCAACGACTGAAGAAAAAGCAATCGAGTTGAATCAGACTACGAAAAAAATAAGAAAGTTATGAGCAAAGAAAGATAGATGTACAAATTTTTGTTTGATTATCGTGTCAAAGATTGCTTCTCAAATGTGGAAGTTGTATTAAGAATGTCATTTTCTGAACTGAAACTAATGAAAAACGTACAGCCCAAGTTTTTAAGCATTTCAACAAGATACCGAAAATTCATTGCTGTATGTTAAGGTTTACGCCCTGCGCAGACGAGGGACTTTTGTCCGCTGACATAACCTAAAAGAACATTTGCTGCGAATGCTACGTAAGCGAAGATTGTTCTGCCCATAAAACTCTTCTTGCCACCTTGCTAGATCTTTACGAATGAAATAAACGTATGCATTGAGTTCGCGGCGAAAGTTACGGCGGCGCCGGCGGTCAAAAGTCCCTCGTCTGTGCAGGGCGTTAGAGGGTGGAAAACGTTATCGCCGTTTGTATGGAGACCGTTTGGTACACAATCCTCTTACTTTTCGGCTTTATTGAGCAACGAAAATGGCTTTTGAGGCAAATTAACCACGAAGACTTTATCAGCAGCTTCATCTAGATGAAATGTAGACAAAAACCGATTAATAGAATGAGCTTACCTATTTACTTTACACTGACTGGTTTGGTATCTGTAGAGGGGTCAGACAGGGATGTGTTGCGTCGCCATAGCTCTTTAATTTGTTTTTAGATACGTACGTTTACTTACGTACGTAAGCCTGGATGGCTAATATTATGAACACAATCAAAAATTAAACGACGGTACTGATCGGGAATATATGCTCTTAGTTCTTTAGAACTGGTTTCATAAAAAATAGGTTTGTCATTAAAAGGCATAACTATTTCTTTGAATACCAGACTGCTGTTCGTACTCTTTAATAAATCTTTTAACTGTTGATCTTTATCCTGAGCATCGGCTAACTCTGCAGGGTTAATTATAGTAGGGCATTGAATTGACTCAACCCTAGACAACGCGTCAGCGACACCGTTAAAACGGCCTTCGATATGTCTTATGTCAGTGCTATATTCACAAATATATGCAAGATGTCGTACTCGCGTAGGAGTCTCTTTTTCGCATCTTGTTTTTTTAAATGCAAACTCGAGAGGCTTATGATCGGTAAATATAATAAGATTTCGACCTTCAATTATATTTCTAAAATGTCTAACAGCTAAATAAATGGACAACAACTCTCTATCATATGTAGAGTATTTTTGTTGTGCTTTGGAAATCTTTTGAGAAAAATATGCTAAGGGTTTCCATGAATTATTTACATATTGTTGTAACACAGCGCCGACGCATGTGTTAGACGCGTCGGTTATCAGTGCTATAGGTACATCCGGCGACGGGTGCGACAACGTGATCGCATTCTCTAAGCTCGCCTTACATTGTGCAAACGCAGCGTCAGCGTCTGGCGTCCAAACGATAGGTGTTTTGTCGCGTTTCTTAGCACGATGTAAATAATTATTTAATACTGACTGTTGTTCTACAGCTTTAGGCAAATGTGAACGGTAAAAATTGACCATGCCTAAAAACCTACGTAACTCCTCAACGGTTTTCGGTTTAGGAAAATCTTTAATTGCTTTGACCTTGAGGTCCAAGGGTCGAATTCCTGTTTCTGAGACTTCATAGCCTAAAAATTTAATCTTAGGTTGACCGAATGAACACTTAGAGAAGTTAATAGACAAACCAAATTTATCAAATCGTTCTAGGACTGCTGCAATGTGCTGACGGTGCGATTCTACATCAGAACTTGCAATAATAACATCGTCAATATAACAGAAATAAAAATCAGAATTAGACTTAAAATTATCAGGGCTTATCTCTTTATCACAAGTTACTTCTTCATTAAGACCTTGTAGGACTGTATGATTCATGAATCGCTGGAACGTTTGGGCGGCGTTACGCAACCCAAACGTCATGCGCGGGAATTCATAAAGCCCAAAAGGTGTAATTATCGCAGTTTTCTCTACATCCGCAGGCCATACGGGAATACTGTGATAAGCTCTGATGACGTCAAGCCTCGTAAATATTTTCTTACCTGTTAAGAAGTAAGTAAAATCTTGTAACCTAGGTATAGGGTAACGGTCGGGTTTCGTAATTGCATTTAGCTGTCTGTAGTCTCCGCATGGACGTATTTCCCCGTCTTTTTTGGGTACAACGTGTAACGGACTAGACCAAGCTCCGTTCGAGGGTCGACATATTCCTAACTCATGCATAATACGAAACTCTTCCTTTACCTTATTATAACGCTGCGGTGGCAGTGGTCTCGCTCGTGCATGCACTGGCGGACCTTGTGTCTATATAGTGATATACATTGTGCTGCGGTGTCTCTTTATAAGATACGGGTTTGGTTATGTTCGGAAACTTGCACAATAAATCAACAAAAGGATGATTTTCATTAACGGTACATAATGACTTATCTTTACAACTTACCAGCGCTGCTATAGAATTCATCTTAGTTACACTGTCAATTAATCTTCGTTTATTTAAATCAACCAATATACTAAAATGCGTTAGAAAATCCGCGCCTATGATCGGTTGTTTCACGTCTGCCACAATGAAAGTCCAACGGTAGGGTCTACGCAACCCTATGTCGAGAGTTAATGTTTTTAAGCCGTACGTTAAAATTTCACTGCAATTTGCCGCGTATAACTTATAATCTTTTTGAACACTTTGAACTTTTAAAACACTTATTATTTACAGGAAGCACAGATACGTTTGCGCCTGTATCGATTAAAAAACGCAAACCACTTTTGTTATCGAGTACACTGAGGCGGTGCGTAGGAACTATAGTGCAGGATTCCGCCGTACCCTGCACGACCTTTAGTTTTCCGTATTATTCTTGGTCCAAGCACACGGCTCACAACAGCGGTGCGCTCGTTCCCCGTAGCGATAATGATACGAGCATAACCAATCCTTATCTTGCGGCGTACGTGGTGGGCCTGAATCTCTCCTGCGTTGGGAATGAGATCGACTCGCTGATCTACCGCGACTTACACTGCGACTGCGACGTTTCGCCATCTTTTCTAGGTTAGCTATTCTCACACTTAACTTAGCTATCTCCGCCACTAATGTGTTATCACACTGCGAATCTGCCACACCAGTTACCTTGACTTCCGCAATTTGAGGAGAAATGATGGTATTTTCTATAATCTTGTCTGCCATCTGTGCGAGGTTATCTAAGTCATGAGTGTCGGCGATAGACAGTACAGCACGCACCGACATGGGCAAGTGTCCCTGCCACAAAATGCGTAGCGTAGGATCTGGAACCTTGTCACGCGCTAAGTCTCTCATGCGCCTTAGTAACTGCGAAGGACGCTGCTCGCCCAACTCCATTTCGCTAATTAATTTGTGTACTTTACGCGTTTCCGACTCTTCATAAATAGCTAAAAGTCTTTCTTTTATAGCCTGATATTTATTAATCTCCGGTGGTTTCAAAATTATGCCCGTAATATTCTGTACAGTTTCCTTATTTAATTTACCAACCGTGATGTGGAATTTGTTAATATCACTCATCTTCTGTGGCGCCAGAATCGACTCTAACTGGGCGAACCAGACACGTGGTTGGTCGGTCCAGAACTCTGGAATTCTAGCGTTCAAGGAAATAGCGGCCAGTGAGTCGTCCATCTGCCCCTCTTGAACTTGTACGGAAGGGCCACTGCCAGATGGAGCTGGAACTGCTGGAATACTTGTTGCTGGCGGATCCATCTTCAAATTGCGTGTTACACTCACTTAAGGTCACCACTGTCACGTTATTCTGGACTACTACGTGAACTTGACTACTGTCTGAACTAACCGTCACTATGGTTGTCTGAAGGGAAGATGTAAAATAAAGATTATTTAACTGCAAAGTCTATATTCATTCACGCACATACAAGTACATATTAATTTATATATTTAGGTTAAAAGGCGGGCACTCCCGAGGAGGCAGAGGGACGACTGTGGCGTCACGTAGGCACAGCGGCGATGTTCAAATTGCCGAATCAACATTTTACGTTCCAAGAAACTACATGTGACGCTACAGTGCCATCGGTTATCAAAGAAACGGTGTTGCTTAACCACAAACTGTATGTCCCATTACAAGCAAGGATATGTCGTTATCATATCATAAATAATGAATGGGATGATTTAAAAATACCACATCTAACTTCACAGGATTTGAAATGGATGACATGTTGAGTCAAATGCAAAATGCAGCTACAAGAAAAATTTATTTCCTGATGTTTAAAGCATGGATCCTCATCTGTGCCACTATTGGTTAGGAATGAACGCCAATGAGTTTGAAGAACTTTTATCTTTAATACCTGAAGTTTACCTGAAGAAGTTCCTAGTGCAAGCGTGGCGTTAAGCATTTTTTTAGTTAAATAAAGAATTGGTGACAGTAATGAGAGATTATCTACTCTTTTTAAAATGTCAAGGAGAAATCTTGAAAGATATATGAGCAGAGCTAGAAACTGTATGTTACATCAATTTGTGCCATTATAGCTAGGTACTAATTGCACATCAGTTTTAGAGGTTGCAGCAAAAAATAATATGATCCCAGATGGGTTATTTGGAAATCCGCAAATGCCCCCAGAAAACCAGCTATCGTCATTTGTGATGGTACATATATTTATGTCCAGAGCAGCAGCAATTATACTTATCAAAAAGAAACATACAGTCTACATAAACATTGCAATCTTGTAAAACCTTTTTCAATAATTTATTGTGATAGATACATTCTGGACTGTTGGGGGCCATATAAAGCCACAAAAAGCCTCTATAATGGCAGAACTATTTGCAAATAAAGTAGGCCAAATGCGGTAATTTTTTAGACAAGATGATGTTTTTATAGTGGACAGGGGATTCCGTGATGTAATATCTGTTTTAAATTCATATGGCTGCAAGGCATATATGCCAGAGTCTCTTTTACTAGGTGAGCACCAACTAACTACTTTACAAGCAAATAGTTCAAGATGTGTAACAATGTGTCGATGGGTCGTGGATATTGTTAATGGTAGAATAAAAAGGGATTTCAAACTGTTCCGCCAAGAATATTTTAATGTATCACCGACCCATCTAAGGATAGATTTAAAGATAGCATGTGCTCTCCTGAATAAATTCCATAAAAAAAAAAAAATAGGCCTGAAGTATTAGCTATTTTAGACAAAGCTCGTAGCTGTATCAACCTACCTAATCAATTGGCAGATTATGTACAAAACGAAAACCTTAGTAGAAGACGAGCAATGTTTCAGGCCATTGATGCGAGTAGTCCCAATTTAAATGATTTCCCAAATTAAATCTTCATGATTTACGTATGTTTGCTTTAGGCTCTTATCAATTGAAGAAAGCCGTTTCCTATTATGGTGAGCATGTCCGTAGCAGTGGACAGTATCAATTAGAAGTGGCAAATGAAATATTTGAAGATGACATACCATTGTCGTTTGGACAAAATAATAAATTGATAAAAGGTCGAATACGGTCCAGATATGTTACGTCTAGAATCTATTATTGTTATGTTTTAATAAACAAATCATTACATGTTAGGGATACACATTATGTGACGCAAATAGTGGAAACGTGTCAACGTTTGGCACAAGATTTAACCTTATTAGGTACTTTATTTTGTAACTATTTCAATTTTTATGTGTTTTGAACGCGGTTTTCGGTGTTTATAAGAGAAATTGTTGAAATATGAATGAACACAAAACGCCTGTCTCGTTTGAATAGCAAAGCCGGAAGTACATAACATACTGCCACGTCTGGGCGAACGGCTCTCTCTGCTTTTTCACGTCATACGTACCGCATGTGGTCCCTCGTAAAATACAATTATTTTTCAATAAAACAAGTGTTAACTTTCTAATTCTATATTTCTTTTATTTACAACAGGTTATGGGTCCAGCGCCCCCTGTTGAGTATAGATTTCGCGAAGTTTATAGTTATTTCAGTAAAATAGTCGTGATAAAAATTTATAACCTCAAAAATATTTTTCGGGTCGCGAGTGATTTCTATTTTTCAGCATTTTCAGCATAATAATGACAACAAATAATGCTATGGTAGCTATTGAAAAACTCGTTGGCCGAGATAATTGGGCAAGCTGGAGTTTTGGTGTAAAGGCCTATTTGCAACACGAGGAGTTATGGGATTGTATAGATAATGCAGCTTCTGCTGATCCAAAAAAGGATATCTTTCACAAGCATTTCAAGATTCTGGTTTGCTCCGCAAGGTTGGTTTGCTCAAAAACCTAATAAACACTACTTTAGAGACGAGCACAAGCGTTGAAGACTATGTGAATAAAATATTGTCTGCTGCTCATAAGTTAAGAAATATATCATTTCAAGTGGACGATGAATGGCTCGGTACTCTGATGTTGGCAGGTTTGCCAGATGAGTACGAACCAATGATTATGGGGATAGAGAGTTCCGGAGTTAAAATAAGTGCTGATTTAATTAAAACGAAACTTTTACAAGAAGTGAAACAATCGGTCACTACCGTCTTTTACTCAAATAATAATCATACAAAATCCGCAAAAATTGTTGGCGAAAAATAAATCTGAAAATAAAAATTTTAACGAAGAAAATAAAAATGGATTTATTGCAGCCTTCTCAGCAATGAAGTTGAACGACTGTACACACTGGTATGTAGAATCTGGTGCCTCTGCACACATGACCATGCACAGAGAATGGCTAGAAGATGAAACTGACCCACCTGTCCGTAATATTAAAATTGCTGACAATAAGCTGTTAAATGTGGAAAAGTGTGGTAATGTTACAATACAAGTACCCTTCCAAGATGGCAGTATGAGAGCTATTCAGGTAAAAAATGTACTTTATGTCCCTGAATTATCAACAAATTTATTGACAGTGAGTAAAATAATCAAAAATGGGTGTAAAGTTGAATTTAACAAAAATGGCTGTGTGATAAGTGATCAGAATGGGCAAAATCTAGCCAGTGCAAGTCTCATTAATGACACATATAGATTAAATGCCAGCAGTAAAACAATAGTTGCTATGACAGCTGCAGCAGCAACCAATACCTACCTATGGCATCAGCGGATGGGTCATTTAAATTTCAGTGATGTCAAGAAAATATCAAACTGTGCTACTGGTGTCAAATTGTCACCGAAGATGGAAAGCTGTATTTGTATTTCATATCTAGAAGGCAAGCAGACCAGGCAACCATTTCCAAGCAATGGCTCCCGAGCAAAACAGTTGCTAGAGTTAATCCACACCGATGTCTGTGGTCCGATGCAAGTTGCTTCGTGTGGTGGTGCCAAGTACTTTGCAACTTTCACTGATGACTATTCACGTAAAGTATTTGTGTATTTTATGAAAAGTAAGGCCGAGGTATCGGAGAAGTTCATTGAATTTAAAAATCGTGTAGAAAATGAACTCGATAAAAAGATTAAGACTATAAGGAGTGATAATGGTAAAGAATACATAAATAGAAATTTTGATTTATTTCTCAAAAAACATGGTATTTTGCATCAAACTTCGAATCCTTACACGCCTGAATAGAACGGGTTAAGTGAACGAATGAACCGTACACTAATTGAGCGTGCTAAGTGTATGATACTAAATTCTGATATATAGAAGGATTTCTGGGCTGAAGCTGTATCAACAGCAGCTTATATCATCAACCGCTCACCAACACGCGCTCTCGCTGACATCACCCCTGAAGAAGTGTGGACTGGCAAGCAACCAGATTAAAGTCATATGCGTGTGTTTGGGTGTAGTGCAATGGTACACATTCCCAAAGAGAAGAGACAGAAATTGGATGCAAAATCATGTAAGTTAATTTTTGTTGGATACTCAGATTGTACAAAAGGATATAGATTTATTGATCTGAAAAGCAAAATGGTTTTGATGAGTAGAGATGTAGTATTCCTTGAAGAAAGTGTCAAAAGAAATATGGTCCTTACTTCTCCATCTGAAACAAAAAAAGAAATAAATAAATGTGAGAATAATATGAGTAAAATAGTCATAACTTCATATGAAACAAAAACAGAAATAAATAAAAATGAAAATAATATGAATAAAATGGATAATAAAACTTACTTACCTTTATCCAGCTATCCGCTGGAAGACCCTAGAAATGAAAATGATGATGTTCAAGATTGTGATGTCACATCACCTAGAACTCCGATCAATCATACTGATATTTCAAGCTCCGCTAACATGTGTAATGATGATACCTATGTACCTGATGAAAGGTTTGATACCCCTGACTTTACAATGGATTTAAGACCAAGGCGTCGTCGTCAGGAAATGTATGAAAATAGTCCTACATCTTACCTGTGTATGAATGCTGAATCCGCATCAAGTTTATTGAACAACGATCCCCAAAGTCTTGATAAAGCTCTGAAAAGCAGTAATGCAAATGAGTGGATGGAAGCCATGAAAAATGAATATAGATCATTGATAGAAAAAAATACTTGGTCTATTAAATTAAATTAAATTAAAATTAAAAATTAGAAATTAAAAATTAATAAGATTCAAATTAATAAAATTAAAATAATTGGATCTAAATTATATCACAAAATTAAATAAAAATAAATAAAATCAAATTGAAAAATTAAACTACTTACATTCAAAAATTAAATTAGGTACATTAAATTAAAACTATTATTTTATAAATGGTGCCGAACCGTCTATGGTTACCTTACGTCTATGGTGCCGTCTATGGTTGACTTACCTTGTGATAAAAAAGTTATACCTTGCAAGTGGGTCTACAAAACCAAGCTAAATGAATGTGGAGAGGTTGTGCGCTTTAAAGCCCGTCTCGTCATAAAAGGTTTTCAACAGAAGAAAGGCATTGACTACAATGATGTATATGCACCTGTAGTTAGATATACATCAATCAAGTACTTATTTGGATTAGCTACAAAATACCAACTAAATATTCATCAAATGGATGCTGTCACTGCATTTCTTCATGGAGACATAGATCAAGAAATTCATATGACTCAACCACCATGCTTTGAACAAGGAGAAGAAGTCTGCCGCTTAAATAAATCAATTTATGGCTTAAAACAGGCCAGTAGATTATGGAACCAGAAACTGAACAATGTTCTTTTAGAAATTGGTATGTCTCTATCAAAGATGGATCCATGTATATATTTCAGGATTTTAAACAAAGATGACATTCTTTTTATATCTGTCTATGTCGATGATTTGCTTTCCCTATTTAATAATAATAATACAGGTGAAATGATCAAGGCTAAACTTAAAGAAAAATTTCAAATGAAAGATATGGGAGAGGCAAAGCAGTGTATCGGCTTTCGTACAACAAGGAAAGGAAATAGAATATCTTTAGATCAAGATTTTTATTATAATTTTATTTTTTTTATTTATCTTTAGACGACCGATTTGGCGCAGGGGTAGGCTACCCACCTTCTGCGCCAGTGGTCTCGGGTTCGATTCCCGAACAAGACAAATATTTGTGTGCATGAACATGTCTATTTGTCTTGGTCTGGGTGTTTACTATGTATATTAAGTATGTATTTACAAACAAAAAGTATTTAAGTATATATTTATCCGTTATCAAGTTTTCCATGATACAGTTTCTTAATGAAATTAAAATGGGCTTAGATAATTGGTGTGAATGTAAGAAGTTATTTATTATTATTATTCCCTTTATTACATTTTAAATACTTACAAAATTATATTTCTAAACATTAAATTTTTACAATGTATAACACTAAAAAATATAACATTTAAAAATACAAAAATGCAGTTTCCCAACGGTAGCAAGATCAGGGTCCCGGCTACCGATGGTTAAGGATCCAGAGACAGGAACCTTCTCACTATACGGGCCGTGTCCAGAAGTACTGCCTTCTGCATCTGACTCCCGATCCATCCACCTAACGCAAGCCTCTTAAGGTGTTTATCGAGGCTCTTGGCTATCAGGCCATGGGCAGATATGACTATCGGAACAATAATTGCTGAATCAATGTCCCACATGTCAACAATCTCGTGAGCTAAATCAAGATATTTGTTTTCTTTATCTTTTTTAGCTTTCACAAGGTTGTCGTCATGGGGAACAGTGACATCAACAATTATTGCGTGGCGTTCGTGTCGATCTATCAATACAATATCAGGCTTATTAGCTACAATAGTCCTGTCTGTAATGATGATAGATCGGTCCCAATATAATGTGGCATGGCTATTTTCAAGGACCTGTTCTGGTGCATACCTGTAGTACGGCACCTCGGATGCCACAAGACTATGTTTCAGAGCAAGTTGTTGGTGTATTATCCTGGCCACTTGGTTATGTCTATGCAAATATTCGCCGTTTGCGAGACGAGAACAACCGGAGATTATATGCCTAAGGGATTCACCCGGGCGATGGCACGCTCGGCAAATATCCATTGTGCCATCCCTTAGGATATACTTTCGGTAGTTATTCGTCATCACAACCTCATCCATAATTGCACAGACAAAATCTTCGGTTTCACCAAAAATATCACCGAAACGGAGCCAGGATACTGAGGCTAATAAATCTACGTCGGGCCCATGGAGAGCCCGGTAGAATCTGCCATGTAACACACAGTGCTGCGGTCGGAAGTACTAAGATTCAAGATTCAAGATTCAAATTTGTTTATTCAATTTAGATTGTTATTTACAATACTTGTGAACGTCATAGAAGCTACGCCATCGGTTCGCAAACCCTACAGCGGGAGGCCTTGGAGAAGAACCGGCAAGAAACTCCAAGGGTTGTTTTTTTCTCCCTGTTTTATTTCATGCAGAGTCGCCAAATTGAAAAATGACCTTAACATGGTATGACTAAGGTCAGTTTCCATCACAATTACACAATGGGTTATGATAAATACAGTTAAGTATAGGCGAACTAATGATCATAGCGGTGAACAATTTTCAATTAAGTACTTAGGAACTCTACATAAAGCTTTAATATTAGTTAAAAACAAAAGACAATTCTACTATATACTTAAGTACTAAGGTTTGCGCCAGTTTTCTTTTGCTAAAAATAGAGGAGTCGGTCCATTGTCAACAGCAACTACATCTCTATGAGACCCCATATCGACTTGGAGAAAATACTCCCTAAGATTGCATATCTCGCGGTTATGCAATGTCTTAGCATTTAAGAAGCCACGACCACTTCCGCGGGATATACAATCTCATGGTCGATGAACGTGGGTGATGCATGCGGTGTGCTGTTAGCAATTAGCAATGTACGAACTTTTCTATCCAGGACATCCAGTTCAGTTTGAGTCCATTTAAGTATGCCAAAGGAATACATCAGTACCGGCATGACCCATCCATTGTTTGCGCGAGCCTTGTTTCCGCCAGACAAAAGACTTTTAAGGACTTTTGACAGGGGCGCCCCAAGAAACGCTCACGCAACGACTGTTTCATGTCAGCATCGTTGATGCCTAATGCCTGTGACATACCTAAATATTTATAGGTTTTGTTTACGGAGAGAGATCTAAGATGAATAGAATCCGAGAGTTGTATACCCGTAGATTCCATTATCTGACCACGCTTTACATGCATGACTGCACATTTGTCCACACCAAATTCCATTTTAATGGCATTACTGAAAGCTTCAGAAACCTTCAGTAACGCTGTCAAATGAGAACTACTATGGGCAAATAGTTTCAGGTCATCCATGTACAGCAGGTGTGATATTACTTGACTATTTCTCCGTAAACGATAGCCTAACCCTGAACTCTCGAGAAGTGTACTCAGAGGGTTCAAGGCCAGACAGAACCACAATGGACTCAAACCGTCACCCTGGAAGATACCTCGCTCTATTTTTATAGGATCGCCCTGACCTACAATCCGTCGAGATCCTGGATAGAGAAGGACCGTTCTCCATTGTCGCATGCACGTTAAAGTGTCGGTTAAGTTTTATGCGCTGCTATGACTCTCATATGCTGCTCATAAATGTAACTTCCGTCGTCGCGCGCACAAACAGATGTTTGGGAAAGCCCAAACGCGTGCTTAAAAAGCATTTAAGCATTTTTTACGTAAACAAAGCGTTTACGTAAAAAGTGAGCCTGTAAGTTGATACCCCTGATAGTCAACAGGTTAATCGCAATCTAAGTTATTTATGTCTAAAATGGACATTGTAGATTCTAAGATCTATTCTTATGTAGGTACTTAACATCTTTCTACACAGAAAACCTTTTCAGTTCTACTTAAGTTTCCGTAATGAAACATATTTTTGTGCATTTGAATGTTATTTGAAAAGATGCTCTTAAATAATAAAAATATTCTTTTGATTAAGTAATAAATAATAAGAAAAATTAAGGTTAGTTTGTTTTGTCCCTTTATAATAATAATTAAAACGCACGTTACATCTTGTGAGTATTTATAAAAATAAAAATAAAACTCGTTCCGCCAGTGGCATGAGAAGGGATTGTCTTTCTTCGTCGTACTACTGGTACTCATAGCCTATATTCATATTTATTATTGTAGGTTAATCTCTACTTTATTAGGTAGTGTTTATTAACCGCAAGGTAAAACCTAATGCAAACAAAACTAAATAGTCAGCTAAAAGTTTTTTTTTACGAATTTCGTTTTCATACTGTACTGTTATTTGAAATACAATTTCAATTAAACTATTTGTAAATTTATTAGTAGTAGAGCACCAATCCTATAATAAGACAAGGAATAACAATTCCTTTTCGTGCAACTAGAACAATAAAATGTTGGTGTCACGATGAGGAAAGAAAATAAACGAGGCGGAATCATTTAAAGAACCACTTTTAATAAACTACATCTATTTGCTACAGGATCCAAAAATTTTTATCATTTCGTACACAACAAAACGCCTAGCCTTTTTATTTGCTGTACAATGGCTAGTTCTTTACCGTAATTTTAGTTTCTTTCTTTACTTCAAAGCGTCATTGGACACTGTTGGAATACCAACATTTTACTCTGTAGCTATTAGAAATAATACTTTAGCATAAGTATTGTATGCTCTTCAATTTGTCAATGTATACGACGAATACACGCATATTATAAAAGTTCTGTCCTGTTATTATTAAATCAGCCCTTACTATAAATATATATGACGTCACGGGTCGGGTGCCTGGTCTTGTCTCGTTGTCAGGATGGTTGTGACGAGGGATCCTCAAAATAATAGTCTCTTCTTCAATAACAAACGTCTTATTCTTCAATCACAGTCGATAAGGCACAAATAACACAACGATTCAAGTGATGTAGAGGGATGAATCGTTAAACGCGGCAAATTCGATACAGAAAAGTGGCTCTTGCGGGCCCTACATCCGCCTCAACGTCCAACCCCTTTGTAAGGCCCTTTTTGACTGGTTTTATCTTGCCCCTGCACTGCTGCGCAAAATGTGCAGACCATCGACCAATTCAACTCACTTTGTCCAAGTGCTGCCATCTCTCTGTATCCAACTCACCCAAATGCTTTCCGCAACGTTTAAACTGACTCAACTAATAGTTACAAAGCAACAAAATAGATGTAATCTAATAATTTAAGTCGATAGTTACAAAATAACTCGATAGATGTCGTGATAATTAAAATTAAAATAATCGGATCTTGCTGTCCGTGAGGGCAGCACTGCGTTTACGCTCCGACATATATATATACAGTGCATTACTCAATCATTGATCTTTCGTAATTTGCAAAAGGGACAGAAAAAGTGTTAGTTTAATTAGAGCAGGAAGTGTGTAGCTGTACAGTAAATTCAGTGCCGCGAAAATCGTACGCTGGAAGACGTCAGTTTACTACTAGGCCGCCTACAATGAATGTCGCGAACAACGTTGATGTTCAACAAATCGGAAGATGGTGGAACGACAAATTAAGAAATAATTATTAAAGAACAAAAAGAGCTGGAGATAGTAGCTGGGAAAAACGTATGTGGAGAAAAGGCAGAGATGGGTCCTGTAAAAAAAATACAGATTACACATCTGGAAAATAGGAAAAAAGACAACGCAAAATTTGACATCAGATAATACCTGCTGCAATTTTGAGGAGCTAGAAATAAAACCTAACTCTGTTGATATTACAACATTACCTGTGCTTTTTGAAGATGACTTAGACTGCAATGAAGTTGTTGAGACTGAAAATAAAAATGTTGTAAAATCGCAATATGTCAAAATAATATCTAAAATAAAATTGCCACTGCCATTGCCTTCGAATAAAAAGGCGATGTCTACTGATAAAAAGAACTATTTAGAATAAACACTAAACACGAGCGGCAAAAGTCAGTTGGGGTCTCACCCCAGAAGTAATAAGGACGATATATGTGACAGCGGTGGAACCCGTTGTAACATACGCGGCTGCAGTATGGGCCGTCGCAGCTGACAAGCTGACGACCCAGAAACAGCTGAGTGTGTTGCAGCGGGGTTTTGCCCAAAAACTGTGCAAGGCGTACAGGACCGTCTCCCTAAACTCCGCACTCGTCCTGGCGGGGACACTCCCCTTAGACCTGCGTATAAAGGAGGCGGCGGCATTGTACGAGGCCAGGAGGGGAGGGTCCCTGCCAGTGATGCTGGATTGGGAGTTGGAGAGACCCTACCCTGCGCTAAAACTGCCGCACCCTGCGACGCGAACAACACTAAACATAGGCAGCCTAAACGACAAACAGAACTTACACGACGTCTCCATATATACGGACGGGAGCAAGATTGACGGCAAGGTTGGTGCAGCCATCTCGATGTGGAAAGACCACCGAGAAGTGAAAGCCGTCAAACTTGCCCTACCCCCGCATTGCACGGTGTATCAGGCGGAACTCCTCGCCATCCACAGAGCGACACAAATAATATTGAAGACCAAAGAAAGTACATTTGGAGTGCATAGCGACTCAATGGCAGCTCTACAGACTGTCGGAAATCCCGAATCCCTCCACCTACTAGCGGTAGAGTCCCGCGCAAACATCGGCGCAGCCCTGAACCAAGGCAAATATGTAGATTTGCTCTGGGTCAAGGCACACGTAGGACTGGACGGAAATGAGAGGGCCGACCAGCTCGCCAAGGAGGCCGCTCTGGGCTCCAAAAGGAAACCCGACTATGACAGCTGCCCGATCTCATTCGTTAAGCGACTCATCAGACAGGGTGCAGTGGAGGCCTACCGCATCGTGCGAAAGATCGACCATACTGGCCCCAGCACACAGTTACTTACGGGTCACGGAGGCTTCTCTGAGTATCTAAACAGGTTCAAGTTAAAAGATAGCCCTGAATGCATATGTGGAGACGCAAACGAAAGTACAATGTACAAGTACATGCAGTTAAACACATCCTATTTGAATACCCAGTGTTTGCCCGAGATAGGCACAGGGAAAAGTTCCTAAAATACTGTCTTAAAATTGTAAAGGCAACAAACCTGAGGAATAAAAATTAGCTAAGAACCGGAATAGGACAATATATTATTGAATATACTGATCCTCCTCTGATCTAGAAGTAAGAACAATGTAGAATAAAATAGGATAAGATTAAAATTGTAAAATTGTATGTATAAAAAGCATTTGTAAGCTAGAAAGTGAGAAACTAAGAATGTATAAATAGAAATAAGAACCACTGAAATATGTAAAATAAAATATATAAAGGCTTAAACATAAAATGTAAAAGAAGAAATATGTATAAAACCAGAACTACCTTAAAAAAGAAAAATGGAAAATGAAGTATTTAGAAAAAATCGACCCGTCTCACAACTAGCTCCGATGGGACTCTACAACTCTCACAACTAGCTTCCGATTAAAAATAACAGAACTACCTTATTTACCCTTGTGTCAAAATAGTTAAGTTATTAGAAGAATAAAAAGTCTTGAGAAGAAAAAAGATGAGAATAAAGTCTGAAAAGCAAGAAAAGTTCCTTATTTGTTTCAAAATATTGTTTTATGTTAGAATAACTATATTTGTTTTTGAATTAAATTTTTAATATATTATTATTTCAGTTAGTTATCAAAGCTTTTCGTTGATTTTAGTTTGTTTTTGGCAGTTTAATGTAATTTTTATAAATGTGATATAAACATATTTTTTTAAACATTCGGTCAATGGTACAAGGTATATGCTTATTATAATAGAATGCAATGTGAATTTTTCTATTACCTATATGTAACTGTGCAACAGTTTAATAATAAATGTTTAAAAATATGCTATTGACTTTTTTCTATGTATTTAAATCTGAAAGTGTCAACCCTAGCAAATTTCCCTTCTCGCCCCTTTACTGTCCCATAGAACCCCGATTCCGTAGTGAGAAGGGATCGCAAACATTTTTGTGATTAATGAGTCTATATAAAATCCTTGGCATGATAGTTTCTGCCGAAGAGGAGCTCATAATTTGGTGTACGGAGATGTTTCACAGATTTTGCAAAATGAAAATTCTTGGCTGAGTGAAAGAGCGATTTTAGCACAAAAATGATCAAGCCGCTGAATTAAATCACACTATTTTGTCAGGAATCAATGGGGATGAAGTAATATACACATTAAACTAACACGGTTATGAATCAAGGCGAAGTCGCTAATTATCTGACTGAGTTTCTGAACTCCTTGAATCCAAATGGTCTTCCTACACATCAAATAAGACTTAAAGTTGGTGTTCCCATTATGCTTCTTCGCAACCTTTCTCCGCACAAACTTTGCAATGGGACTAGGCTGAAAGTGATTAACTTACAGAGAAATTTATTCGAGGCAGTCATTTTGACGAGTTGTGGTGCGAGAGAAACGGTGTTCATACCACGTATACTACTCATTCCCAACAACTTTGCGTTCCAATTTAAGCGCGTCCTGTTTTCTGTCAGCGTTTGCTTCGCTTCGATGACAATAAACAAATCGCAGGGACTGGGACTGACGCTGAGACTGCTGGTGTTGACCTCGGGTTTGGCTTTTTTTCTCATGGGCAACTTTATGTTGCTTGCTCTCGCGTCAGCCATCCTGAGAGTTTATATATTTAAGCGCCAGATGGAAAAACTGCTAATGTGGTTTATGAAGAAACTTTATAGATAGATACTAAATAAATAAATATTTTTTTATTAATTTTTCTCCAACAATCTTACAATATACACATTTCTTAATTTTATAATATCAAAAATGTTGTTGAACATATAAAGATTGTGAGAGAACTGGTACCTGAGCTAAAGCCGGGCTTGTGTCGCAGGCACCAGTACCCTTCTCCACGAAAGTGGCCGTAAGGAAACTTTTCGAAAAACAAATGATAGTTACAGATATGGAGAACTTAAACACTAGAAATAGGAACTTATACACTACAATATTATAGACTTAAATATAAGCATTTACGGTATCACTAGAGTAAAATGGTTTTTTCAATTTAAACAGAATTACTTAATAGGTATTATCATATTTTCAGTTTCATTATAATTAAGGTTTTGCAGAAAGGATGTTAAATGAATTTTAAGTTTATGTCTAGTAAGGGAAACAATACTGAGTATATTATGAAGTTTGTTGTACAGGAATGGACCCAAAAAGCAAAAAAAGTGTTGTGAGTAAGAGCTTCGAAATGAGGTCGAGAGGGCAACTAAGTGATTACGTCGAATACGGGTAGGGTAAGGTCGAGGATCTGTGTACTGATGTTGTTTTATAACTGTATGTAATATAAATAGTTGACGGACGGATAAGAGCCGACAATACTGGAGGAGATCATAAGTTGGGTATCTATAGGGCAAAAAAGTGCATACCTTGAGAAGGGCTCGTTGGGCTATTTCCAATTGGATTAGGTGGGGTTTGCGGACCCTCCCCACAAGGCAATACAATATATTATAAGCGATTGACAAAGTGCAACATAAACTAATTTAACGGTGTCAGGATCAGCAACATGCCGGAGATTTTTAAAAACAAACATTTACAATTTACGTATTCTACCTGCAGTGAGATTAATATAAGGCTGAAAAGACAGCCTATCATCTATGAGGACACCCAAGTATTTAAAATTATTGGTTTTATTAAGTAAAGGAAACGTACAGGTAATTTGAGGAGAAATAGGGCAGCGGGGACATAAGTGTGCTAAAATTGATAAGAGGTTTGTAGACATTGAAGATGTATTTAATTACCTTTAATTAGTTTTAGATTTGATTTATCATCATATTGCTTCATTTAAAACTCGCCAATCACACTATTCTCGACGTAATAATCCAAATTGTTCATATTTACCTAAAGAACTGACAGTTATTGAAATGCACATGTTTTTGGATCAAAATAGAATCAATGTTAGCTATATGGTGTACTGGATAGTATTTAAAAATGATTTTAATCTCAAATTTGGCTTGCCAAGAACAGATACCTGCGCCGTTTGTAACTCTTACAAGAGACAACTTTGCTCGAGACTGAGCATAAGTCACAGTTGTGTAAAGCTGAGAAATTTCATGAAATCAAGTGGCTGCAGAGAAGAAAGGCACAGCAAGGGAATATTATGTGTCTCAGTTTTGATTATATGCAAAACTTACCCTTGCCACATATACGGACTGGAGATGTGTTTTAGGCTCGGTAGTTGTGGTCTTATGTTCTAGATTATTTCTCAATAGTATACACGATCCACCCCTACGTTGTTGATCTCTACAATATGTTGCTGCAACTTTATAGTTGGGTATATGAAGATTCTGTTCTGAATTCTTTTTAATAAATGTTTCAGTGAAACATATGACATGAACTTCACCTATCTCTTTAGTAACATCACATAGAGCAGCAGTAAATAAGTCTTGTTTACTTAATATACTGGCTATGTTTTGATGAAATACAGTTAATTGCTTTTTATGTACGAAAAAACGAGTTTTCGTCATTTAACTTATTTGAGTCTAATTTAGTGAAAAAAGAAGGTATTGTTTTTTGTACTAGTTTTTTACAGTCACCCTTGTTTTTAGTTTTATTCAAGTTTGGAAGATCCTTTCTTTTAAGCATTTCTTTTATTTTTTGCGGTGCCAGGTAATTAGACTTATATTGTAAATAATCAAGTTCTATATTTATTTTAAAACACAAGTCATTTAAATATAAAGTTCTATTTCTTACATAACTGTCATTTTTTAATTCCAAAAATATGCAATTGTCATAATTTTCCGTCAATAATTTTATATTGTAATTTAGTAATTCATTATTCAAGTATTTATTAAAATGTACATTTGTTATGAATACCTTAAAATATCGTAATTTATATAATGCTGTACATAACTGAGAGAACAATAAGTATGGATTTCTGTCATTTGCACCTAACGCTAATATTACAATGTCGTTTGTATTTAATGAATTTTTTAAATCATCGCAACTGCGTAATATCTGAGAACAGGATGCGTCTTGTTTAACCATGGTTGTGATTTCGTATGGGTCGTCATTTATATTTTTCCGTGAATTATGTATTTTTCCCGATAAGTATTTTACATGTTCGTCGCCAAGGATAAAAACTCGAGTTTTTTCCGATTTCTCATTATTGCAGCTTTCGTCTAATAAAATACTGGCCATATCGCGTGCGCCATCTATTGGCGTGTTTGAGTTTGAGTGACTTCGTTGACTATTGTCTTTGTTGACATCAATAACATCCATGTCGGTGCCGGTTTCACCGTCAAGATTTAATTTCTTTTGTCGTGTAAATCTGTTCGATAATGGTGTGCTGTACATTATTTTATGAGATCTCATGGCAGATAATCGTTGTGCGTGTGTGATGTTCATGATTTTTCTTCGGAGAGGAGTCATGGTGTGTTGGTTTCTATTTCCAAAATTTGAGGTTAGTGTTTTTAGTGTGTCTATTTCTCTTTGTTTTCCTTCTAAGATACTCTTAAGGTTAGAATTTTCCGAATTAAGCTTTTCTATTTCTTGGTCCGCAATCTCTAAAGTACATTTTAGTGACTTTAATTCGTGTATACATGAGTCGTGACAAGATGTATTACTGTTGTAAGTTTCACTTTGGATACTTAGCATAGTTGTGTCCATTATTGTTGTATTAGAAACGTTTTTGTCCAATATTGATAAATCCATATACGATCTTGATTTAGGTAATTTGTTTCGAACAGTGATATTGTCCATTTTAGTGTAATTGTTTACTTATAGATGGCGTTATGTTCCGTACTGTTTAGTCGACTCGACCTTGTAATAATTTTATTCTTGCTGTATGTCACTGTATGTGAACTTGTCGGTAAAACAGTATAAAAGTCAATTCAAATTAAAAACAGCTGATTTTATCAATATATAATTTAACCAGTTATTCTGTAAGATGAGATTATTTTGTAATTCCACTGACCTCGCCCTATAAAATGTTATTGCACTATCCTCCTTTGAATCCAAAAATATGTACTGGTTTTTGTGAAAACTGTGATTTTGGAGCTTCGTCTTCTTCTGAGAATATTGTTATAAATTCCTGGTTTGTTCACGTCACAAACACTGGTGCCTATACTTTAGACAATCATGTTTCTTGGAAATACGGTTTCGTGGAGAAAAAAGCACTTAATCTATTTTTAAATAAACAAAATATGCGGAGCTTATGTTTAGCGTGGCAAGTAGCGCCATCTACCCCGTACATATGATGCCCTTTATAGTTACATTTGTTGTTGTGAAAAAGTAATGCCCTTTATAGTTACATTGTGCACTACTACACAGTTGTGCAAAAGGGAAGAAATAATACCAAACGACACTACCTGTTTGACAGCTGGTAGTACAGTAGTGCAGATGGAACATAAAAATCCAATCCGCACTACCGGTAGTGCAGATTGGTAGTGCAGTGTGGAAGCAATGAACTAGGTATTTTACTTCATTTGATAACTGTAGAGGGGCATCAAGCAGCTTAGGTAGACGGTGGTTGCCTACTTGGCGTTTGTTAGTGAACATTACCAGTTCTGTTTTGGTGGGGTTAACGGTTAGATCGTGTCTTCTGCTCCAGCTTTCCACTTTCTTCAGAGCTTCTTCTTTTCTATCTCAATTCGGTGCATTCTCAATTAGGTGCTTAAGTTTTCTCATAAACCACTTCACAATATTTAGTCCCATTGTTAGTTTTAGATTCAGAAATAAACGTTAATTTTGGTTATTTAAACTGCATAAAAAACCAAATATTAAATCAAACACCGAATTGAGGAAAAAATACTTCTTTTGTAGAAATGCTCTTGATCTGTTCGGTGCACGAGCAGTTCAAGCATCAGCCATCCTGTTCCCTATGTTTCATTGCGTTTGGAAGTCTTGGAAAACCTATGGAACTACTGAACCGATATTGAAAATTACTTTAACAATAGAAAGCTACATTACATATTACATTACAAACAACAATACAACATTTATAGGTGCTTACATCTCCCAGATCATACATCATTGGTACTTGACGCATCCCACTGTAGACTCAGCAGTACAATACTTAGAATCTCCCTATTCCATCACCATCTCAACTACAACTACAACTACATTCATAAGTACATATTTATTATGTCTAAGTGAATAAAGAATATTTTTATCTTATCTTATCTTACAATGTCCTACACTCCCATCCCCCCCAGATTCAGTCAGCGAGACACCTAATTTCTTGAAAACCTAATTTCACCCTCCTCCTTCGGATTAACCCCAGAATTTCTTGCTTCAATTGACGATCGAATGATGGCCCAAAACTTCATCTGATCCTTTAGATCCGACAATCTTGGAAACATTGAAGAAAATATGTCACCTCCACAACGACCCCAAAGCCACATTAGAATCAATGTACAGGTTGACAGTCGGAAAAAAGGACTCCCTCCAATTCATTGGGAAACATATCAGTGCGTGCGATGACGGCTATATTGCTCTCAAGTGGAGCATAGACTGCATGTTAGAGGGCTTCCAAATAGGCATCTCCAATGAAGCCTCCAAGTCATTAGCCCAGATTTCGAAAACATCAACCGACATCGTCTCCATCGCCACCAAGGTTATGGGGCAGCACGACATGTTACCGAGCTACCCTTAAACACCTTCAAGTACAGTGGAACACCTTATCAAGCTCTGTTGCAGGAATAATGGATTTACTAGACAGAAAGTTACTGGATGCACATGCCCCCGGACCCTATCAACAGAAGTCACATCAGCCGTCCCCTTCGGTAGAATGCAGTCCCATGATACCCGCATATATTCCATAATATATTATACATTACAAATTTAAATAACTTGCAATAGTAATTTCATCTTTAGCGATTGTCAAATATCTGGAAAGGTATTTCTTTCGCGTGTGAGGATAGTAATATCTTCACATTGATGAAATTAACGCTGGCTATACAGCGCGTAAGAAGTATTGGATAAATTCGACGCTTCTCGTAACGACTCCGTAGCTCAGAGGTTAGAGCAGTCGCCCAGATAGCGAAAGGTCGTAGACTTTTTTTTTTTATTTGGTTAAGAAAACTTACAGCTATATATAACATTATAAATTACAGTATGGTAAATATCTAAAAGCCATTTGTAAATGGCTTTTAGATATTTACCATACTTGTGTGCACATGTGCACATGTGCACTTCATTTCTATCTGTGAAAACTTGTAAGTTTTCACAGATAGAAATGAAGTGCACATAAAGAAGAGAAAAAAAAACAATAATTATAAATCTATCAATAAAAATAAAAAGATAAAACAAAAAGAAATAGATACAAATTAAAAGTACTCGCTGCACATCAGCCGCTTAACAGTTACAGGTTTGATGTTACTTAAATCTAATGATGGGTTTCTTTTCAGAAAATCGTTAAATGAGCTAATTGCTCTGCAAAAGAAAGAATTCTGCCTAAAGTTAGTTCTGCACATAGGAGGAACTCGTAGGGATTGGAAATTTCTCAATTGCTTTGTCGGTACATTGAAGAAAATTTCACCCAGTAATTGCGAAGAATCAACGTTTCCGTTTAAAATGTTACATAGGAAGACTATATCAGCAATGTCTCTTCGCATTTGTAGAGGGAGAAAGTGGAATTTCTTACATCTAGCGTCATAGTCCGAAAGATACTGCTTTGTTTTATATTGCAAGTATCTTAGGAATTTTCTCTGAATGCTCTTAATTCTGTTTATATATTTTTTGTATGAAGGATTCCATACTACATAGGCATACTCAAGAATGCTACGTACGAAGGAGCAGTAGAGTACTTTGATCGCTTTGATACTATTAAATTTGGAACAGGATCTTATCACGAAACCAAGTGCCTTCGATGCTCTGTTTACAATGCATTCCACATGTTCATCGAATAATAATTTAGAATCGATAACTACACCAAGATCTCGCAATTTATTGGTAGAGAGAAGAGTTTGACCATTATGATTGTAGTTAAAGTTAAGTACGTTGATTTTACGTGTAATACTCATCGAATGGCACTTAGAGACATTAAGATCTAAGTTGTTATTCACACAATAATCGAAAAACCTATCCAAATCGGCTTGCAGTAACGTACAATCATCGTTTGTGACGATTTGTTTAAAGATTTTTGTATCGTCTGCATATAACAAGAATTTTGAATTTTGAAAACAAGAGTTAATATCATTAAGAAATATTGCGAATAAAAGCGGACCATTAAGTGAGCCCTGAGGAACACCTGAAGGAACCTCAAACCAATCGGAAATAAAACCATTAATTGCAACAGCCTGTGTGCGATTTTCAATGTATGAAGTAAACCAACGGAACAAGTTTCCATGGATTCCAGCACTATAAAGCTTTTGAATCAGGATATAATGATCAATTCGATCAAAAGCCTTACTAAAGTCGGTAAATATCATTTACCGACTTTAGTAAGGCATTTTGGTGACTAAGACGCTGGCCAGCGTGACCGCTGCCAGCATGACAGACATTGACACTTGCTTGGAAAAAAGGGACTATCGACTAAGACGACGACTATAATTGTTGCTATTTTTGCCATTGTAATATAAAACCGTGCGATTAAACTCTTTCTCATATGTATTTGTGATTATTTCCGACGACGGCGCAGACCAGCGCTTTCAGTTTGGCCTTTCGTGAAAAAATTTACCTAGCCCGTGGAAAATGCTGACAAGAAGTAAAAGTGCAACCATTAGTAGGACCGTGGCCGACCTACCACCACCACCGCCAGTCATAAATATGCAATCAAAGGTATCCGTAGCTTCGTGTTCATCCGACCCGGCACGCCGACAGCGAGCTTTAGACATGAAACGCCAGGCCGCGGAACAACTCGCCGACCTCGAGCGCCGGAAAATAGAGAACGAAGAAAGGCTAATTCATGAACAGATAACGCTAGACCTAGAAGCTTTGGAGGTAGAAAGTTGCGAAGGTGACAACGACGTACGCCCAACTTCTAATAGTCGCATCGCACGGCATGGACGCATAATTTCGCGACGGCGACCAGACTAAGACAACCGACGCCGCATGTGACCGATCATTTAACCCGGAGTCACAAATGGACAAGTTTCTAGTCATACAGACGAGCACCAGGGAATTACCAATCTTCACCGGAGCCCCGGAGGAATGGCTGCTCTTCTACATGTAGAAGATTGTTTTTTTAGTACCGAAAGTATCGAACTCCCGGTATTTCCCGGTACTGAGGTAGATCCAGTTCCGGGAAATACAAATCCGATTTCAGTACCGGTACTGCAATCTCTATATGTGATACATGCAACTAATCGGACCTAGTACGTCAAAACAGAACACAACAAAATGCTATTTTTACATGATATAGATCATAATATGCACTTACCTACAAACAATCAATTAATAATGCTTTGCTGTTGAATTCTCACAATTATTATTATTATGAATAAAATCCCACTGAGCGTCCCAGGGTTCCACGACATGTCGGCACTATATTGCGATTGAGTAAATGACAGAGTGCAGGAGAGCTTTTATATGTTTTTCACTATATATCAGTAGTATACCCAACAAAAAATATGTTATTTTATAAAAAAAAGTTATTAATTTTACTAGAATATATTTTTTTAGACTGTATCCGAAATGTAGCCGAAACACGTTGCGAAAAAAAAGGGTTAATGCTAGTTGAATAGTTTTTAGGTTGTAATAATAACAGAAGCTTTAAAAGGCGCGCCAGATAAGTCTGCGCGCGACTGGTAGCGTATTTAATGTTGCCAGTAGTTGTAAATGATTTTCCCATCACGTGTAGATGAGGAAAAAATCTAACTGGCTTTTGTCCGGTTGCTATAATTGAGAATACAGTAAATTTTATCTAGATACTTCCATCAATAATAGCAATAGAAAACTGTAAGACATTAAAAACACTTTTATAAGCAGATAGATTTTACATTGTTTATTATAATTGTTAGTAATTTAGGAATTAAAGAACAACAAAATAAATATAATTCGAAATATTTTATAATATTTTACTAAAATAACCCAAGCGAAAGCAAAATATCACATAATGGTCACCCTAAAAATGACCTGTCAAAGAAGCAGTCCGCGCCTGCACTTTAGCAAATGGTTTAAGTAGCCTGTTATTGTCCTGTTCTATTTCGCAAGCACATTTCACCTGAAAACAATCTCTCTTCCAACACTTTTAATGACTTTTGGCATGACGATTACTAAATAAACTAATAAAATACAATTACACTTGACACACTCATTTCGCCTGTCACAACAAATACCATGGCGACCTGCCAAAGGACATCAGGCACATATTGCCAAAAACTTATACAGCTTATACAGCTTCGTTATATTTTATTTAGGCACTATGCGCCACTGTGAACTTACTACGTGTACCAAAATAATTTTAAAGTCTTTCATTGTTAAATAATTAATTTGTGTAAAAACACAAAAATGACTATGAATTTATCATGAAACGAACATCTCTAGCCATTAAAAAAAAACAAAGAATGTCAACCTCTATAAAAAATTTAAAAAAAAAACCTTTGTTTACATGTCAAAGTTGACAACAGTTGACAGTCGTTCCGACGCACGCACGCTCGTATTTTATTTTTTTAGTAGATCATGTGAATCATGTCACAAAAACTGATGTAATTAAAATAATAGTATATAAAAGAAGAATTTAAAAAGGATTAAATGAGTTAATACATAAATCAAGTCAAATTGCTCCAATTTCAATATTATGGAAACACAATATTCTCTAGGAAAATGTGATAGTAAAAAACCTATTCTAAATATTCTCTAGGTCAAAATAACGCAAGTAACGGAACATTTTGTTCGAGTTGCTGTTTCAGTATCAGTGTTACCAAAAACAAAATATTTTAAACCTAAATAACTCTAACAAAAAAACACTTAATAAAATTATAGGTATTTTTCGTGTTTATTTGTGATAAACTTTAATCATTCACTTCAATAGAATAGCTATACATTTTTAGGTTTTTTGTAAAGGGAATGTGCCTGATGTCATTTGAAATTAGTTCCAAACTCGACCGCGCGCAAACTTATCTGACGAGCGCTTTACCTGTTGTTTGAAGATGATTTGGCGAACCATTGTTTGATTCCGTCAGTACCGCTACAGTACAAGTTTATCACAGAACTATTTTAATACCACCCTTTTTCGATTATGCACAAATATCTCATATATTTTTCAATTGTTTGTTTGCAATAGGGAGTTTGTTTTTACACCATATCATAGCTGGTTGTCACTTTGACATCCACTGGTTGTCAGTTTGACACTTCGCCGGCGACTCAAGTGCTAACAACTCTCTTGTTGTGTGTAAGGAAATAACTGGATATTGAGTAAATGGCTGATTTCGGTATAATATTTTTCAACACTTGCTCATAAAGTGGCTCTAATTTCACTGCAATTAGACACATAATGACATCTGCACCTAATCAAACTGTGACTTTTATTCTATTGTTCACAGCTGAGTAATAGATTTTTTTTTATTGGTTGTGTTGTTTTGTTCTTAAAAAAGTTTCTATACTTACAAAAAAGATCGTGTCCAATAGTACAAATAAATTAATATACTTACTTACCTTTTGCTTGCTCTTTTCATGCAACTTCGTATTTAAATAGATAATTTCAACTTGTGTTTAATAAACAAAACTTTCACTCCAATATAACTTTTGTTTTCTCTGTAAAAACTTTAAATTATTAGGAGATCTCTAAGCAAGTTCTCCTTCAAAAAGAATTCCCGCGCTGTTGTTTTCACAGGATTACGTACATGAAGTGGAATATCATATCAGTCATCATTCCTTTCTGTGTTCACTGTGTATTATTTATGTATATATTAAAATTATTTGTATGTATATATGTATGTATGTATATATGAGTATTATATGTTATAGTATTTTAAACGTAAGTATATCAATTGTATTCATTTTTAAATCAGTTTTTTTTTATTTTATTTGTACCGCCTTCGCTTGTCTCGTTTTTACTAAAGGTTGGCTGGTAGAGAATGCTTTTAGCGTTAAGCCCGCCTTTTGTACTCAACTTGATGTAACTGTACAATAAAGTTTAATAAATAAATAAAAATAAATACCCCATTTTGTACGTGGCTAAAATGCTATCCGCGACAAACCAAAAAAAAAAGAAACCTCAGACTTTTAGTCTATGGCCGATCGCCATTGTTAGTTCTGTTTTTCGGTTTTCACTGTTGAAATTAAAGTTATTTATTAATTAAAATGTCAACAAGTACTAGTTATAAAGAAAATGATTTATGTTGTACACCGCCCGATATAGGATGTGAAGCCCTTTGTAATAGGAATTTTGAAACTGGTGGAGAAATTTGGGTACTAGTAGGAGAATTTGGGGGACTAGTGGGAATCTCACCAAAATTAATCGCGTAGAGTGATTTTCGACTCGACTAGCTCAAATAGGGTTAAGGGTCGTGGGATAACGTGACTCAGTGTTCTGCGGCTTCAAATATAACCTTGGGCGCCTTTAATAAAAGTAAATAATGAAAGTTAACCAAAATAAAAGTTACCTCATTAGATCCTAATAAAACTTATTAAATGCCACAGACCGGAACAAGATGAATTCAATGAAACTCAGGTTAATACATTATGTGACATTTATTTAACTAAAAATATGTAACGGAGGACTCAATGTATTAACTTGACGTATAAACATTAGTCGGTACACATTATAAAATATACAGGTAAGTTGAGTAAAACTATATTTACCTAGTTATATTGTAAGAACACTGACAAAGCACTTCACAGTCAACACAATGTAACTACATTGTAACAGTATTCTGTGAAATGCCTCGGACAGGAAGGATGACAGACGCACTGTAAGCAAAATCTGTCGATCCTTAGAAATAAGATGATGCAACATTTATTACTTTAATATTTGATACCGTAGATCGGGCAGTTCGACATCCAACTCTGTTGGGCTCACTCGTATTTAAGTTAGTTTTTAAAAACATATTTCCACGCTCCGGAAAGTTAACTGGCGCAGCCGGTAGGATAGCTGACTGTTTGTCATACGCGGAAAACTCGGAAAAATACGCTAACATCGTGGAAAAACTGGGAAAACAGTTTCGAAGCTTCGTAAAATCCGAAATCGTCGATGAAGTTCGCGTGTGTGCAGCAGTTCGTGTGTTTCAACACCGGAATAGGCTATCCTCGAACCAAATTATCTAATCCCAAATAAATTTGTTAACGCGAGTAATTTACCTAAAATCGGTAATGTGCGAAAATAAGGTGCAGACTGGCATGTAAGTTGTAAAATTCTTCTACATCCTATCCTTTATCCTAGTGTTAGATTTAAGAAATTGTTATTGTGAAAATTAATTCTGAAAAGTGAATATAAAGTAAACGAATTTAAGTTAAACATTTAAGGTATCTACGCGATAAAATCTCGCGATTTGCTTTGACTATTATTTTAATTAGATAATAGGCGATAAAATCTCGCAAATTAATTTTAAAAGTTATATTTTAATAAGATTTAGATAAAGTATTACGCGATAGAATCTCGCGGTTACTTTATATTAACTACCTTATTTTAAGCTTGTGTTATACTAACTATATTTTTACATTTTATTTACAATGGAAGACGAACTAGTTCTACCCATCTGCCAGTGTATATGCAATCAATACTATTGAAATAAAGGTACCTATCAATCGATTGTCCAAAACTATCGATAGTATCGATAGTTTATTAATATTGAAAAGCAATACTATCGATACTATCGATACTATCGATAGTTTATTCGCCGTCAGGGATCGATACTATCGATAGTATTGCTGCTTACCGATAGTATTGCACTAAAAGAGCCATCGATACTATCGATAGTATCGATACTATCGATACTATCGAAAACTATCGATACTATTGTTTTTGCTTAAACTATCGATAGACTATCGAAATGCTATCGATAGTGGACTATCGATCGGCAACACTAAACGGGAACACAAAAACTTTAAGTTTGTTCTTAAGGAAATGTGAATTCGTTATAGCCAAATACCAAGGTGCAGCAAACGTTAATGATTTTCTCATTCAGTCAGTAACTAGCAAATTAACCGGGAAAGCCGCTGCTCTGATCAGCGAACGAGGCGAATTTGAGACTTATGATGAAATAAAGGAAATTATAATTCAACATTTCGGAGACCCGCGAAGTGAGGAATGTGCGATCGAATTAGAAACATTAAAAATTAGAAACAGTGAATCATATCTAGAATTTTGTGGTAGAATCCAGGACGTGAGAGCAATTCTTATTTCAAAAGTTAACCAGAATCCGTCAGCTACTTTAAAAGAAGCAAAACGTATTATTTATGATAATACTTCCCTGAATTAAAAAATCGGCCAAGTGCGAGTTGGACTCGCCCATGAAGGGTTCCGTACACACTTAACGTACCGATTGCCTATACCTAGTCAAAGTTCCACTATCATTTTTTTCATTCAAAATGTAACTTAATATACCTACTTAAAAATAATGTCTAGACAGTAAAAAACACGGTTTTTACAATATACAGAATTTATTTTTTAGCTCTCCGCGTACACTAAGTTTCTATGGCGCTTTTAAACTATTCGTCGGTACTTACTTATCATATCAAATTACTTGTAAACCTTGATGACTATTTTACTACATATAAAATACCAAACCAATACAATTGCAACCTTCCAACAGCACCAAAAAAGAAAACATATAGGTACCTACCTACTTACCTTTCAGTCCTTGATAACACGAAACTAATAAATATATAAAAATGCTACCTTAATCATTTAACTTTAAAACTATTCAGAATGTAAAAAGAAATCAAAACTAATGAGTAATAACGTTTACTTTTGATAAAATTCAAATAATAAAACTATGTTTCAGATTATTTCACTGCCTTTTACATTTGACTTCTATATTTAACTTAAAAATATTCACAACGTGAAAAGAAATCGAAACAAATGACAAATAATAAACGGTGGCTAACTAAGCTCTCAACATAACAGAAAGGTTTTTATTTTTTATTGTTTTAAGGTCAATACCAATTGACAGCCATATCAACATGTGGCGCACTTCTAAACCACCGAACACTAAAATTGGCATCCCTTTTTTTTTAACTGTCCCATTTTTTGTTGGAGACCAGGTAATTTTTTGCGGTTACTCCTAAGTTATTCATTTGAATGATAATTACACAAAATCGTTATAAATTGTAGCAGGCTGTGTTATTCCGATGTATCAGCTATATTAGTATTGTTCAGTATATTTTGCGGGACAGAGAGAGTAACAAAACAGACATAGGCGCACACATACATCATCATAATCAAATTGTACCTATCGTTATCAATATTAAACAATACGGTACACATCGTAAGCTGATTTTTTTACCATTTACTGATCACTTCCTTACATCATTATCTTTCATTATTACGTACACCAAGCTAAAATAACACTTTCATTTTTGCCAGCAAAAAATAACTTTTTTCATAGTTTCTTTATATGAATGACAAAGTTACATTTGCGGTTTTTGAAAATGAGTTATATCTTAACTTTTACTTACTATATCTCGTTCAAACCAATTTTCGTTGAAAGTTTTTATTAAGATCTACGGCATATATTTTTTTTTTATTTTTCACTCTTTTATTTCAAAAGTTAGAGGGGGGGGGGGGGACACACACATTTTACCACTTTGGAAGGCTGAATCTTTCAAAATATCGGAGAGATATGAGTAGTACACTTGCAAACACCTCTAAGTTACTTTTTCTTTTATATGGACTGGCGGGTGGTTCGTAATAGTACTCGTCCCAACGAACGCACTCATATTACGATACTACAGCAAACACCGCTAAGTGTCGTACAAAATTCAAATAAAAAGTGGATCCTGTTTCAAAACTTTCTAAGTTAAACCAAGTGACAGTTGCAAAGACCGCTTACTCAAACGCCACTTGCAAAAGTCTCTATGTTTATTGTGTCCACCAACAAAGACCGCCATCTTGTTTTGTTATTGTTCATTTCTGTGTTCCTACATAAGCTGTGTTGTGAACGTTGTTGTTACTTTTTATTGATTTTAATGTTAAAATGGAAGAGAACCGAGAACAAGATGTGAATTTTGCAGCTCCTGGGAAAGGTCGTAAAAAGATAAAAGACAAATCGTCGTGGAAACGAGAGAAGGCCAAAATCGAAAGGTAGGAAAAAACAAAATACAAACTTTCATACAATAACATAACCCTAAAATTTTTCGTTTTAATCTTTTTTTATTGTAGCAGTGTTTCCAACATTTAATTTGAAATTCCCCACTATCGACATTTTAAAAGTCCCCGAATATTTTTTATTTAATATCATAAATTGACTACACGTAACATGGTTAGCCATATAAAAAAAATACCCACGTACGCTTTTTGGTTACAGTACAATATTTTGTAAGTCTAGTTGGCCGACCGAGAAAGATAATACTTAATAATGTTATTTTCGTTTCAGGCACAAGCCAAAAGGGCTGCCTAGGCTCCCTAAGTGTGAGCATGGTAATAAAAAACAGGGATATCGATGTGATGAGTTAATGATTCAGGATGTAAGCAGATTTCATAGACATTTTTATGAAAATTGTGATAAAATCAAACAAGATTGTTTCTTGCTAAAATATTGCTCTGCTAAAACTCCAAGTAAAAAAGGTAGCAATAACAAAAGGAAACAAACTATTACATATTTAATACCTAAAGCAGAAATTACGGAGCAAGGACGAAAAATTAAATTAGTCAAGGTGTGTCAAAAGTTTATGACAAAAGTTCTTGGTATATCCAAAGATCGCATTCAAAGAATATGCAAACAAAGTTTAACATCAATGTCACTACCAAAAGAAAACCGTGGAGGAGATAGAAGGTCTAGCAAATATGCTGGTTGCACTGAATCAGTTAAGAAGTTCATAAAAGACTTGAAATCAGTAGAATCTCATTACACACGAGGGAGGTCTAAAGTTCAATATCTGAGCAGTGATCTCAGCATTCGCAAGCTGTGGAGAACTTACAATAATACACATGAAAAGTCGGTAAAATATGAGTTTTTTCGACGCATTTTTACTACTAAGTTTAACTTGAGTTTTAAAACGCCAGCCACAGATACCTGTTCAAAGTGTGCCGAGATGAAAGAACGTATAATAAATGAAAAGGTCCAAAGCCGTAAAATTATTTTGATGGCCCAGTTACGGGTGCATAAGCTTCGAGCAAAATGGTTTTACAAAAACCTTGGCTTGCAGAACAATAACGAGATAACATTTACATTCGACTGCCAAAAAAATTTGCCAGTACCAAAGCTACCAGATCAAGCTACCTATTACAGCAGACAGTTGTATGTGTACAATTTCACAATTTGTCAAGGCTCTTCCCGTGCTAAACAAACTCCGAGCAATACATTTATGTATACTTGGCTTGAGTCAGAAGCTCCAAAAGGAGCTAATCAAATAGCGTCTGCAGTGTATCATAGACTCATCAATACAGAGTATCCAGAAAACGTGATTCACATACGTCTCATGTGTGATGGCTGTGGGGGCCAGAATAAAAACACCATTCTGTTTGGCATGTTGGCTTACTGGCTCAAAGTAAAGGCCCCTAATCACATACAAAAGATTTCCGTGATATTTCCCATAGTTGGGCATAGTTTTCTTCCACCTGATCGGATATTTGGGAACATTGAACGGCAAATAAGAAAAAATGAGATCATATTAGTACCAAACGAGTATTTAGAGCATTTCGCGATCTACGGAACTGTTCTGCGGTTGGGTAACGATTTTCAATGTTATGATTGGAAACAATCAGTGAAACTAACTCTGAAACCACCTGGATCTTGGCACTTCGGTTTCAAACAGACAAAACTATTTACAATGATGAAAGACGGCAAAGGTCGTATCGTTGTGAAAGGAGAGAGTCAGTATGTATCACAAAATTCTAATTATGGAAGTATATTAAAGAAAAACAAAACCTTGATCAACATGAACCCACTAATAATTGAAATTGGCCATCCAGTTAACCCTGCTAAACTGAAAGACGTGCGGGCTCTCCTTACAAAGCATTTTGGTGAGCAATGGCAAAACCATGAGTTTTTGCAATTTTTTGTAGCCTTATTGAATCAGGATCCAGCCGTTGAACCTCTAACAGTTGATGATGAGACTGATAATGAGTCAACATTGATGGAGGAATCTGAAGATATTAGGGTGTAAAAAAATATTTGACATTGGATTAACAAAAAAATCTTTGATTTAGGTATTTATAAAGTTATAAATGAATAAAAAAAATTCACAAATAGTCAATGTTATTTATTATTAATATACCTACTTATCCCTTTGTTACATATTTAAACCTAAAATAATTTCACTATTAAACTATTTCATAACTAGCCAAGTTATTTTATTACACTAACAGAAACCTCTAAGTTAAATATTCACTTTCAAAACTCGCTAAGTAAAATTTTAAATCATGATTAGTAAAGTATTTTATTAATAATCGCGGTTTATTTTTGATCTTAAGATATCAGTAATAACCCATTCCTTAGGGTAAACTCATTTAAACTACTGGCAACACCATTAAAGTCGTTTGACAGTTTTTTCTGTTTTACACGAAACCATGTTAAAGAAACTTAACGTTGTTTGCAAGTGTGCTACTCATATATAGGAGAGATAGGCCCTAAATTAAAAGTAGGACAAACCGTATTCGCCAAAGCAGTTAATAAGCGACAATCTAAAGACAAACCTAAATATCAAAAGGCTATAGTCACGGGCAAAGCAGAACGTAATATTTTACCTATTAAAGTAAACGACCGCGATACGAAGGTACCAATTAAAAATGTGAAACGTCCTTCGCAGGTGGTGGACGAGGTGGTTGAACCTACTGATATGGACGTCGATAACGCAACGGCTCCTAGGTCAAACTCTCCCCAGCCAGGGACTTCAACTGGTGGAAATTAAACAAAATCCGGGAATCTTACCTTTTCAACAAGGTCAAGCATTTTTACAACGCGATCAGTGGTCCATTATAAAAACAATAGATCTAGAAGGTTTTGTACGCGATATTTTATTTAACATTGAAAAATATTCGGAATTAAATGATATTACTAATCGTTATGGTAATAATAGTTTTTATCAGTTTGAAACTAAGGAATTAGAACAATTAGTACAGTACTTACGCGATGAAACAAATGAGAAATTCCAACAACTAAACCCCCCAAGAAAAGTAAAACGAGGACTTATTAACCCAATCTGATAAATAAGATATTTTATGGAGATTACTTTAGTAAATAAAAGATGTTATTGGATTAATCAACACTGTAATCGGCGGCACAAAATGGGGAGGGAATACAATCGTCAATGTCAATGTTGCCAGACGTAGTAGACCGATGCATTCACACATTACATATTAATTGGTTGCGTTCACTAACCTAACACCCCCTCTTGAACGTAACCCCATTTGCTCTATACAAAAACAATGCTTATCAAAACTGGTGCCTTTGGTTAAAATATCTGCTACCATCCTATCACCACATAAATAAACAAATGTTACATTATTATTTATTACATTGTCTCTAAGAAAATGATAACGTATATCTATGTGTTTAGTTTTGGGCTTATAGCAATCATTAGAAGCTAAACTAATTGCGCTTTCATTTTCGCAACAAATGGGTAGTGGACCATCATCTCGAAGTCCGAGCTCCAGCTGCAGGTGACGGAGCCACAGAGCCTCTTGCGTCGCTGCCGCCATCCACATTTACTAGGCCTCGGCTGTAGACAGAGCTACTGTCGGTTGCTTAGTCGAGTTCCAAGCGATGGCACCTTACTGAAAAATAAAAATGTAACCGGTGCAGGACCTTCTGTCCTCTGGACTGCTAGCCCAGTCTGAGTCACAGTAACCTCTTGTTTCATTAGAGACATCCTTTTGATAACACAACTTTAGGTTTGTTGTACCTTGTAGGTATCTCATTACTCTTTTTATGCCAAGCCAATGCTGTTGATTGGGATTACTAACATATCGACTAAGTTTATTTACTGCAAATCCAATATCAGGTCTTGTTGCCTGTGCTATATACAATAAACATCCCACAGCTTGTCTGTATGGAGTATTTTCATCTAATTTTGTACTATTACAATCAAACTTTGCATTTACTTCTATTGGCGTTCTTACAGGTTTGGATTCGGACATACCAAAATGTTCCAAAGTTTCTTTTATATAATTTTCTTGATCAATCATTATTATACCTTCCTTTCTGTTTCTAGTAATATTTAATCCAATAAATTGCTTCGCTTCTCCAAGATCTTTCATCTGAAATTCTGCTTTTAATTTTTCTTTTATATCAGCCTTCAAATTACTGTTATTTGTAAATAAAATTAGGTCATCAACCCATACAGCAACAAAAATCATTGTTTGTTGATTTATACAGTAATATATACATGGATCTATCTTTGATCTGGTAAGGCCAATCTTCTGTAACACACTGTCCAGTTTAACATTCCATTGCCGGCTGGCTTGTTTCAGACCATAAATAGATTTCTGTAAAAGGCATACTTTATTACCTTTTTGATAAAGTTCAGGTTGTATCATGTATATTTCATTATCTAAGTCGCCTTGTAGGAATGCTGTTGTGGCATCCATTTGGTCAATCTCCAAATCATATCTAACAGCCAATGCAATCAAGTATCGGATGGATGTATACCGCACCACGGGTGAGTATATTTCATCGTAATCTACTCCTTTTCGTTGTGCATATCCCTTAACTACAAGTCTTGCTTTATATCTGTTCACAGAACCAGTCGCATCAGTTTTGGTTTTGAAGACCCATTTACAAGGGAGGGCTCTCTTTCCTGGTGGTAAATTGGTAAGTGTCCATGTGTTGTTTCTTAAAAGAGATTGAAATTCTTCATCCATTGCATTTTTCCATTCTTCAGCATTCACGGAGGATAAAGCCTCTTTAATTGTTTCTGGATCCCTGATATTTTGCTCTGAAGAAACATAGTTTGCTGAACTAATTTCTTTCTTTTCAGGCTTTCTTGGGCGCAAGTTCATAGTACTTTTGGGTAAATTGTCTGTTGTTCTCGGAGGAGTATACACCTCATCTTCGGCAACATCTGACACATACTCATCAGAGCTTTCGCTAAACTTCGAGTGTGATGTTACAGGAACTGGAGATTCTAATTGTAAAGTCTTATCTGTTTCAGGTTCAGGTCCTGCTGCTGTTGCTGATGAAGATGTTGGCTGTTCATCGGTGGAGCTGTCAATATAACACGGTACATATATATTATTGTTTTTCCTAACATTCTCCAAGAATTCAACATCTCTACTCTTTACAATTCTGTGTCTTCTTGTGGCACTTCTTATATGCTCGGTGTGCTGCATATAGCATCAACAATGCTATCATAATTAGAATTATGCATAGGATTATATTAGTAGTCCCAATATGCACATGCAATTGTTTCGCCGCTGCGCTGTTGGAACCTCCAGACGCAGTTTGCGCTATAATAACCTCTTCGGTCTTACTTTGCTGACCACCCATTTTCAAGATTTAGGACTTTTTTAATTGTACGAAACACCGACAAGCGACGAAGGTAACGGCTGGCATACATTTTATTTCGTTTTAATATCGCTGTACGTACCTATATGGTAATGGAATTCTAAACACACACACGCGGTGACTGACCGCTGCTTCGGCAGGGTCGCCATGTAAGGCGGGAGTTAGGGATGGTAAATGATACGAGTTCTGAGACAACACTGCTTATTTATGATTGGTTATATGGCTTAAATACTGAGTATAGTACACTATATATGTGTAGGTTTACATACTACATATGTGCAAGATTACATCCTTACAGTACGTAGTACTTATAAATTCCTTGCCCACAAATAATAAATTTATCAAGATGGACGACCACCGTATCCGACAGAGTGTTGCCCGAACAAAAAGTGTTACACCTTAACGTTATGGAAAGTCCAACTCCAAGGAAAAATATCTTTTAGCGTACCAAAATTTCTTGGCAGTCTTTTTCAGAAAATGTGTTCATGGCACACTTAAAAAAATATCTTCTAAGTACAAACCTAGCTCTTCGTAGTGTTTATGTTACGGGTAATGCTAGAAGATGTAGTAAACCTAGGCTTACCCGGGTTTACTTAGTATTACCCAAACGTTTTGGGTAAAGTTCAAATATTAAGTGAAATAAATTTTAATTCGGAAAAAGCAAAACTTGTTTATGCAACCTGGGAAAGCTTTTTTGCTAGGATTAATTGCCGCGGTTTCAAAATCGGTAAGGATAAGTTTAGGTGCCAAATTTTTATTCAATTTATGATAACATATCTTTTTAATAATTAAAAAAAAAACATGTAACATTTTTCACTTTTATGGGATAATAGGCGTTCATATACAAGTGGCACAGTCTTAGGTGCGCCCTCTGTTGTGCCAATTACGGATTGTATAGATTTTATTGAATGGGACAGGGCAGGATTTGAAGTTTGAATGTCCCATCCATAACCCAGTAAGGCTCTGCGTTCAACAAACGGCAATTATTTTTGTTGGTAAATACAATTATGGAAGTATCATTTTCAATGAAATGACCAATCAAAAATTGCTCAGATTTTATATTATTTTTATGCAGTCACAATGCAATTTTGTAAGTATAGGAAAAATTGCTCGTTATCTATTTTAGTATATTCCTCGGGTATTATGACGACGTCCTGCACTTTTTTCGGTATTAACGGCAAGTTTCTATTTCTCTCACGATAAAGTAGTATGCGCATATAATTTTTATTAGGCATGTAGGGGGCGCTACACGTAGGTATGTGATTAATACATCTTTGTGCAATTTGTGATAGAGTATTCATAGAATGATGGGCTTTTTCTTTAATACTGATTTGTAGTTTCATTTTAATTGGTTTCTCGGGATCAGACAAATGCATATGTTCAATATTGTGTGATATCACAATATGAGTATTATCACCGTACATAGTTCAGATAAACACACTGCAACTAGAAGTAAGCTCTTAACGCAACGGCAGTAGTATTTGTTGTCCCGTTTGCTATGTAAATGATAAGAGTAACCATTGTGCACTAACACATCCTTTCCTCGATTAGACTTGACGATCTCACATTCACTCATATTTAGGATTGAATATTTTGTACACATCGACAACTAAGTAAGTAAATAATCAATCATGACTAACACCACATAGTGTTTGGTTTGTTTGGTTCTATTTGTTCTTTTTATTTATATTTGTTTATTCTGAAGATTAATCAAATCATAGTAGGGTTGCGGAATTAGCAAAGTTTGTGTAAATTTAATTTAGTTTACCACCGACAGAGGGCGCTAAAAGTATAATAATTAGAAACGGTTTTAATAGGGTTTATGAAATGTTTATGGTTTAATCCCATGTACGTTTTTGGCGTGCCTACCGTTTTACTGGCGAACATTTCATGGGTCACATGTCATTTGGGCGAAAAGTTAATGGTTCAAAGATTCTGTTGGTCAAACGTTCGTTGGTGTGACGTTCTGTTGACGAACGCTTCATGGGTAAAGTGCTCTTTGGGCAAAAAGTTAATGGGTTAAAGATTCTATTGGTGGACAGTTCATGGATCAATAATTTGTAGGTGAACGGTTTGGATTATTCCACTTATCCCCATCGACTTGCCCCATCAATGGGGGATTGTGAACTTTTCTTCCACAAATCCCCATTCAGTACTAAACAAATTGACAATGGGGATTTGTGGACAAAAACAGTTCACACAACCCCATCAGTTGAAAATAAAAAACATTTATTATAATAATTAGATAAACAATAATGTTAATTACTTAAATTGATGTTTGCTGCTGTGTATGCATTTAAAAACATTTTAAATAATAAAATGAATAAATATATTTTGATACTCACATCAATTATATCCAAATTTATTTCATGTGTAATTTACACGTTGTCTGGAAATTGTGCTTTAAATACCTAATAAAATAAAATCATGTATACTAGACAACGGACGTTTTTAATTATAATAGAAGTATAAATATTTAAAAATATACTTAACCCGGCGTCATGGGGGTAGAAAATTGTAACATGGACGTGGGGGTTGGGTCATTATTACCCATGTAGATACTGTTATAAGTCAGTATATATTTAAGAATATAGTAAATATTTGTTTTGGGCCTCATATTTTATTAAGGCAATAAAACACAGAAAAAATAAAATGAAGACACTTTATACTATAGGAAACAAGGCTTTGAAACAAATACTCTAAAAATCAATAAAGTTTGCTTCATCTAGCTAAATCCAAGTTATTTCTATAATAACCAGTCTTTGAATTTTTTAAGTGTTACTTTTATATTATATTCTTATATGAAATACATTAAATAATATTATATAAATAGTAATAAAGGTATTCTTTTATTTTATCATACAATGCATATGTCGCAGGGATTTTGTCAAAGTCGTGATATTATAATTCCACTAGTAAAATGATAATTTCGCGTGATATTATGAATAATAGACATTACGAGACAGTATGCACACGGCTGTGTGCCTCGGAAGTCATATAGAACACGTGATAGCTTAGAAATTTAAGGCGATCGCGAAGCGCAGCGAAGCGATCGCCTTAAATTTCGTGGTAATTTTTTTGTATCAATACAACTTATGGATTGTTTCATTGTCTATTCATAATTTAAGTAGTGGAATTATAATATCACGCGAAATTATAATTTCTCTAGTGGAATTATAATATCACGGCTTTGATAAAATCCCTGCGCCACATACATACATATCAGTATACATAAAATTATTTAAATTTTTAGTTTTTTGCATTCACAATGCAATTTTTATTATTGAAAAATGGAAAATGAAGTAATTTAGAAAAAATCGACCCGTCTCACCAGCTCTGATGGGACTCGAACCCACGACCTTTCGCTTTCCGGGCGACTGCTCTAACCACTGAGCTACGGAGTCGTTACAGGAAGCGTCGAATTTATCCAATACTTCTTACGCGCTGTATAGTCAGCGTTATTTTCATCAATGTGGAGATATTACTACCCTCACACGCGAAAGAAATACCTTTCCAGGTATTTGGCAATCGCTAAAGATGAAATTACTATTGCAAGTTATTTTAATTTTTAGTTTTTTGCATTCACAATGCACTGCACTGCTCTAACCACTGAGCTGTCGCCCGGAAAGCGAAAGGTCGTGCGTTCGAGTCCCATCGGAGCTGGTTGTGAGACGGGTGGATTTTTTCTAAATACTTCATTTTCCATTTTACATTAAATTAGTTACATGGAGTAACTGTTTCGTACAGAAATTGTGGTACTTATTGTCATTACCTTAAGATCAGTATTTCAAAGTGTCGCTACTTTATTTATGACATATTGTTACGGGTGGGCCGGTATTTTCACCTGTTATTATTACAGATTATTATTTTGTGTAAACGAGTCATGGAAGTTTTTACAAAGAAATAACTTGGAGTTAGCTAGATGAAGCAAACTTTATTGATTTTTAGAGTATTTGTTTCAAAGCCTTGTTTCCTATAGTATAAAGTGTCTTCATTTTATTTTTTCTGTGTTTTATTGCCTTAATAAAATTAAAATGAGGCCCAAAACAAATATTTACTATATTCTTAAATATATACTGCTACTTATAACAGTATCTACATGGGTAATAATGACCCAACCCCCACGTCCATGTTACAATTTTCCACCCCCATGACGCCGGGTTAAGTATATTTTTAAATATTTATACTTCTATTATAATTAAAAACGTCCATTGTCTAGTATCCATGTTTTTTTCTTTAATTTAAAGCACAAGACAACGTGTAAATTACACGTGAAATAAATTTGGATACCTAATTGATGTGAGTGTCAAAATATATTTATTCATTTTATTATTTAAAATGTTTTTTAAATGCATACACAGCAGCAAACATCAATATAAGTAATTAACATTATTGTTTATCTGATTATTATAATAAATAGTTTTTTATTTTCAACTGATGGGGTTGTGTGAACTGTTTTTGTCCACAAATCCCCATTGTCAATTTGTTTAGTACTGAATGGGGATTTGTGGAAGAAAAGTTCACAATCCCCCATTGATGGGGGAAGTCGATGGGGATAAGTGGAATAACCCAACGGTTTCACAATCAAGTTTAATTAGTATCTATACTTACAGAATTGCATTGTGAATGAGCAGGTGGTTGGTGGCTCAGCAGCAGCGGAGCCCGGACTTCGGATTCTCGAGTCATCTGGACAGATGAGTCGACCTTCACTCACACTCTCTGAAATTTTCATACAAAACGATTTGTAATGAGATATGCATAGAAACTAGCGCCATCCAACTTACGAATCCTATTTTTTTTCTTAAAAAAACTGATATGTCAACCCTTGATGTCACTGCTACTGCTTATATCGTCACAACTTGATTTTTATTAATAATCCAATTTATTTGAAATAATTAATGTTATTAATTATAAATAATTTTAGAAGATATTACAATTTATTATAAATAGCAATGATAATCGGAGACATTACTAAATTTGTTTATAGCAACATTGCTTTAAATATGACATGACATGACATGGCAATACCAAATAAATATGGCTGGTTATTATTGTGTTCGTTCGTGCGTATGCGTATGCGACGTAATATTTAACTTGTTCTGGTTTTCGGGTGCCCTTTTCTCTTGAATTGAAGTTTTGAAGAGTCGAAGTCGAGATCACTCCTTCGTACTGCTACATTTCTTTGAAGAGGATTCCTGTCCTGCGTTGATCCGCCGCAATTCGCGAAAAGACGCTTTCTCTGTGTTGTTCAAAACAACTATGCGAAAAGACGTTTTTAAGTGTTTTATTTTGTGTGTTCTGTAAACCATGACTAGAACATCTTAATTTATAGTTGGTGTCGATCAATCAACCGAATTTTGAGTGGCAAAATAAAATATGATGGTGATGAATATAGTAAAAATGAAGCTGTTGTATATTACAATAAACATAAACATTATAAGAATAAATAAAAAATCAAATCTATATGGTTTATTTTTATTTACCTTTCCTTTGCAATAATGTAGAATATTTTCAACTCCATTTTTTCGAAAATAATTCCAAATGCTTCATGAATTATTTTATAAAACAATGGATTTGAAAATATTCTACATTAAAAACTAATACAAAATTTGAAAGAGAACGCATTTGTGTGCGTGAGGCGTATGCATGTGTGCGTATGTTAGAGCTAAGTACCGGAATCGAATTCTAGGCGGCAGCACTATTTAATGGATGGTCTCAAAAAGTCGTCCCAAATGGGTCTCTTTTCCTTATGTATTATTCTTCTCTTTGGTCGCGGGGCGGCAAGGTCGTCCATCGCGTTCGTTGTGAGCGCGCGCTCGTTCCCGCGATATTGTCTAGTTGTTACGCGTACATTGCTTCTCAACGAAAAATTAAAAATCTTAACTATGCATTTGCGACAAGTGGTTCCATAGATACAGTTGCTTAACTTTAAGGATAGAATCATCTCTTAAAATTTTCTCTAGGGTGCTACTAACACCTATATCAGATGGCGCCACTTGCCATGTAAACATTGAGCTCTGATATAAATATCTATTAAAAATAGTAAAAGTGATTTACTGTGCAAAAATAATATTTCCTCGTGAGAACCAGTGCGTAAATATTGTGGAGAAATGTTATCTCCACAAATTGTTTAAAAGCAGTGTCATAACAGTGAAATAAATAAAAGCAAGCAGTGAAGTGACTTTCTAACTAAATAATCATCTGAACTAGCAAAATTATATGTAAAACCTCTTTGTAACAACCGTGTCAATATAATCAAATTAGGGAAATATAAAATAATATAAAGAAACGTAAAAAAAATTAAATTTTACATTTTTTGTCGCCGTTATACAAACTTAAATTGCTTATCAAATTTGTGTCTCCCAAGTGCATTGATCCAAAACTGTTTATAATAACATTAAAACGAAGTGTTAATAGTGACTACTTAGTAAAGACTTAAGTGATTAATAATAAGATTTAATCACAAATATTTCATGCAAATCACTGTACACAAGCGCCATCTAGTGGGCAGTTGACGAACTACAACAATATCAATCCACACGACTACGACCTAGATCGTTAATAAAACGGGGCCAAGTATCGTCGTTAGATAGCGCTGCTGACACAACAGCAACAACACCTACAAATCTGGCAGTGTCATTCTATTTATTTACTTGTAAAAGACATTCCAAAGACTTGTTAATATTGAAAAAATAAAAGTCCAGTGCAGAAAGTTTTTTGTGTCGGAATACATTTCAGATCGGAAATTAAAAAAAAACAGTGAATAGAATAATAAATTGTAACCAGTGAAAGTGACAAACATTGATAAATAAAATACATATATTTTAATCATATAAAAAAAATCTTTAAAGAGAGGAAGATTTTTATTTTTGGGTCATTGTATCAACTTACATGACTGTGATTAATGCCCTCTGACGGACAGTTGCTTGTGCTTGATAGTAGCTACGCTAACACACTCTGAATTTAATAAATTAGAGGCTAAATTGGTCAGTACAAAGTAATCATCGGTGGTGTAACAGCTTATAGTAGTGACTTACGCTCACGCAGGAGGTGCGCTCCTGCGTGAGCGTGTACAAAAAGAGGGGGTACATGCATACTCGTAAAAAACAATATTAATTATAAAGAAATTACATATTTAAAAAACACGCATCCCAAAAAATATTTGAAATGTGTGCAGTTGAAATTCCGCTGCACAACTTGATAATTATTTCGTTATACAGAACCCCAACATCAGACCCAAATTTGTTTCTGAGCAAGTTTAATTCTATGTTACACGACTTGACAAAAAAATTAAAATTAAAACGAAAGTAGTTATAGCAGGGGATTTAAATATAAACACTATTAAGCATAGTGTAATCACAACTCAACTACAAGACATTTGCAATAACTATAACCTGCAAATTCATATTGACGTGCCGACACGAAAAGACTCATGCATTGATCACATTCTTAGCTATGTTAAAAATGCTGATGCTACAGTCATTCCATTATTCTTATCCGACCATGATACAGCCCAAATGTTAAGTTTTCTCGTGACAAGGAAAGAATCGAAGCCTGAATCTTATTACGTATTTAAAAAAGATTACTCTTGCGAAAATATAAATAAATTTAAAGAGTGTCTTAAAAGCCTTACGTGGTCTGAGATTTATTCCGAGACAGATACTAATAAAGCTTTTAAAAACTTTCAAGAAACATTCTCATTGTTTTACAATCTTTGTTTCCCTAAAATAAACGTAAAACTACACACATCAAATAAAAACAAATTAAATTGGATTAGCAAAGGCTTAAAAAGTAGTTGTATAACAAAGAGACAACTTCGATATCGTTATTATAAGGACAAAACTTTAATAAATAGAGAAAAGTATCTCACATACTCCAAATTATTAAAAAAATGCATATACAAATCGAGGAAAAATAGTAATATTAAATTTATAGATAAAAGTACCAACAAGTGTAGAGCAACTTGGACGGTTGTAAGAAGTGAAATTGACTCTAAAAACCATAATGACATATCCACAATAAATTTTAATAATACTGACATTACCGAACCCATTGACATAGCTACAATACTAAATAATCACTTTATTGACGGGTCGAATGACTATGATACAAAATTCCATATTTTTAGGTGCTATGACGCAATCTGACATGAAAAAAGAAATAATGACACTGAATAACACCAATTCAGAGGGATACGACGGAATAAATACAAAAATTAAGTCTTGCAAAAATGAAATATCAGATATTTTGACACATTTAGTAAATATGTCCTTCATGTCAGGAATTTTTCCTGACGCATTAAAACTGTCGGTTGTCAAACCACTTTACAAGAAAGGTGATAATAAAGCGGTTAATAATTACCGTCCTATCACTTTAATTACAATATTTTCCAAAATATTTGAAAAATGTACGTGTGTGTGTACAGAAGAATAGTTGAATTTTGTGACAAATATAACATTATAAGCAATGCTCAATATGGGTTTCAGAAAGGGAAAAATACGACGTTAGCTTCTTTTATGCTACTGGACACCATGCTAGGTAACTTGAACAATAACCAACTGACCACGGGACTATTTTTTGATATGTCGAAAGCTTTTGACTGCGTTTCACACAATTTACTATTAAAAAAATTGGAATCAGTCGGAATAAGAGGTGTTGCACATAAATGGATAGCATCCTATCTTTCAAACCGCAAGCAATTCGTCACTGTTGAGAAAATTATCAAAAACGAAGTTATCGAATTTTCCTCAAAAGGTCGTGAAATTAATAAAGGTGTCCCCCAGGGAAGTATTCTGGGGCCAATACTTTTTTATTATATATTAATGATATAAATGACCACCATAAGTGCATCTTATATGCTGATGACATTTCTATTATATTGACATCGAATAAAAATACTAATAATTCTATCGCTAATCATGAAGCTGACATTAATAAAACGGTTGACAAAATAAAAGAATGGCTAGAAAGAAACAATTTGACATTAAATTTAAATAAATCAGTTTTTATACAATTCAATAAATCAATACATAACAAATACAATTTTAAACTAAACATTGACAATATCAAACAAGTGTCTCATACAAAGTTTTTAGGAGTTACTATTGACGAAGATCTAAATTGGAAACACCATTTAGATAACATATGTAACAGAATAAATAAATTTGCTTATGCTCTCAATCAAGTTAAAAAGGTAACGAATATAAAAACAGCTGCAATGTCCTACCAAGCCTAAATCGAATCAATTTTGCGGTATGGTCTTATTTTGTGGGGCAACTGTACTGATTGTATAAGAGTCTTTCGAGCTCAAAAGAAAAGCATTAGAGCAATCTGGGGTATTCCGCCAGATGAATCTTGTAGACCTTTGTTTAAGCACCTTGGTCTACTGCCGCTACCCTCACTGTACATTTTAGAAGTCTGTAATTTTGTAGTGAGAAACAAACATCTGTTTAAAAAAGCTAGTGATTGCTCAAATTCTAGACAACGTAGAGACCCCCATAAGTTAGTTCTAAGTGTTATACCCAAATCTGAACGCTATAGTAAAAATTGTATAGCGATGTGTGTTAGAATTTTCAATAAAATTGCTACTGAATTCAAAGCACTGAGACCAGAATTATTTAAGAGAGAGCTATTTAAGTGGCTTTTGAAGAAAAACTTTTATAGTGTTCAAGAGTTTTTTCTTTTTTGACTAACGATGTTCTTGACTATAAATTAGTGTTGTATTGTTTCAAATAATTTTATAAAGAATAATGACATTTAAATGCAATAATAATAATATGTAAATCGAATATTTAAATTTATAATTTTTCAAATTTTAACTTCTTGTTTAATGTAATTTGCTTGCCATATTTAAATGGTAAAACATGAGAACTTTTTATACAACATACACCTTTATACCATGTTTTCTGCAAATAAAGATTTCTTATTCTTATTCTTATTCTTATTCTATATTTATATATTATAATAATGGTGCCGTGTAGTGCCGGCACATAAATAGAATAGCACTACCCCCTCTCTTCCCGTGGGTGTCGTAAGAGGCGACAAAGGGAAAACTGCCATCAGGAGATGGGCAGCAGCGTCTCCAGGTTACAACAGGCCATACTGCGATCGCCAACCCGCCTGCCAAGCGTGGCGATTATGGCAAACCCCCCCGAAAAATGGATACACACCTAAAAAATCGGCCCCCAGTCCCCGGCGGCCCTGCTATTCCTAGCTACGGTAGCGGCTATGGTAACGGCGGGGCAGGGGGTGCTAAGAATCCCCGGGTAGGCTCCGGCTACCAACACCGACGACTCGACCTGGCAACCTACAACACGCGCACATTGAGGCTCGACGAGAAGCTCGTAGAGTTGGAAGAGGCAATAAGTAAGTTACATTGGGATATCATTGGGTTATCTGAAGTCCGAAGAGAGGGGGAGGACTCGATAACCCTGCAATCCGGTAACTTACTTTACCACCGGGAGGGCGACCAACAGTCCATTGGTGGTGTCGGGTTCATCGTCCATAAATCCCTTGTCAACAACGTGATTACCATCGGAAGTGTCTCGAGCAGGGTAGCGTACCTGATACTCAGATTATCGAAACGATATTCGCTGAATGTTATCCAGGTCTACGCTCCGACCTCGAAACACGACGATGTCGAAGTGGAGGCTATGTATGAGGAGATCTCTAAAGCCATGCATAGCTATAAAACCCACTACACGGTTGTGATGGGGGATTTCAATGCAAAGTTGGGGCAACGTTGCGGTGATGAGCTGAGAGTGGGGCAATTTGGATTTGGGCAACGGAACGATAGAGGCCAGATGCTGGCAGACTTCATGGAGAGGGAGAACCTCTATATGATGAACTCCTTCTTTAGGAAGCCCGTAAGCCGCAAATGGACCTGGATCAGTCCGGACGGTAAAGTCAAAAACGAGATCGATTTTATCATGTCGACGAAGAAGCACATATTCAATGATGTCAGTGTGATCAACGCTGTTAAGACAGGAAGCGATCACCGTATGGTGAGAGGCACATTGAATATCGATCTCAAGCTCGAAAGATCGCGACTGATAAAATCCACGCTCCGACCAATACCAGCTCAAATTCAAAACCCCGAGTGCTTTCAGCTCGAGCTTCAAAACCGCTTCGAAGCCCTTGAGAACAGCATAGACGTGGACGATCTATACAACATGGTGGTGGATACTGTCTGCACGGTAGGGTCTAAGTACTATAAAACCCGCCGTCCCAAATTGAAGAAACTCTCCAGTCAGACTCTCCTACTCATGGATCAGAGACACGAAATGAAGCTGCAGAACTCAGCGGATGCCCATCGTTATCGACAGCTTAATAGACAGATATCTAAGTCTTTGACGCGCGACCTTCGCCAATTTAATACCGAGCGTATTAAAGAAGCCATTGAGCGGAACAAAGGCTCCAAAGTGTTCGCGAGAGATCTGTCTATCGGGCAAAGTCAATTGACGAGGCTGAAAACTGAGGAAGGTAGCATCATTTCGTCAACACCTGAAATCCTGAGGGAGATTGAGAGTTTCTATGGACAGCTATATTCCACACAAACACCTGTTGAAAGCAAGGCTACAGACCCTAGAGCCAAGCTTACCCGACACCATACCGAAGATATCCCGGACGTCAGCCTGTACGAGATTAGAATGGCTCTCAAGCAGCTTAAAAACAACAAGGCGGCGGGCGATGACGGAATCACAACAGAGCTTCTGAGAGCGGGCGGTAAGCCGATACTTAAAGTCCTCCAGAAGCTTTTCAATTCAGTCATCCTTGAGGGCAAAACGCCAAAGGCATGGGGCAGAAGCGATGTGATGCTGTTTTTCAAGAAGGGTGATAAAACTCTCTTGAAGAACTATAGACCCATCTCGCTTCTGAGCCATATCTATAAGTTGTTTTCGAAAGTCATTACGAATCGTCTCGTTCGCAGGTTCGACGACTTCCAACCTCCCGAACAAGCCGGGTTCCGGAAAGGCTACAGTACCATAGACCACATTCATACGCTGCGGCAAGTTATACAGAAGACCGAAGAGTATAACTTGCCACTTTGCTTGGCGTTCGTGGACTATGAGAAAGCCTTTGATTCGATTGAGACTTGGGCGGTGCTGCAGTCTCTCCAGAGGTGCCAAATAGACCACAGGTACATCGAGGTGCTGAGGTACTTATACCAAAACGCCACCATGTCGGTCCGATTACAGAACCAGAGCTCTAATCGTATCCAACTACAGCGAGGTGTGAGACAGGGAGATGTCATCTCTCCCAAACTGTTCACAGCTGCGTTGGAGGATATTTTTAAGCTGCTGGACTGGAAAGGATACGGCATCAACATCAATGGCGAGTACCTAACAAACCTACGGTTTGCCGATGATGTAGTTCTTATGGCTGAGACCTTGGAAGACCTGAACACAATGCTCGAAGATCTCGGTAATGCTTCGCAAAGAGTGGGTCTTAAGATGAACATGGACAAGACGAAAATCATGTTCAATGCCCATGTTGCACCCGCTCCAGTTAATGTTGGGAACATTACACTCGAAGTTGTTGACCACTATGTTTACCTAGGACAGACGGTCCAGTTAGGTAAGTCCAACTTTGAGAAAGAGATCTCTCGTCGAATCCAGCTCGGATGGGCAGCGTTTGGGAAGCTCCGACATATATTCGCGTCCGAAATACCTCAATGTCTCAAGACGAAAGTCTTTGACCAGTGTGTGTTGCCAGTAATGACCTATGGAAGTGAGACGTGGTCTTTTACTATGGGTCTCATAAGAAGGCTCAAAGTCACCCAGCGAGCAATGGAGAGAGCGATGCTTGGTATTTCCCTGCTCGATCGAATCAGAAATTATGAGATCCGCAGGAGAACTAAAACAACCGACATAGCTCGAAGGATTGCATCATTGAAGTGGCAGTGGGCGGGACACATAGCGCGGAGAACCGATGGCCGTTGGGGCGGAAAGGTTCTCGAATGGCGACCGCGTACCGGACGACGTTCCGTGGGCAGGCCCCCTACAAGGTGGACCGACGATCTGGTCAAGATCGCGGGAAGCCGTTGGATGCGGGCAGCGCAGGACCGATCGTTGTGGAGATCCTTGGGGGAGGCCTATGCCCAGCAGTGGGCGTCGTTCGGCTGACATGATGATGATGATGATGATAATAATAATATTATAAATGAAAGTAGTGAAAGTAACTCTGTCTGTGTGTTACGCAATCACGCCTAAACTACAGAACCGATTTAAAAGGACATAGTCTACTTTTTAATGCGAAAAAAGGGCTGTAAGGAGTTGAAATAGGGGATGAAGCTTTGTATGGAAATTACTTTATTTTTAAAGCTAGAAGCTTGAAACTTATTATTTATCTTTTTGATTAGATATAAATAAATACGTACATTTAAAATTTGTAAAAATAGGGGATAAATGTTTTTGTGTGATGACGTAGGCAAAAAAGCCTTATATTTATATAGAAGAAATACAGAGAATCACGGACTCATTCCAAATGTGAAACTGAAATTAACGCAAGTAAGAAACTTGCCAAGCGCCGCGCACCATACACAATAAGGGCGGTGGCTAGGGTTGTAAAATGTCGGTCAACTTCAATATGTATGCTGAAAGTGTCTGTCCATAATGAACATAATTGATATACTAGACAGTTTGACATTTATGGACGAAAACGACAAAATCATACTAAGATATTTTAATTAAAATTTCACATTGAACAGCACTATACTGCCCTACTAAGCGCAAAAGCGGTATCTAAAAAAAATCTGTTAGTTTGATATTTATGGCATCGGATAGCCTAGAAAATACGCAACTATTAAACTAACACCCGGTTTCTGAAACACTTGTCATCGAAAAAATTACGCAGCAAGTTGTTATTCTGTATTCTGTAAATGCAGTTTGGGTTGTTGAAAGAACCAAGTGACAGGTTGTCAGCGGTTTGTCATTGAAAATGTCAAATCTCGAATTAACGGCCGAAAAAGGTAGTTTTGGGTTTCCGGAAAGTTTTTTCGCATGTCATCTGAACGTCAACGTCTTGTTACAACTTATTATTTAATTTGTGAAAATCAACCACTAACAGATTGTCAAAATAATTTAATTTCAATATTTGAGTATTTACAGTGGATATTATAAATGGCGTTATTAGATTTATCTGCTAATGATATATCCCTGTCTAGTGACGAGGAACATGTGGTGCCAACTCGCCTGTTTCGAGAGCGAATGCATCCACTAGATCATTACAATGATCAAGAATTTAGGGATCAATACAGGATTCCAAAACCTGTTTTCCATCAATTGATGAGCTTACTGATGCACCTGGAACCCATGACCCAGCGGAATCACGCCAGCAATCAGCGCCGCGGAGCAAGTTTTGTTGTCCATTAGTTTTTATACCTCAGGAGGATTCCAGATATCCGTGGCAGATAATGTTAGGGTGCATAAAACAACGGCTTGTCGAATTATTAAGAAGGTATCCACAGAGATTGCAAAATTGAGACCACAGTTCACTAAAATGCCATTGACTGGTGAAGAACAGGGCAGGGTCCGAAATAGATTTTATGCCATCAGTGGGTTTCCCAATGTGATCGGAGCTGTCGACTGTACACATGTAAAAATACAGTCTCCTGGTGGGCCCTCTGCAGAACTATTCCGCTATAAATGTTCAGGCTGTTTGTGATGCAGATTTATACATCCAAGATTTAATATGTAGGTGGCCAGGCTTTGTCCATGACACCACAATATTTAACAACTCGCACATCTGTGCTGATTTTGAGGTAGGAGTATATGGTAACAATGTCTTGCTGGGTGGCAGTGGTTACCCCTGCCGTAATTTATTATTTATTTATTTATTCACAACGGGGTAGCACTTAGCCTTCATCACACCTGATGATAAGTGGTGATAAGGCTGAAGGTGGAAGCGCACTTCTCCCGGAATCCTCAATAACTGAGGAACTGGCTATCTTATCTCTAACTGCCGGAACACAATAATGCTGAAAACATCATTGTTATGGCGTCAGACTTAGATAAGATGGTGGTAGCTAGCCAGGCGGACTAAGAACAAGTCCTACCACCAACCAAACCGAATACAATATGTACCCCCACTGGGAATCGAACCCGGGACCTCTGGGTTTGAAATCGGTGGTTTGAACCACTAGACCACAGAGGCGGTTAATACCTACCTATAGGCGGACTAAGAACAAGTCCTACCACCAACCAAACCGAATACAATATGTACCCCCACTGGGAATCGAACCCGGGACCTCTGGGTCTGAAATCGGTGGTTTGAACCACTAGACCACAGAGGCGGTTAATACCTACCTATACCGGTAAATACCTATTGACTCCATTTATACACCCAGCAACAGCAAGCGAAGTGGCATATAATAATGCACAAATCGCTACAAGAAACCCAATAGAAAGGTGTTTTGGGGTGTTGAAGAGACGCTTCCCCTGTCAGTCCATCGGGTTACGCGTAAAACTAGACACCACCATGCACATAGCGGTTGCCTGTGCTGTGCTACATAATATTGCCCTTTTTTTTGTAACAAGAGGAGAATGTGGTCTTTAGGCATACCAAACGGCATGTTGGACTCGGTCACACCCAGGGCATGTCCCTCGCCGCACCCAGCCCTCCCGCCAAGCCTAATAGGCTTCGCGTCAGGGCTGGGCGGTTCTAACCCCTGCCCCGCCCCCTAGCAAGCTCGATAGCTTGAGAGGGGGCCGAACAGAGGGAGGGAGCCTCCTCCCCAGCTCCCCACAAGGCTACCCACTCGTGGTGGGCCGGCCAGGTGGGGTGAACGAGAGAAGGCACCACTACCAACTAAACTCCTCTCGAAGACCTGCGCCTTCCCCGAGCCTGTGGGTATGTGTTAACACGCTCCACATAACCCGGGGAGAGTGGCCCGTTCGGGCTCCACCCTATAGGGGGCCTTACTGCGCCCCCTCTTGCGACTAGGGGAGATCGAGACGCGCACGTTGGCGTCTCGTTCTCCCCGGCCGCGCACGTCGGAGTTGGCTCGCTGCGACGTCCGCCTCGCGAACTCTCTCCGCGGCCTCCTTCTGCGAGATGACGTCCTCACAGAAGGAGACCATGGCCTGCCATCCCTCCTCGCTCCTCAGCATCGCAACTGTGATATTGGGAAGCGAGAGGTCCGGCCCCACCGCAGCGACCAACTCCTGGCGCTGCACCACCCACGCCGAGCACTCCATCAGAGTGTGGCGAGCGGTGTCCTGCGGAGCACCACAATGGTGGCACTCCTGAGACTCCTCCCTCTGAATTTGACACAGGTACCTTCCGAAACACCCATGTCCGGAAAGTACCTGTGTCAGACGGTATGTTAGAGCTCCATGGGCTCTGTCTCTCCATTCCCGTAGGACTGGGCGGATGGCTTCCACCGTCTTCACGCCAGCGTTAGGCGTCTCCAACTGCCGCTCCCAGTCCCGGAGACATCTCTCCTCCGCAGCGCGTCTTGCCGCAGCCCCACTCTTCCGAGGCCAGTCGGTCTTCGCTCTCTCGAATGTCTCGCCTCTGCATGTAGGCATCCGCGAGTACATGAGCGTCCAACTCCCATGGGGGAGTGCCGGCAAGGGCGCACGCTGCTGCCCATGAAACCGTGCGGTACCCGCGGATCATGCGGGAGGCCACGACTCTCTGTGGCTGCCTTAGAGCAGCCTTGTTCGCCTCGTTCAAAGCATCCGCCCAGACAGGGGCTCCGTAGAGGGCCATACTACGAATGACCCCTGCATAAAGTCGCCGAGCACTTTTATTAGGCCCACCTACATTTGGCAGTAGCTTAGCAAGGGCTACCGCTGCACCAACCAGCCTGGGGCCCAACTGTTTAAAATGGGCGGTGAACACCCAGCGGCCATCTAAAGTGAGGCCCAAATAACGCATAGTGGGGCGCAAAGGAACCGCAACCCCATCTATGAAAACATCCGCTCCGGGCGGAGGACCCTGTCTTGGGCCATGAAAGAGTAAGGCTTGGGTTTTTTCGACTGCCACCTCAAGACCCAACCTTCTAATTCGGTCGATCATTGCCTCAGCCCCAATCCTAGCCAGGCGCCTAGCCTCCACGAAAACTCGACCCCGGGCGGTGACGAGAGTGTCATCTGCATAGCAGATGACATCCATCCGGGGGAGCAGCACGCCACGGAGCGCCCAATCATAACCAAGATTCCGCAGGAGTGGTCCTAGCACCGACCCCTGTGGAACACAACATAATATTGCCCTGAGACATAATGATGTTATTGCAGGTAGGCTTAAAGAATTGCTGATTTAGAAATACTTATTTTTTCAGTTCCATAAAATATCATCAACCCCAACCAGTATTGCTGAATTAATGTTAAGTATAACTAAATGATTATGATTTTTTTAATTTATAACACTATAAACATAGGAATAAAATCCTATTTTCCTTAATACCAGGAGATAAAGTTGGTGCCTTTTATCTAATCTTACTTATTTTATACACACCTTGTCTGTGTCTTGTCTTTATTATTTATTTATTATTTATTATTGTCTTCAGCTTTATCCTTTTTAAACTTTTTTATATCAATTTGATACTTTTTTTCTAAATAATTTTGTTTCTAAAATGTTAAGACATGGGTAAACATTATTAATAGGTACTTAGTTATATGAAAACAGAACTGGAAGTCTTTCATAGAGATGTTATGTACAGAAGTTAACTTGAGACTTCGCTCAACAACATATATTTTGCTTCCACTGATGACTCAAGTTAACTTCTGAGTTAGGCACACACATTTTCGTCCGCTGTTTTTTGCCTCGTTTGGCGTTTTAAATTCTGATAAGCAGTGTTAAGCTGCTTCGCTGTTCGGGGATTCTCAGCAGACGAGTTATACTCCTGAGCAATTTTTTCCCACGTTTCATTTTTTATTTCCACTGTCACTGCATTACTGCTCTTATTTTCTATTATAGTTTTGTACCTAAATAGAAACGTGTATAAAATATAGATTGGAAAGTTCGATTTGAACAACAAAGTAGGTACTTACTTATCCACTATTGTTAGGAGGTCTCTCTTTTCTCTTTCGGTATAGTTTTTTCGAGACATTATCGATAATCCTGGTTTTTCAACAACCAACTAACCTAATTGCCTAATCAGAGCGGAAAGTAATAAAATAATAAATTATTACAAATACTTTTGTAGTTTTTCTTTCTTTTTTTTATTCTAAATTTAATTTAGGGACTTTTGTTTTCACTAACTACTTTTGTAGTACAATTTGACATTTGGTGTCAACAAAAGTCACAAAAGATAGAAAGTAGAGACACAGCTATGCGTTAGACAGAAACAAAACATGAACGAGTGAATGAAGTCGACTGATTTTAGCAAGGGTGGCCAGACGAATAAATAAATCACCTGTTAACAGTCAATTACCTAATTATTCGGTAAATGGCTTGTTTGACAGATTGTTAATTATGACAGCCTGTTGACTAATTCAATATTTGACATTCGTTTCAGAAACTGGGTGTAAGCCTTATAGCGGTATGTTATTAAGGTATAAAAAATGTTAAGAATTGTAGAAAAGTTTTCTCTATCTCACTTTTACCATGAATTACTAGGGATATTAGGGGTATATCAATATAACGTAGGCAACTAGCCGTATATTCGAATACCGCCAAATCTCTTAAAAACAGGAACATTTTTCGTATGTCGTGTTCTAAGCCAATAAGCGGCAAAATGTGGCTATTGACTTACTGCTACAATGCTTAGTATTTTTATGCTTACTTGATCCGCAATCATCTATACGGTCGGATTTTAAATACATCTTGCAATGATTTATCCCTGCCGTGACTAAATTGGTGTCATTACTTGTTTGTTACTATATATACTACTGTTGTAAGCAAGTGTCAATTTTATGATTACTGTGTTAAATTAGTGAAAATATTGTCAATTAATGTGTTCAGTGGTTTGATTGTGTGTTTCGCCAATCAGGGGCCCGATTCTCACGCATTCGAATTTTTTCAGTGTGGTAATTCGTATGCGAATATTTTGTTTGTGATTTCTATTGAAAAGTTAGAACGTTTCCAACAAATTAAACTGTCCCACATGTCAACAAATTCATTTTGACAGCTAAGTTCATATACGAACATCATAATCATAATCATAATATATGTATATTGACACTTTTAAAAGAACCTTTTTAAATGTTCATTCAAAAGTGTCAATGTACGATATGTATTGGCCAGTGGTTGGGCCAACGTGTACAGGCCGCTTATGGTGAACGCACGCTGGTCCCATGCGAACATTTACAATTTTATAGACTGTGGTCGACAATATTGCCCATCTCAAAAATGTTATTAGGGTTGACACCACTGAGAACAAAAAACAAGGAAACATGTACATGTACTGGGGCCATGTGTTGCGGTGTCATGATCTCGATTGTTTTTAACTGATCGCTACCGCCTCCACCACTGCTCGTGTCAGTCATACCTACTAAAATCTTAAGATTTAACTTAATTCAAATTAGTTCCTGATTATCTATGTGTTGTATTTTTATTTGAAATGTTTTTAAGTTGTAAAATTAGTATCTCAAAATAAAAATCCGATTATAGAAGTACTTACCTAGTATTTTAAAACCAATACGCGCGCAGGTATCCCCGTTTGTATGCCCGTTTGTTTGCGTTGGCAGAAACCTACTTGTTTTTCTTTTTATTAATATTTGATGTTAACTTTACATTGTTTTTCTTGTTGTTGTTACTCACTTACTTGTAGTTTTTCAATTGTTTTTCTTTTTATAAATAGTTAATTTAACAAATATTTACATAAAGTAAATCAGATAGCTAACGCAACTTACCTACCGAAAAATCAGTTTATTATTTTCCTTTCATCTGATGCACAACCCTAGCACCTCAAATACCATTGTATGAAAGTGTGACTAAATGTGATAAGATTGCCCATCATCATAAAAACTTTAAAAAGACTTATATTTATTTGAAATAGAAATGTTATACAATTTTACCCGTTTGTTTACAATATATCTTATAATCAAACTCATATTATATATATATACATATTATACATATAGCTTATAGTTGCTGAGAAGTTTAGGTTGAGCAAAGATGTAAGAAAGTGGAGATAACTTGGCCTGCGTCTACTTTTGTTTTTTTCTCAAAATCTATTAAGAATTATGTCACCTGGTTTTGACAGTTCATTCGGTGCATTGAGTGTCGTTCAAAACTTTAACAACCACCAATAAATTATGGATACTTTTTGAAAAATGTGGGCAAAGATGTAAGGTTTCACGGTATCGTTGATAGCCTTTGCACTTGGATTGCTGACTTCCTCCATAATCGCCTAATCCGAGTTGTGGTGGACGGTCAATCATCCGACCCAAAAGTCATTGATTGTGTTCCGCAAGGATCTTGTCTTGTCTGCGACACTGTTCCTTCTGCATATTAATGACCTGCTGGTGAACAATACTATCGGGTATGCAGATGACACCACCATACATAACTAGCAGATACAGGGTTAATTTTTGACGTGCGTGCGTGTGTGTATGTGTGTATATGAGTCTGAGCGTGTGCATGTACATGCGTGTGTATTATAATTTAATATTTCATTCATAACTTCATAACATATCCTCAACCTCATCATAACTTTGCTGCATTAAGAATGTATTTAATTTATTTTTGCACCCACCATTAGTCGTGCCGAATATATTAATTTCCTTTATTACATTTTAAATACTTACAAAATTATATTTCTAAACATTAAATTTTTACAATGTATAAGTAACAAAAAAAAATATAACATTTAAACCCCGGCTACCGATGGTTAAGGATCCAGAGACAGGAACCTTCTCACTATACGGGCCGTGTCCAGAAGTACTGCCTTTTGCATCTGACTCCCGATCCATCCACCTAACGCAAGCCTCTTAAGGTGTTTATCGAGGCTCTTGGCTATCAGCCCATGGGCAGATATGACTATCGGAACAATAATTGCTGAATCAATGTCCCACATGTCAACAATCTCGTGAGCTAAATCAAGATATTTGTTTTCTTTATCTTTTTCAGCTTTCACAAGGTTGTCGTCATGGGGAACAGTGACATCAACAATTATTGCGCGGCGTTCGTGTCGATCTATCAATACAATATCAGGCTTATTAGCTACAATAGTCCTGTCTGTAATGATAGATCGATCCCAATATAATGTGGCATGGCTATTTTCAAGGACCTGTTCTGGTGCATACCTGTAGTACGGCACCTCGGATGCCACAAGACTATGTTTCAGAGCAAGTTGTTGGTGTATTATCCTGGCCACTTGGTTATGTCTATGCAAATATTCGCCGTTTGCGAGACGAGAACAACCGGAGATTATATGCCTAAGGGATTCACCCGGACGATGGCACGCTCGGAAAATATCCACTGTGCCATCCCTTAGGATATACATATTATTAACTATGTTGTATAATGTTATTGCTCGTCTAGTGTTCGGAAAAGATCGACGTTTCTGAACGCAACTCTAATGTCACGTCAAATTGACATTAGCTGTCACTTGAAGTTGACAGGGACACTTGATTGGAATTCTTCTTGGAAAAATGTCGGAATAATTTTGCTGAATTTGTTAAAAATCGCTCGCGTTGAATGTGCCTGGCATATCGAGTTTGAATACATCTTAAATTATCTATGTGATCCCGTTTTGTACGACCAAGGTTTTGATGCCATCTCTGGAGTGGCCGGTCGCGGATGCTTTGAAAGATAACCTTTTCTACCACACGCGCTTGTTGTCGAGACACTATATCGTAATAAAAAAAGCTCCCACGTGTGTGTCTTTGTGTATCTATTGTTGAAACGCCCAGTGTCTTGTGAACGCTGTTATTTGTGTTATGAGTGAGGTGACTAATTGGTAAGGTCTGCAGAAGAAGACGGAGCCACAGGGGGGGCCCCCCTCTCCCCACGCTGCCCAGGGACTTTCTACAGCACAGACCACAGTAGGTAAAATCACCTTACTTCACATTCTCTCCGCTGTGTATCGCAGTCCTATTGTTCAGTTACATCCCGGCTGAAACCAAGATTTGTCCGGAGTCTATACTCATGATAGCCTTCCACTGCGCCAATGCTGACTCCGCGGTCTAGGCAGGGGTGTACTGAACATTTCTTGGTAGCAGAGCGTAGTTTGAAGGCCTGAGAGGCCCACGCCAAAACTTTGTATTAATCAGTGCCGTTTGATGACCCAGTCTGGTCCGGACTAGATTAATTTGTACTTGTAAATGGTAATTAACTTGCATTTGAAAAGTAAAGGGCATTCCTTTGTTATTGGTTCCATGTCTTGTAATTAATTGTCATGTATTGAAGTTCCAAAATGTAAACAGATACCTTTCTTTGTTCATAATGGTTATTATTTAGTTTTGTCAGCAAACTTGAGTTGTGAATATTGACAAGTTTGTTGCTAAAATAATAGCTAATAAAAGGTCAGCTAATAAGTTTGCACTCAATACTTAGTGAAACTTAAATGATTTGGGACATTGTTTACACATTGAAACTCATTGAAACTTGTGCTTTGAAATAATTGAAATTAACTTGTTGTTGTGTAACGGTATGTTGTGTTGATGTCCAGGTGAATTTCAATAGTCAGTGAGTTTTGTTGTTTTCTGATAACCTCCAGATATTTAAGAGTTTGTGTCATTATAAATACTTTGTTGTTGTAATATTGGAATTTTGTGGTTAGTAATAACCTCCAAATATTGGAGATTTTGTGTTATAGTGAATATTTTGAATTTGTTGTTTTTGTTGATAAATTTGTGACGTTACAATGACGGCCTCCTCTGCTAAAGCCAAAATACGTTCTGAGTTACGGTGGTTGGCTTCTGCGGTCGCGTTGTTGGATCGACCGGATAGAACGGAGGCCTTGTTGAACAGATACGTAGATCTGCCCATACGTTTGGCTGTTGTTGATGAGCAGTATGCCTTATTTTTGGAAAGGACTGTTGAGGCCGAGGTGGAAATGCAACAAGAAGTCGGTTTGGATGTGGACCAGTGTTATGATTTTGCGGACAGAATTACCCAGGTAGCTCGACCTTTGCAAGTGGCAAGAGAGAATGAACCGAGCCCGTCCCCGGTCACATCTAAAAGTATGCCCCCTCTCTTTGCTAGATTGGCCCCCTTAGACTTAAGGCGCTTTGCTGGTCGTCTAGAGGACTGGGAGGGCTTTATTAATATTTTTGATAGTCTTGTACATGCCCGGGACGATTTGACCCAGGGCCAGAAGTTAGCTTATTTGTTATCCGTGTTGGAAGGGGAGGCCCTTGAATCGGTTCAACATTTGGCCCCCTCGGATGAAAACTACCCTATTGCTAGGGATTTGATTGCCCGTCGGTACCAGAACGTACGACGTCTGGCGGACAACCATGTTGCCGCCATTTTGAATTTACCCCGCGTTGCCAGCGTGATGCACTTGAGAGTGGCTTTGTTAAATCCGCTGTTGGTGGCATACAACGCATTAAAAAACTTAAAACTCCCAGTGGAGCAGTGGTCGTTTTTGTTACTGCACATTGTCCTGGGAAAGTTGCCGGACTCTGTTAAGGTCCGTTTTGAGCAGCAGTATGGTGGGGATAGTGCGACTTATCTGCCACCCTTCTCGGACCTCTTGACGTTCCTGGAAGGAGAAAGTAGACTGGCAGATAATTCCTCTCTGGCCGGTCCTATGGGACCCGAACGACCTGTGCCACAGAGTAGATCCCCCACCGGACCCCCCCGTAGGGGGCGTATGGCCCCTCGCGCGCCCGGCCGCTATGCCGCCGTCCAGGAGACCGCCCGCTGCTTGTACTGTCGGGAACCGGGTCACAGCACGACCCGTTGTGATAAGTTCCTCGACCAGCGCGTCCAAGGCCGTCGAGCGATCGCGCGACAACGGACATGGTGCTACTCGTGCTTGGGCCTGCACATGCAGCGCGAATGTACCCAAGCGCACCCATGCCGCTTTTGTAAGGGCAACCACCATCCCCTCCTCTGCATGAACAGCCCAGAGGGCGGCGGAGCGCCGCAGCGCGTCGCTGCAGGATCACCTCGTATGGGTGGGGGGCTCGGACCCCCCGCGGTGTTTGCATCCCGCAGCAGTTCTAGTGGCCACCAGAGTGGCCCCAGACGCTCTCCGCCACGTTTTGAGCCTCAAACGGGCGGGGGTCCCAGGGACCCCCCAATGGGAAACCGATCCCCAAGGATGGGGATGAGTTATGCGGGCGTTGCCGGAGGTCGTAGAGGCCCCCCGCGACGTTTTGAGCCTCGCACGGGCGGGGGTCCCACGGACCCCCCAATGGGAAATCGGTCCCCAACTAGGGGGTTCGATTTTGCGAGCGTTGCGGGAGGTCGTAGAAGCCCCCCGCAACGTGTTGAGCCTCGCACAGCCGGGGGTCCCCGGGACCCCCCCTCTGAAAATCGGTCACCGTGCCCCCGCGACTATGGGGCGACGTACACGGTGGATGATAGGCACCGATTCTCGCCGCCGCTCGCCGAATACCCGCGTTTGGAGCGGCGCCCGCCCCGTCTTCAAGGGGCCGGGAGATATAACCCGCCTGATACCGGGCGAATTGGACGTAGGCAGTATGTGGGAGATTGGGACCCACTGGATCGCTATGAGCGACCCCCTTACCATGGGGGGACGTCTGGGGACCCCACATACTAGCAATCAACGTGTTTACGGTCGATTGTAGCCACCCCTCCAGAGACCGTTTTGTTGCCCACGGCCTCTGTACTTGTCAGGGGATTGAATGGCGACCTTGTGGAAGTTCGCGCCTTGTTGGATTCCGGTGCTCAGGGGTGTGTTGTGTCATCTTGGTTAGTTAGGCGGTTGGGCCTCAAGGTGCACCCCCACACGGAAGGCGTGAGAGGTGTTGGCGATGTGAAAGTCCCCGGGTTGTTAGGGCATGTTGACTTCACATTTACATCACGTAATAAGTCCACGCCAGGCATTAAGACCTCGGCGATTGTGTTGGACACAGTTGTTGGCCGTCAACCTTCAGTTGACTTGGGACCGAGTATGTTGTCTTTGGTGTCTGATTCCCCACTCGCCGATCCAAATTTCTTCCGCCCAGGCCCGATTGATGCTCTCCTTGGAGCCGATGTCCTGGGGCGAGTTTTGTTGACGGGGAAGCGAGTTTTGCAGCCAGATGGCTTGGTAGCTCTGCAGACGACACTCGGTACAGTTGTGATGGGCCCTGCTCGCCGCGTTTTGGATTCCCTTGATGAGGATCGCGGTCTTGTTTTTAATGTGTCTCTCTCCGAAGTGGTGCAGAAGTTTTGGGAGGTTGAGGAACCTCCACCAGCCCCGCGGGTTGACCCAGTAGCGGATGAATGCGAGTTGTATTACCAGAATAACACTGGTCGCCTCCGCTCTGGTCGTTTGATCACCCGTCTCCCCTTTCGTGCCGGCCGACCTCCTCTGGGCGAATCCCGACCGCTAGCGGAACGTAGGCTAGTGGCGATGGAGCGTCGCATGAGCAAGGATCCGGTCTTCCGCCAGAAGTATGTTGAATTCATGCGGGAGTATGAGGAGTTAGGGCACATGTCCGTGAGCGATTTGGATTGGCGCTCCGTTGAGCACTTCTTTTTGCCGCACCACGCCGTTTTGAAATCCGGAAAGATTCGGGTGGTCTTTGACGGTTCGGCTCCCACCTCCACTGGAGCGTCCTTGAACCAGTGTCTGCATGTAGGTCCCAAGCTGCACACGGAGATCTCAGACATTTTGACCAACTTCCGGCGGCACCAAATTGTATTTATGACTGACATCCGGATGATGTTCAGACAAACGGTCATCCATCCAGAGGATAGGAGGTACCAATTGATTTTGTGGAGAGAGAGTCCTAGGGACCCCTTGTTGATTTATGAATTGAATACGAATACGTACGGTTTGGCTTCGAGCCCGTTTGTTGCGATTCGTTCTTTGTTGGAGTTGGCCGAGAAGGAGCGCTTGAGATACCCTCGCGCCTCCGCCATTTTGGCCAGTGACGTCTATGTGGATGACATTTGCACGGGCGCCTCATCTGTCTCAGAGGCGATTGTCCTGAGAGACGAACTCACCGCCCTTTTGAAGTCGGGAGGTTACGAGTTGAGGAAATGGATATCCAACTCGCCTGATGTACTGGTAGGTTTGCCCGAAGAGCACCAGCAGGACCCCCACCTATTCGAAAATGTTGATAATCCCCATGTGGTGACCGTCCTTGGCGTACAGTACAAACCGGTCTCTGACACGTTCACTTATTGTGTGGATTTACGACCACCGAAAGTCTGGACCAAGCGTTTAGTATTGTCTACTGTCGCACGTACCTTTGACCCCAATGGGTGGATTTGCCCCGTGCTGTTTATGGCCAAGTGTTTCTTGCAACGGTTATGGGCTTCGGGTGTGTCGTGGGATGAACCCCTCTCGGACGAGTTACTCCGAGATTGGTCGAGCTTCGTTTCATCCCTCCCCGAGATTAATGAAGTGCATTTGCCGAGGCTATTCCTCCCTTCTGAAAATTGTAAAGTTACTCTTCACGGCTTTTCCGATGCCTCCGAACGTGGATTTGCTGCGGCCGTGTACCTCCGCACCGTTACTGTTGACGGAGTTGTTGCTGTGCATCTGGTGATAGCGAAAAGCAAAGTCGCTCCCCTTCGGACTCGTCATACGATCCCGAGGTTGGAATTGTGTGGAGCTGCCCTCCTAATGCGTTTGTTGAACCACGTATGGCTCACTTTAGGTCGATCTATTGCAATACAAGAGGTTTATGCTTGGACGGACAGTCAGGTCGTCCTTTGTTGGTTGAAGGCTCCGGCGCACACCTTGGACGTGTTTGTGGCCAATCGAGTGTCGCAGATTTGTAATTCCGACATCGAGTTGATTTGGAGACACGTGCCGGGAACCATGAATCCCGCGGATTGTGCGTCTCGGGGTTGTGTAGCCCCAACCCTAATTAACCACCCCCTCTGGTGGGGCCCACAGTGGTTGATGCGGCCTGAGTCGGAGTGGCCGCCCTCTCCAGCGTTGTCGAACGTAGCCGTTCCTGATATGCGGGCATGCGTCCTGGAGACTAACCCCGCCGGGGAAAAGGATTTGTTGTTGGATCGGTACAGCTCCTTACAGAAGCTGCTTGGTGTTACCGCTTGGATCAGACGTTTTGTGTACAATTGCAGAAACCCACGCGCGAGGCGTGATTCGTCGGTTCTCACTCCGGACGAGCGTAGGGACGCGCTCTTGTTTTGGGTCCGGAGAGTACAAGCTGATAGTTTTGAGTCCGAGATTGAAATTTTGCGTTTAGGCCGTCGCAAGTTGAAGGGCGCGGTATCGCGATTAAATCCCTTCCTGGACGAGAGTGGGCTTTTGCGAGTCGGCGGAAGACTTCGAAATGCGAACCTGCCGTATGGAGCTCGTCACCCCCTTTTGTTACCTAAAGCCGGACATTTGACTCAACTGATAATAACAGATCGCCATGTGAATGCACAACATGCTGGCTGTAATGCTTTGTTGGCCATTTTGCAGCGTGAATTTTGGATTTTGTCTGCTCGTCGAGCCATTCGCACGGTGGTTTTCCGTTGCCTGCCTTGTTATCGATTGAAGGCCGCGACCATGCAGCCCCAGATGGGTGATTTGCCTGCTGATCGCGTCACGGAATGTAGAGCTTTTGCCGGAGTCGCCACCGACTTCGCCGGTCCCTTTACTGTAAAGGCTTCGAGACTGCGTAATGCTAAAACCTATAAGGCGTACTTGTGCGTGTTTGTGTGTTTGTCCACCAAGGCTGTCCATTTGGAAATTGTCTCGGAATTGTCTACCGAAGCCTTTGTCGCCGCCTTGAGCAGATTTGTTTCCCGTAGAGGACTGCCGTCATTGATACGTTCCGATTGTGGTACTAATTATAAGGGAACGTGTAATTATCTTAAGGAAGTAGTTAAGTTTTTTGTTGATAATAAAATAGACATTGGAACCACCCTCTCCCGGCGTGGGATAATCTGGAAGTTTAGCCCTCCAGCTTGTCCGACCTGGGGAGGAATTTTTGAAGCTTGTGTAAAGGCTGCCAAGACACACTTGCGTCGCGTGATTGGAGAAACTATTCTCACGTTTGAGGAACTTGATACGGTATTTTGTAAAATTGAGGCCGTCCTCAACTCGCGACCCTTGTGCCCGTTGTCTTCGGACCCGAATGACCTGGAAGCGTTGACCCCAGGTCATTTCTTGATCGGACAGCCCCTTTTGGCGTTGCCTGAATATCCGATTCAGGATGTAGGATCCCATCGTTTGTCGCGATACCAACTTTTGAGACAGATGTCCCAAAACTTCTGGGCACGTTGGTCGATGGAGTATTTGCATATCCTACAACAGCGCGTGAAGTGGACAGATAAAACCACCCCACCCCAGACTGGCGACCTCGTGTTGATTAAGGATGCTAACCTGCCGCCCCTATGTTGGCGAAGGGGGCGCATTGTTAAACTCTACCCCGGAACTGACGGAGTTCCTCGTTTTGCTGAGGTTTTGGTTCGAGATTCGGTTTTGAAGAGAGCAGTTAGTGGGCTCTCCCGATTACCCGTAGATTGACGTACCGTTCTTAACGGTCCGGGGCGGGGGGATGTTCGGAAAAGATCGACGTTTCTGAACGCAACTCTAATGTCACGTCAAATTGACATTAGCTGTCACTTGAAGTTGACAGGGACACTTGATTGGAATTCTTCTTGGAAAAATGTCGGAATAATTTTGCTGAATTTGTTAAAAATCGCTCGCGTTGAATGTGCCTGGCATATCGAGTTTGAATACATCTTAAATTATCTATGTGATCCCGTTTTGTACGACCAAGGTTTTGATGCCATCTCTGGAGTGGCCGGTCGCGGATGCTTTGAAAGATAACCTTTTCTACCACACGCGCTTGTTGTCGAGACACTATATCGTAATAAAAAAAGCTCCCACGTGTGTGTCTTTGTGTATCTATTGTTGAAACGCCCAGTGTCTTGTGAACGCTGTTATTTGTGTTATGAGTGAGGTGACTAATTGGTAAGGTCTGCAGAAGAAGACGGAGCCACAGGGGGGGCCCCCCTCTCCCCACGCTGCCCAGGGACTTTCTACAGCACAGACCACAGTAGGTAAAATCACCTTACTTCACATTCTCTCCGCTGTGTATCGCAGTCCTATTGTTCAGTTACATCCCGGCTGAAACCAAGATTTGTCCGGAGTCTATACTCATGATAGCCTTCCACTGCGCCAATGCTGACTCCGCGGTCTAGGCAGGGGTGTACTGAACATCTAGTATACTGTCTACATGCATATTCAGACCTAAACTTGTCTTTGTATCCTTTTTTAAATTTACGTCTTCTATTTGATAATTGTGTTTGAATATAAGTAGATTTTTGGGTTTTCAAAACTATTTTCAGTATATAAAGTTTTCTCACTGATAATAAGCCACTCAAGGAATATAATTCGGATGTGTTATATCTGAAAGGTTTAAGATACATAACTTTGATCAAACTCCTTTGCGCTCTTTCGATTTCCAAGAACCTAGTTTTAGCTGCACCCCCCCCAAATTGAAATACAATAGTTCAGTATAGACTGTGCTAAAGCTACATAGATTTTATTGAGAAGTTCCTTTGTACAAACATGTCTTAAAGATTTGAATATATATATAAGTTTTCTCAAGCGGTTTGACATTATTTCTAAATGACAATTCCAGGTCAGTCTTTGGTCTAAAATTACACCTAAATACCTTACACTAGAAATCTTATTTAATTGTGGACAAGTACAGCTTAAACTAAATTTACAATCATGAATTTTTATATTAAAGTCTGGTTTAGGTTGGGTGGTGTTATATATCGTGAAACAAATATAATTTGTCTGTGTAACGTTTAAAAATAGTAGGTTTTAATTTAACTATTCAGACACTTTGGCCAAACCTGTCTCTGTCGACTTTTTCACGGATTCCCTCGTGTCTCCCGAAAACACTATCGCTGTGTTTGCATAAGCAAATATTTGACCACTTTCGAGCTTCATTTTACACAATTCATTAATATATATTAGGAACAGTGTCGGGCCCAACACACTTCCTTGTGGTATTCCGTAGTTAACATCAACACTGTCACTAATGACTGAGACAATCTTAACTGATTGCCTTCTTCCAGTGAGGTAACTTTTGAGCAAGGAGAGGCAGTTATCACGAACGCCTAGCTCTTCCAAACGATTTATAAAGATGGGGACAGATACGGTGTCGAATGTATACATTTGTTGTTACTATCTACTTTGTTCACTATTAATGAGGAGAGGTCTCTAACAGCATCCTCTGTAGATATATTATGTTTTTACGAAAACCGTATTCAGATTTAGAGATCAGGTTGTAATTATTAAGGTAGCTAAGTAGTCTTTCATTTAGCAACTTCTCCATAACCTTCGACAAAGCTATTAGTACAGAAATCGGTCTAAAATTACTGACGTTGTCCCTGTCCCCGCCCTTATAAACAGGAGTGATAATAGAATTTTTAAACGCGTCTGGGAAAATTCCTACTTTAAAGCATAAAGAAGATGGCTAAATTTAGTATGGGCGACTGCCCTAACCATGTATATAAATATCGCACTAGCCAGTAACACTCAAATATTCATTAATTAATTATTCCGTATTTATTATTCTCCTAACAGTTGCGTGAAATAATCAAATATTTAAAAGTTGACTTCTTGTTTCCCGAATAGCGACTCGGCACATCACTGTGACAGACTATAGATATTATACTAGGGATGGCGATCTGAAATCGAAAAACCGATTTCTCATACAAAAAAAAACAATTTTAAAATCAATATCTAGCACTGAATCAATCCAGTGAATCGATATTTCACCCTAGCAAATAGAGAATTTTCGGTTTCGATAACAACCATAAAATATTTACTATTAATTGAATGTACTACCCAAACTCATTTGAAAGAAATAACAGTTTATTGATTTTGAATCGCTTGGACCCTAGTAGAAAGGACAGACTGCTTATAAAAGGACAGACTGTTGTTCATAAAAAGCACTGGGAAATACTTACAGCAGAACGATATTTTTTTCTGAAATAATTGCCATTCCTAATCTGGGGGGCTACCGGCTCAAAAATATTGATATGGTCATGGGCTTCCTTTGACATTTGAAGCCCATATTATGCCCTATTTAAGGACAAAATAAACGTAAAACAAACGCTGTTAGTTTAAAATTGTAAAAGATCGATTACTATAAGAGCCTTTTTGTTTTCTATGATTAGGTTTGTATTTATATTGAAAATACGAACTCAATCAAAATAGATCGATTTCGGAAAAACGATTTTTTTGGCCTCCATTTTTTAGTGAATCGATTTATTAGACTTCAATTCAAATCGATGCATGAATCTATTTTTTCTTAAAAATATCGCCCATCCCTACAAGATATCTGTGAAGACTGTGACGTGTTGGTTTGTTCATTTACGTCATTTGCAAAAAGTTAAGTTTTAGCACTCATACAGCCTTTTCTCATATTATATCAGTCAAATCACAACTATTATTTAAAGGCTTCGGTGTTCCGTTATTAAAAAAAGACAATAATAAGTATTTATTATTTAATAGGAGCTTGAACTAAATATTATTGTTTATTTCCTTAAAACGAAATAACTTTATTTATTGTCAACATTTTTTTCTGAAACGGAACGTTTTCGTTGCTCAAGGGAAGCTCAAGGGAAACAAGAAGTCAACTATTAAATATTTAATTATTTCACGCAACTGTTAGGAGAATAATAAATACGGAATAATGAATTAACGAATATTTGAGTGTTACTGGCTAGTGCGATATTTATATACATGCTTAGGGCAGTTTCTTAGCCATGTCCTTTATTAATTTGCTGATCGAAGGAGCTATCACGTGTTTAGCTGTTTTAAGGAATGATATAGGTATATTGTCTAAACCAGTCGCGCTGTTGGAATTGAGGCTCATAATCGTGCTCTCTATCTCTCTAGGGTCAGTATCAAATAGCACAAAAGATGTTATTTGTAAATTTAGGCCGACAATAGTTCGGAGTATTGTTGATTATGTTTTCAGCAAGCGTCTGACCAACTTGAGCAAAAAAGATATTAACAGTTTGAGCCGATTGTAGCGGATCTACTGTCAGGTTAGGTAGACTCATGGAGCTAGTTTTAGGGCTTTTAAAGTTAGTTATTTTATTTATAGTTTTGTAAAGGTTCATAACTGCTTTATAGTTATGGATTTATCGATAACTGCCAAAAGTATTTTTTAAGACAGGAAGTTGTCAACATGTACATACCTACAAAGCAGTTTTTAGCAGCTGAACCATAACAATAAAGCGGCTTACTACACTAAGCCGCCTTTAGCCAAGTATGTATCGCTTAACTTCACTTCCATTATTTTTTAACAACTTTTAATACAACTGTGCATATCTTAAAAGCAGTTTATTATTAAACCTTTTCATAAAACTGCGTTTTAGACTAGAATTATCCGCATTAGTTTTTTACGAATCCTGCAAAATCATTATGTTTACTTCAAAAATAAAACAAAGTTTTTGCAATGACTAGCAATTTATTGCCACAATACTATCCCATACATCAGGCACATTAAAAATAAAAATGATAACCTATTTCAAACAAATTAAATAAGTACCAAATAATTCTTTTTAAAAATTCACATTAACAATTATTTCACCAAAAACTCACTTTTTATGGCAAGTCACAGAATATTCCTGAAATTGAAAATCTAATTTCAGTTATTAGGTAGGAAATTCCGATAGGTTAGGTTAGAACAGTGACCAAAACGCCGCTCAAGCCGAGCGAGCGTGCCATGGCAGCAGCGGCCGGCGAAGCGACAAAAAAGTATTATTTTTTTATTTCACAGACCTAACTTTAAATGGAATAAACGTTTATCTATCAAATACATTTTTAACCGTTTCGCTTCAGCTAATGTGAAAGCTTCAGAAAATGAAATTGATATCCGCACAATCAACGCACTAAGATGCTCTGCAGCTCTCCACAAGATATTGGTGTCCAAATTGACATACCGAAACACTAAAATACAGGTCTACAAAACCGTCATCACGGGTGTGAAACATGGACACTTACGTTAAAGGAAGAGAATAAGCTCTTAGTAGCAGAGCGAAAGATTCTACGAAGGATTCTGGGACCAACAAGAGGAGAGGACGGGGAGTGGAGGCAAAGACACAACCTGAAGATAGAAGAGCTGGTGGCTGAACCAAACACCATTAAGAAATAAAAGCTCCCAGACTTTGTTGGCTTGGTCACGTTAAAAGGATGGGTCAGGATCGCGCTGCAAAAAGAGCATATCTCGGGCAACCAACTGGACGTCTTCGCCCGGTGGGTCACCCGAGGTATCGCTGGAAAGATGAAGTCGCCAAAGATCTGAAAGAGCTTGACGGGCCCAACTGGTCCAACCTGCCACAAAATAGGAGAAAAAAAACAGCGAAGTAAGTAAGTATAAGGTACACATTAAAAAAATCTTTTTTTTGTTTCATACGGCAGAAAATGTCCTGACAATATTGAGAACTTTGTTTTGATACATGAATATATCTAAACGCGGTAGCGTGTAGTGATAAAAAATGATGATATTTGGACGTTTATATCTAAATAAGCGTTTGAGATATGACAATGGAATTTAGAGCAGATATGTATCTCGTAAGTCTTAATATATGAGCCAAATTTGACATCTTTATATATAATAGTTTTAGAGTTATGCAGTGGCTCCAACCAAATGGTTCGTGTAATATTATATTACACACGGTGCTGCTCGCCAGTTCTGTTAGCTTGAACTTGGCTTGATACAGATACATGTGTCAAAATAAAGTTCTCTATATTGTCAAGACATTTTCTGGCGTTTAAAACAAAAATTAAAAAATATATATGTGTTTTAATGCAAGACATTTTCAGGCGTATGAAACAAAATTAAAATATATATACTTAGGTATGCGTTTTAATCTGTCTACGGTTTTAATGCATAGTCGTAGGTCATTACTTTTTTTTAAACAATATTTTTTTGATGAGTTTTTGGTGCGAACCACGACGCCGCGCGCCGTTTTGCCTCGTTGATATTTTGGTTCGCTCGCACTAAACTGCCACCTCGCCCGCTCGCCTGCCGTGCCCAGGCGCGCCCACCATAAGCCGGAATAATCCCTTTTAGGGGTGAGAGGGGCTTGTGTAGTTTGCCGCTTTTTAGCGATGCATTGCTATTTAACGCCTTTTTTGTTATGCAAGACGTAGAAAAAAATATTTATTTTTATTTGCGTACGGACTAACATGGCTTTCTTTAATAGTATTTTTATTGCAAAAGTAGTAACAATACAACGTTGTAGGCAGGCAGGCAGCTAAATGATTCTAACTGCTTTATAGTTAAGTAATAGCCTATAACCGCCTTTTAGTTAAGTCTACGTAAGGTATTATACTTCAACGCAACCAAGCTAAAAAAGCTACTAAACCAACTTTGCTGCCTTTTAGTTATTTGAAAACTAATAAATGTTTTTTAGCTTAGCATTGATAGTAAAAATGTTCAAGCGATCCAAACGTTAAAGTACTTTAGCTGCCTTCTGATCTAGTAGTGGTGTTTAGCCACCTTTATGCGATGCAAAGTATATTTTTTTTTGTATTTAGCGGCTTTTTCTTTTTTGATATCTTGAAAACGGTGAAAGATAGAATAACCGTTCCTGGACAGATCGATAGAGTTTTTTTTATAAGTACTATGGCATTAAAAAGTGAAAAATGGCCAAATGTCATTTAGCGGCCTTTATGCTTATCGACGGCAGTGGGGGAGGCCTATGCCCAGCAGTGGGCGTCGTACGGCTGAAATGATGATAATGAAATGACAATTTATCATTTATATTGTTTTTCCTGCTATAATCATAACGAAGAGAATAAAAGTTATCATTAATTCTCAATAATTACTTATAATTACTTATTATAACAAAATTTCATTTATTTAATTCCTCTAAAATATGTTTATCAATTTTAAAATATATTTATTCGATACAAACATACACACACACATACATCCAAATCTTTTCTCTTTATAATATTAGTATAGATTTATTAATGAGAATATTGATTTGATTGGTACATAATGGCGCGTGTGTTAGAATATCAAGTTTTGACATTGATTCAATTTAGTATTTATTACACCTAAATCCATTAAATTAATTTGGTGGATAACATCGTACCTTATTTATCGTGTTTTCATTAAATAGTTGTTTAATTTGTGTCGGTGCCATCCGACAACAAAGCGATATGATATGGAGTTTTGTTATTAATCTCATATAGTTATTTTTACATCTAAATTCATTATATTAATTATGGAGATAACATTTTACTACATGTATCCTGTTTCTAATAAAAAGTATTTTGATTTGTGGCGGGGCCAACCATCAACAAAGCATGATCAAGCAATTGTACTTTAATTTGCCTGTAAGTACTGAATAATGTGTATAAAATCATGTTATTACTTTTAATATTCATATCAATTAATTTATTACTGAAATGTAATGTATAAGTATCTAAGTAGGTAACGTGTACTTTTACGTTGGTACACGTTACTTCCGGTTGAAAAGAAAACAAAAATATAATTATTGTAATTATTGTATTTATAAATAATGTTATGTAAAATCATTATTTGATTTTGGAATACTTTTTCAAAATTGTTATGTTTATATTGTAGTATTTTCTGTAATTTTCACGGATTGAAATTTATCAGTTAAATTGGCGGTAGACGCTAACATTTATAAGGCGAGGCCGCCATTGTAGTGAGTTAGTCTGGTTCGAGCCGTGAGCGGTGTACAAGTTAAGTAACTATTCCGTTGTTTCATATTTGTCATTCCTTGTTATTTCTTGCTGTCTAATGCTGATGTATTGTCTACTAAATATTGCTGAAGATTTGCCCTTGTTCGAAGGATATTCGATAACTTGTTAAATGTAAATGCTTATTTGTTGATAATATTAAATTAAAGTTGTCCTTATCGGTTTCGAATAAATTATGTGAGTACTGAAATAATATAAAGTAACAGATTGTAGAAAATGCTTGATGATATTCGTAAATGTTGTTTAATCTTTTATCATGAAAAGTAATGTTGTTGTAAATGTTGTTAAATGTGTTGTATGTTCAACAACGACATGATAATTTGTAAATGTCGTTGTTTCTGTTAAAGCTGGTGAGTTTTTTTCGCCCGTTTTTCTTGTCAGCTAAAAGATGTCCTTAACGGTTGGTGGTAGATAAAAAAATAAAAAGAAGATTAAAAGAATAAAATAGTTTATTAGAGATTTAAGATTTTTATTAATCCTGACCTTATTGAAATAGAAGCTTTATAGTTTTGTTTATAGTTATTTGAATAGTTTGATGCTTTTATCAGAATAGTTATATTTAGATTTGAGATTTTTATTAATCCAGCCGGCCTAGCATGAGCGGCTTATAACGCGCGATATGATATGGTACGGCAAGTTGTCTTGCTTACCCCACTAAGGTGTAAGCAAGACGGCATGCCGTACCATATCATATCGCGTGTTATAAACCGCTCATGCTAGGCCGGCTGACCGTATTGAAATAGAAGCTTTATAGTTTTGTTTATAGTTAATTGAACAATCTAATGCTTTTATCAGAATAGTTCTATTTCTATATTATCCGCCCTAAATCTATCACGTGCATGAAGCGTACTAATGCGAATAACTGTAGTTATGAAATAAGTTGTCCATTCCTGACCAGAAATTAACTGTTTATTCAAAGAACTCTTTCTGTATGGCTATACAAGTTTATAATAAATTGCCAAATAACGTGACGGATTTACCTCTCAATAAATTTAAAGGTAAAATATTTGGATTATTATTAGATAGGACATATTATTGTATAAATGACTACTTGAATGATAAAATAATATGACATTTAATTTGAAAACGACATTGTACTTATTTAGATTAATTAATTTAGTTCTGACGTTTTACTTCACTTATCAATATGACATTTAATAAATTTTAAAACGAGATTGTATTTAGATTAGTTTATTTTTGACATTTTACTTGAATCAATTTTTTATAGAATATTATTTTTTAAGAATCAAATATTGTGACATGATTGTGACATTTAAATATTTGCACGTCGAAATATTCGACAGAATATGCGGGAAAATTATTATTAATACCATCTTGTATTTGTACCATATTTTATGCAAATAAATAAAATTGAATTGAATTGAATATGTAATTTCCTCCCACTTGAAAATGAGTCAGATGATAGTTTACATGCTATTTTGAATACATAAAAACGTCAGCTGGCTCTATGTTGGTGGAAAACCCGTCAGCTGACGTATTTAAGTAAGCGATCGGCGCTCACGCCTGGCTCTCATGCTCACTATTTTACTGCATCAGCTGACGACCTTTCCACCAACATAGAGCCAGTTGACGTTTTCATTTATTCAAAATAGCATGTAAACTATCACCTGACACATTTTCAAGTGAGAGGAAATCACTGAACGAAAAATTTTTTTTTGCATCTTCGTATGGCCAGCTGACATATAATCCACCACGGTACGGCCAGCTGACTTTCTTTATCTTCTAATAAATCATAAATCATAAATCATTTATTGCTATCATCATGTAGTATACAAAGGTCTTATAATAAATTATACTAGTACCATACATGAACCCGGTTTGGGCACAGCAGTTTAACATTTTCCATATATTAGATGGAGTATACATTTCAAAATAACTAATAAATTTAACATTACATTATACATTTAAATTAAAATAATATATCTTTTTTTAAAACTACGTTACACTTTACATTTAAAGTCGTAACCTTTTTAAAGTATGTATAAATTTTATATTTTATAGTGTTAGTTTTGTGTTTGTAGAATATTTTTATCTTCGAAAAAATCATTCAAGGTGTAGTAACACTTATTTATAAGAATATTTTTTAATTTGTTTTTGAATGCTCTTATACTTTCTTCTATTTTTATCGTCTCTGGAATTTTATTATATATTTTGACGCACATTGAAAAAGGCCCGGAGTGTACTAGTGTAAGTTTAGATGGCGGTAATTCCAATTTAGTTTTAGGACGTAGGTTTTTGGGTCGACTGTATACGGGAAAGCAGTCAGGGTTAATTTTTTACATAGAGGCAGCTTTCCAATATGTAAATAGAGACGAGTGTAAGGATTTTAAATTTCAAAAAATATGGTTTGCAGCTTGCATCGTTTTGCAAATTTGCTATGATACGTATACATTTTTTTTGAAGTCTAAATATATCAATTATATCAGTACAGTTTCCCCACAGAACAATCCCATATTGCAGCCATGAATGTGCGTAGCCGTAATAAGCGTTAATTGCAGTCTCACTATTAGTAGTTCTTTTTAGTTCTCTTAATGCATATGTAAACCTAGATAATTTTGAGCCCAACTTTATTAAATGATTTTTCCAATTTAGGTGGCCATCTATTACTATACCTAAAAGTGAACAATTGTCGATACACTCTAATTCCATGTTTTTAAAGGAGTAATCGATTTTTAAGGATTGTCGTTGATATGGTTTGAATTCAATTATATTTGTTTTTGTGAAATTTACCTTTAAATTGTGGTCATCAAGCCATGATACTATTTCAGATATTGTATTGTTTAATTGATAGTTTAAGTCCGATCTATCTTGACATGAAAACATTACCGAAATGTCGTCAGCAAACAACGTACATGGTTTGTTTATAATTTTAGGCAAATCGTTTATATATAATAGGAATAGGATGCAACCGAGAACACTGCCCTGAGGAATGGATCTATTTACGTTAGATGTTAGGCTTCTTACATTATTAATTTTACCGTTTACAAAGTCATGATATTTTATTTCTACATATTGTTTCCTGTTATTTAAGTAGGATGCAAACCATTTATATGCGACACCTCGTATACCAATACCATAAAGTTTTTCTAGCAATACTTTGTAATTCACCCGGTCATATGCCTTGCTTAAATCTAAAAGTAACCCTATTGCACGTTTGCCTTTATTTATAATATTTAGAGCTTCTTTTATGTATGTAAATACAGCTTTTGTAGTTGAACGTTTTTTCCTAAAACCATTTTGTTGATCGCTAAAAATGTTGTACTTCTCACAAAAACTATAAAGGCGCTTTGACATTGCAGTTTCAAATATTTTTGATATGTTCGAGAGCAATGCTATTGGTCTGTAGTTATTCATCTGCTTTTCGTCACCTTTTTTGTGCAATGGTTTTATTACTGCAATTTTCAAGAGGTCGGGGAATTTACCCTCTAGAAAAGACTGATTTATTAATTTAGACAACGGAATAGCTAACTCATGAGCACATAATTTTATTAATTTTTGAGGTATTTCATCATACCCTGCGTTAACTATCATTTAACAAATTTTCAGTCGGGAGGAAATGACTGAAAATAAAAAAAACGTTATTGAGGGGCTGCTGCTGCACCACCCACTACCACGGAGCGGCAGCTGACGTTCAACATGCTTCATAATACAACTCTCTCAAGCATTTCACGAGTTTTCGCTTGAGAGGAAATTGGTCAGTAAAATCTGTTGCTGGCTCATGGACTAATAACTCTTCAATGAACTGTCAACAGCAGAAATCAAAAATTTTAGTCTGGCAATGTGTTTCAGTATGGACTGCTGCTGCTTAAAAAGTTAGGCAGAGTTATCGTTGCTGCACTCTCTTGCAAATTGTGATCTTTATTTTTTATGCAATGTGTTGGTGCGTAAAAGCATAATATAGGTACTCGATTATGAAATTTAGTGTAGAAAACAGTCTTTCTACAGATGAGTAGCTGGCGTAGCTAAAACAATACATGGCAACATATATAATTTAGGGAATATGTGTTTTTTTGCTTCCCAATATTTTAAAACTTTCTCTGTCGATCCCAATAAAGGTTCTTCAAAAAACTGATTCATCTCGTGGTTAAGGCCTCCGCTGTTGTCTATTCTTATTCCAAGTAATGTTTGCAAATTTTCATGCTTTTCAAGATAAATGGAATTCAGAAATTCATTTAAATCCTCTCTAGCATAACTTTCGTAACGAGTGTTGGATGAAACTGAAGAACTTGACGGTGCACTGTTCCTAGCCATTTGACTATTAGGAAGGTGGTTTTCTTTATCTTGTTGTAGTGACACTGAATATAATGCTTCTAAATTAGATTTGGCGGTATGTTTCTCTTCATCAGTAAGTAAAGAATTTAATCGTGGATCTAATATTATAGCATTAATGAATGCATCACTGTTCCTCAAAATGGTCTCTATTCCTCCATTATGCTAAGTAGATTGTTACTCAATGTAGTATTTATACGTTTGACTTCAAACTTACACAAAAGCCATTTTATGTAGAAATCTCCCATAGTGTTGGCATGTTACCCAACACTATTTTCACTGTACATCACTACTAGACATGTTGGGGCGCTTCTCGTTCTCTCAATTTCCGGACATCATTGCGTTTACTTGTGTTCCCGTACTTTTATAAGTAATTTAATTTAAAACCAAGTTGTATGCTTTGCTATTGCTACCGAATAAACCCTTTCTTCAGTCACCGTACCAGTGAGTTATTATTTATACAGTCCCACTACAATTACGTGCACCCGCACATGGTCCTTCGAGCCGGATCGTCCACGGGAACGGATATAAAGTCCTCTTCGCCGGACAAGATCCTCTTCGCTGATCAAGAGACTGACAGAAAAAGGGTTCAAGGACTTGCTATTGGGAGCATCAACGACGATCGACAAAACCACATTCCAGAAAGGCAAGCAAGATTTTTGTATCTCGAGAATCGACAGTGCCAGCCAAGTACCTACGACGCCATATTTTTCGTCGTCGCCCTAAAATATTTCTTGTGGCGCTTTCATTTCAAGCCCGTGAAAAGACCAACCAGAAAACAAGACGATCGCACAATCCTGCTGTCAAGCGCTGTGATTGGAGAAGGCGTTTGGAGGAAGCCACGATACTAGCACCGGATTGGACGTGAGTGAAGCCCGTATCGATCGACCGCTCGTGCATTGCTTCCGTCTCGAGCGCACGCACATCGCTTTCTTCTCGTCGTGTCGTGTCGTGTCGTGTCGCCATTTTGTGTCATCTCGTTTTCGTTCGTCCACAGCGTGGTACCTACTTAAATTTTGTTACCTATTTATTTGTGTTTTTACATAAGGTTCTATTAAGTAATTATGTCTGAAAAAGGTGATCCAGCTGTAGCACAAAGTGAAAGTAGCCAGTCGGTAGCAATGGAGTTGAAAGAATTAGTCGCCTCACGTGGTCAAGCAAAAGGCGCAATATCAAGATTGTTAAATTTTGTCAGTGAAAAAGCTCTGTCTGCTGCTAGCATCGAGTTATTACTTGCTAAAAAAGCTCGACTTATTGATGCCTTTCAAAAGTACGAAAATCTAAATTGTTAGATGACGCCGATTCGGAAAATATCGAATAAGTGGAAGACTTTTCGATTCTCTCTAAAATTGACAAGCAGCTTAACAAAGGCAAACAAATATATGTCGAGACAAAATCTCTCTCAACTCCAATGACCTCATTCAAGCCAGTGGCATCAGTGTGTTCCAATATTAACCTACCGAATATTGTTATCAGCACATTTAGTGGTAAGTGTTCTGACTACATTCCATTTATAAACTTATTCAAGTCATTAATTGATCAAAATATAAACTTAGATAATATTCAAAAACTATACTATTTACGTAGTTATTTAAAGGAAGAGCCACTTAATCTAATTAAAAACTTGCCATTGGCCGAATAAAGTTATGTAAAGGCCATTGACATTTTAAACGATAGGTACAATAACAAATATAGATTATTAAATGAGCATATTAGCCTGTTAATTGACCTTAAGCCTATTGTAAAATCTACAGGTGTTATTTGCCTGAATTTGTATGTAACATTAAACAAATCATTGCAGCCTTATCAAATCTTGAGCCTAATGTTAAACACTGGGATGCTATATTATTGTGTATACTTTGTCGCAAACTAGATATGTACACGTCGCGCGCATATCAACTTGAGAGGAACACGGACGAGGAGCCTACAATGGATGCCTTCCTCGCCTATGTGGAAAAGCGAGCGCTGGCGCTTGAGAATGCAGATCCGGGCAGCAAGTTCACCGGTCAGCATCGTCAGCAGAGTAAGGAGCAAGGGCTAGTAGCCTACACTGCCACAAAGCAGCCTACATGTCTTCTATGTAAGTCTGAACACAGATTATATCTTTGTAACAATTTTAAATTATTGCCAGTCACTAAAAGAGTACAATTTGTTAAAGAAAAGGGACTTTGCAGCATATATTTTTTATGTCGGTTTTTAATTCTTTTAATAAAAAGTTTTCATTACCTACACATCATTTTAAGTTAGAATAAGTCCCTTACTCACTCACCGTCACTAAAAATCGAGCTATCAAGTAATCATCATGTCAGCCGAACGACGCCCACTGCTGGGCATAGGCCTCCCCCAAGGATCTCCACAACGATCGGTCCTGCGCTGCCCGCATCCAGCGGCATCCCGCGATCTTGACCAGATCGTCGGTCCACCTCGTAGGGGGCCTGCCCACGGAACGTCGTCCGGTACGCGGTCGCCATTCGAGAACCTTTCCGCCCCAACGGCCATCGGTTCTCCGCGCTATGTGTAGCACATACATAGCGCGGAGAACCGATATCAAGTAATAAGCCATCTAAACTAACGAAGGACAGGTCAAGATTTCCTGAAAACTACTGTAAGTACCTCCCATCTCAAAATTCAATTTAAAAATGGGCCTAATTTGGGAAAAAACCCTGATGTTATAACTTTTGAATCATTTCAATCGATTAAAAAAGCAGTCTTATTGTTGATCGAAGGTGAACACACATAAAAAATACGCGATGAATCGATAACCTCCTTCTTTTTATAAGTGTTTTTAAACACCTATAAATTTTTATACACTCACTAAATGCAATCTACATAAATTAAACTATTACTGTTGTCAATGTATGCTAAAAAAATACTGATTAAATACTGAACTAACGGATTTATTCAATTTTATGTTATTTAAGTATACAGATTTAGTTCCGAACGTTAGCAACAGATGGCGCTGTCTTATCCTTAAAACACGCAAGCGTTAAGTCGTACGGATTTTATTTAAGCATTTATGTTTGCATCTCCAAATATCTCTTATCTAGGGGCTAACTGTGTCTATTTTCTTTTAATTTAAAAGTGATAGGTACATTTTTTAGCGACGACTACTGGCTTACTTATTGGATTTTGTTTGCTTTGTTTCTTGGTTATGCATTATTGATTTGGTTAGACTTATTTTATTAGAAATAGAATTAAGTTAAGATTAGTTTAAAGTTTAATTTTATTCTGCGTTGTGTTATTTTACTTAGATACTCGGGGTTATGTTAATACAATTTAACAGTTTCGAGTTGTTTATTTTATTGAACAAACATGCCGGGAAAAAGGAAATCCAATTTGTCGCATTTTTCTAAAAAAGCGAGGTGTATGAAAGTAGCACGAAGTCAAGAGACTTCTCCTCAAGCGGAGCTGAGGAGAATCGAACAAGCTCAGCGTCAGGCCAGCTTGAGAGCTGCCGAAACGCTGGAGCAGGAGGATCGTCGACGACAGCAGCACGTTAATTATTTGTCATCCCAGCGAGCTGCCGAGACGCCTGAACAGTCACAGGCGCGGCGTGAGGAGCAAGCTCAACGTCAGGCCAGCTTGAGAGCTGCCGAAACACCGAAGCAGGAGAATCGTCGACGACAGCAGCACGTTAATTATTTGCGAGCTGCCGAGACGCCTGAACAGTCACAGGCGCGGCGTGAGGAGCAAGCTCAACGTCAGGCCAGCTTGACAGCTGCCAAAACGCCGGAGCAGGAGGATCGTCGACGACAACAGCACGCTCATTATTTGGCGTCCCAGCGAGCTACCGAGACTATGGAGGAAGCAGATGCTCAGAGACGGGCAGTTGCTGGAAGGATGTCACAATGGCGAACAACATTCACTCGAAACACTTGGAGTGTTTTTGAACGAGCTGCATTAGAGTACGATGCGAGTCTCGACTACAGAAGCCACAGACTCTTAAAAATGGATAGGATGAACAAAACATGTCGATTTTGCAATGCACAGAAATGGAAAGAGAGACGGCTGGGATGTGTTGCTCTGGGGGAAAAGTAGTAATCCCGCGCATAGAGGAGCCACCAGAACCATTAAAAGAATTATTTTTAACAAATTCAGACGAATCGCGTCATTTTTTAAATAATATAAGAAAAACAATAAGTGCTTTCACATGACATCTTTTGGAGCGTATAGAGTTATTTCCATGCCGTTCAAGGACAGGTTTATCACAGAATTGTGTCCTTGCTTCCAGTATCAAATGGTCAGCAACAGTTTTTACAAATTTATTTTACAGGCGACGAGGATGCTCAAGTAGAGCGGCGTTCTCGGATAGTGCAGGGAGTTCAGATACAGAAAGTTCAAAAAATACAAAGAATTCTCATCGATAATAATATCTTGGTACGGCAATTTAAAACGGCATTGGAGAACATGCCCAATGACAGCTTCAAAGTGGTAATCCACGCTGATCGCGTTCCGATCGACACCCCCGAAAACCATTTATTCGATACCCATATTGTTTTTTTTGAAATGTCGAGTCCGCCATCTTGGATCTCGAAATAGATGTTATATTCGTAATCGGCACCCCCGAAAACCATTTATTCGATACCTATATTGGGTAAAAATCAGAATAATTGTACCTATGAGTAAAAATGTTTGTCCAACACCTTCATTGCGTAATTGTGAGAAAGATTTCAATTCTGAACTGTTTTATGAATATTTTTCCAGCAGCTTGGTTTACTTATTATAACATATGCTTATAATTTTATTATTTAATCAAATAGTTATGGAATATGAACTAAGAAAACAAATTATATTTTTTTCATCTCATACAAAATAAGGATGTCCTTTTGCTACCTTTGTCTAGAAAAATGTGAACAACTCTTTCATAAATACACGTACAGGCAAATTATGAACTTTGATTTTTAGATTAAAGGACAGACTAACCGTGACTTGCGTTGAGGTCGTATTCAGCTTATTGTTTGTTTTTTTACATTGATTTAAAGAGATGTCCAAGGTTTTGTAACATGAGAGTAACAATGCGTGAGTAACGGTATTTGGGACTTTAATATTGCAAAAACTACCGTTGAAATGTTTTTTTCGGTTCTGGCAAACCCGGACTTCCATTTGGTGTTAAAAAAAAACAAAACGCCTGTCTTTGCCAGAGTTAGTGAGGTTATGTTTAAATGAGGTCGTAAAATTAACATCGAAAACCTGTGAAAAACGAAAGGATTATAATATGTAAGGTAAGTGAAGTTGTATATTAATATAAGTGTATTCGAAAGAACTAATTGTTGTGATTGTAAAATGGCAATTACATTGTTTGCAGGCTTTGTGGTTATGAGGTTATGTTTACTGAGATGTAGTAAAACATCAATATTTACTTACATGTGAATAACGTTACGTGTCTCACCATGGTAAAGACTCGTCTACATTGGCGTTCGTTACTCACATGTTTGTTACTCATACAGTGTTATTCACAATTTCGTTACTCGCAATGTTCGTTTTTAACCGACTTCAAAAAAAAAGGAGGAGAGAGGAGATTTATACTTTCTTAGTAGTTTACAAGACGTGTTTATTTAATGTGTTAATATATTTCTATCGCATGTGATATTTAATTTTATTTTGAGCTTAGCCCGGTTATGCTCTGAAACTGATGATTGTTTAGTGGTTGATTTTTATTGTTTAAATAATATTTGAAATAAATACTCTTTAGGTTGTTTGTTGCTTAAGTATGCTTATAAGCTTAAGTTTAAGTTTTACTTTTAAATTTAATTTCTAGGTGTAGTTTAAAGTGTCATTATTATAAATTATTAAGACTGAAAAACTTTAGAGATCTCAATTTGGTGCAAAAAATATACCTATGACACTGATACAATGATTGTTTTTTATAACTCTAACAATTATAATTCTAACAATAATATGAAGGATACATACCTAAAGTTATCCCTATCCCTTTTCCCACTAATATTACTTGTATTTTGTGTCTGTGTGTGTGTGTGTGTGTGTGTGTGTGTTTGTTACCTCTTAGGTACGCCTAAACGGTTTTAGATGTTTGGCACTCAAATGGATTAAAACTTATGACTTTTTTTACCCTTGTCCATGGTTCTCTCCGGTCCACGCAGACGAAGTCGCGGGCAGCCACTAGTTTTAATACGATGGGAGAATAGTATGTTGTGAGAATTCACCTTTATGTTACATGTGAGTAACATTTTCAACATGTGAGTGACGTTACATGTGAATGCCATGTGAGTTATGGTACAATTAATTTGAAAACAACCCTATTATTTTTTTGAAATGTCGAGTCCGCCATCTTGGATCTCGAAATAGATGTGATATTCGTAATCGGCACCCCCGAAAACCATTTATTCGATACCCATATTGTTTTTTTTTATTGTCGAGTCCGCCATCTTGGATCTCGAAATAGATTTACGATTTCAATTACTCAATGCTGGCCTCCTCCTCGATGCTGGACTACGCTGGTTGTAATTTTTAGGAATAGACTTCGTAAACAAAATGGTTATACTATATAACATTTTACAAAAAGGCAACGATAAAATTAAACCGCCTTCAAAACAAAACTGCAAACAAAACTACAAACAAAAAACTCATTTTCCAAAAACACCTAAAAGTGAAAAATAAATTGAATCATACAATTCAAAGTACGAAAGTGCGGGACTTTTTCTAATTAATCTTGAACTTACTGATCTGATTGAAGTCGGTGTCAAGCCATATCATAATATGTATTTGATAGGTATCACTTCGCACATGAGATATTTTGTATTATTGATTCACTATTTCTTGTTACTTTCGGCTTGACAACTACTTCAATCAGATCAGTAAGTTCAAGATTAATTAGAAAAAGTCCCGCACTTTCGTACTTTGAATTGAATGATTCAATTTATTTTTCACTTTTAGGTGTTTTTTGGAAAATTAGTTTTTTGTTTGTAGTTTTGTTTGCAGTTTTGTTTTGAAGGCGGTTTAATTTTTTTGAAAAAATTTGTTTATTTTTCCATTTTAAGTGTAAGAAATCTACCATAAGAAACCGCATAATGAGCAAGCGTAGCGCAATGTGCAACGACTGTAGCCCATATCTAAATTAGAATACTCAGAAAAGCACCACCCTCTGACTCCCAACTGTTATACAGTTTCCTTCCACCATCAGCTAACCTAAATTACTTGAAAGAATACAACCTAAAGTTCTATTCGCGCTTGTGGTACTTAAAAACATACTTTAACTCCTAAGCGTTCAGGAGTTTTACCTTTCATCATCAGCTTACCTAAATAACCTAAAAGATAACAACTATAAATATTTACGCATCAACAATATATAAAGAATTATTCTCCAACTCCCAATCGTTGAGGAGTTGTACCTTCCATCACCAGCTCATCATCGTGAGATGATGACTACCAGACGCAAATACTTGAAAATTGCTTATAAAACATATTAAAGAAATCGTACCGCGCCCGTATTTAGTATTTTATTAATATTTCCGATGACCATCTATGGTCCTCATCATCAGTTCCACTACACTAAAAGCAAGTGCTCGAGTTATTTAAGAAAATACAAAAATTGCTATAGGTTTGCCTATAAAATTTGAAGAGTTCCCTTGATTTCACCAGGATCCCATCATCAGATCCTGACCGTATGACAATGGGACCAATTTGTAACTATATGCTTTTGAACAAAAAAATAATTTCTAAAATCGGTTTACAATTGACAAAGTTATGAGGTAACAAACATTTAAAAAAAAAACAACCGAACTGAGAACCTCCTCCTTTTTTGAAGTCGGTTAAAAATTAGTAAGTAACTGGATTTATATTTAAAAATCAAAGTGTAAAATTATGTAAAAAAAAACCGTTAACTTGCATAATTATTATTATATTCAAAATAAAAATCATCAAAAAAGTATTTTATGCATATTGATGTTATGTAAAATGTGATAAGAAAATGCGTCACTCCTAACCGGTGTGTCCCCAGCGAGTGTGTGGCAGCTGGGGACGCTACCGCCCCTCTCTCGCCCCGCGAACCCCGCACGATTGCTCTGTCTAAACGTGTCCGTTGGCCGACTGTAGGGAAGGGAAATATTTAGACTGTGGAAATAGTATTTATCTACAGTAGATACAATTTGGTAACGAGTTAAAGATTAAAAGTTCTAAACACATTTTTCGTGACTTGACTTCGTGATAATAACTTGACAAATCCACTTGACATCGCATCTTCTTTTAATGACTTTTTTATTGAATCCGCAAAAAATTCAACACAAAATATACCTGTGGACCAATTGAACAAAAATGTAGTCTCGGAATCTTTGTTTCTCAGTCCAGTGTCAGAGGCTGAAGTAATCAAGGAAATCAGGAACCTGCGTAATACAAATTCTGAAGGCTATGACGGGATATGTACCAAAGTTATCAAAGCATGTAGTTTACAGTTGGCTCCAATATTGACTCATCTTATAAATCTATCGTTTTCGTCAGGGACATTTCCTGATCTTCTCAAAATATCAGTTGTCAAACCTATCTATAAGAAAGGTGACAAGGAGGATATAAGTAATTACAGGCCTATAACACTAATACCGGTGCTATCCAAGATATTTGAGAAATGTATGCACTCAAGATTAGTCAGTTTTTGCGATAGATTCCGAATCATTGAACCCAATCAATTCGGATTCCAAAAAAATAAATCAACAACACTGGCGACCTTTAACCTTATTAGTTCTGTGTTGACATCTCTGAATGACAATAAGTACACTACTGGACTGTTTTTCGATTTGTCAAAGGCGTTCGATCTAATAAATCATAAATTGTTACTGACAAAACTTGAATCAAACGGAATTAGAGGACCAGCTCAGCAATGGTTAACGTCTTACTTAACTGATCGCAGTCAATGTGTTATTGTGAATAAAGTCGTCAATAATGAAATGTTACCTCACACTTCACCTCTAAAATTCAATAAAAATGGTGTTCCACAAGGTAGTATTCTCGGACCATTACTGTTTATTTTTTATATAAATGACATTTGCAATGCAATTAACCACAAATGTATATTATATGCAGATGACATTTCAGTTGTTGTGACATCAAATAAAATAAAATCAATTGACTTTCATGAATTAGAAATTAATAACACTATTGACAAAATTATCACATGGCTACAATCAAATCAATTAAACATTAACTTGGACAAATCGTGTTTTATACAATTTAATCAATCTTATAACCCTAAGTACAAATTTGATATTAACGTAAGTAAAATAAAAAAAGAGACACAAACTAAATTTCTAGGAATCCACGTTGATAATAATTTGAATTGGAAAATACATGTTGATAACGTAAGCAACAGAGTTAATAGGTTCGTATATGCCATGAAAAAATTAAAGAATGTGACGAATAGGAATACTGTTATTGCTACCTATCGCGCGTATGTTGAATCCATATTGCGTTATGGGATCATAATATGGGGCAACGGTACAGATAGGGATCGAGCATTTCGGGCACAAAAAAGGTGTATCAGAGCCATTTATGGTGCTGCACCGGATGAACCCTGTAGACCACTATTCGGAGGCCTTGGTTTGTTAACGGTGCCATGTTTGTATATATACGAAATATGTAATTTTGTATATAAACATAAAGACTTGTTTCTCAAAGCTAGCGACAAAAACTCAAGACTAAAAAGGGACCCTCAGAGGCTCGTTTTAAGAGATTTACCAAAATCTGCCAAATATTGTATAAGTTGTATGTGTATGTGTGTTAAAATTTATAATAATATCCCTGCTGACATAAAAAATTTAAATACAAATTTATTTAAAAAAAAATTATATAATTGGCTCTGCGACAAAATGTTTTATACTATTAACGAATTCTTAACTTTTAAAAATGTTTAAATGAATAGTTTTAAGCAATTTAAAGATTGTACACAAATAATTTGCATGCTAAAATTTTGGCAAAACATGTGTGTCCTCGGAAATTGTAACACCTACTTATACCATGTTTTTTGGCAAATAAATGATTTATGATTATGATTTATGATTATGATCTGTTGACGGGTTTTGGTACTTCACGGACCGCGAGCAAAGGGTGGTTGCTACAATACTTCAAATAAATTTTGAATGTAAATGCATACTTTATAATATCGCTACATAGAAAACACCAAGACCAAGACAAATAGACATACTCATGCACACAAATAATTGTCTTGTTCGTGAATCGAACCCGAAATCTGTGGCGCAGAAGGCCGGTATCCTGTACCCCTACGTCAAATCGGTCGGTTCAAATATACAGAGTGGAATTATTGTGTGGGTGATTGAGCCACGATAGAATTAAATTTAGTGGACTTCAGTTTATAAATTAATCTTCTATTCAATTTATACATCTAAGAGCAATTTCTTTGGTATTTTTTACATCTAGTATTTATTTTTTAGACAAACTTATTACCAGGAACTGAATAATCCTGCGAACCACCTTCGTCTGTAAAACGTAAATTGCCTGGTGAAGAAGCCACAAACGTGAAAAAATTGCGATTCACTTAACAGATACAGGTAAATACCATTTTTATCACATCATAAACAATCAGTCAATCATTTTGATGACAAATACCTCATGATCGAGAATTTTGAAACAATTTACTTTTGTTTGCAGGAAAAATCAAGTTCGCCTTCCTGTCCGAATGCCAGTACACCAAGAAAGGGGTAACTCAAAATTATAATAGGCAATATAGACAGTGTAATCAAACAGCAAAGATCCAAAATCAGAAAGTTACAGGCCCAAAATAGAAGACTAAACAAAAAAGTCACTAAAGTGGAAGTAATTCTTGACGATTTGCAAAAAAAGCTTTGGCTTCGAAACGAAGAAGCTTCTATTCTTAAAAATACAAACCTACCGGTGAGTTTAGGACTTCATAATATGTGTAAATTAATCGTTGTGCTGTACTTATTCTGTCTGCCAAGACTGCATTAAAACATAATTATAATGTTTCAGGTGCAAGAGCTAATTGCTCGCTATGCTGATAAAGAACAATCAGGAAGCACCAGATTACCGTATTTACCTGCGCTCCGTTCATTCGCATTGACTTTGCACTACTACTCTACAAAAGCCTACGAATACGTGCGACAAAGCTTTAATACCTGCTTGCCTCATGCACGTACTATTAGAAAATGATACTTGAGTGTGTGACAATCCAACCTACGCTCACCATTGCCTTTCAAATAACAGCAGGAGTTCTTTGATTTCATTTGAATCGATTTCTCCTGAAAAACCGATTTTCCATATTTTCAATAACTGTTACATCCTGAAATTATATTTTCATGTTTCAGACACATCTGAAATCTGAAAACGTTTCAGTAAAAATATTTATATAAAATAGTCTTATTTATTTACCTTTTCTGCTAAAAACGTTTTCTTTTCCTTTGAATAGTTTATTAGAGATATCTAGGTCGATTATAAGTTAAACAGGTATATGCTACATTTTCAATTGAAAATAATAGTTATAAATTTTGAATTGAAGTTAAGAGAAGTGACATCTATGGATAGCTTTTGTTACTATGTGAAAAGCCAGCGACTCTGTGCTATTCAGCGGCAAGCAGCAAGGTTAATATAGTATGGAGAAGTTTTGCTACTCGCCACGAGATGGCGTTAGTGGAATTGAAAATTTTAAATGAAACCATTTATATTATTATAATAATATTTAATCTTTTTCTTCTTAATTCTTCTTTGCAGCATGATGAATAAACTAGTAATTTTAATATTACTTACAAAAGCTTGCATAAGCGTTGAAGGTAGAAAACCATTATATCTCTTCAAGCATGCAAATATATTAATTTCTCCTGAAATTCTTGATTAAAATCTATCCTAAAGGAATTTCCTCATCAAGAAGGTCTTCAGTAGGTGTAAGGCAGATAGATGTCTACAGTCTTGGAATATGAAGTGATCCTGAAAATTCAAAACATCAAGATGAATATTTCTAAAATTCAATATTTTCAATTTATTTAAAAATACAAGTTGGAAATTGAATTAATTTCATTATAAATTTGTATACTTATTATGCTAAAGATAAATTGATTTGGAGTAATTCCATTGCTTAAATAATACTTACTTATTTTTATATATTATAAATGCGTCTCTGTCTGTCTGTGTGTTACACAATCACACCTAAACTACTGAACCGATTTGAATGAATTTTGGTACAGAGATAGTCTAGAGCCTGAGAAAGGACATAGGCTACTTTTTATTCCTGAAAAATATCACCTTCCCGCGGGATAACGTCGTGTAGTACACGCGGGCGAAGCCGCGGGCGGAAGGCTAGTTTGAAATAAGCAAAACTTAATGTTTTGAGATTTTTAATAACTTTTGCTTAAAAATAATATAGAATGTGTGCCTATGGTTAAGAATAGTTATTTCTTTGTTCATCCTAAAGGAGATATCCAACCTGTGCCCCAAACTGTACAAAAATAAAAAAAATGTAGTAAGTATAAAAATAAAAATGATTTTTTATTAATATCGTAACGATCGTAGCAGATTACAATAAAAGTTCAATAAACAAAGAATATCAACGACCTACATGCGACCTACATTTTGTTTTAATGTTGCCACATTATACAAGCACAGATTTTAATAGGGTAAATAACTGTAAAGCATTCGGCGTTTAAAAAAAATGGAATACTGCACTATAGTATAATATCGTCAAATACTATTATTTTATCATAGACTGCAACTATAGGTATCGCATTATATTTATACTGAGATTATGTACGTAAAGCTATTAGAAAAAAGGACTTTTCAACTTTTGCAATGGCAACATTTCTGGCAAAGTCTGTCAGTGACAGCTGTTCTGTTGTCTGATCTGAATAGAATAGAATAGAATAGAATAGAATAGAATAGAATAGAATAGAATAGAATAGAATAGAATAGAATAGAATAGAATAGAATAGAATAGAATAGAATATTTTATTTCGCAAGAATGTGGTACATAATATAGATTTTAATTACATTCCTTCTTAGTCCAAGACACATTCACCCAGTTAGGGCATGCAAAAAATTTAATTAATTAAACGTTAAAATGAGAAATTTATAACAGCATGACAATAAAACCAATACACAATACAATAGTTTAAAAGATAGTTATTACATATTAAAAAACAAATAATACCAATGACACACAAACAACAGAAAAAAAAATACAAATACTTAATGTCACGTGCTAATACTTAATGTCAGAATAAAATATATAATAGTACAATGTCAACTTATTAACTACACTGTATAATCATATAGTTTGAATTTTATGATCAAAATATTCATTCATACTGTAGAAACAGTTCTCGATTAGCCAATTTTTTAGTTTACATTTAAATTGATTAATGTTTAGTATTTTAAAATCATTTGGCAACTTGTTATAAATTCTTACAGCCATCGAATGACTATTTCTAGACCCCAGGGCTGTTCGCATCGCTGGAAGTATTAATTTATTCGGGCGTCTACAAGTGTAGGGCCGGGGAATGTCATTTAAACTTGGGAACAATTCTGGGTGATTCCTGACGAAGACACATATTTCATAAATATATAAGCAAGGTACAGTAAAAGTATTGAGTTCCTTAAATAGGGGTCTACACGAAACCAAATTGTCCACGTTATATATGGCACGAATGCATGCCTTTTGAGCAATGAGAATCTTATCCGTGTAACAGGAGTTACCCCATAAAACTATACCATATCGCAAGATTGAACTGACGTGTCCATGGTAAGCTTGAAGAGCGATTTTCCTGCTTGCAGTTTTTCCCAATTTCCATAATACATATGCGTATGAATTAATTCTTTTACACAATTTGTTTATATGCTCTTCCCACGTGCATCTATCATCTAGCGTCAAACCAAGAAAAGTTACTTCGTTTGATTCTTTGACTCGTTGACTATCGAACGTTATTATGAGATCTTTTTTATGGCCATTTCTGTTAGTAAATTGAATAGCTTTAGTTTTATCAAGATTTATTTTTAAGTTGTTTAGTTTAAGCCAATTTACTACTAGTTCTACAGTTTTATTAATTTCTTGGTTGTAATTATCTATATCAACACATGGCACAACTACAGACACATCGTCGGCAAATAAAACACAAGAATAACTTGTGAAATCCGGAAGGTCGTTGATGTAAATCAGAAAAAGTAATGGTCCCAGGATACTTCCCTGAGGTACACCGAAGCCGTTTATTTTCACATCTGATTGATAGGACCTCAGTGTTTTGTTTTTATCTATGTTAGAGACCTCGACATATTGTCTTCTATTCGTAAGATATGTTTCTAGCCAATTTAGCGCTAATCCCCTGATACCATACTTTTCGCATTTAAGAAGAAGCAAATCATGAGAAACAAAATCGAATGCTTTACTCATGTCGAAAAAGACTGCCGTTATTGGGGTACGCTTATCAATGTGTTCTATAACTTTACTTACAAGGGAATATGCAGCTAGAGTAGTTGATTTGCCTTTCTGAAAGCCATTTTGTTCACATTTTATTAGATTGTGTTTCTCGATGAAACATGTAATTCTAGCCAGCATTGCCTTCTCAAAGATTTTTGCCCAAATAGATATTAAAGATATGGGTCTATAATTAGAAGGATCACGTTTATCTCCTTTTTTTAACAAGGGTTTAATAATTGAAATCTTTAAGATTTCGGGAAATAATCCAGAGGTAAACGATAAATTTATCAAATGACATAGCACCTCAGCTATATCATCTTTGACAAGTTTAATAATTTTTGTGGCAATGCCATCAAACCCAGTTGAGTTCGTTAAATTTAATGAGTTAATAATTTTTTCTATTTCATAAATGTCAATAGGATACAAAAATATACTTGAATTATTGAATTTTATTTGATTTAAAATGGATTTATCAATGTCAAAATTTTCTAAAATACTCATTTAAATAGTTTGCAATGTCATTTGGATTATTGATTTCTTTAGTCATGTCCTTTAGAGCTTGTATAGCATTATGTGTATTAGTTTGTCCTATTTTGTTGTTAATTATATCCCAAGAAGCTTTCATTTTATTTGTGGAATTGCTAATGTATTTTGCATTAGTTAATTTTTGCGAGCTGCATATACATTTTTTTAATAACTTATTATAGTTATTATATTTAGTTTTGTTCTCACTAGTAGAATGCCTATAATAAAGGAAACGTAGGTTTCTTTTAACCACAGTTGCTTTTCTTAGGCCAACGGTAAACCAGAGCGGCTTTTTGGCTGATGCTGTGCGTTTTACTTTTTTAATCGGAAAGCAGAGATCATAAAAGAGTTTGAAATCGTCGTGGAAAGCCTTGAAGGCAATATTTAAGTTTGTCTCTAGTAAAACATCAGACCAATATAAAGCATGAATACATGATAAAAATTTTTGCACATTGTCTCTGCTATAATCTCTTTTTAATTCAAACCATATCTTTGGTGGTCTCTTGTCTGTATTAACTTCAAAGGTTAGAGATTGCGCTGTATTGTGGTCCGACAAACCTACATGATGTAGCTGGCCTTTAGCATCGGGTATATTACTCATGATGTGGTCTATACATGCTTTTTTTCGCGTAGCCTCGGTAATGTGAAGTTTAAAGTTATAGTTTGCAGCAATTCTATTTAATTCGTCAGAGTGATTTGTTGTCTTCAGTGTATCAATATTAAAATCGCCAAGAATGATTATTTTGTGTTTTGTTTTATACCTAAGTTTCTTCAATAATATTTCTAATTTATGGAGAAAATATTCAGGTTTAGAATTAGGTATTCGATATAAACAAATAACAATACATTTGTGACAAACTAGTTCAATGCCACAGCATTCGAAAGTATAATCATTAGCTAATTCAGGTATAAAACTTAGTTCTTTTACTTCTATATATTTTTTACAGAGTATACTAACACCTCCCCTTTTTTCATGTTTTCTGGAATAGTTCGCAATTAGTTTATACGTCGGTATATTTATATTGGTTTCACTTCCCGATTTAATAAATGTTTCAGAAAAACACAATATATCAATGTCATTATTATTATTTTTTAAATCATCAAGAGTCAGTTCTATTAGTTCTTTTTTGCTTAATAAGCCCGCAATGTTTTGGTGCAGAATAGTTAATGTTTGTGTTTTATGGACGAAAAAGACTCTCCTTGCTATGGACATCTTTGGTGTCTACAATACCCGGCAATGATGGAAAGTAGTCGTGGATACATTTCTGAACCATCCTCTGAGAGGATTCTTTGTTTTTATTTTTCTTTATATTAATATTTGATTTTCGTAAGTGTTCCCTAGTGTAATTATGATAATTTCTGTTAGTATTTGTGAGAAGGTACTGATTTTCATAGTCAATTGTGTCTATAAGAATATTTAGTTTATTACAAATTGCTTTCAATGTATTAGCATTTCTTAGATTATTCATAGTTTCGTCAAATTGTAGGAAATAACAATTTTCAAAACAGTCACAAGTCATTTTGACGTTATTATTTAACATTTTTTCATTTAAATAACGATTACTTAAAATTTCTATTACTATCACATTATAATGTTGTAATTTCTTTAGGGTAGAATATAATTCAGAAGTGGTTTTTAAACAATTTTTATCATTTTCTCCAATACAAAGTATAATCTTAGAATCATTATTTAGGTCTTTAACATTTATAGATCGGAGAATTTCTTCAGTTGATGCATATGGTTTCGTTATTGCGTTTATTCCGTAGTCTTCGTAGTTTGTGTTTTGACATCTTCTTAGAGGTACACTGTTTACTTGTGTTTATTTTAGGTGATTTTTCTGTATTGCCATTCGTCAAATCTCTGCATCCTCGAAACTTTTCGAGGTCTAGGATCTGTTTTTTCAGTTTTTCTATTTCTTTCTGAGCACTTAAAAGTGACATATTAAGATTCGATATAGATAGTTCCGCTGTGTGCATTCCTGAATCACTTTTAGGTGTCATAGTCGCGTTTGAGAGTTGTGGAGATTTTCTTTTGTTTCTAGAGTTTTGATTCTTATTTTGTGGTGATGAACATAAGCTCTTTAGTAATTGTATCTCTTTATTCTGTTTTTCGATATTCTTCTTCAATTGGTTGTTTTCAATTATTAATGTTTCCAATTCAGCTTCGGTAGAACTTAAATTTGCCTTGAGTACATTTATCTCATCTCGTAACTCATATTCAGTTGAACCATCATTTAGAAGGGTATGTTCCGCACTTTTAGATAATCTTTCTGTAGACAAGTATGAATCGTCTGATGTCTCTGAATGAGAGGTGTGGTGAGGTTCACGATAAGACTCTAGAGATGATGGTGTGCATGTAAGTATGTCATTCGAGGATGGATCTTTTTCTCTTTCTGGTGTTTTGTTTATTACTGGATTTTCAATAGTTTTCGTGGTTTTCATTCTTAATGTTACGTGATTTTCACAGTTTTTAGCAGTATTCTTGATTATATTATTTTTATCGATACAATAATCACATCTCCATTTTAATTTATTTTCTTTATTCATAAGCAAAAATCTTTTCTCAGAAACATTTCCGCATTCTAAATGAAAAGTTTGATTGCATAAACTACATGTTAAAGATGGTTTGCATCGAATGCTCAGCTTACAAACACATCTAGTGTTATTTTGTGTCTTCGACATATTTGGTGTTGAGGTTAAAGACATTTTTCCAAATTCTAATTATTTGTATAAAAATTTTCATGTAACGGAACGTTATTATAAATTTTTAAAGTAGCTCTGTTTCTGAACGTGGCTCTAATGTCATCTGACATTCGAGTTGTCACTGCCAAGTGTCAATCTGTCATGTGTCTGTCATACATGTCATGTCAGTGAAACTGAAATCAAAACTTAATGTAAAGAGGCGGAGTCCTAGGCCTAATTTGCATGTAATTGGCCAATTTTCAAAAACCAAATTGTCGTTATTTTTGTGCTGTGAGTGAACAACAGAAAACTTGCAAAATATTTTGCTTAATTCCAACTCAAACAGACGATGTGACTTATAGGTTATGATCGTACCTTATCGGCGATGGAGTAACAGCAGTAACTGTATGCTATTTACTTGCTTGTGTGCACTGTTTTGTTTAAGAATTTCAGATTTACTCGGGACAAATATTAACTGCTGACATGACTTGTGTTGTGTCAAAACAAATCAATGTTGTTGCATGGTGTTGTTGCCGGTCGAATGCGCTATTTTTATTTTGAGTTGCGTTTCACTTTTAAGTTCATCTCACAGAGTTTATCTCATTCTATAATACATTTTATTTATCTTGTGTTGTAAGTGTTGTAGCCCCTCGCGAGTGCTCCACTTTTAGTTTGGACAATGGACAATAGTTTGGGAGCTGGAGAGTACTTTTTATCCCGGAAAAATATAAGGTTCCCGCGGGATGACGTCGTGTAGTCCACGCGGGCAAAGCCGCGGGATGGCTTGTTAGAAATAAAAAAATATCTACTATAGGCATTCAAATGCAGATTTTCTATAAAAAATATGTATCTTTCTGGCTTGATAACTTTTGTCCAAATCTGCGTAACTTTTTTATTTTTTCAAAAAGTAATAGGTAGAGATTTAGCTTTATAAAAACACATATTTCACGTCTGTACATTCTGGGGCACAGCTTCATATAATTTTTGGTCATCTCCTTTGTACACAATTGATGATTTTCAACACTGCAAAGTTTGGCAGATTTAAGTGAATTTTAAAATGACAATAACTTTTTTAATATGTATTGGATTTATAATACTGATAAAAATTAGATAATTTCAAAGTGTCCTTCTTATAGTATAATATAATTTATTACTTAGAGAAATGATAAAACACTGGGTATTTTCAGTTGTAAACTATACAAAATGACTAAAGGTTATTTCTAAAAACTACATTATTGAATGTGTTAATAAGTGCACATAATAATGAAATATTTACCTGAGAGTCTGGTATTTTTAAGGTAGCACCTTGTTAAAGATTTCCGATTGAAATTTTCTGTTTAAAAAGCTTCATAATAAGTGTTTTAAGTAATTTTGTCCTGGAAAATGAAAGCACTTTTGAAGTTAGTACAGGCTAGGTTTAAGTTCACTAAGATATTAGAAAAGGTTTTATTTTGTAAGAAATATACTTAACTGTTTATTTATAACTTACAAACGTCAGTTTGTGTCACAGAAATCTTTTAAAAAGTAACAAAATACCTGAAGTCGATTTTGGGTCTAAAGCCATGGTTTAACTTAAATAAAATTAAGGAAGAGATATATTAGGGATTTTTAATTAACCTTCTATTAGTAAAACTAAGTCTAAATACATTAAATTCAATTTTTAAATCAAATTTAAGAATTTTGAATTACGCGCCATTGTCTGAGGCCAACTAATGCTTTATTCACAATGTGCAAGGGGTGATTGAACACAAAAATGTCTGAGCCGATATACTTTTGCGTTATGTAATATATAGTTAATACATAGCGGAGAGGTGATAATATCATTCTTTGATCATTTGACTAGTAACACTATATGGAAGTCCGATAATTCTGACCGATGTGAGCCACAAAACATATTTGTGCGCTAATGACACGAATTGAGCTTCTTAGATTAATTTCATGTAGGAGTTCTTGACGGCGAGCATTATTTTGCTATTTGGCTAGATTTTAACTACGTTATTACAGCTAAATTGTAAATTTATTAAGCGACAGTGCTGTCATCTATAATGAAACTATGTTTTTGTGCGTGTGTGGGGCCTCTAAGGGAGAAAGAACAATGGAATCATAGACTAGAATAAAGATTTTATGATGGTCTAAATTGTCTATGATTATGATTGCTAAGATGACCACTTTTTGACGATTACCCGTTTTATAGGGAGAATTTGGGAGTTTATACCAATGATTCGATTTATTTTGATTAAAATATTTCGTTATTTAGACCTAGAATTTTGCTGCAAACTGATTGATTATTATATGTGGGAGTTGTTTGAAGCTTAGAGGAAGAGTTTTGCGATGAAGTGTGCACAAACCACAGTGTTTGAGCATGCCGATATGGAAATGCTCGAAATCTCGCTGATGGAAGGGAGTGAACACTTTTCGTATACGTTTCTCATGGTTTCATCACCTCTGAATATATATTTACGCATCAATTTAAATTTAAATTAAGTATTTATATTTTCTGAAATTTGCATCTGAATAACTTCTGAATGGGTTGAGTTGAAGCTGAGAAATTTGGAGATTTACTTGGTTTTGGATAAGAGAAATAAGATTTACTACGGTAATATCTTATTTACTCGAGATTTATTTAGATAATCTAGTTTTATCAAATAAATAATTATTGATACCTAAATCTAAATATGGCAACATTTAGAATAACTGAATTGTTCTTATGCGGGAATCCCCGAAAGGATTTTCGGAGAAGACGGTTGGTGACGTGGCCAGTTTAACAAAGTTCTACGAACGATAGTATAAATAAGCTAAGATCGAGGCCTAGGAAAACAGTTCGGTTTAATTCATCAGCAAAGCAAGGTCGAATCTCTGCCCCTTTGCTACTCGGTATTTTACTAGTGAAAAGTATTTAACAGTGAAATTAAGAGAAATCTCTGTTCAAAATTTATTTCAATTTAAATATTTTCTTTAAATACTGTGTTTAAAAGCTGCGGTTGGTAAGCTATTATTAATTTATCATCATTATGTTCTTGGAATCCTCATTTTTTAGTCTGGTCTGAGTTTTGAAGGAAACTGGTGATGATTTACAGGTTTTGGCCAGATCTGTATTTCTTTAGTAAGGTTTCTTGACGGCAATTCTGATTTTTTCTTGGGTAAATACTTTCCTTGTGGGAAGATTTATGCTGGATGAGAGCTGAGGGTTGTCAAGAGTGTCAAGGCTGCGACCAGTAATATTTGAAAGCAAGAATTGAATATATCAGAATTTGTTTTAATTTTTTTTTAATTAATATTGCTACCATATCGTCAGTATTAAATTCGGACCTCGTGATCTTATAAGTAACCACCGAATCGCTTGTACGAAATAAGATTTGATTTACGAGTCGCGACAAAGTGTTAAAGTGTTGAAATTTTGAAAGTCTGTTTGAAAACAAATTCTCCTCTTGAAATTTATCTAAAACAACTTTTTCACATGTTGTGATGTGTGTTGTTAATTAAAAAAGGCTTATCTGAGCTCTTTGTACAACTAAAAGAGGGAATTTGGTCCAGACAGAGTTTCATACAATTCAATTCAATTCAAGTGTTGTGCTTCAGTTCAGTGATGGATGATCGCTAGATTTTGTTCTGAAATCTAGCAGGGGGTGAGTTTAGAAGATAAGATGTAATTTGGATATCAGACTTTAGCTAAAGACTCAGTACTAAGTCAGTACAGTCCGTCGTGACCTACTGGTCACCTATGACGCCGACTGGTGTTCTAGTGCAGAGGACCTATGGGTCTCTGTGACCATACGGGACTCTTTCAAAAAGAATCTGTGTAAATTACATTTATGTACACTTTATTTATGCGATCAAAATAAAGGTAATTCGTTTAAAGTTCAGTTACACAACTTCCTTCAAAAAGTAAAACACCATTCACATAATTTTCCTCTAGATAAATTTCTCATTGTAGGTGATTTTAATATGAGTAATATTCACTGGTTGGATAGTGATAATGGACTTTGCCCGTCAAATGTATCGGGTGTTCATCAGTCCAACTTTATTGAAACTTTGTACGATTGTAATTTACAACAGTTTAATAATATCAACAATGATTACGGTGGTATTTTGGACCTTGTCTTGGGTAATGACACTTTCACTGTCGCTGCATGTCTTGATCCTCTAGTTGCTGAGGACCCTTTTCATAAGGCTCTATTAATTCAAACGACTTTTGTTGAGCTTCATACTCTAGATATGCCTGAACGTATTGTCTATGTGTACCGACGAGGCGATTATGACAGAATAAGATCCTCTCTTTCTGATGTTAACTGGTCTACGTTTCTGAATACAGGTAGCGTTGATGATGCAGTGGAGAGGTTTTATTCTGTCATCTCGCAACTACGGGAGCAATATATACCTGCTCAGCGAATGCGCAACTCTAAATATCCTCCCTGGTACAAACCATTTCTTATAAAAGCTATCAAGGAAAAGTTTAAATACTTCCGAAAATTCAAAACATATGGTAATAAATCAGATGAAACGACCTTTCATTTGCTTCGCGATAGAGTTAGGGTTTTGGAGGACCAATGTTATAAGGATTATATAAGAACAATTGAAGAATCCATCCAACAAAATCCTAAGATGTTTTGGTCCTACATGAAAGCTAAGCGTCAAGGTGGCTCTTATCCTGCGAGTATGACTTTCGGAGGTGATTCTAGTGACAATGGGAATGGTATAAGTGAGCTCTTTTCCTCTTATTTTAGGTCAACTTTCTTGGACTCGGGAGCATCAGTCAGCCACAACAATCTGGGCAATATCGACAAGGATACTGCTTGTGATATATCGTCCATCGAAGTAAATCCTGATGAAGTATACAGACACCTGAAATCGCTAGACCTTAACAAATCGGCTGGTCCAGATGCGTTACCTGCATTATTTTTGGTTAACTGTGCCAAAGAATTGTCTGTCCCAGTTACCATATTATTTCAAAGGTCTTTATCTGAGGGCGTAATGCCCAATCTATGGAAAAAAGCCTTTATCACTCCCATCCATAAAAAAGGATCTAAGGCCCAAGTAGAAAACTACAGACCAATCTCCAAATTGTGCCTGCTTGCTAAAGTACTTGAGCGCATCGTGTACAACCAGCTTTACAACTGTTTGAAATCAAGCTTCATTGATGAGCAGCATGGGTTTTTAAGGGGTAGGTCAACAGTTACTAACCTTATCCTGTTCAACGATTTTCTTACGCACAGCATGGATGTGGGTAATCAGGTTCATGCTATTTATACAGACTATAGCAAGGCATTTGACCGCATTGACCATGATATCCTACTTGCAAAATTGGAGTCTCTCGGTATTCACGGTGACTTACTTCGTTGGTTTACCTCTTACGTTAGGAACCGATCTCAAGCAGTGGTATTGAATGGTTTTTCATCCACTTGGGTGAATGTTCCGTCCGGTGTACCCCAGGGATCTCTGCTAGGTCCATTTTTATTTGTATTATTTATCAGCGACATTCAGTCATGTTTCCAAAATTCTAAGTTTCTCCTATTTGCTGATGACATGAAGATTTTTAGGGTGGTCAACAATATCTCCGATGCGCTTCTTTTGCAAGATGATTTACATAGATTATTATATTTATTATTATTATTGCCTTAGAAATAAACTTGATCTTAACGTTGCCAAATGTCTATCTATGAACTTCACTCGTAAACGTAATACTTTCAACTTTGATTATAAACTAAAAAATCAATGCCTCGGTAGAAGCTCGGATGTAAGAGACTTAGGAGTCATACATGATAGTAAGTTATTATTTGATAAGCATATTGAACATGTCGTTGATAAATCTTACAAGGCTCTTGGATTTGTGATTCGATCGTCTAAGCCATTTAGAAATATGAAAATTATAAAAATAATATATTGTGCCTATGTTCGGAGTCACCTAGAGTACGCTTCCCAAATTTGGAACCCTAATTATGACATTTATATTGATAGTATCGAGAAAATACAAAGGAAATTCGTTCGTTACCTTTGCGGAAAGTTTCATATATCATATGATGCCTATGAGCAACATTGCTCATCTTTTCATCTTTTACCTCTTTTTTTACGAAGAAACATTGCTGATGTTTGCTTTCTTTTAAAGATCGCTCAAAATAAACTGGACTGTCCGGAGCTCCTTAGCAAACTTCAATTAAAGGCACCAAATAATAGATTGCGCCATAGAAGTATGTTGCTTCGCACTCCCTTCGCTCATACCAACTATAGAATGAATAGTTTTATACCAAGATCATGTGATTTCTTCAATAAGATCTGCTCAGATAACAGCTTCGATATTTTTTGTACTAGCGTAAGACAGGTTAAAACAATTTTAACTACTGAATTACTGCAGAGTTAGTATTTGTTTACTGTTATTTTAATTGTAAATTTCAGTCTGCTTTTATATGCGGTAGCTTGTAATTAGCTTATAAGTATCTACGTAATAAGATGTATTGTAGATGATGCTGTAAGCTCCCCAAATAAAATAAAATAAAATAAAAAATAAAATAAGTTCCTTGGAAACAGATACCTTCTGTCCCAGTAAATTGATTTCTGAAACTTTCAGAAGTTTCAAAGCTGAAACTTGGCACAATGTCTGATACACAAGTTCTAGTGCTTGTAAAATCTGCTCATCTTATATTTTATTTGCCAGTATGCCCGGCAAGTAGAATTCTATTTATGTTGTTTTGATATTGAAATTGGTGGAAAGAGGTTTTCCTTCACAAGAGTGAAAGCTTATGGTTAAAGTCTTTACTAGACCCTAACTAGCTAAATCTTATGTTATTTGAACATGACCTCTCATCCTGATCAAAGTCAAAGACTTGATATATGGAATTCTGCAGCGCTTCATTCAAACTATGTTTATTTGTTTATTTATTATAGCTGTTGTGTGAACAGGTTGCTGTTCTACTCTCATAATAAACTTTATAGTCTAATCTTTGACTATAACTAAAACTAGAATTCTATCAAAGATTCTATAGAGAGACTGGATCCTTTCATACAAATGCTATTTTATCATACCTATGTATGACAGTATACTGTAAATATTACATTATACAGACACATTCTTAGATCATACTGTTGTATATTGTAGCTCTTGAGTGGATAGAATGAGTTTTGCCGCCGTCTTGAAACTCATGAGTGAGGTAACTTGCCGATGTGGTCTGACTCACCAAGTCATCTGGTTAATGTCTGACTACAGAGATGAGATAATGTAGAATTTGCTGTGAGTTGATGGTGACTTTTAAAGTAACTTATAGTCTATAATGACTATGGATGATCCGTACATGATCTCAATCAAAATGTGTTTTACTATAGGGTCTCCTACGGATATTGTTTTGGTTGTACGGTAAATGCTTCTCATCTGCTCAAGTCAATAGACCGTGTTAGGATTTGAAGACGCATCCTACTAATGCCTACTACAGACCGTTGGTTGACTATGGAATATTGGTTGATCAAATGCCTTAGTGGTATTTACAAATTTGGTCAATTATGGTTTCGTCAGGATGTTTGTTTGGACCCTAAGTCTGCGGGTACGAAACGGGCGACGGCGGAGCGGCGGCGGGGCGGCGCGACGGCGATGTAATCAAATGCTAAAAACATTAAGCGCTGTGTACGAAACGGGCGACGGCGGAGCGGCGCGATCGAGCGATGCACGGGCGGCGGGCGGCGCGGAGCGACGAGAACAAACTAGTTGGGTTTCGCCGCTCGCGCGGGTACATAGTGTTGCATTTTTATCACAGTAATAATATGGAAATTATGGAAATTGACAATGAAGAGTTAATATCTTTTATTTTATCAAAACCGGCTATATGGGACAGTAAAAACGTACACCATAAAAACAAAAGAGTTATAATAAAGTGTTGGGGAGAAATAAAACGCCATTTCGGGAATGTTGAAGGTAAGTGTAATTTTCATGTTACAAATTGTTATTTACAAAATACTCTTTAAATTTTTCCCTTACATTTATTGCTAGATTTCCCGCGTGGTTGTTTCTGCGATGTCAGCGAGTTTCATTCACATTGATATTTGAGGTTATGTTTGAGTAATGATAATCGTTGGAGCCATCTTGTTCAATTATAATATTATGCAATAAGCACGTTGTTTTAATTATTAGGCGAGCGTGTTTGCAATCAGTTTCTATGGCTTTATTTAAAATTCTCCACTTGGCACATAGTATACCGAATGCACATTCAACGCATTTTCTCGCTCTTGATAATCTTTTATTAAATATTTCATTCTGAGGATTCAGTACGCTTTGTGGATATGGTCGCATCAAATATTGTTTTAGAGGATACGCTTCGTCGGCTATTATTACCATAGGTAAAACTATTTCTGTTCCTGGCAATGTCCTTGGGAGAGGCATATTCATTCTATTATTTTCTAATGCTTTGTTAAGATTTGAATAATGAAATGTGCCACCATCACTCTGTCTTCCTCGCCCTCCAACTTCTACGACCAAAAATCTTTTGTCAGCATCAACCAACGCTTGAAGATGCATTGAAAAAAAATGCTTGTAGTTATAGTAGGATGAACCCGCATGTGGGGGATTTTTTATTCTACAATGTTTGCCATCAATGGCTCCTACACAATTAGGAAATTGCCATTTGTCAAAATATTTATCAGCAACGTTATTTAAAATATCTGTAGTAGGTACTGGCAGGTGTGTTTGTTGAAGATTTCCCCAAATCGCACTGCAAGTTGCATACACTATTTTTTGAACAGTTTTATTTCCAAGACGAAAGGAAAACGCTAAACCTCGAAAAGATACTCCCGTTGATAGAAATCTGTAAATAAAATAATTTATATTAAGTTTATATACTACTAGCTGTTTCTTATTCTACATACAAATCTTTCCTCTTTATAATAATAACTAGCTGTTGCTCGCAGCTTCGTACGCGTCTCAGTAGGAAAATATAACATATATTATTTTCGAAAAAGTAGGTACCTACTCTGTGGTAAACAAACAAACAAATTCTTTAGCTTTATAATATTAGTATAGATAATATAGGGTTCATTAATTGGTAATAAATATGTTTTATTTTTTACAGTTGCGATTTTGAAGAAGCGATGGAAGAATTTAAAGGATCAGTATCGAAAAGAATTAAAAAAGCTTCCTACACCCAGATCAGGAGATCCAGGAGATAATATTCAGTCTACGTGGCAGTTTTTCCAACAAATGAATTTTTTGCGATTTGAAATTCTGCCTGATAATTCAGACACAAATTTAACAACGGTTGATAGTCAATTAACTTCAATGTCTTCACCGTGAACAGAAACAGATTTTTTTCATCGGAGTCCGTAATTAGAGAATCAGATATTAACCTATGTTCGCCTAAAGATTCGGTGAATGCCCAGGAACTAGCGTCGGTAGGCGATGATGAAGTACGTACTACAAATACTCCATTGTCAATTAATACCGCTAGTTCTAGTTCTAGATCCCTAAAAAGAAAGACTGCAAATGATATTCGGATGGAAATGTTGGAATTAGAGAAAAAACGGTTATTGTTGTTAGAGAAAGATTTGCAACAAAATTCAAACGCAAATCAATCTGGCGAAAGTAAATCAGAAGATTATTATTACTTGATGAGTTTGTTACCACAAATGGAGTCATTTACTCCATTACAAAAATTTTATGTAAGGAATAGAATTAATCAAGTAATGATGGAAGAAATACATAATTCAATGTTTGGGGATCCATATAGAGGGAATTCTAGTTCTAGCTGGTCTCATGGGTATAGAACTCAAACACCCGAATAGTGAATTTTTGTACCTATCTTGATTATTCAATTAATAAACAAAAATATGTTAACAATCTATCTACTTTTATTTACCGACTTACCTTAGTGTTAAAAATAATTTTTGTTCAGGTGAGATTATACGATTTCCGAAAATGTTAGATTCCAGATTACTTCTAATTTTCTGTAAAACATAATCGAATGTCTCTATACTCATTCTTGTGTAATTGTAGAACTTTCTTGAATGACAACGTAGCTCGTAATAAAGTGTAGAAAATTCTCCCAAACTGCGTCTTCGCTGATTTATTGGATGAACACCATCTCTGGGTAATAAAAATTCTCTCATTAGGAGACTGGGCTCCAATAGTTCTCTTCGACGTGAATTCATGTTTATCACAACACTACGTGAGCGCGACTGCGCGGAAGTTTGTTTCGTACACACGCAAGACACCGCTATCTCTTCGCCCCGCGCCGCACCGCCCCGCCCCGCCGTCGCTCCGTTCGTCGCAAGTTTCGTACCCGCAGACTTAGTCGTGCAATCTTACGAGCCGAGCGGCTTGGGGACAGCGCACTGTTAAGGACTCCTACAGACTGATCTGCATCATTGTTGATCATTAACCGAACCAGATGTCCTGTTGGTTTCCTGGCTTGTCAATATCCGGATAACCGTTTTTTGATTCGTGATACCATTCAGTTCATAACTGTTGGTAAAACCAATTAAAGACAAAAGTACTCCTGTGTTTCTTTATATTGAAACCATGTATGGATCATACATAAGTCTCTGACTTAATTTTCATACCATGGGAAACTAATAGCATTGGTACACGGTTGGTTGAGTAAATGAATACTATGCAAAGTGTTTTATTTATCTCTTGACATTTTACATTGTCTTACCTAAACCCTACCTCTCATTTGAGAAGACCCAGTTTATATTACTACTTAGTACTAAAGAAAAGACGCAATCATAATGTAGCCCCTTATCCCTGTGTTCGTACAGCTTTTGCACAGCGTCAATATACTGCTCGATCATCAACAATTTATAACGCTGCTAATAAAAAAATAGATATTTACCCTAAACAAACATTTCATTGTAAAAAATCTTGATAGACTGGTTAAATTTACTAAATTATGAAGAAGTTGAAAATCTTTTACCAAACATTACTAAACATACTCATAGTATTACATTACCAAATATACTCAAATTTACATATATATAATATATACATAGCGAGGTCTTAAATCTAAACACTTGCATCCATTACACGCACACATCCAGTCACACCCACCCACACACACACACACACACACTTACACACACATACACACACACACACACACGCACGCACACGATAGATAAGTACATTATTTTGTGATGATGATGATGAATATTGATATTGATGATTATACATGATTATTTGATTATTATAATTTTTTTCCTTTTGTTATTACTTACCTACTGTCTTGGGAAAGGGCGAGTCTACCTCAACACGAGTTGTATGAGTCAATCGGCGACAGGTGGCAGTTAGTCAAAGATCACAAACTTTGCCATAAATGTCTCAAAAGAGGTTCACATAGTTACAAAACTTGCAAATACTCTAAAGAGGTTTGCAATATTGCCGACTGCCGATCACGTCATCACAAACTTTTACACAACGCAGATTTCTTACAAGCGCATACTATAGTTGAGTATGAATCCGATTCTGATAAGCATACGCCCTCTTCAGACGAAGAGCCAGTAATCGATCCTCAACCAAGCGAACAGATTGCCCACACAACGTCACCATCTGAACCAAGTAGCGGTAAAGAATATTTTAGACCTCTGCTCAAAATTATTGGTGTTACTATTTCAGGTCCATCTTCTAGTATTGACACCTATGCACTACTTGATGATGGTTCCACGGCAACTTTCATTGATTCTCAGTTATGTGAACAAAGCGGTGTAACTGGACCCGAGTCCCTTGTTCAGCTTGATTGCGTCAGTGGATCAAACAAAAAGGTTAAAGTTCAATACGTGGACTTTAACATAAAGGGTCGTTATTGCACCGACACATTTAAAATAAAAAAGGCTAGATCAATTAGTGACCTAGGGTTGTCTAAGCAAACAGTAAATGTTAAAAACATCAAGGAGTATCCTCATTTACAAGATTTAGTCCCTATTCTTTGTTACGAGGATATTAAACCAACAATAATTATCGGAGTTGACAACTGGCACCTTTTGATTTCTAAAGCAAGGAAAGGCACAAAGTCGCAGCCGGTTGCAATAAAAACTAATTTGGGCTGGGTATTATTTGGTTTTCACTCAAGCAAGACCAAACCCGTCGATTTAGTCAACCACATCGGATTTTCTCACGAAGCAGATTCTGATCTCGGTCAAATAAACTCCCTAATACAAAATTACTATAAGTTAGATTCTTTAGGCATCAACAAGAAGGATTGTCTTGGTAACAGCGATGCTAAAGCCGTGACTATTCTTGAGGAGACAACTCGTCGTTTGTCCGACGGCAGATTTGAGGTAGGCCTTCCATGGAAGGATAATATCTCTCAAATTCCAGATAGTTTTGGGCTTGCGTTGTCGAGATTTAAGAGCTTAGAAAGGAAGATGGCCCGGGAGCCAGCTTACGCTGAACAATATAAATTAAACATCCAAGCTACCCTTGACAAAAAATATGCCGAGGGCCCCGTCAGTGTAAATTGCAGAAACTCGAAATGTTGGTATCTACCACATTTCGGTGTCACCAATCCTAACAAAACTGGGAAACTTCGTATCGTACACGACGCGGCGGCAAAGTCCAACGGGGTTAGTTTAAATTCTATGTTGCTGACTGGTCCGGACCTTCTAAATTCTATATTGGATATTCTTTTTCGTTTTCGTGAGGGCAGAGTTGGACTCTCTGCAGACATTAGAGAGATGTTCCCTCAAATAAAAATACGTGAAGAGGATAGGGATGCTCAACGTTTCATATGGAGGAACTCGCCTAACGAACCGGTTCAAGTTTTCAGAATGTCATCTATGATTTTCGGAGCAGCTTCTAGTCCTTTTTCAGCCCAATTCATAAAGAATAAAAACGCGTTAGAATTTCAAAGCCAATTTCCTGAGGCTGTGGAGGCTATCCTCAACGACCATTACATGGACGATTGCATAGTGTCTACACCTTCAGTCGAGAAAGCGGCGCGTCTCGCCGCCAATATTGTAGCTATTCACAAAAAAGCACATTATGAGATGAGATCTTGGGTATCCAATGATCCAAAAGCCCTTTCTCTCATCCCAAAAGAGCTTTTACTGGATCCATCTTTAGCTAATGTTAATGTAGATTCGGGTAAAGTTACGAATTCAGTAAGAACATTGGGTTTAGTTTGGCAGCCCGCCGAGGATTTGTTCATTTTTAATGTTAAAAGCTTTACTGAGAAAATAGTTTCGGACAAATGTACAAAGCGTGAGGTTCTCTCCCAATGATGAGTGTAGTTTCGGACAAATGTACAAAGCGTGAGGTTCTCTCCCAATGACGAGTGTGTTTGATCCGTTAGGACTGTTAGCGCCACTGACCATTAGAGCTAGAATAATGTTTCAAAATATTTGGCGTAAGTCACTCGAATGGGATCATCAACTCGCACAGGAAGATACCGCTGCGTGGAAGGAATGGCACAGTGTTTGCGTAAATTCCCTAAGCAGTCTGAAAATTCCGAGACGGTACAACCTCAGCGATTTTGATGATACTCGCCTTGAAAGAGAATTTCACTTATTTTGTGATGCCAGTGAGTGTGCGTATGCTGCTGTAGCATATTGGCGATTAATTTTCCCTGATGGAACTATCAGTGTCGCGCTTATAGGTAGCAAAGTTCGTGTCACTCCATTAAAACCAGCGTCCATCCCACGGCTTGAGTTGCAAGGCGCCTTAGTAGCTGCTAGGTTAGCAGAGACCATTTGCAACGCTCACAAGTTGAAGCCAAGCAAAAGGTTTTTCTGGTGTGACTCAATGAATGTTCTAGGATGGCTTCGCAATGACGCTCGCAATTATAAACCTTTCGTGGCCAATCGTCTAGGCGAGATTTCAGAATTGTCCAATGTTAGTGAATGGCACTGGGTTCCAACCCAATTGAACATAGCCGACGATGCGACGCGTTTGAGCAAAGATCCATTCAGTTCAGAGTCACGTTGGTTCGTAGGCTCAGACTTTCTACATTCTGGTCAATGGTCAACTGAGCCTGTCATTTGCATACCAGCAAATAGTAAGTCCGAGTTGAAACCAAAACATAGAGTTCTTTGTCATGCAACTGTTGAAGAAACATTTTCTCCGTCAGCTCCTCTAGCAGCCAATCCTGATCGCATCAGTAGATGGCTTTGTTTAGTTCGAGCCACCGCATTAGCTCATTTATTTATTAGAAAGCTTCGTGCAGCACGTAGAGGAGTAGGTAATACGAGTCTCACACCAAATGATCTGACAGCGCTCGATTTACATGAAGCAGAGAGGCACATCTTATGGCAAAGCCAAATAGACAGCTTTAAGGCAGAGATCGCTTGCATAGTCAGGAAAACACCACTTTACCGAGGAAGCCGATTGTGTAGACTGTCTCCCACCATTAATGAAGATCACCTGCTTCGTTTGTCCGGACGCACCACAGCTGCTGCTAACGTTCCATCGCCAGCCAAATCCCGAATCATCCTTGATGGCAAACATCCAGCCGTACGATTGCTCGTCCATACATTTCACCAGAGAGCCGCACATGCCAACACCGAGACAGTAGTGAATGAGCTCCGTCAATCTTACTGGATTATCAGCCTTAGAAGCACAGTACGTTCAGTGGCTCACCATTGCTTGTTTTGCAAACAAAGAAAAGCGAAACCGTTTAACCCCCCAATGGGACAGCTCCCTCACGCGAGACTCGCACATCATGAGCGGCCATTCTCGTATTCCGGACTGGATTACTTTGGCCCCATTCAAGTCACAATAGGACGAAGACATGAGAAGCGATATGTTGCTCTGTATACGTGCCTGGTCATAAGAGCAGTTCATCTGGAGATTGTTGACAGCTTATCAACAGATGCAGCTATGATGAGTTTAAGAAGGTTTATTGCTCGTCGGGGAACACCCGTTGAAATTTACCCCGACAACGGAACAGCTTTCGTCGGCCTGAACAGGGAGCTAAAGAAACTTTACGGCGAACAAGTATCAACCTTTGCTGCAAACCAGCTTATTCATTGGAGATTTATTCCTCCTGCAGCCCCATTTATGGGAGGGGCCTGGGAACGACTTGTCCAGAGCGTAAAAAACGCTCTCAAGGTCACCCTTAAAACAAGATCGCCAACTGTAGAAGTCTTGCAAACTCTTCTTTTGGAGGCGGAGGCGATAGTAAACAGCAGACCACTCACGCACGTTTCTCCTGACCCCGACTATCCAGAAGCTCTCACTCCATTTCACCTTTTAATTGGGACTTCTTCAGGAAGCAACTTGGTCGTTCAGACCGAGGAGGGCGACTTGTGTGGAAGAATGAAATGGAGAAAAGCCGCCAGAATGGCCGATAATTTTTGTTAGAGATGGGTAAATGAATATTTACCTCTTGTGAATGTTCCAAGGCTACAAGGTCAGAAGCCAAATATTTAGGTGGGGGACATAGTCTTGATTGCAGATAGCAACTTGCCTCGAGGAATATGGCCAAAAGGGCGAATAACTTCTTTACACTGTGGCAAAGATGGTGTGGCCAGGGTCGCCGAGATATGCACCTCTGCAGGATGCACCTCTCAAAAAAGTCGTGCCCTTACTTTAAAAAAAGGGAGGATGTTGCCAACTGGCTATTAGGCTTAAGATCTTTTTATATTTACTTTATGGTTTTCTTGTATTAAATAATATCTAAAAAGTGCATTTAGTAAGTTGAAATGATAAGTGCTAAAGTTTATTGTGAAAAAGTGAATAGTTAGAAACAATCTTGTTGTTTTTTTATGTTGGAGGTCTTTCAAAAGGTGTTAACTTAACTTAACTTCATAGTGGTTGTGTTGGAACTGTTCTGGGTATGTTTTAAAGCTAGACTATATAGATTTCATAATATTCCCATGGGTGACCATATCCCAGAAGTCTTTAGTATGTTTTAGGTACAAATGTATGTGAGATAAAACTTAGTAGGTAACTCTTAAGTTATACATATTTATTGGTAGATTTCAGTAACCAAAGCCTCAAAACGAATGCTTAGGACAGATTCACATAAGCATGTTGTGAACATAATTCTGTTTAATAGATCTAATAACTTGATTTGACATTCGTTAAAGTAGGTATAAGTTTGCGTTGAATTTATATTTATTTCATTAGATACCTTTTTTTTACTAGTTTATTCTATTTTAAACTCATTCCACATAACATACTTACAATAGAAAGTTATTTATATCAGAATAAAATTAGAAACTGTTACCCGGGAAAGACTTGGGAATGGCTAGGTATTACTAATGATTGTTATTTGGGAAAGTAACTTTATAATATTAGTAGTTGTACATATCTTTTATTACATTCTGAAAAAAAAGGTATAAATGCTATCGTATAGATATTGTTTTGAATTCTTGTTAAAAGTAAAATTTGTGTACTGTTTGGGAAAATATGTGTGCCACTAATAATTAAACATTTGACATGATTACTAATTTCTTTATGTATAGTTAGAAATGAATTACATCTGATAGTGGCGTTTCCGAGGAATTTTCTCTCCAATCAACATTAAGAAAAAAAAAGGAATTGAAATGGTTGTTTGGTTAGAATAACATATAAATAAGTACATCCTTATAACTTAGTGTTCATGCATGAACACCATTATGTAGGGAAAATTTTGATGTCTGAATTGTTTTATTAAACGAGTTACTTAACTATTTTATTACAATTTAAACTACCCAATTTAACTTCGTTTATTACAAGTTAAATAGGGTGTTCAGAGGATAACTGACTATTTATTTATATATAATCACAAATACACTTTTTTATTGAATTAATTTCAAAGTGCTTATTTATTTATTTATTAAACTTTTGAAAAAAAATGGATAGTGTAAAATACAAAGCGGACTTAATACTAAAGGTGTTCTCTGCCAGTCAACCTTTGGGGAACTATCAACTTTAAGAGGTTTTATTGTCAGTGAATTCTAGTGTTGTGATAAAAGTTGGTTTCAGTTCATTAATCAAGTTTTTGTGCGAGTTTTTTATTTTATTTATTTTTTATAAGTGGATTTTGTTTCAGGAAATATTTAAGAAAGTGCCAGTGCAAAGTGATATTATTTAGACAGTGACTATTTAATAAGTGTATCAAATAATTAGTGAGTTTTTAGTGAAAGTGACATTCTTTTATTTCTTTATAGTCTAAGTTATAGTGAAAAGTGACGCTCATTTAATTTTTTTGGTAGTGAAAGTGACACTCTTTTAGTTTATTAGTCCATAGTGAAAGTGAGACAATTCTTTAGTTAGTGGTTTTAATGATTAGGTTTATGTGAACTACAATTAGTAAACGGTGTTCTATTCAGTGATGGTTTTAAATTTTTAGTTATTTGGATAAGTGGATTTTTTTTTTACAATCAGTGATATTAAAACTAGTGTTAGTGACATATTGTGAGTGTTTTAAGTGAAATATAAATTTTCAAAATGCCTAAGCAAAGAAGTAAATCAAAGACAGCGAAGACAAGGAGGACTGGCATGGGAGCTCGTGGAGCTGCCATAGTTGACCCTTCGCCAGCTGTGAAAAGGGCCACTTCGCTACAGTTTATGACACGTATGGTAAAACGAGCAGTCCACACTCTTAATAGCAAGATTTCCGAGCTATAAAGTAGGATCACAACTACATCCACTCCGGTAGAATCAGCAGATATGTCCATACAAGGGGGTGCTTCAAACCTACAAACTCTAGTACAGCCGGGACCATCTACTATGTGTTATCCGATGGCACCGATGTCTATTGAAAAGCCTAAATTTCCTGCAAAGAGGAAACATCCGGTGACCTTCATAGAAGACCTAACAGCATATTTGAGAAAATGTGTACCGAGGGTGAATGATATAATTGATACAATTATTGAATGCCTGGAAGGGGATTCTAGAAACTGGGCTCGCATATATAGAGACAGATGGACGCATTTTGAGGACTTCAAAAAGGACTTTTTGGACACATACTGGGGTGAAGCAGAACAAAACGAATTAAGGAGGAAAATTGTGCAGAACTCCTGGGATGGAACACAGTCCATGCTGAGTCACTTCATTACATTGTGTGGACAAGCAAAGATGTTGACTTATCCTATCGAGGAGAGACAACTAATAAGTGATATTATGAATCACTTTCCTAGAGAGGTTCAGTATGCTTGGTCGACAAGTAACTATACTTCCATACTTCAAGCTACTGAGTTTCTTCGCAAACTGGACAACGTGAACAAACTGATCCCAAGCGCAGCAGTGCTACTCAAGCAGTGTGGTGCAACCGCCTGCGGCATCTGGTCAACATCATCAGTATCGTCAACACCAACAACGGGACAACAGGAGCAAATTCAAACAGAAGAAATCATTCAGCGAGAGGCCGGCGCGTGAAGTAAACCAATTGACGAAAACAGATGTTGTAAATATTGTAGATACCACAGATAGATACGTCAGTTTGGATTCAAACTTCGGTTAGAGGTAAGTTTCTCTGCATTTATCATTGATTTTTTCAGTTTTATAAGAATATTTGCTGTGTGTCTTTATTAATTTTAGATAAAGCAATTCATTGACTATCCAAAAACGTTAAAACTGACATGTTATCTATAGATTGGAAAAAGTTATAGTGCTATAATACTTTGTATCAGATATGCTACCGTATGCAGTAGTATCATAAAGTGCGTATCATAAACGATATAATATGCACTAGTAGGAAAAATCTCCTTTTTCCATAAATGAAACAACACGCAGTAAAGTATCTACTACTTTTAAACTTTGGTAAACATTTTTTATTGCTCGGTGGTTTGTGTGGTGGTGGTGGTTTTTGCTTACACATTTGCTAAACAAAAAGTTAACATGTGCCGTGCGTAGGTAATAACTACCTACTGTTATTATACGAAGTAGGAAGCTATTAAGGCTTTTTTTACTGCTTGGTGTTTTGGTTTAAACCTTGTCTACTAGGTTTAATTTTTTTACAATAGTTTGTCTGATAGCACAAACATTTTTCTGGGATGAAACTTACTTTATTTTCATGCATATCTTGCTCATGTTTTATCGCTTCTTTCCCAGCAGCAAAAATGAGCGCTTTATATGAAGATATTCCGTCTGGTAGCGAAAATGAAGATGAGTCCGATGATGATGGCAATACTTTGCGTCCGGGTCCAGATCACGATCCTTTAATAAATAATAATAATAAATAACTTCTTACATTCACACCAATTATCTAAGCCCATGTTAATTTCATTAAGAAACTGTATCATGGGAAACTTGATAACGGATAAATATATACTTAAATACTTTTTGTTTGTAAATACATACTTAATATACATAGTTAACACCCAGACCAAGACAAATAGACATGTTCATGCACACAAATATTTGTCTTGTTCGGGAATCGAACCCGAGACCACTGGCGCAGAAGGTGGGTAGCCTACCCCTGCGCCAAATCGGTCGTCAAATATCCTTTATATATCGAAGATTCCTCTCTGTCTGAAAATGAGAGCGATGATGACTATGACAGACCCTCCACTTCCAGACAAACCTCACAAACTACTAGACCGAAAAGTCAGTCTAAATATCAGTGGACGTCAGGAACAATGGAATATACTGAAGAAGACTGTTCATTCCTAGGTGACATAGAACTCAATGAAGAACTCAAAGCCCTTAAAACTCCAATTCAGTTGTTTGAACATTTTTTCCCAAATGACCTTATAGAAATTGAAAATGACGACCGATTTGGCGCAGGGGTAGGCTACCCACCTTCTGCGCCAGCGGTCTCGGGTTCGATTCCCGAACAAGACAAATATTTGTGTGCATGAACATGTCTATTTGTCTTGGTCTGGGTGTTTACTATGTATATTAAGTATGTATTTACAAACAAAAAGTATTTAAGTATATATTTATCCGTTATCAAGTTTTCTATGATACAGTTTCTTAATGAAATTAAAATGGGCTTAGATAATTGGTGTGAATGTAAGAAGTTATTTATTTATTTATTTATTTATTTATTAAATGATTGTTCGCGAAAGTATGAGATATGCGACTCAATCAGGAGTACAGTTTACAGTAACATACACTGAGATAAAACAATTTCTTGGCATACTTATCTATATGTCTGTAGTCCCCTATCCAACAACGAGGCATTACTGGAAAGCAAACATGGAATTCGAACCTATATCTACGAGGGTTCGTAATGAATGATATAATTTCATTTGGTATAATTTCATTTCAATAACGTTCATATGACATAATAAACGTTAGTCATAACAACACTTCAACTAATTTTATTTTACATAATGTTCATTTCATATAATCATCATTTTATATAATATCATTTAATATAACGCTCATTTTATATAAACATATTTTATATAAAGCTTACTTGCTATAACGGTCATTTGATATAATTTTGTTTCATATAATCAATTAGTCAATTAAATTTAAAGGGAAGGCAAAAGAGCAGGGGGCACGGGGCACACAGTGCCCCCGAAAGGGGGGCTCGGGGGGCGCAGCCCCCCGCCATTAAAAGCAACAACGGTGACAAAACAATTGATGATAGGTTAGGTTTTTTTTTATTATTATTTTTATTAAGTTTTAGAAATTATCTTTTCTTTATTACATAGTCAGTGCTTACGGTGTACACTTCATATGTAATACAATTTTTGTGTTTATGGGGTTAACATGAGTTTTGTTTTTAAGCATTTATGAGTTGGGTAATTATGTTTTGTTAAAGTTTTTTAAAGAGTTTATTATGTATGTTATATATTTTACGAATGCTTCTGTGGAGGTATTTTTTGTGATAATTTGTTTGAAGTTGTATGGATCTTTGATGTTATTGGTTGCTATGAGGTATGTGTTTCTATGCGAAGAGAAGCGAGGGCAATGTTTGAGGAGGTGGTTGAGTGATTGTATGGAAGTAGAATCGCAGGGGCAGAATGGGTTATCAGTTATAGGTTAGGTTAGAACTGTGACCAAAACAAAGCGCGAGCCGAGCGAGCGAAGCGAGCGTGCCGCGACAGCGGCCGGCGAAGCGCCAGGAATAGTTATTCGTTGATTATACTAAATGAACGTTATATGAAATGATTTTATGTTATATAACCATTATGTGTTTTAAATATTATACAATGTAAGTGTTATAGTAAATGTTTATTATATGAAACGTTTTTATATCAAATGTTCATTATACGGTTTAAAATTATACATTCTGAATTTATATCATTCGTTGATTATACGAAATGAACGTTATATGAAATGATTTTATGTAATGTGTTGTTATATTTTGTGAGTAATATACGAAATGTTGTTATATCATATATTACACACCCTATCTACGACTATGACATGTAACAAGTTTGAGACGATTAAGCGATTTCTCCATTTTATGAATAACGAAGATATGTTACCTCCTGATCATGCTGATTTTGACAAATTACAAAAAATCCGCCCAGTGTTAACGTTTATTAGAGACTAGCTTTCCGCCCGCGGCTTCGCCCGCATGGACTACACGACGTAATCCCGCGGGAATTTGATATTTTTCCGGGATAAAAAGTAGCCTATGTTCCTCTCCAGGCTACAAAGTATCTATGTCCCAAATTTCAGCAAAATCCGTTCAGCCGTTTCGGCGTGATTGAGTAACAAACATCCAAACATCTAAACATCCAAACATCTAAACTTTCACATTTATAATATTATATAGTAGGATATGTTACTTTCTGTACCAAAAGAAGAGTACTTGGCGGTTGATGAGCAGATCGTGCCAACGAAGACGCGAAAAAGTAGTTTGAAACAATACAACCCCAAGAAACCTCACAAATGGGGCTATAAGATACATGTATTAAGTGGTTGTAACGGGATTTTCGTACGACTTTGATTTGTATGCCGGTAAGCAAAGCGACAAGGTACCGGAAAATGAACCCAATCTCGGCACTAGCAGCAACGTAGTCTTAAGCTTAACAGAAACTGTGCCAACACATCTTAACTAGAAAATATATTTCGACAATTGGTTTACTAGTGTTGAACTAATGGTAAAAACACAAAAAAAAACTTAAAAACGGGAAGGAAGAGGCTCTAGTGCTGATTTTCATGCAAAAGTAGATGACACAACAGTTGCTGTTGTGGCATGGCTAGACAACAAAGTTGTTCACTTATGTTCGACATACGTTGGTGTCAATCCTACGGTCACTGTGCGACGCTACGACAGACGTCGACGTATATACCACGAAGTCAGTTGCCCAAAAGCTGTACAACTCTACAATAGACATATGGGCGGAGTTGATACTTTGGATTCTATGTTGGGCTACTATAGCATTAAAGTAAGGTCTAAAAAGTGGTATCTCAGGGTATTTTTTCATATGGTTGACTTGGTATGCGTAAACTCCTGGCTTTTGTGGAGACGGAGTAATGAGGAAACTTATATGCCTTTACTCGATTTCAAATTGGCGATCGCTGAAATATTAACAAAAAATGATTCCCAGATTTACACACCGAAAACCACGCGAGGCCGTCCTTTAAATGATAATGTTCCGCCATCCCCCAAAAGAAGCAAACGCAAAATAGAATTGCCATCGAGAGAGATAGCGGAAGACGGTTTTCACCACTTCCCGGAGTGGACGCGTTCGCGCCAAAGGTGCAGAAATATTAATTGTAATAGTCTAACTTTTATATTTTGCCTCAAATGTAAAGTCTATTTATGTATAAACAAAGATAGAAACTGCTTCCTAGATTTTCATACTCCATGAGAAATTTATTTCGATGGACCACTAACATAAGCTTTGTTTTTAATTTTCTTATAATAAAAATATTTTTTTATGATTAATTATTGTAGTTTTTTATGACAGATAGGGTTAAATTCCTGATTAAACATACTTATTTGACTTATTTCATTACATTTAGGTACCTACGTTATAAAAAACTATAAACATGAAAATATGAAATGAACTCCCAATTGCATATAGCTGTCATAATATCGTAATATATCATTTCATCTGAAAAACAATCAAAGAAAAGAATGTCAAATGTCAAAGAATATTAATACCATTTATTGAGTATGTATTTGAGGGACAAGGGGTTTCAGAAGTTGCTAAAGTAAAAAGTGACTTTGACTTCAAAAAGTGTTTACAAGAAATTAAAACGGGTATACCTCTTAATAACCCAACTCACTGATGGGAAAGTTTTTACCTTCGCGGATGATACCGCCCTTTTCTTTAGTGGAGACTCTTGGGATGAAGTTTTTAGCAAAGCACAGAAAGGTTTTGACAAAGTCAACCAATGGCTGAAGACCAAACTAAACATCTCCAAGACCAAATTTATGCCATTTGCGATTAGATCCAGTTAACTGCCACCCCAATCATGTGGTATTTCTGTCCACAACTGCGGGCCTCAGTCATCTGAAATCCTATGTGACTGTCCTACCCTTGAAAGAACAGAGAGTATCAAGTATCTTGGGGTTGTTTTGGACCAGACCCTTACCTTCAAGCTTCATATTGACTTACTCACTTCAAGGGTGAGAAAACTGACATACGTTTTCAAGAACCTGAAGCATGTCGCTGATCTCAGAGTTATAAAAACTGTTTACTTTGCCTTATGTCACTCTCTTCTTGAATACTGTATCTCAGCATGGGGCGGAGCTGCCAAATCTAATATGCTGGGTCTAGAGAGGGCTCAACGTTTAATTTTCAAGGTTGCTGCAGGACTCCCATATCGCTACTCTACTACTGATCTTTATAGGAACTGGGATATCCTTACAGTACGTCAAACCTTTATTCTTCAAACAATCTTGAGAAAACACAGTCAGATAAAATACGACCCCGACAAAGTGAAAGACAAGCGTAGAAAAGGTAATGTTTGCACTTCCATCCAACTTAAAACTTCTTTCTCCCATAACTTCTACTGCTTTCTTGAATCCCACCTGTATAATAAGATTAACAGCACTCTCAACGTTTACCCTCTTCACACAATAAGTTGCAAAAACTCGGTAAAACAATACTTAAAGTGTTTGGATTATGAGGCCACGGAGTGTTTGCTCCTGCACCTCTCGTAGCCATTTATTTGTTTTTATTTGAAGTGTGTCTTGCCCTATCCCCCTCACGCCACGCGTCACTACAGCATCCCTATTTACACACGCCCCGTACCTACTCATGAACACTTGCACACACTAACTTAGATCACTCAAATAATACACCAACTCACCAATCACTCATATTACATTTCAATACACAACTCTATAAGTCTTTTAACTTGTAAGTAATTTGTCTGATCATACCTTTAAAATGTTTTAATTTTATTTTTTTTCTTTTCTTACCTAAAGAAGGTTCAAGTTCTGTTTGGTTGTGGAACAAAATTAATTTGCAAGCTAGTTTGTTTTGATGTACCGTCCTATCTGCGGGAGAGGGCTGGCGACCTGTGGGACGGGTTTCTAAGAAACCCTTTTCAGGCACCAGTCCTTCACAAACTTAGGTTACTAAGTAGCATTTAATAAAATTGTAACTGCTTATTAAGTTTGTGAAGTGACCAATAAATGATTTATTATTTATTTATTTAATGAGAAAGATCACCGACTAAAAATGACACTTTGCAAATATACGTAAAACAAGAATTTGGACAAGATATAAAATTACAACTTGATTGTAAGACACGATGGTCGAGCCTAGCAGACATGATTTCTACATTCAATAGAATCAAACTATGTGTCAGCAAAGCTTTAATCGATCTTGGCCTGGAAGCTAACCCAAACTACTATTTGAGTGCAGAAGAACATGCGGTTTTAGCGAACTTAGACAAGGTATTTGAACCCGTAAAGCTGGCAGTGAAGGTGCTATGTCGTCGAGATACCGACTTGGCTACTGCTGAGAAAACACTTAGGTTTATGGTTCGTAAACTGGAAGAGCTAAAAACTCGATTGGCAGAAAAACTAACTGATTTCTTGAGAAACCGCATTGCAGAGCGTCGGACGAATTTAACGGCATGCTTGTTATATTTAAGAAACCCAGCTAAGTACCAAGAAGATAAAGAAGAGTTTGCGAGAGATGAAACCTTTAAATTACTTCCGAAAAGTGTAGTTCGCACTGAACTTAAAGCATTAATACAGCGCCTGCATTCGCAGCATGATATAAAACAGACTGAGTCAGTCACATCAACATCACCTACGCCTGCTGCCACTGCCACCCCTGATGAGGATGATGAACCCCTCTCATCCCTTTCCCAGACTCTGAATGAAGCAGGCTAGCGATGCGCGACTACGAATAATACTAATACTAATCATTCGACTCCACGAATCATTCGACTAAGTCGACTGCGCTCGAGATTATTCGACTGAAGTCGACGGCGCGGCCGGCGAGCGCCGCGATCCGTCCGGCTGTCCAGTCGCGTTCGGTTCGACTCGCGCTTGGTCGGGCAGCAGCCTCGCCACTCGCCACTCCATCGCCAGTGCGAACGAGATCGAGATATGAAAGGCGGCGATGAGGGAAAAAGATGGATGAGAGAACCAGCATGGCATGAGTGAGACAGTGAGACAAGCGGCCTGTCGAGCGTCCTCACTCTTTTGGTCATTCATTCATTTGACTCAGTGTCGGCCGCCTTAAATTAAAGTGATGTAACTGGATATTTTGACTTTTCTAAGCATGTTTTATTTTCTGTTATATTAGAAAAGGAATACGGATACATTACTTTTCAAGGATTGGATAGAGATTTAAAAATACAAATCCTTTATTTTTCATAGGTAAAGGAGTAAAGAAACAAAGAAAAAGGAAATACATACGTTATAATTTGTATTTATTATAAAGTTACAAAACAAATGTGAAAATGTAACGTAATAAAATAATTTATTTGTGTTAAGGAAAAATAACAAGGGTTTTTTTTATCAAAACAGCCAATGTAAATAACATAAAAAAGCAGAAAATTTTAATCAGCCCTGAAGATTGATATTACAATTTTAGTGTTAATAAAAGCTATCCAGGCACATTACTAAAATATCTCCATATGAATTATACTTAATCAGTCTTTAGTACACGTCCAAAATATTTATTACCTTTATTGTATACTTACTAAGTTTAGAGCAAAATTATTATTTAACTATATGAGATCTATCAAGAGATAAAACATCAACAATAGAAAAATTAAAGAATAGAAAAATTTTCTAATTATCATCATAATATTTGTAATTATATTCAATACAATACTAGCTTGAGAGCAAAATTATTATTAAATTAAATGAGATCTATGAAACTATAAAGAAATTAATAAAAACCAATAAAAGAAAGTAAATAAAAATAGCGCTGACTGCCGCTTTCTGACTACTATTGAAAAAAATATAAGAAATTCACATCACCATCAAGTTCAAAGTAAACTTAAGAAAGTAAATAACGTAACGTATTATTAAGTGCACTAATTATCGCCTAAAATTGTCACATTATCGTTAAGAAATAGTAATATTAGTAATTATATTTAATACAATACTAGCTTGAGAGCACAATTATTATTAAATTAAATGAGATCAATGAAACAATAAAGAAGGAAATAAAAAAAATATTAAAGAAAAAAAATTGCACTGACAGCCGCTTTCTTGCGACTATTGAAAGAATATTTGGAATTCACATTACTTACAATAAATTTCAAAGTAAACTTAAGAAAGTAAATAACTTAACGTAGTATTAAGTGCACTAATTATCGCTTAATCATTGTTATATTACCGTTAAGAAATAGTATTTCATTTAACTTTGAAGAATTTAATCGGTTACGTCTTTCATTAAGTACACATCCAGCTTTTGAAAAGAGACGTTCTGATGGTACCGATGTGGCAGGTATTGACAAATATTTTTTTGCCAGCACCGACAGACCAGGAAACATTTTTTCATGTTCTTGCCAATACACTAATGGGTCGTTATTTCGGTTTAATAATTTTGTTTCTAGGTATTGCCTTACCATTACCAGAGCCGTTGTACTTGGTGTTTCAACATTTCTTTGTTGCAATGCTTTTGCATCGAAATGTGACCACAATGATGATGACTGGCTAATATTGTTACGCGGTGAAGTAGGAACTGCTGTTGTTAGCTGCACTGTGTTCAATGCTGAATTTTCTCTCATAAAGTGCGTTAGCTCATCTGTTACCCACTGTTGAGCATTGTTAGCATTGTCATCATAACCAAAACCAGTTTTTTTGAACCGGGGATCCAAAAATGCAGCCTTTGCAACAACTTTAGTTGTTTCTAACGCTCCAAGTCTTCGAGTAATGGCTTCTGATAATGTGGACTGCAGAAGTAATCCTATGTCGGTCGATGGTACGCACGATCGAAGCGCCAGCCGTAAACCTCTTATAAGAGGAACTACTGTAGACATGGTGATATATTTATCACCGGAAAGCTCCTCTGTGAGATCCAAAAACGGCTTAAGGATAGGAAGACAATCTTTTACAATAGCCCACTCGTTTCCAGATAAGTTTCCTAGAGCTCGGTCAAGATCTGTTAGAGCCAAAGTCAGTGGTTCTTTGATCTGAAGTAAGCGTTCGAACATGATGTAAGTGGAGTTCCATCTGGTGGACACGTCCTGTTTCAAAGTGAGCTCTGGGATATTCAGCAGATTTTGCTTTTCCTTCAACTTATAGGCAGCTGTGGAGCTTTGTTTGAAATATGTCACCAAACCTCTACACTTAACTATTACATCAGTTATAATCTCAAGCGCACCGGTAACTGTAAGGTTAATCGTGTGCGCGACGCACGGATGATGATGTTTTTGTAAGTCATCTATTACTGCCTTTTTCATATTGGCGGCGTTATCTGTTACCACTGTAACTATTTTGTTGAAGATATCGTATCTCTCGCATATATTTTTGATAACTTCAGCGGTGTTAGAGCCGGTATGAGTTACTTTCACTTCTTCCGTAGCCAGAGTTTTACAGTGTAGTTTGTTATTATAAATATAGTGACCTGTCAAGCTTAAAAAATCTTTATTGTTGACTGCTTTCCAATAATCGGTCGTAAGAGATATATATGTAACTAATTTCAGTTCTTCAGCAAGCGTTGCGTGTTCAATTGTGTAACAGTCATGTAAAATTTTTTCCGATAATGATTTCCGCGACGGCAGAGTGTACTTGGAGTTCAATTTATTAACTAAATTTCTAAATCCAGCGTCTTCCACCACTGACAATGGCTGAAAATCTTGGTACACCATTCCAAGAACGGCTTTATCTAAATCACGAATTTGATCATCGTTGAGCTCTTTTGTATTTTCGGTTGCATATAATCTTAGTTGTTTTTTACGTTTAGGATTATGATTCGAATCAACAGGAACAGTAATATTATTGGTTTCTTGCGCTGGGATCGTAATATTTGGATTGTTTGCCTGAGGATTATTACATACATTTTCAGCTGGGATATCAGTGGTTGACAAGTTCTGTTGCCGCCTGTTAGAAGTTTCACCTGATCTTTCTACTTGTTCTTCTTCTAATTGAAGGGGATGCACTCTTTTCAGGTGTTTCTTTATATTTGATGTGTTACTATGATACTTGTAAGATTTTCTACACAATTTACAAGTAACGTTCTTTTTGTCCGCAGCCAAATCAAAAAAACTCCATACAATTGACTTTTTAAATGTAGGCCGAGGCATTTTAAAATATTCGTTAGTACCACCACCGGAACTTTTAATTAATATTAATAACACCACCCAAAGTTTATATACCAACACCCGAAAAAAATAAAAAAGTAAGTTACTACACTTTTCTCGCTATGTCCAACTTACGCGCCAAAATACCAAAATCTTGTTGAGAAGTTGAGATTCTATTCCGTGACACGTATAGGTTCTTGTCACTAGGTTTCAAACTATTTCACATCTAAGAATGGTATTCAAAACAAAAATAATCACTTTAAGTCAGAAAATCAACGGAAAATATTATAATTTAGGAACTAACTAAATTCGGGAGCAAACTACCTTGACCTTGTAAGTAATGAACTGTTATTATGAAAGATGAATGAATGAATATTAACCTATCGTTTATTCGATCCGTCCGTTCCATGTTGACGTTAGTAGTTACTAATTAGTAGTCGTTATTCGAATATAGACATTAGTATACAACTAATTTGGCATTCGAATGGCCAAATTAGTAGTTACGAATTAGTCGAAAAGGAAAATCATTCGGAGTCGCGCATCGCTAAAGCAGGCAAGCTTTCTTTGCAAGAAGAACTGGAGGAAGCAATAACTTCCTGCAAAGACCCTAGGAAAGCAAAGATTTCGCTGGACCAATTGTTGAAGAAGGAAATGAATGTATACGAGTCCGCGGGGTCTAAAGGAGAACTTTTGCAGTTCGCTGATAACTGCCTCACAACTATAGTACCAACAAGTGTGGAATCTGAAAGGGCATTCTCAGCGGCTGGCTATCTAGCCTGCAAAATAAGGTGTAGGTTAGGTGACGATACCTTAAATACGTTGTGCTTTCTAAGAAGCTACTTCCAAAACTGTTTGTAAATAATTGTATAGCGAGATGTTGCTAATGTTCCTAATTTGATTGTTTTTATTTGGTTTTCACTTTATATTCTATTTCTCTTTTTAGTTTGGCGAAATGAGCCTTTGATTTGATTGATCTCAACTCAAATTCTATTATTTTTGTTAATTAATCTTTTTGACTTCGTAAAAATAAATGTTGATTTCAAAATACCTATGGTTCTTTTTCTTTCAATGTCCCGGGAGTTCTATATCTATTTTATTAGTGAAATTATTTGCAAAAATTGATACTCTTAACTACCAATCTCGCGAGATCTCGAAATTGCCGAGATCTCGCGAGATTGATTTTCATAATCTCGCGAGATCTCGTCCGATCCTCAATCTCGCGAGATTGCATTCCCTAGTCTCATCGTATCAGCAGATGGTGTGATACCTGATTCTGAAAAAATTAAGGTCGTAGAAAATTATCCAGTCCCTACAAAAGTAGACGAGGTAAAACGGTTTGTAGCCTTCGTAAATTATTATAGAAAATTTATCCCTAATTTTGCTACAAAAGCTCATGCATTAAATAACTTATGTAGGAAAAACGTTGTATTTAATTGGAATGTAGAGTGTCAAAAATCTTTTGAATTACTAAAGAAAAGTTTAATTTCTCATCCTGTATTACAATATCCAGATTTTTCAGAGCAAAATCAGTTTATTTTACAAACCGATGCGTCAGATTTTGGAGTTGGAGCTGTTTTATGCAATGGTGATGGGAGACCCGTGGCATACGCTAGTCGAAGTCTTAACAAAGCAGAAAAAAGATACCCGACTATTGAAAAAGAATTACTTGCGATTGTGTGGGCTGTTAAACATTTTCGGCCATACTTATATGGAAGAATGTTCAAAATTCAAACTGACCATAAACCACTCATTTATTTATTTGGGATGCGCGACCCGTCAAGCCGATTGATGAAATTTAGATTGATTTTGGAGGAATATAAGTTTATATTAGAATATTTAAAAGGGAAAAATAATGCGGCTGCTGACGCCTTATCTCGGTTACAAATAACATCAGACGAGTTAAAGGAAATGAACCAAAATATTGTTAATGTCATGACACGAGGGCAAAAGGCTAGACAAGAACGGGATGCTATTATTTCTAGAAACGATTGGCTTGATCACCCAAAAGTTATAGAAATACATAGCAAACCGAAATACTTTACCGAATTACGTTTCATAAGCGCTTATGAATTAGACCGTTATCGTAATTTACATGAGATAAGACATGAAAGTAGATGTTTAAGTTATGTTCCCAAATTAAATACTATTTTTATAAATTTAGCTTCTCAATCACAACTGACGCCAGGCGAATTTGTGAGAGAACTAAATAGATTTTGTGGAGAAATCAATATCAAGGAGGTATATTTTATTAAAAATGAACAAAATAATATGTTTGTAGAAAAGTTAGTGAAAGAAATAAGTACAATAAGTAACTGGTCCGGACCACGAATATGTATTTTGAGAGACGCAAAGAGAATAACAGATAAAGATGACCAACGTGTGATTTTAAATGACTTCCATCTGTTACCCACGAGTGGCCACGCGGGTATAAGACGGATGGTAAATAATTGTTGGTATTACTGGTCGAATACATTTATATTGGCAACACTGATTTGCATCCGTCTATGGCCCTCTTCTGATGAAATGGGTGTCGAGCATGTACGTATTTTGTATAAATAGATTTAAAGTGAGAAATAAAACAGTGTTAAAAAGTAAAGTATCTTTTATTAAAATAGTTTTCATGGTAGCTGAGCGTAGTTTGATAAAAATCAGCTACCCAAGTGTTTTACAAAATTTTTAGTCATCGTGCAAAGTGAAAAGCCACGCGGTGTGCACGGCTTGTTACAATGGCGGCGAAGAATGTCGATATTCATATTCCAATATTTGATGGAGCCGAATATAGCAATTGGAAATTGCGAATGCTCAAGTTTCTTCAATTTAAAAATTGCAAAGATGTGGTCATGCGATGCAAAATAGAAACCGATGACAAAACGTGGGACGACCGCGATGTTCAAGCCACAAATTACATTTATAGTAGTATTTCGAACAAACAGCTAGAATACATAAGTGAACTAGAATCTGCATTTGATATTATCCAGAAATTTGACGAAATGTACTTAAAACAGTCAACTGCTCTGCAAATTGTGTGCCGGCATAACCTGGAAAATATAAAAATGACAAATTATTCAGACATAAACATTTATTTTAATGACTTTGAAAAGGCAGTAAATGAGTTAAAGCAAGCTGGTGCAACCATTAGCGAACAAGAAAAGCTAAATTACATGTTGAAATCCTTACCCCAGTCATACAGTCACATTGGTGATCTACTGGATGTTTTGCCAGTCAAGGAAAGAACGGTGGACTATCTCAAGAGTAAAATAAAGTTAAAAAATGCAGAACAGATATATAATAATAGTGAAAATTTAACAGAAAAATCTAATGTATTCAAAGCAGAAGCTAAGTCAAAGTCATCGTTTCATAATAATAATTTAAAATGTTTTGGCTGTGGAAGGTCCGGTCACATGAAGAAAGATTGTCGCTCTGGTAACCTTAGAGGACGTGGATACTTTCATCGTGGACGTGGTTTTCATAATTCAAGGAATTTTCGAAGTCGAGCACATCCCTCTGGTCACAGTCAATCTGGTTCCGGTTATGATTACCAAGCAAATAGTTTCCACACTATAGTTGCTAATTACACAAAAAATGGAAATGACAAACAAGGTAAAATAGAATGGTTACTGGACAGTGGATGTACTGATCACATAATCAACACCGATGAGTATTTTGAGACATTTGAAACATTAAAGAAACCGATAAAAGTAAAAATTGGAGATGGTAGAATATTAGAAGCTACAAAAGTGGGCAATATCGAAGCTTATTTCTCAGTATATGGTTATAAATCTGAAGTGACACTGACAAATGTTTTTTATGTGAAAGAAATGAAGGCAAATTTATTGAGTTATGCAAAAATTACAGATAGAAATTCAGTTGTGTCTAAAGGAAGATTAACAAAAATATACAACTCTTATGGAAAATTATTAGCAATAGCAATAAAAGAAGAAAGGTTATATAAAATTACAAGTTACATGAATGAAGAAAACTTAGAAGCAAATATCAGCAAAAGAAATATGACAGTTAAAGAAAAACTACACCGCAAACTTGGACATGTAAACTTTAAAAACTTGGAAAATATGTGTAAAAATGAATTATTAGATGGTTTACCAAAAGACATAGAATCAGAATATTTAAAATGTGCCATATGTATTGAAAATAAGATGCATAACTTACCATTTCATAATAACCGAAGAAAAGCTGAAGACATATTAGAGATTGTTCACACAGATTTAAATGGGCCACATCAAACTACAGGAATTAATGGCGAAAAATACTTCTTAACCTTTATAGATGATTATAGCAAGTTAGTAAAAGTTTATTGTATCCGTTCAAAAGATGAAGTTTATGATTGCTTTGTGCAATATGTCAATGAAGTGCAAAACCTGACTGGAAAGAACATTAAAGAACTACGTTGTGACAATGGAAGGGAATATATAAATTCAAGAGTGTTTAAGTTTGCAAAAGAGAAAGGAATAATAATAAAACCTTGTCCGGCATATGTACATGAGTTAAATGGAACTGCAGAGAGATATAATAGATCATTAATGGATATGGGAAGATGTTTATTATCAGAAGCAAAGATAGAAAGGAAATTTTGGCCAGAAGTAATTAAAACAGCTGCATATCTAAAGAATAGAACTTTGACAAATACCATGGAAAGAAAAACACCATATGAAATATTTTTTAAGAGGAAGCCAAGTGCAAGTAACCTTAAAATTTATGGAAGTAAAGTTTTTGTAAGAATACCTGAAGTAAGACGTAAATCAAAATGGGACAAGAAAGCTGAAGCTGGAATTTTACTTGGATATACTGACACTGGATATAGAGTATTAATAAACAATAAAGTAATTATAGCGAGACACTGTGATGTTGTAGAAGATGATATAACTTTATGTGGGTTTCAAGACGAAGGAAATTTAAATGTTGAAAAACAAGAAAGCCAAAAGAAATTGGATCCGACAGAAGTACTGAAAAAGGAAAATGTGAGATGCACAAATGATAAAGAAACTGATAAGATGAAAATACAAAATACAGATGAAGTAAATAGTGATGATGACGAACTAACGTCAGCGGAGGCAAGGAAGAAGGAGACAAAGTCAGGAAGACAAGTCAAACCTCCACAACGCTTCGATGAAGAGTTTGGTTATTATTGTATATGTGTTAATTATTGTGATGCTATGATTCCAGGAAATTTTCAGGAGGCGATAAGATGTAATGAGTCAAATGAATGAAAAGCAGCCATGGATCGTGAAATGGACAGTCTGGTAAATAATAATACTTGGACCCTTGTACCATTGCCTCCCAAGAACAAAAAGGTAATTGATGTAAAATGGATATATAAAAAGAAGAGTGAAAGTGAGTATAAAGCTAGGTTAGTTGTAAGAGGCTTTCAACAAACTGATTGTATTGATGACACTTATTCCCCTGTTGCTAAAATGCCAACCTTAAAATTGTTATTATCTTACTGTTGCCAAAATTCTCTTGAAATTCACCAAATGGATGTTGAAACAGCATTTTTAAATGGTAAAGTTCTGTCTGAAGTATATGTAAAACAGCCTATTGGCTATGATGATGGTACCGAAAAGGTGTATCGATTGATTAAATCCCTATATGGCTTGAAAGAAAGTCCAAGAGCTTGGTATGAATGTTTAAATAACTTTTTGTTGACACTAGGTTTCTATAGAAGTAAATATGATTATTGTTTGTATGTTAAAAGGGATAATGACTGTGTTGTTTACTTATTAATATTTGTTGATGATCTGTTAATTTTCTGTCAAGATGTAAAATCTATTGAAAGTATCAAAAATAAGTTGTCTGAAAAATTTGAAGTGAAAGATGTTGGTAAAGTAAAAAGCTACATTGGTATTGATATTGAATATAACTATAAACAAAGAAATGTGTTAACTTTGAGTCAAAAATCCTATATTGAGTCCTTAGCTAAACGGTATAATATTCAAAATGCTAAGTTGTTTAAAACGCCTATGGAAATAAATTTGAAAATAACAAAATTTGAACTAAATGAAGATATTAAATATAGGAACTTAATTGGTGCCCTTTTGTATATCAACTCTGGTACAAGACCAGACATATCTTTTAGTGTAAATTATCTTAGTAGATTTCAAAACTGTTGTGATGAGACACATTTTAAATATGCTTTGCGAGTTTTAAAGTATTTGTATTTAACAAAAGATCTTACGTTAACTTATTATAAGAACGGTAATTCTGATATTTTAGACTGTTATGTTGATGCTGACTGGGCAGGAGATATTCTTGATAGGAAGTCAACAACAGGATTTGTAATTAGGTTATTTGGAAATGTGATTTGCTGGAAATCAAAGAAACAGAATAGTGTAACAAAGGCATCGACTTATGCTGAATACATTGCTCTATCAGAGGCCGTAACTGAACTAAATTTTCTTAAATGTCTTATAAATGATGCTTTCTTGATAATTTCAAAACCAATAAAGATATTTGAAGATAATTCAGGAGCCATAGCTATTGCTTAGTTTGGAAATTTTACAAAAAATTCAAAACATATTGAAGTTCACTATCATTATATACATGAAAATGTCAAGAAAGGATTGATTGAAATTGTAAAAATATATTCTGAAAATAATATTGCTGATATATTTACTAAATCATTGGGAAGTGTTAAATTTATTAAATTTAGAGAAAGCTTAAACTTAAATGATTAGAATGTGTAAAGATATACCTTTACACAACATTCTTTACAAAGTATAAAATTAGAAAGTTACCTACCTATAAGTATAATGTTATTTTAATAGAATAATAAGTTTATTTTTGCCAAGTTAACAGAATATTGTGTTATATTAAGTAAAGTAATGAGTGTTTATTTTTTCCAAGTAAACAGAATATTATAATAAGTAATGAGTTGTGAGTTACAATGAGTAGGTATGTAATAAGTATGTATGTAAGTTTAATTATAATAACTTTATGTAGTAATGTTGCAATATAAATGTAAGGAGGCGTGTTGGTATTACTGGTCGAATACATTTATATTGGCAACACTGATTTGCATCCGTCTATGGCCCTCTTCTGATAAAATGGGTGTCGAGCATGTACGTATTTTGTATAAATAGATTTAAAGTGAGAAATAAAACAGTGTTTCGAAGTAAAGTATCTTTTATTAAAATAGTTTTCAATAATATCAAAAAATACTATTTTTGGCTGAAACTCGAGGCCGATGTTATAGAATTTGTTAAAAGATGCGACAAATGTCAGAAACAAAAGCATTCAAATCATCACACGAAAGAACCAATGTCAATAAGTTCTACGGCAAATACGGCATTTGAAAAAAAATATTTATATATAGTAGGTCCCTTAGACAGAGATTGTAATAATTATAAATACATTCTAACGATACAGTGTGAGTTAAGTAAATACATCGAGGCTTATTCTTTAGAAACTAAAAGTTCAAATGAGGTAGCTAGAAATTTTGTAAATAATTGGATTCTCAGGTATGGTGTCCCGAGGGAGATAGCTACGGACAGGGGTACTGAATTTCTGTCCACAACGATAAAGGAGGTTTGTAAACTTTTGCAGATAAACCAATTGCAATCTACAGCGTACCATCATCAAAGCATTGGGGCTCTGGAGAACTTACATAAGTTCATGGGTAACTATTTGCGAATTCAAACTGAAAATCATCCAGAGGCATGGAACACTTTAGCTTCCTTTTTGGTGTTTTTCGTACAACACATCTGTACATTCAGAGACCAAGCTTACACCGTTTGAGTTAGTGTTTGGCAAAACGTGTACGTTACCATCTAATTTAAATTCAGGATCGGTTGTTCCATTATACAATTTTGATAATTATCCTTTAGAATTAAAGTTTAGAATTCAAACAACGCAAACAGAAGCGAGAGAAAATTTGATTTCTAGTAAGTGGAATAGAAAAGTAAAGTATGATCGTAATATTCACCCTATGACATATAAACCTAACGATATGATATTATTAAAAAATGAAACAGGTAATAAATTTCCAAGCCTCTATTCAGGCCCATTTAAAGTTATAAAAGATTGTCCACCAAATGTTGAGATTGTTAAAGATAACAAAAGTTATGTTGTCCATAAAAACAGGACAAAACTGTATTTTCCACCTATAACATAATGTATAGCCTATTCTATTCTATAATGGAAGTACTTAATATTTAACTATTAAAGAGAATTTATATAAATTTATATACTTGTATGCTGATACCTATTACTTTTTAATACCATAACTTATTTTGTAATATCAAAATAAAACAAAATGTATTCCATTTCATTTTATTTTTAATTTGCGGAGGAGATGAGATGTAGAGATAGATATAAAGCTGGCCATTGACGGTCAAATTTTCCTAAAACTGTGGCGTAAAACTCCGGCGTCAATCCAAAATTTGATCGTGAATGTCGAATCGTCACTCCAGAGTTTTACCTGACGACGCGCCACTGCCTTTCTATAAAGGCAGCAAAGAACACAAAACAGTTTTTAATCTAATGCCAAACTCCTTGTCGCAAATATCGACCAATCAAATCTCGAGAATTTATTTGCACCAAAGAGTTTTGAATTTCGAATCTTAGCGCAAGGAGTTTGTGTAAGCATTGAAATAGAGACCGGATATATTTTTGTGTTCCAAATTCAAACACCAAAATAGTAAATAAAAACAAAACAGTGAATAAAAGGCCTTTTTATTCACTGTTTTGCGTGAATAAAATAAGCTTTTTAGAGTAGGTATGGTATAATAGTAGTTTATGTGACTGTCGCATAAGGAGGGGTATTAAAACACGATTTTATAGTATTCCACGAGTGTTTTAATACCGAGTTATGTGCAGTCTCATACACTACTTTATCTACACTCATTACATTTATTATATATTTCAAAAATAAAGCAAATCAATATTAATTATAAAATGTGAATTGGTGCCAAACCCCACTCATAGGAGTCTATACAGTCTATTCCTTATAAATTCAAAATTCTAATTTTAAAAACGTTTCTGATTGTTGCCGGCTAAAGAAGAGCTTGAAAAAGTTGGAAGTCAGGGCCGGTAAATCCTACGGTTGCCATGGAGACTGTAAATTTAAGAAATATAAGTGTTTTATAATGAGTGACAACTGTCTCCGGGTGTTGCATAATGGTCATTATGAAACACCCGGATACAGCAGCTTTATTTTTTAAAGTTGACTATGGCATAAAGTGTATCAGTATACGGTTCTGTAGCGTGTGTTTTGTCTTTTGACAAGTTGTGGCTGCAAAGCTTTGACAGGTGTCACTGTCATCGTGGTCTGCCACTCGTGTGTCATTATATGTAGGACATCCGGTGCCCCTCGGGTCGATGGTTTTTGAATTTCGCGTCATTACCTTATATATATACCTTATATATATTATATTTAGGTAGTCGCATAATATCATATATATATAAATAAATATAAAGTGTACAGATTAGGCTCATAATTGAGGGAACTTGCCACCCAATTGTCTATTCTCACACCAGGTACCGAGCTGGAAAAGGGGTTGATCGGAGAATCTCACTGGCGGCAGACTAGAGAATCGGCCATAGTTTAATCAACCGTTGGGTCCATGACTTTGGGCCAGGAACGACGACCCAAGGAAGAAAATTTGTCGAGGTTGGTGCGTCGTGACCTCAATTGTTTTACAAACCCTACTAACCCCGACACAGCAAGAAGTGGGAAGCAGGAGTCGATTACTGGCTCTTTCAGCCCGTTAGTGTTGTGTTCGACAAAGGCAGAACGAAGCCGTTTAGGCAACGATAAAGAAAATAAATATGAACAATAAGAAACCAATATAAGTACTTTCCTGATATCTTTGCGGGCAGGCACCTATGTTTAGGTAGGTAGTGATAAGGGTTTATTAGCTTTAGTTAACTAACAGCTGTGGTGATGGTTATATCAAAATAAGAGGAAAATAGTAAAGAACATTATATCATAAGATGTCCATTTAAAATTGAAGTTGTTTTTTTTGTATTTACTCTCCCCTCCCTGCACGGTCAGTGAAATTTGCCTAATTTTCGAAGAGAAAGCATTACAGTTCATAATTCAAAAATTATAACATGAGTGTAGATAAAATATTTTGTACAAATATTTCGCGAACATTATTGATTTTAAGCGCTAATAAATAATTTTTAAATTTGGTATTTAAAATTAGACGTTCTTTTAGTTTCTTTTAGTAATTTAGTACAGGAAATAGTGTTTTCGAAGATTGAGAATTAAAGAAGCTTTATAGGTACACAAAAATAACATATGTCACCAATTAATTATTATTATTATTAAATTTTTCAGAATAATCAAGTTCTAGCTGATAAACGACACAATATTTGTGATCCTGATTTTGCTCGGAACGAAGTTGCCTTGAGCTTATTCAAACTGAAAACTACTATTTCGGATCCAGAAGCACCTGCTGTTTCTACTGCTTACAACGCGGTTGTAAGCTTATTTAAAGACACCGGAATTGACAAAATAAAAGAATTCCCTGCACTGAAGTCCATTAAAACTACATTATATAAACACAGAAATACAGCATTCGAAGTCGATAAAATAGATTTTAGAAATATTGAAGAATTTAAAGTGCCTCCAGCTCATCAGAAATGTATTATAGCTGACTACAACGACAGTGGTATCCGTGTAATAGCATTTTGCTCTGAATTTGCCCGATGCCAAATGAAAACGTTAAAAATGTTCTTAGGTGATGGAACGTTTTGGACCTGTCCAACTCCCTTCTATCAACTCTACACCATTCATGGGGATTTGGGCAGTACAGTAAAACACACAAATATTGTGCCACTTGTATATGTCCTCATGAGCCATAAAACCCGACAAGCATATGAAATTTTGTTTAGTATGCTAAAATCTCAATTACCTGATTGGAATCCCGAAACATTTACATGTGACTATGAAGTGGCGCCGATGAACGCAATGCGGAATTTTTTTGCAAATATCTCTTGATATATCAATGGCTGCTATTTCTATTTCACCGAGGCAATATGGAAAAAAGGTAAACAACTGGGACTGACAAAGGACAAAACAACTAGGAGACAGGTAGCACTTAGTGCCGCTTTGGCCTTGTTACCATTGGGGAAGATTATTGAGGATCGGTTTTATATCGTCTCTCAGAGCCCTGACGACGATAATAGCAAAGAGTTCAGAAATTATATGCTCAGACAATGGTTAGAAGACGATTTTATTAAAATATGGTGTGCATTTGGCCAGCCCCATCGCACTACTAATTTAGTGGAAGCATGGAACAATAAAATCAAAAAGCGATTGTAAAAAAGAAACCTAATATCATGAAGCTTCTCACAGCGCTGGCTGAAGACGCATCGTATTATGAAGTTCTTGCATTGCAGATTTCTGAAAGTAAACTTCGTCTTAGCGCCTACATTCCAGGACATTCCCCTTACCACCTCTAAAAGTATCGGAATACTTGGCGTTGACATCACGAGCGAAGTCCAATTTCGGGGTCATTTGGAAAACAAAGCAAAGTTGGCTTCGAAAAAGCTAGGAGTGCTCAAGAGGGCGAAGAAATTCTTTACTCCACGTCACCTGCTTTTATTATATAAAGCTCAGGTTCGACCCCACCTTGAGTACTGCTCGCACTTATGGGCGGGAGCTCCTGAATACCAGCTCCTTCCACTTGATTCCATTCAGCGCCGTGCGGTTCGTATTGTCGACGATCCGAGACTCACGGACGGTTTAGAACCACTAAGTCACCACAGAGATATAAGCTCTCTGTGTGTGTTCTACCGTCTATACAATGGGGAATGTTCTGAGGAGCTTTTTGAACTGGTGTCACCGTCACACTTCCGCCACCGCACCGCACGCCAAGTGAGTAGATCTCATCCTAAACACCCCCACATTCTTGACACCTGGAAATCAACAACTGTTCGGGCATCACGTTCGTTCCTACCTCGAACTTGTAAGATGTGGAATGAGCTTCCTCCAGAGGTGTTCCCTTTGTGCTATGACATGGAGTTCTTCAAAAAGCGTGTAAATAGGACCCTTAAACACAAAGGCTGGCAACGCATATGCAACCCTTCTGGTGTTGTAGATGTCCATGGGCGACGATGAATACTTCCCATCACGTGGCTCGTCTGCTCGTTTGCCCCTTTTTAATATAAAAAAAAACTGTGATTGTAGGTAGTAAGAAATGTAAAATCTGTGATTACTTGAAAGTTACTATCTGTATTTTATTTTATAGTATGTACTTACGTTTTCTTATTAACAGCTCTGTCATTTTATTGAAGAAACGTAAATAATAGTTAAAATCTTGATTTTAGTATAAATGGTGTTGTAATCAAGCTTAAATTTAATTTAATTTGATTACAACAATAATCAATAAGTGAGTTCTTATCCAATAATAAATAGAAGGTACCTGATTCTTACATGATTATTTTATTTTTAACGTAATGGGGATTAATGAACTTTTTAGTTTATTAATCCCCATTATAAGCTCCAATTGGCGTTAATGGGGATTATTGAACAAAAAGTTCACTAATCCCCGTTGATGGGGATTGTCAACGGGGATTAGTGGAATAGCCATAAACCGAACTATAACACACACGTGCACAATAATATTACACAATAGTGCATAATTCATAATACTTTGTTATAAAATATTTGCATTTTATCACTAAAATTATAATTTTTAAGTAGGCTGTATCGCTATATGTAATCAATCACCTTACATTTGGCGCGTGCAAAAAAAACTTGCGCGCCTTTTCCCATAATTTTCATAATTTGTTTATATCGCATTTGTTGCTGTGTGGTAAGTAATTGTAAAAATTTCAAGTTATAGTACAGAAGATGAACAATTGATAGAGTTAACCCCGCCAGAAATACTAAATGCAGCACAGAATTCAAACGAAAGCCTAAGAGCGTTTACACATAATGCCGCAGCGGCAGCGGTACCGTCGCCGCCACGGCACCGCTGCATTTGTCCCCTTTGCATTTGTATGAAGCCTTATACACGACGCCGCGGCAGCGGTGAGTCTATGTACACCGCTGCCGCTGCGCTGCGGCATAATGTAAAAACGCCCTAATACCTGCAAAATCTAGACTTTTCTTCCATTCTTCCATTGTCTTCAACAAAAAAACTTAGTCATTTGTGTGTGTGTGTGTTGTCATCAAAAATGTGTTTTTGGCGTATTTCTCTGAACTCGCCAATACATACAAACCCAGTTCCTGTGGTGCATCTATTCCATGTTAAGAAGCATGGGTAAGCTCATACATGGTGTTGATATCAAAACGTACTGTAACCTGATGGCATTTTTGAAGTGACGCTCGGATGGATATTGTTACGAACTGGCCATCTCGGGCCGGTGATTTTGTCTATGCTTTTCTTATAATAACTTTACTTTTTGATATCTGTCTTGTCTGTCTCTTGTCTTGGTTCCTCCTTGTAACCCATTTTTTTATCGGAAGATTCCGTGTTTCGCTTTTGTTGGACACACGTGTTCCTGTTCTAAGTATTTAATTTTGTACTGTTTTCCTAGAGTTATTTTCAAAATTGACTCCTTTGTTTGTGTTGTTTGAATGTGGTAATTGTATTGTACCGTGTAAATAAAAGTCCTTATTTGTTTAACAAATTCTTTTTATTAAGCAAACTAACACCCTGTCTGACAGCTTAAGTTAGATTTTTACAATGGAGCCCACGCCTCCTGAACCACCCGATCCCCCAGATGCTAACAGTGTATCCCCACCGCTCTTTTCTCAAGTAGATAGGTCTGAGACTCGAAAGCACAAGTTGCCTTTAGAGACTGTAACCAACCCGGACAAACGTACCAGAAATATAAATGACATTGATACATCGGCGTCCATTCAAACTCTCTATACGCACTCATCTCTATCTAAGGAGTTAAGACGGTACAACCCTAACGACAAAGGCCCGTTTATTGTTCACGTATGTAGGGAAGAGCCTGACCCAGCAGCGGGTACCACAATTAGACCCATAAAATTTGGCCAACTTTTACACACTAATAAAGTAAAAAATATTTTCAGAGGTGGTCTAAAAAACGTAGAAAGAAATAAGATAGAAATTGAGTTTAAAACAGCGTCAGATGCCAATGATTTTCTTTCATCAGATTTTATTACTAACTTACAGTTTAAAGCTTAATATCCCAACTAGAGATGGGCAATCAACCCGGTTTAAGCTCGACTTATGGGTTTAAACCAAGTAAAAACCCATTAGTGGTTTAAACCAAGTAAAAACCCATTAGTACCCTTCCGTCGGGTTTTTATTAGGGTATAAATCGAATATGTGGATTTTAACTGGTAAATTGTGATTATTGGTAAATATTATTGAATTAGCAACCTAGTAAAGTTTCTTCTTCTGGAGACGCTGAGGGGTCGATGATGATGAGGAGTTTGCAGAGTAAAAGCCAAAGTTTCTTGATCACCTTTTAATTGTACTGAATTACAATATTAAGTATGTCACACGAACTGGTGGCAAAGTCGGAATGTTTTTAGTTTGGAGTCGCAGCTCCTTATATATGGTTTTTACACGTGTTCCTAACCTATGCTTACGTAAATTGTAATGACCATGGTGAATTGGGAAAGTTAATAAAATTAAGTACCATGAAACTCAGATGACACGTATTCTCATAAAAAGCTCATAACTAATATAGTTTATGGCAATTTTAATTAACCATTTCTAATGCATAGATAAGCTACAATGTCGCGTAATCTCTTGCGTCATATTAGCCTACTTTCATAGTATTCTCGGAATTATTGATTGTTGCTATGGGGTCCTAATGAGGTTTCTTAACTCCTCCCCCCTTAAAAGGAAAATTATTGTTTACAATAATTTTTCGTAAAATTTCAAATTTAATAGTTTAATTAAGTTTGTAAATTAATCAGCAATCAATAATTTTTATTAGTGCTTATATCTATTTATATATGACCCATTACCAAAGATTATGTACTAGAAATGCTTTATCACAATAAAATTACTTCTAAAACTTATGATTGTTTCTATTTATTATTTCCTACATTTCCAGAGTTGGTTTGAAAAACGTCACTTTCGTTTTTTAAACGTCACTTCACTTGCACTTTTGTTCACGTAGTCTTCTTGATTTACGATTCTCGTTCCGAAGCGTCGCGTGGACCATAGAGCATAGAAGACGATTAGAGTGCATTTCTTGCACTCTTTTTGTGCTTGAATTAATCTGTTTATCGGTGTTACAATTTAACTCTCATTGTTTCTCTTTCCTTTGGGAGTAGGGAAGTTTTAGGGATAATGATAGACATAAGATTCTAAATTATATAAACCAAGATTAATACAATGAATATAGAGTTAGTATTTTCTTAAAATTAGACAAAATATTTTTTAGAATGATTACATAGAATTACTACTATTACATGTCAAAACGTTTTGCACACACACATTAATAGAACTTATAACTACTTACAATTTTTCAGCGGAATTTTCCGAAATTATAGCCCCATTTTAATGGGTCTTGGGCTGTAATAAGCCTTTATCCATTTGGTACGTATACAAATGTGTTATTTTATAAAAAGGGGGAAACTTTTAATATTTTCCTTTTAGCAAATTTATAATTTTTCTGGTTTTACTAGGTCTTTTAATATTTTTAACAGGTACGGTGGTCTCTCGTCCTCCTACTTGAGTTGGTGCCACATTTGATTGTGGTCTATCTAATAATGTACTTTTTTCATACCTCGGTTGGTCTTTAGCTAATCTTCTATTAACCATTCGAGTATAAACTACATCCCCTGCTTCCAAGTCTTTGCTTGTCGAAGCTGATGGTTCTAATCTATCCCTAGTAGTTTTCTTGTATTCAGACATTTTGTCTGAGAGATACTTATAGAGATATTTCGTTCTTTTATTATGATCTTTTATCAATTGTTGCATGTACTGTTTTTGAAAATCAATGTCAAATGGGCTATGCGAATTTGTGTGCCCGAAAACTACTTCGAATGGAGTAAAGCCGGTTATCGAATGAATGGAATTATTATAGGCTATTAAAGCGTAAGTCATGACATCTGCGATGTCCGTAAATTTTTTCTCATATTTAGCTAATCTAAATATTTCTATAATCGTACTATGAAATCGTTCTATTATTCCCATAGAGTTAGGATTATTCGGAGTTCCAATATGTAGATTTACTTTATGGAAGTTCATGAGTTCTTTCATTAATGTATTATTGAACTCTGATCCAGGATCTGCACTAATTTTGGATGGTACTCCATAAAATGAAAAATATTTTAATAATGCTTTTACTACTTCTGGTGTAGATCTATTTTGAATTTGTATGGCTTGTGCCAGTTTGCTGAAAGCGTCAATTATTGTTAAATACATATTGCCGCTTATCTTAAATAAATCTATGAATAATTCCTGAAAAGGTTTTTCTTGAGTTTGTGTTAGTTCGATAAGGGGTTTTAAAGGTTTACGATCGTATTTCATTCGTTTACAGGCATCACACGCATTAATTACGGCGGCTACCGTTTCCTTCATATTTGGCCAATAATAATTTCGTTTTATTTTATGAAGGGTTTCTGTGATACCCCTATGACAGGTTTTTCCTTCGTGATATTTTGACACTAAGTTTCTTTGTTCATCCTCATTATCTATGACTACAACTCTTTTGGTACATTCAGTAATATTCAAAGTTTTTCCTTCATACAACTCAGAAATGGCTTCATTGAATAAAAGTCTTAAGCTTGGTGTCGTAAAGTGAATATAGTATTTTTTTGAAATATCTATATATTCTAATAAAAAGTTTTTTATTACTTGTGGATCTAATGGAATAAATATTTCTTTAATTTGCATTTTATTCTTAGATTTATCATTAATTTTGGCCTTGTCTCTGTACCACTGGTTTACTATGATTTGGTTGGGTTTATTATCAATTGCCTCTTCTGATACTGTGATTACATCGTCAAAAATTAAATCTTGTATATTTGATGCTGATTCCGCGGCTGTCATTGTTTCTTCCGACATCGTGGTATCAATTTCAAATGGTTCTGAAATGGTTTCATAAATTGGATCTCGTGAAGTAGAGGGTCGGTTTTCGGACTCGTCCCTAATAGTCAAAGCGTTAATTTCAATTCTTGATAGAGCATCTGCATTCGTGTTTTGAGTTCCCTTTCTGTATATCACGTCGAAATTATATTCTTGTAATCTCAAACGCCAACGTGTTAGTTTACTATTTGGTTCTTTTAGTGAATAGAGCCATGCCAATGGTCTGTGATCTGTATATACAGTGAATTTACGTCCATATAAGTAAGGTCTGAAATAGCGTGTTGCCCATACTACAGCAAGTAGTTCCTTTTCAATTGTGCTGTATTTTTGCTCAGCAGGATTAAGTGTGCGACTTGCATAAGCGATTGGTTTATCGCTCCCGATTTGACCTTGTGATAAAACTGCACCTAACGCTATGTTAGAGGCGTCAGTAGTTAAAATGAATGGTTTTTCGAAATCTGGGTACTGTAAGAGTGGAGCATTTGTTAGAATTCTTTTACACAATTCGAATGCTTCTCTAAATTCTTTATTGATTTCAAACTTTTGATCCTTTTTTAACAATTGGGTCATGGGCTTTGTAATCTTAGCAAAATCTTTGATAAATCTTCTATAATATCCTACTAGTCCTAGAAATGACTTTACGTCTCTCACCTTTTTAGGTATAGGAAATTTCAGGACTGCAGTTACTTTATCATCATTTGGTTTAAGACCTTCTTTTGTGATTACATGTCCTAAATAAAGTACTTCTTTTCTTAGGAACTCGGATTTCTCTAACTGAATTTTTAGATTGGCTCTTTTTAAGGTTTCAAAAACTTTTTCCAATTTTTGTACGTGTTCTTCTAGTGTTGTAGAAAAGATTATTATATCGTCTAGATATATTAGACAGTCTACTCCTTGAAGACCTTTTAAGATGTTATCCATAGCTCTTTGGAAAGTAGCTGGTGCTGTCTTGAGTCCAAATGGCATTCTAAGAAATTCGTAATGTCCGAATTGAGTGCTAAAAGCTGTCTTCGGTTGATCAATTGGATCTACCTCAATTTGGTGATATCCTGAAGCTAAATCTAGGGTAGTGAAATAACAACTCTTTCCTAGTTTATCAAAAATATCACTTATATTTGGTATAGGATATTTATCGTCTAATGTGACTTCATTTAATTTTCGGTAGTCTATGACCATACGGAACTTCTGTTCACCGCTGGCATCCATTTTCTTTGGTACTAAGTGAACTGGTGCACTCCAAGGTGAAAAACTCGGTTTAATTACATTGTCTCTCAGTAATTTCTCTATTTGATTCTTTACTTCTTGATTTTGTGACGGCGGTTGTCTATATGGTTTTATGTATACGGGTACTTCATTTTTAGTTCTAATGCGGTGTTTTATTTCGTGTGTAAAACTTAATGGAATGTCCTCATGATAAAATATATTTTTATATTCATGACAAATTTGGAAAATTATATCTTTCTCGTTTTTACTCATATGGTCAGTTCTAAGTTTTCTATGTAAATTTTCAACCAATAATTGTTCTTGACTTCTTAAGTAGTTTATATTACACGGGTGCAAATGTCTGCGTATGACGCTCAGAGGGTCTTCGCGCTTGATTATTTTGAATGGGTTTAACACGTTAATGGTTATGTATTCGCTTGTTTCATTTACAATCACTGTTTCTGCGAACCCGTCCTTACAATGTACGAACGAACTTGGCATAGTTACCTTGTCGTAAAACTGAACTGGTGCTAAAGTGCCTCCACCGAGAGTGAGAGTGGTTGGTATAATAACCTTTTGTGTTTTGTGAGGTTCAATTGTTAACGTAACAATAGGCCTCTTTTCACTTTCAGTATATTTTATAGGTATTTTCACTAATGGCGTATCTAAGATTTGTTTTCGGATATTTAATACCGCTTTGAGTTTATTTAACAAATCGATTCCTATTAAACCGTCGTACGTATTATCGACATCATATACATAAAATTTATACATAAACTTTACTTTAAATATGTCGAAAATAGGTATGAATACTACTAGATTATGTTTGCTAGTTCCATGCGTGCTTGTTACATCAAATGATTGTATAATTTTAAAATGATTATAATATTTGTTAGCCAATTTATTACTTATAAAGGATCTTGTACTTCCTGTGTCTATTAGAATTTTTGCGCCTATGTCGGGAATATAAATGTATGGCAACAGTTGTGGATTCATTTCGTCGGTGCCTGCCTTGAGGCTTTTACTTGAAAATTCGGTGTAGAGTTAGTTTCAGTTGATTGTTCTAATCCAGATGTTTCTGGCTGCGATTCTGAAGTCTGATGATAATTTACGGTATTTTGCATATTTGGTCTTTGAAAACTAGGTCTAGGTTGCCAGTTGGGTCTAAAATTATTGGACGTTGGTCGTTCAACTGAATCATTTTGTTCAACACGTGGGAAAGGACGTATTGTCGTCATCCTAGTGGGGTTTTGACCTTGGGGTCTAAAACTTTGGTACTGACCTTGGGGTCTAAAATTTTGGTATTGACCTTGGGGTCTGAAACTTTGGTATTGAGCCCTATAGAAAGCATTTGGTCCCTGGGGTCTGAAATTATTTCGTACAGGTGTGAAGGAACGTGAGGGTGAGGCTGCGCCTCGTTGAGGTAGTCTTGGTTGTATAGCTGAATTTCTTCCTTTTGAAGAAATTAATTCATGCTTCATTCTATATGTCTTCTCAAAGTTATCCTCCTCCATTACAATCTGTAACGCGTCCTCTAAGGTACGGGGGTTTTTGATCCTGACACTCCTAAGTAATGCTTGCGGTAAGTTATAAAGAAAAACATTAAGGGCTGTATGGTTATAAATTTCCATTTTAACGTATTTATGTTCATCTTCAGAATTTGCTAATATTTTAGCGAACAAATTACTTCTTAGTGACTGTATGCGACCACAAAATTCTAAATAACTTTCGTTATTTTTTATTTGTATGGATTCTAATTCTAATACAAGACAATCCATTGATTTGTGATTTCCAAAATGTTGGGTTAGTAATTTCTTGATAGAATTCCAATCCGAAAGAACATAGTCGTTCTCGCTGACTATCGCGGCGGCCTTACCCGTTAATTTGCTCGTAATTACTTGCAATAAATAGGACATTTTGTCCGAAGGATAATTAGAAGTTACATACTCGCATTTTCTTATATAAAAATTAAGTAGTTTCGAATTTCCATCGAAAAATGGGATCAGGTCGTGCAGAGGGTTTTTACCCATATAATTATCAAAATGTCTTGGTCTCGGCCCGTGATTCTCATTTTGGTTATCATCGTCATCATTGTTTCGGTTATCATATTCTTCGTAGTTGTTTCGCAGTTGTACGGGAGAGTAAGAAGGATATATGTCCCCTTCATATGGTTCAGCTAATGGTAAAGGGTTATTTGAGGGTACTCGACTAGTTCCCTGAATAGCCGCAGCTTCCAAAACTTTTCCAGCTGCTGAGCCAACTGCTGAGCCAACTGCTGAGCCAACTGCTGTGCCAACTGCTCCCAGAGCTTGTCCAGCTACACCCCCAGCCGTTTCTAATACCTGACTAGCTCTCCCTTCGGCTGCTTGTAAAACATGACCTGCTGCTACACCTGCCGCTTGAGCCAAATAGTCCATTTTCAAATATTTTTTTCTTTTATTATTTTCTTATTATTGTGGTAAAAAGTTTTGGTAGTGAATAATTGAATTTATATAGTTTTTGAATACTTAGATAACCTCTTAATTTGACCGTACCTTTTAACAGGATTGACCTTATCCAGTTTTATAATAATTTAATAAGCGTAAAAGTTCCCCTTTTTATTTACCTTGATAACACATAAAAATTTATAGCGCTTTTCTCATTCAATTGATTTATGAATCATGAATAATCTATTTTCATGCATTAAGCCTTAGCTGCACAGCATATAATATTACATTCGCGAAGAAAAATTTATAATTCGCAGATTATATTAGGTCGACTCAAAATATAAAAGTGTACACATAAAATAAAAATTCACTTAAAACTAATCCCTATCAGCACATATGTCTATCATTAGGGATTTTTTTGTTAAGGAAGGAAAACAAAATCTTTGTATATTGAGCCTCCCGATTCCGACTCGTTCTCCAGACTTTCAGCGTCTTTCAGTTTTAAGAAAAACTTAAACTTATTTATTTGTTCGGTCTTTGATCAGCTTTTCTTCCGTTGAGATGGAAAATAACTTTTCGGATAAATACGGGGTCTTCACTTACTTGTCCGTTTCAGTTTACCCTTGAAACAGTTATCGCTGATCCTACCGGCTGCGCCAGTAAAGTTTCTTCTTCTGGAGACGCTGAGGGGTCGATGATGATGAGGAGTTTGCAGAGTAAAAGCCAAAGTTTCTTGATCACCTTTTAATTGTACTGAATTACAATATTAAGTATGTCACACGAACTGGTGGCAAAGTCGGAATGTTTTTAGTTTGGAGTCGCAGCTCCTTATATATGGTTTTTACACGTGTTCCTAACCTATGCTTACGTAAATTGTAATGACCATGGTGAATTGGGAAAGTTAATAAAATTAAGTACCATGAAACTCAGATGACACGTATTCTCATAAAAAGCTCATAACTAATATAGTTTATGGCAATTTTAATTAACCATTTCTAATGCATAGATAAGCTACAATGTCGCGTAATCTCTTGCGTCATATTAGCCTACTTTCATAGTATTCTCGGAATTATTGATTGTTGCTATGGGGTCCTAATGAGGTTTCTTAACTACCTTGTTTCCAATAATTTGCCATCCTCCAATCGCTTGTGCATTATATTTTTGATAGATCGCCGGTGTTACGCGAAGCGGTAGACATATAACGCATGTCCTTGAGCGAGTCACGGACGGAGGCCTGATACCAGCGCTCTTTGTCGCATCTGGATGTCTCGTACGCTCTCTTTCTATTCCGTCCCGAGAGAAGCGACCGGCATGGGCGCAACGACGACCAGTGACGACGTGACTGCGCAGGAGCACGGACTGTGTTGGAACAAAAATTAAGTTTTAAATAATGTTTTTGGCTTTAAAGTATTCGATCTTTTTGAATTAAAGCTATGATAACATAAGTCTCTTTTAGATTTAGGTATCATTCTGATAGTTTTTAGGGCGCTTTAAACGAGAAAAAACTTAAAACCTACGCGTCTTTTCTATATAAATATACATGTACTATTCCTAATACTTACTATATTATTATTAAACTATGTGTTTTCATTACATGAAACGGTGATTGTTAAAACTGTTGGTAATAACGAAATAATAATATGTACTTGTATAGAAAAATGGAAAATAAAGTATTTAGAAAAAATCGACCCGTCTCACAACCAGCTCCGATGGGACTCGAACCCACGACCTTTCGCTATCCGGGCGACTGCTCTAACCACTGAGCTACGGAGTCGTTACGAGAAGCGTCGAATTTATCAAATACTTCTTACACGCTGTATAGCCAGCGTTAATTTCATCAATGTGAGGATATTACTACCCCCACACGCGAAAGAAATACCTTTCCAGATATTTGACAATCGCTAAAGAAGAAATTACTATGGCAAGTTATTTAAATTTTTACTTTTTTGCATTCACAATGCAATTTTTATCATAGAAAAATGGAAAATAAAGTATTTAGAAAAATTTTAGAAAAATATCCTCACATTGATGAAATTAACGCTGGCTATACAGCGTGTAAGAAGTATTTGATAAATTCGACGCTTCTCGTCGTAACGACTTCGTAGCTCAGTGGTTCGAGCAGTCGTCCGGATAGCGAAAGGTCGTGGGTTCGAGTCCCATCGGAGCTGGTTGTGAGACGGGTCGATTTTTTCTAAATACTTTATTTTCCATTTTTCTATGATAAAAATTGCATTGTGAATGCAAAAAAGTAAAAATTTAAATGTACTTGTATAATCTGTGTGTTATCAACTCATCGGTATGCCAATGGTGTTAATATTTGTTTTAAGAAATAAAGTATGTCTGTGGTCAACAATCAGTCGTTTCAATAGGTTATGTGCTCAGTTCCCCGTTTTTCTTAAGAAATATTTAGTAAAACTGAAGTGTTATGGCTGGAAGTTATATTGTTAACGTTCCAAAATTGAAGGGGCGTGAAAATTACGATGAGTGGGCGTTTGCGGCGGAAAGCTTCTTAATTTTAGAAGGCGTCGATCTGAACAAGAATGGAAATGGCGGAAGTGCAACTGTTGCCGACCAGGCGAGAGCTGCACCCCAAGCAACAACTAGCGTTGAAGACCAAAAAGCGAAAGCGAAATTAGTGATGACCATCGATTCATCCTTGTATGTGCATATAAAATGCGAGGGTGTATGGAAGAAACTAAAATCACTTTTTGATGACTCCGACTTCACACGCAGAATCAGTTTGTTGAGAAGCCTAATTTCTATCCGTTTGGACAGCAGTGAGTCGATGACGGCATACGTGACTCAGATCATTGATACGGCGTATAAATTGAGAGGAACCGGCTTCGAAATAAATGAAGAATGGGTCGGATCATTATTGTTGGCGGGTCTCCCTGACAAGTTTTCGCCAATGATAATGGCGATCGAACACTCTGGCATCCCCATTTCCGCTGACGTCATAAAATCTAAATTGATGGACATGAGTGATAATGTTGGCAGCAGTGAATCTGACAGCGCATTTTTGTCATCAAAAGGTTGGCAGCGCAAGAAGCATGCTCAGATTAGCAAAAACATAGAAACGTCAACATCAAGTCGTCCTGTCAAAGTCATAAAATGCTACAAATGCAAGCAAAACGGCCATTACAAAAATCAGTATCCACTTCTGAAAGAAAAATCAGTAAATGCGTTCAGTGCAGTATTTCCGAACGGACGTTATAATAAACACGAGTGGTATATCGGGAGCCAGTACCCACATGATGGTCAGCCAAGATAAGATCAAAAACGTGTCAAATAAGGTAACAACAAAGGAGATTATAGTTGCAAACAAAACAACTATGACAGTGTTGTGCACAGGAGAGACAGAAATTGTTGGCAACTCGAGTTACAATGTAGTTGTCAAGGAGGTACTGTGTGTTCCAGATCTAACGACCAACTTGTTGTCAGTCAGCCAGCTGATAAGACATGGTAACAAAGTGAGTTTTCATGAAGAACATTGTTACATTAGGAATCAGCAGAATGAATTGTTGTTTTCAACCATAATCTTGAAATCTTTAAAACAAGAGAAGACTTCACTTTTGTTTTTTAAGAAATAAACAAAACACATTTTACTGTAGTCATCTACCAATAACAGGAAATATCTTGATGAACCAATTGATTTCGTTTCCATTGGGCCACACACATCAGAATGGATAATCTCTAGGACCCTCTCACTTCTATGACTGCTCCGTGGAAAAGGTAATCTAGTTTGTTTGCCCTCACAGCACACTGTGCAGTTGTATTTACTGCTTTCTGCATTGTTTTTATATAACAAGCCATCTACAGCACCATTTCGCATGACATCTAGGTCTCTGCTGTTAATATGGCCAAGTCTTCTATGCCATATTCTATCTGAGCTCGCTGCAGCTGAAGCCGCTAACAAACATTCCGACCTTGTGTTGAGTCTGTATACTCCGTTCATCAACTCAGCTATGCCAATCAATTCATTCTGCTGATTCCTAATGTAACAATGTTCTTCATGAAAACTCACTTTGTTACCATGTCTTATCAGCTGGCTGACTGACAACAAGTTGGTCGTTAGATCTGGAACACACAGTACCTCCTTGACAAATACATTGTAACTCGAGTTGCCAACAAGAGTACCAGTATTAAGATTCAGAGGATAGACAATGGCACTGAGTTTTGCTCAAATGAAATGGAAAATTACCTGAAACAATGTGGCATTGTTCATCAGCGGACCAATGCATACAGTCCTGAACAAAATGGAACTTATTCAAATTTTTACTTTTATGCATTCACAATGCAATTTTTTATCATAGAAAAATGGAAAATAAAGTATTTAGAAAAAATCGACCCGTCTCACAACCAGCTCCGATGGGACTCGAACCCACGACCTTTCGCTATCCGGGCGACTGCTCTAACCACTGAGGTACGGAGTCGTTACGAGAAGCGTCGAATTTATCAAATACTTCTTACACGCTGTATAGCCAGCGTTAATTTCATCAATGTGAGGATATTACTACCCCCACACGCGAAAGAAATACCTTTCCAGATATTTGACAATCGCTAAAGAAGAAATTACTATGGCAAGTTATTTAAATTTTTACTTTTATGCATTCACAATGCAATTTTTATCATAGAAAAATGGAAAATAAAGTATTTAGAAAAAATCGACCCGTCTCACAACCAGCTCCGATGGGACTCGAACCCACGACCTTTCGCTATCCGGGCGACTGCTCTAACCACTGAGCTACGGAGTCGTTACGAGAAGCGTCGAATTTATCAAATACTTCTTACACGCTGTATAGCCAGCGTTAATGGAATAAAATGGAACTTATGAAAGGTTTAATCGAACCATAGTGGAAAGAGCAAGTTTTGGGCAGGAGCAGTTCATACAGCTGTCTACTTAAAAAATAGATGTATGGCTTCAGGATTGAACCAGAAAACTCCATATGAACTTTGGCATGGTCGAAAGCCAGATGTAAGTCACATGCGAATCTTCGGTAGCACTGTGATGACCCATATCTCTAAGAGCAAATGCCTGAACTGGGATAAAAAGGCTGTAAAACAAATCCTACTAGAGTATGCTGATAATGTGAAGGGCTATCGTCTATACAACCCTGTGACTCACAAAATTATCATCAGCAGAGATGTTACCATCATGGAGCCAGAGGATAATTCAGAAATGATGCAAGCAGTAGCACAGAATAAATAATAGTGCTAAGGCACAGAAGACTCACTCTGCAAGCTCATTCATATAAAAATAAATCTTTTTGCGTGGAAATAAAGGCCAATTCCGGTTGCTTTGTCATCGCTTGCCTACTGTTATAATAACCTAGAGTTCGCGCATGCAAGCAAAACTGTACCCAATATCTACGCGCGAGCGTTTCTATTTCTATGCGACTTGCGAGTTCGGTTTTGTTGTTTTTTTTTGTTCTTTCTTTTATTTAGACACCCGTAAACGCAACAGTATCTTATATACGGATTATAAGAACGTTTAATAGTCATTGTTCGGTGCACAAAAATCACAGAAATGATCGATCGTTTTACGCGCGAACGTGGAGCGTACGAGCCGAGCGGCATCCTTCTGCCATACGCCTGCCCGGCAGGCGCGCCGGCCGAACGTACCTAAACTGCGGAGTGACACCCCCCTGGCAGTAGTCAGTGAACATCAAGAGTTGCCAAAAAGCCCTGATGAACAGCCTGAAGACTTGAATAAGTCTGACTCTGAACATTCTGCAAGTACAGTAACAAATCAAGATGATAGTAACTATGTAGTAGAGGACACAGATATATCTAGTTCTCAGGATGAGTTTTATGAAAGTATATCTGCAACAGAGGTGGAAGATGTTACTCAGAATGTTGTGCTAAATAAGGAAAAAAGAATCAGGAAGAAGCCTGATCGATTTATGTTTGGAAACATGTGTGTTGAAGCCGATCTCAACTTGTATGGAGACCAGATAACACCGGAAGAGGCTTTAAATGGACCAGCCGGCCTAGCATGAGCGGCTTTTATCACGCGATATGATATGATAGGGCATGCCATCTTGCTTACACCTTAGTGGGGTAAGCAAGACAACTTGCCGTAACATATCATGTGCGCGATAAAAGCCGCTCATGCTAGGCCGGCTGAGTCACAAGAATGGATTAAAGCAATGAAAGAAGAGCTCAATTCATTCGAGGAAAACAATGCTTGGGAAGTGTGTGACAAGCCAGATAAAGAATCAAGAATCAAGAATATTTATTTGCAAGCATTCACAGTACAAAAGATGACAAGGAAAAAATGTGTGGGGTTTATGTGATGCACCAGATACTGGCATGAAAAAACGGTACAGATAGAATGACGCTATACAATATGAAAAAAAAAATTAATAGTTTATTAGTAGAAAACAATAATTAATCAATACATGTCAAATGAAAAGCAAAACTAAAAACAATGTCAGGTATAATGTCAAAGCGAAATGTCATGTCAGCGTGTTAGTACCTAATTACAATTTAACTATAATCTTTCAATGTTTATTATATTTTTTATATTAATTTGGCTGGTAGAAATTTCAATTTGAAATAAGCCGTGCCCCTGTACAATACTTTTCTATTTCTTTCTTTTCTGTTTTACTCTTATGTGTGTGTACTAAATATGTAAATAAATAAATATGTAAATAATGTTTAAAAAAAAACACAATTACAATTTCATATTCAAGAATTCATTAACGATATAAATACATTTTCATCCCATCGATTCGAAAAGCGATGATTGTTTATCTAATAACAGGGTCCAAAACGATTCATTTTTTACCTGTTATGACAAGAGGGTATAAATGAGATTTGAATTTTGAACAGCTTCATAACAGGGTCCAAAACGATGAGATTTGAATTTAGAACATAAAAGAAGCATTGGTTGGAGTGTAGCAAAGGGTGTGCAGTACTTAAAAAAAAATTCTACTGATTTTGTATGGGGCCGGGACTTTTTTCGGGACCGAGAAATATTCAAAAACGGAATTTTATAAAATTGAGAATATATCGTAAACGGTGAGTCGTAGCTAAAATCTAACAAAATTTTCAACCCCCCTACGGCATCCCCGGAGATACTTTTAAAAAAATTTGATGGACATATATTATTATTTTTTTTTTATTTCAAAACTCAAATTTTTTTTCTTTCCCGACTAGCGCTATGATGTATCCAAACGTCAAAGAAAGGTAGGTAGTTTGAGTTGTCTTTACTGCTTTTCTTATAGAGGGGGATGAAAAGCAGAGTGTATTACTCGGTCGCAAAATTATTTTCACCTCGGGCGGCGTATATTGAATCCCTCGCTGCGTTCAGGATTCTACTTTAGAATCCCTCGCTGCGCTCGAGATTCTACTCTAGAATCCTTCACTGCGCTCTGGATTCAAAATAGCGCCCTCGCCGTAAATATATTATTTTGCTCCCTTGTTATACAATCTACTATTATCACACAACAAATTATAAAGTTCAATTTTAAATTTATTTAACGGCAGTTCTGAGATATCTAAAGGCAAAGCATTATATAATTTTATGGCCATATTAAAGCAATTTCTGGCAAAGCAGGTAGTTAAATGTGAAGGTACAACTACAGTCGTCACAAATTAAGATGCCCGTTTTGACACATGGTAATGACCCTAGAATGTAACTTGTTACGAAAACCAAAAAAATCAAATATATGCTGATTACTTATCAAAGGTGTATGAAAATAATATGTTACATTTTTGAACGCATTATAAATTAAGGCAAAGTGTATTTCTCGTATTATTTTTGCGTTTATTCTAAAGTAAACGCAGATTCGATTAACTACGAAACGTCTCGAAAAACAGTTACGTTCTCAGTCTTTATTTTTTTAAATACTAGTGTTGTAACCGTTGTGTGCAGGCTTTCTCCAGCTTCATTCAATTTTATCGAAATAATCGTTATAACCACTTTAATAGATTAATTTGTAAAATTGATATTTTTTGTGTGAAAACTAGATTGGTGCTTAAGCATTAGTGAAATTATGAATTGGCAACAATGATTTCGATAAAACGGTTTCTAGGCAAAGGCAAACTTATCCAAGGAGAACGTTTCGAAAGAACCGAATGAAAAAAAAAATCTTTAAATAAAACCTAGACAACCTTGCACACCTCACCATGTCGAATCGTCACGTTCACCTTTCCAGAGATTTCTTAAAACACGTTTCGTTCGGCTTGTTCAAAGCGTTCGCATCGGACAAGCGTGCGTTTACCATAAGCTGTACACGTTGGTCCAACCACTGGCCAATACATCTTACATTAACACTTTTGAACGAACAAGACGTTTAAAAAGGTTCTTTCAAAAGTGTTAATATACGACGTATTGGCCAATGGTTGGGCCAACGTGTACAGGCCGCTATAATAAATAATGTGGCTACTCTATGACCATATCTATGCTGTGAGCTGTAGTTAAAATACTTGCACTTTTAGAGCCAACGCGCACTTGTGATTTTTAGTTGACCGATAGTTTAGTCAGATTCGTAAGACGATCGTGCGTCATCAAACTGTCGTCGGCCGATAGTTTGGTTTTGAGAACCTGCGAGCACTTGTGATTTTAGTCGATCGATAGTTGGTCGATAGTTTAGTTGAATCCAGGCGCGCGCTCACATAGTCCTTCATGCACAGGCCGATAGTTGTCCGATAGTTGTATAACTGTAACTTTATCTATAGTTGTGGTAACTTTAGCCGCAGGAGGTGGGTTGATGCAACTGTGAAGGAAGACTGATGATACGTCATTCCTTTCCGGGCTAGGGTAGTGTTAGCCCGGGGACCACTGTCCTTGTGGATGATGGATGAAAGTTGTATATATACAAACTTGATGGATTTATTGTGCTTGCGTGATGTAGTAATTTCATACATATTGGTAGGCGCGCGTAGAGGTGGTTGCGGTAGCGTTAGGTAGCGCCATCTGTCGGCATTTAGCAGAGTCGTGTTGCGTGTCGTGCTGTGGTTGCCGTCTTGTGGTTGGTTGTGCGTCGTCGTCCAGATGTCGCTACATCACTCCCCTCCTAGACCGGAGGTCGATCGATGAGTTGCTCAGCAGTCGATGCGTATGCTTGCAAGTGCCAGGGAGAGTGTGGTGCAGGTTGTCCCGGTCTGCGGTGGGTCGAGACGCGCGGGGTGCTGCTGGTTGTTGCTCCTGTCCACGGTGGGTCGGGATGGAGTGTGCTTGTGACGGTGGGTCCGAAACTGCTGGTCCGCAGACGTGCCACGCTGGAGAGGGTGCCCCGTGGTGCTCCAGGTGGGCTGCGGAGTGCCAGGTCGGGGTGCTGTCGTCGGGTGCTGCCGAAGCTTCAGGTTGCGTTGGATGCTGCTGCGCTGGAACCTTGAGGCGGGGTGCTGGCTTGCTGTGCGACTGCTGGATGATGGTAGGGAGTGATGGCTGCGCTGGTGGAGACGGTGCTGACGCTGGTGAAGATGGTGCTTGGCGCTGGTGAAGACGGTGCTGGTGATGAATTTGCTGGTGATGAAGTTGCTGGTGATGACGCTCTGGTGATGAAGTTGCTGGTTGCTGGTGATGAAGTTGCTGGTGATGACGCTCTGGTGATGAAGTTGCTGGTTGCTGGTGATGAAGTTGCTGGCTGCTGGTGATGAATTGCTGGTGATGAAGGTGCTCCATAGTGCATCACGTCGGGGTCACCACTTTAGCCGCTTGAAGGTAGATAGTTAGCCGCAGGAGGTGGATGCAACTGTTAAAGGAAGACTGATGATACGTCATTCCTTTCCGGGCTAGGGTAGTGTTAGCCCGGGGACCACTGTCCTTGTGGATGATGTATGAAAGTTGTATATATACAAACTTGATGGATTTATTGTGCTTGCGTGATGTAGTAATTTCATACAAATTGGTAGGCGCGCGTAGAGGTGGTTGCGGTAGCGTTAGGTAGCGCCATCTGTCGGCATTTAGCAGAGTCGTGTTGCGTGTCGTGCTGTGGTTGCCGTCTTGTGGTTGGTTGTGCGTCGTCGTCCAGATGTCGCTACATAACTATTGGCCAGTCATTTTCGATAGTTCAATACTGAATGCGCAGTCTACCGATAGTTGGGCGATATTTTAGTTGAATGCAGTGCGCGCGCTCACATAGGTAGTCCTTCATGCACATTACCGCCCGACTGATAGTTGTGCGATAGTTTGATCGTACAACTATCGGCCAGTCATTTTCGATAGTTTGATCGGTCGGATTCGGTCGATAGTTTAAGCGCACTGACGATTGCCACTGCCATATAACTCTATACTGAATCCGAGAACGACCAAACTATCGCCCGATTAAAAATCACAAGTGCGCGTTCGCTCTTACATAAATTATGCAATTTAAGTGTATTCGATTCAAGTTTATATAACATAAAAGGTCAACTTATACTTTAATAAATATGTTTATTAAAAGTATAATTACCTATATAGTAAGTTTAACATTTTATAATAACAACTTTAGTCTTAATCCACATAAGTTGCAAACCTACTATAATCGATTAGTTACTCAGAACCTTAATCGATTAATCGCGAGAATCGATCACAGACTCGTATGGTTACATGCCTAATCACGTCACTTTGGCATGTGTCAAAACGGGCATCTTATTTTGTGACGACTGTAGACGGTTAGGATATCTCGTTCTGAAAGTGCATACCTCTTGTTTTTTTTTGTAAATAATTCCAAATTTTTCTTTACAATTATGCACATTTCGAAGACATACATAGCGGGAAGCGTCAGCAATTTCAGTTGTTTAAATAGCGGTCTACACGATTCAAACGGGTGAGCCCTACAAATAGCTCCTATACATTTTTTTTTGTATTAGAAAAGCACGATTTAGTTCTACACTGTTCCCACAGATGACAAGACCGTACCGCAAGATCGAGCATACATATGCATGATAGGCCATGAGCGTAGTCGTTTGATCACTGAGGTGCGTAAGTCGGTGCAGAGCAAATACAAATCTGTTCACCTTCGCACATACCAATTCAATATGTTCTTTCCACGATAGCTTAGAGTCCAGAACTATGACTAGAAAATTGCTTGATGAGCATTCGACGATGTTACTACTGTAATATAGTCTATGTTTTGAGTTGTGGTTCTGACGTCTGGCAACCCCGGGCCGGGCTGCCTTTCTATTTGTATTTGACATACTGCGGTGACAAAGGAGGAGTGTTAAGATTGCATCGTTAAATAAATAAGTGATCTCCCATAAAAATCTTTTAATTATTAACACTACATGGCGCAGCCGAACTGAAGAACCTGCCGACCATAAGATTTGATGGTGTTCCCCGAAGAAACTCAAGGTTACGAAAGTTGCGAAGAAGATACAATGTCGGGCGTGGAATACCGCATGCCGGCACCGCTCAACCTCGACAATTTGGATGATCTATATCCACAATGGAAGCGATTTCTCAACAGTTTCAAGATTTTCCTGTCTGCTGCTGGGCTTAATAGGGTAGCAGAGTCCAGAAAAGCTGCAATTTTTCTGAATTGCATAGGACAATCTGCTCAAGAACTGTATGAAAACACCTTGAAAGGCTCGGTTGATACTGAAAAACTTGATGAGGTAATAGAGATCTTTGAAGAACATTTTAAACCTAAAACTAATGAGATCATCAATACGTTTCACTTTAACAAGAGAATTCAAGAAGAGGGAGAAAATTTTGATGCATTTTACACAGATCTAAGAAAAATTGCACAGAATTGCAACTTTGACGTGTTTAAAGACAGAATGCTAAGGGACAAAATAATATATGGCATTAGAGACGTCCAAATTCAACAGAAACTCTTGATGAAGAAAAACCTGACTCTACAGGAAGCTGTGGAAACGTGTCGGACCTCAGAACTGGCTAAGAAACAAGTGAAGGTCATCGCAGGTCAAGGTCTACCAGTTACAGAAGTAGATGGAATCGGCATCCAGCATAGGAAATCATTTCCCTACAGCGCTGACCAACAACAGTCAAAAGCTAAGTATAAAGCATCAAGTAATAGTACATACCTGTGTAAAAAATGTAACAAACGTCATGGACCTAGAAATTGCCCTGCTTTTGGCAAAACCTGTTCTCTGTGTAAAAAAATTAATCATTTTGCTGTAGGTTGTAAATCTAAGAATTCAGTACATTACATAGAATCGAACGAGGAAATAGAAAATCCCGAGGACTTATGACTCGTACGGGTTTGTAACCTCATTGAAAGTAATAATAGGGAATGGACTGAAGTAATAAATATACAGTCAAAATATGTAACTTTTAAGTGTGACTCGGGGGCACAGATTAATGTTTTGTCTTTAAAAGATCTTAAAAATATTGTCGATGATGAAAATCCTGAATGGTCTGAGACAAAAATAATATTAGAAGTTTTTGGGGGATCACACATTAAGCCTGTCGGCAAAAGAATATTAACTATTTTGAAAAATGATGAGGCTTTTAAGACTGAATTTATAATTGTTGATAAAAATGTTCGACCTATATTGGGTTTACCGACTTTGATAGAACTTAAACTTTTGAATATTAATCATAATAATAATGTTAATGCAATAAAAACTAATATAAATACTAGTAAAAACAGCTTAATAGAAAAGTATTATGAACTATTTCAGGGTGTCGGTCAATTTAAGAAGCCGTTGGAACTGCACATCCAGACAGGAGTAGACCCAGTTGTGAGACCACCGAGGCGAGTCCCTAATGCACTTTTGACTCGGTTGCGAGAAAAATTAAAATCACTGGAAGACAGACAAATTATCTCCAAGGTCGAACATCCTAAGAGCTTTGTAAGTAATCTAGTAGTTATTGAAAAAAAAGATGGATCATTAAGAATCTGTCTCGATCCAAAAGATCTTAATAATGTTTTACTTAGAGAATATCATCTGATCCCTACTTTAGAGGAAATTTTACCTAAGATATCGAATAAGAAATTTTTCTCCGTATTAGACTTATCTGAAGGATTTTATAATATTAAACTGGATAATAATTCTAGTGAACTCTGTACGTTTAATAGTCCGTTTGGTTGTTACAAATTTAATAGACTTCCCTTTGGTTTATCGGTGGCCCCAGAAATTTTCCAAAAATATAATGAAAATGCTTTTGGTGATATACCTGGAGTAATTATCTATTGTGATGATTTGCTAATATGTGCTGAAACAGAATCTGAGCATGATGCAATATTAGATAAAGTTTTTAAAAGAGCAAAATTGTGCAATGTTCGCTTTAATAAAAATAAGTTTCAATTTAAGTTAAGAGAAGTAAAATATTTTGGACACATTTTTTCTGAAGCAGGTATGAAAATTGATCCTAACAGAGTAGAAGCTATATTAAATATTAATTGCCCGAAAGATAAAAAAGAACTTCAAATATTTCTTGGAATGGTGAACTACCTAAGACAGTTTGTTCCTAACCTTGCTAATATTGCATCACCTCTTCAACTCTTATTGAAAAAGAATGTTGACTGGATATGGACTAATGTGCATGACACAGCTTTTAAAAACATAAAAAGCAAAATCAGTAAAGCACCTGTTTTACAGAATTTTAACCCTAATTTACCTATTGTAATTCAATGTGATGCCTCCAAAGATGGTTTAGGTTGCTGTTTGTTACAGAATGATAAGCCAGTTTGTTTTGCATCTAGAAGTCTCACTAGTAGTGAACAAAATTTTTCACAAATAGAAAAAGAACTTTTGAGTGTTGTTTGGTCGACTAGAAAATTTCATTATTACATTTATGGACAACAATGTACAATATTAAATGATCATAAACCTTTAGAATCTCTGTTGAAAAAATCTATTCATGATGTTCCATCTCCACGATTACAAAGATTAAAATTAAAATTATTAAAGTATGACTTGACCTTTAAATATTTAAAAGGAAAATTGATGTTTATCGCAGACTTGTTGTCTAGATCCTATCTAAAATGTGATGATGTTGATGAATCGTACATGTATGAAGTAATCCACTGCGTGGGTCTGGCAAAATACCTTCAGTGTACAAAGGCGACCAAACAAAAGTTAATATTGGAAACAAACAATGATTCAGAACTTAAAAAATTAATGGATTATACTAAAAATGGTTGGCCTAATAATGTAAAACATATTCTGGATGAGGTACGTTATTATTATAAATTAAGATCGGATATTTCAATTGATGAAAATCTGTTATTCTTACGTGATAAGCTAATAATACCTAAAAGTATGAGGATGGAAATTTTGAAAATGTTACATGAGGGACACCTCGGCATAAGCAAAATGAAAAGTTTTGCACGAGGAATGTATTACTGGCCTAAAATTGATCTACACATTGAACAGTTTGTAAGAAAATGTTTTGTTTGTCAAATGTATCAAAATAAAAATGTTAAAGAACCGCTAATGTCCCATGACATTCCAGATTTGCCATTTTCAAAACTTGGAATTGATATCATGGATTTTAAAAGCAAAAGTTATTTAGTAATATATGATTATTTCTCAAAATGGCTTGATGTACAGTTGCTCAATAGTAAGAGCGCAAAAAGTATTAATAATGTATTAATTGGTATTTTTTGTAATTTTGGTACTCCAAATGAGATTGTGTCTGATCACATTCCATTTGACTCCAAGGAATGTAAGGACTTTGCTTCAGAATGGGGATTTAAGTTTACATTTTCCAGTCCTAAATATCCTCAGTCAAATGGAATGGCAGAGAGGGCAGTCCAGATTGCTAAGAAAATGTTGAAAAAATGTTACGAAGATAAGACTGATTTCAGGGTAGCTTTGTTACATTATAGAACTGCACCAGTCTGTGGTACAAAATTTTCACCAGCACAATTGGCAATGAACAGAAATTTAAGAACTAAATTACCTGTTTGTTATAATTATTTAAAGCCAAAGCTAAATAAAAATGTAAATTTAGAATTTGAAAAGGGGCAAAATAGAAATTTAAGGTATTATAATTTAAATACAAGAGTTAAGGATGATTTTTATGTTGGACAAAATATATTGTTTCTTAAAGATCCTAGTATCAATAAGTGGTTATCTGGTACTATAGCTAATAAGAATGGTTTGAGGTCATATGACATTATTGCCAGTAATGGTGTTACATACACAAGAACTTCTTATCATGTTCGACCTTGCTAGTTTTTTTTTTCTGTCCGTTTGGATATTCATGGATGTGCAGTTGCAAAAAAAACGAACATTTATTTTAACACATTATTTTTTGTTGTAAGTACTTAGTATAGTATTATATTATCTGTAGTTGTAAGCTATATTTTTTGTTTGATTTGTGTCAAAATAATTTTGGCTTTGTTCAAAGAGAATGTTAATCTCAAAGAAAATATCATTATCTGTAGTTGTAAGCTATATTTTTTGTTTGATTTGTGTCAAAATAATTTTGGCTTTGTTCAAAGAGAATGTTAATCTCAAAGAAAATATCATTTTGTTTGTTGTAAAGGGGGAAAGAAAAACAAGTAGTAGCTATTTAATTTTACTTTATTTACTTAAAAAAAAAAAATTGTAAAAAGGGATAGATGTAATATAGTCTATGTTTTGAGTTGTGGTTCTGACGTCTGGCAACCCCGGGCCGGGCTGCCTTTCTATTTGTATTTGACATACTGCGGTGACAAAGGAGGAGTGTTAAGATTGCATCGTTAAATAAATAAGTGATCTCCCATAAAAATCTTTTAATTATTAACACTACAACTACCTTGATAGCTTACTGACAGTTTCTGGGGCTTTCCATTATGACAATAAAATTAAATAAGTTTAGTCTTTGTTATATTAATGTTTAAGTTATTTCGTTTAAGCCAGTCTATAATGTTATGTACAGTGTAATTAATTTCATTTTCGTAGTTAGTGTCAGGTGTTTTATGTATTATTATGGAAATATCGTCTGCGAAAAAAGTACACGGATATTTTGTTATTTCGGGATGATCGTTCACATACAGTAGGAACAACAGCGGCCCTAAAATGCTGCCTTGAGGAACTCCATAGTGAGTGAAACTAAATTGGGATCTATACGTCTCTATTTCCATATTTTTATTTAACTTTTACAATTCTACACATTGGATTCTACCACTTAAATAACTCTTTATCCAGCTCAGTGCTTCCCCGCGTATACCATATCTCTCCAGTTTAGAAAGTAAAGTCTTGTGACAGACACAATCGAAAGGTACAGGTTAAGGTTAATTAAGGGCAGGATCTTCCAAAAACTCTGTCTTTGTCTTTTTCTTTATGTGTGAAGAGTACTGAAAATAACCTCACTTTTTCATTTTTTCAATGTTTTTGTTGTTATTTTGAGCATAAATTCACTTTTTGAAACAGTAGCCTGAGAATAATAATAATAATAATAATAATAACTTTATGTCGCCTTCCGACCGACCGACCCGCCGACGACGGCCGAGCGCGCACGAGCGACAGACCGCATACCCTCCCCGCGCCCACTCCGTGTCCCGGCGGCCGAGACGGGTCACAAAATGTCACAACTGCAAGAGTTCGCTTTAACCACCTCTGTGGTGTAGTGGTGGTACACACCACCGGCATCAGACCCAGAGGTCTCGGGTTCACTTCCTAGTGGGGGTACATTGTATTTGATTTGGTTGGTGGTAGGGCTTGTTCAAAGTCCGCCTGGCTAGCTAGTTAGCTACCACCATCTAAGTCTGATGCACTAACAATGATGTTTTTAGCATTATTGTGTTCAGGCAGTTAGAGATAAGATAGCCAGTTCCTCAGTGATTGAAGATTTCGGGATCGGGAGTATTGCTTCCACCTTCAGCCTTATCACCACTTAACACCAGGTGTGATGATGATGAAGGCTAAGTGCTACACCGATGCCCCCGCCCGGATACAAAGTCCGTGTCAGATAACATTAGGGTGATTTTGGCGCCAGTTACAGTACGTTTCTTTGTTCTAAGGATTAGGTAAAAGATACGGAGTCGTTACTCAGTTGCTCAGTGGTTAGAGCATTCGCCCGGATAGTGAAAGGTCGTGGGTTCGAGTCCCATCGGAGCTAGTTGTGAGACGGGTCGTTTTTTTCTAATAGGTAGGTACTTCATTTTAAAATTTTAAATAATAAAAATTGCATTGCGAATGTAAAAAGTAAACGTAATAAGAAAACTTAGATTTTTTAGGATTCCTGCTTAGATGGAATGATAATTAGTATCAAGTTGATTAAAAGGATATGCAATTGTTTTGTATTGATCACCTAGTAAAAAATAATACGAAGTAACTAGGTAGGTAGATACTTATGTAGCGAGCTATTACATAACTTAAAGAAACGTAATCGTTAAAAAAACGCATTCCTAATTTAATCCATTAGGATCTAATGTTAGTACCACAATCAATGACACCACAATACAATATCTTGAATTACTCGTAAATTTAACGGTGCCTATTTAAACTGAGCGGTGGTTGACTGGAACAGCTGATCATGTGTACCTACCTACTTGTGTTGCGCTTGCTGCCGCGCGAATGTACTCCTATGGGTTTGTGAACATTTGAAGTTCATTGCGGCTGGTCAATTTCATATGCCGTTTTCGTTAGGAATTCTAAGAAAAATCATTATCAAACAGCGTAATTCACCCTACCTAAAGACCTGCTCCTGCTTACTACGCTACGAACAGGTAAATACTTTATGAATTGTTCAAAGTGCATACCGTTTCTCGCCAAGCAGAGACTTGCACGTTTTTACATTTTCCTTTAACTTTGCGCGCACTACAATAGGTACCTACAGTGTCACTTTTCACTTTTTCAAATGCTGCTAGGCTTTGTGCTTCCTCGACTTTTATTTCACTCCACATGTAAATTATAACAACAACGCACCATTTCATACTACCTTTTCACGACCGAATCGAATACATCGCGAAACATACATGCGGGTGGCGCTACGGCAGGCGGCCAGGGCGGCGGCGGCGGCGCGGCACCGGCGCTGACGCGGCCGGGGCGGCGCGCGCGCAACACGGAAGTAAACACGGAAATGTTTGTACGCAAAGGAGTTGCGCGGCCGACTGATGTTGCTGCCTGCCGGTTGCCGAGGGCACCCGGGCGGGGAGGCGCGGCGGCCGGCGGGCGGCGGCGGGGCGGCGCGGGCGCGGTTTCCCCCGTGCCCCTGCACCCGCGCCTTACCGGCTGTTTCATTCATTGTATTGTGCGCGGGAGGCGTTTGACCGTGGTTTGACCTACGTGACTAGGTGACTATGCGATCGTGGTAATTATTTAATCGTTATCATTTTAATGTGCAAATTTTACCTACCAATTTTTTTCCATAAATGTGATCTATTAATGATACATAAAGCCTGGAAAAAAATTGGAGAGTGGTTAAAAATGCACCCTGTATATTATTCGTGAATTAGAGATTAATAATCGAAGTATAAAACCAAAGAAATATAAAAATAATGAAAATTGTCTTTGTTTTTGAATTTTTTTTAAGTCGACTTAAGATACGAATATCGTTTTTCTAGCCACAAAATAATCAAGATCGTTTATTAAGCTTCAACATATCTGCTCAAAATAAAGAATATTTGATTGTTTACTTTTGAATCAAAAATTGGTTGTTTTCGATATTTTGGAAGATCGTGCCCTTAATAAGTTATATCTTTTATTAACCTTTCTTTAATTTTTGTATAGCATTAGATTAGAATTATTTTAGATTTGTTTAGAATTTGATTTTTGTTTTCGTAAATTTTGTAGTTGTTGATTTGAGTGTGTTTCCATAATCTTTGCGTTATTTATGTTCTTAAAAAAAACATCGAGTTGCACTTCGGGAGTGCCGGCAGAAGTGAAAACTTGAAAATTAACGTTGTGCATTTTTGATATTCTTAAATTTTTTAACCCGTTGATTTTTAGAAAATATAGGTACTAGAGATGAATTAGATGCGTAAATAATAACTAATAATAAATAATAACTACGAATTGGATTTGAACAGAGGGACTTCTGTTCTGCCGCCGCGCGCCATCTGTTTTCTAACCGAGGTGCAAAACTATCACAACATTTGGAAAGATGGCGAAATTTGCCTTCGTATTCATTAGAATACGAAGGCAAATTTCGCCAAATTTCGTCATTAGACAATGTAACAGTTTTTTGATCAGACGTCTTACGGTCACGTGTGTTAAGATTATGGAGTATTACAATAAATAACTCAATCATTAATATTAATTTTCATTTATTCAAGTTATTAAACCTTTGTGATTGTCAAGGATGCTACGCTATTGGTTCAGAAAACCCTACGGCGGGAGACCTTGTAACGAGAAGAGCCAGCAAGAAACTCGCCAAGGGGTGCAATTCTCCCTGCATCAAACACTTTTATTTACATAATAGCCGCTACACACGTTCCGATCCGACCGCCGATTTGGTCTGCTCCAGACCAAATCTGGACGTGTGTAGCGTAGTCGTCCGACCATATTCGTGTTTGACGCGGTCGGCCGGGTTTGGTTCGCACGAACTTCACTTCCTACCAAATCGGAACGTGTGTAGGCTTCCGACCGGACCAACTTGGCAGTGTTGACAATTTTGGAGGTTTTCCCCTAGATTTAGGGAGAAAATATGTAAAAGCGGAAATATTTAAAGCATGTAAATTACGTTTAAGGGATTTTCAGAGGATTCAATTTAATGCTCGTTCATGAGTTTTACGTAGGACTGAACGAACGAAAGGTTTAAACATGGCCATTTATGAAAAGATTCTATTTATCTAATTGGTTTTTTAGAATATTTTGTTTAAAAACTAGCAATTTGTCGTAAAACTAAATATATATAAAAAGGGCATAACACCTCATCAATAAGTGCTGCTTTTAGTAAATATTTAGTATGTTTAGTATTTTAATGAAAATAACAGAAAATTAAAAAATAATGAAATTGTTTTTTTTGTAGTAATAAAACATTAAAAACCGATAATATTTTTCTTTTTAATTTATTTATTGCAAGCAAATTGATGTTTTCAGTATTTATAAATAATAATAATATTGGGAGATTAGCAGTGGCTGGCAACACTTCAACAACGGCTAGAGGTCGGCCAGACCAAATCGGAACGTGTGTAGCGCCGACCGATTTGGTCTGGCAGATTTGGTTTGAACGTGTGTAGGCGCGGATCAGATCTGCAGTGAAGTTCGCCCGCACCAAATCGGTGGTCGGATAGGAGCGTGTGTAGCGGCTATAAAACACGTCAGACAAATTACATTTTTAAGTGTGAAGTGCACAATGTGTATTTGAATTATAACCATACTGATAATAGTTTTAATACATTTACAACAATAGAATATTGTGACAAAGAATAACAAATTCCAACAGAAACTATTTGATGCTAATTCAAGTTTGTTTCGTATTAGATATCTAACAATTTACAACACCAATAATCTCACATCGATGTAATAGAATACTTAGCTTTGCTTTGAATTCCCGATGCAGAATGAAACCGCTCAAAACTCGTTCTCTTCTTCTCGCGCGCCTCGGCGCCGTAGGCGCTGCAGGCGTGCGGGTATCCATGTGTAGGCTTTGCCCTTTATGGTGTATCGGGTGCGCAAGCCGTTCACTAACGGCTCGGTCATTGGGTCTAGCCCCTGTGCTCTTCACCGTCGTCGCGCGGTCCGCCCCGCCAGGTGAGACCCGTGAGGGAGGCCCAGCGGAGGCGACCAGCGGGCGGCGACGGGCTAAATGCGCAGGGGCGAGATCGTCGAATCGAGGGTAGTTGTGGAAAACTTCCGGAGTGGGGCGTCCCCTCCCGGCACTGAAGCGGAGGGGGCACCGCGATGTTGGTTGTCGGCGGGTAGGCTGCGACCGCTCGGTATGAGCAAGCGGGAGCCACACCCGCCGGTGATGATGGTGTCATTGCTTTTTCAGTAGCTTCGGGGGTAAAGTTTGTTCTCCCAGAGCGTGTTCCTCTCGGATAGCCATTCGTCCGAGAAGCCGGGGTCGTGGCCCAGGACCTCAATGTAGAAGGCCCTGTTTTCTTCCGCTATGGCGCGCTCTTCTGGGGTCAGCGGGGCTGGGGCGGTGGCAGCTGGGGGGCCGTCCGCAGGTGGTGCGGCGGCGGTAGGGAGCACGTCATCGGGCTGGGCGGCGGCGGCGGCTGTGGGCCCGACATCGGGCGAGACAGCGGCGGCCGGGGGCCCGTCACCGGGCGGGGCGGCGGCGTCTACGAGCCCGTCATCGGGCTGTGTGGCGGCGGTGGCTTGTGGCCCGTCATCGGGCGGGGCGGCGGCGACAGGGGGCCCGCCGCCGGGCGTGGCGGTGGTAGCTGTGGGCCCGACATCGGGCGAGACGGCGGCGGCCGGGGGCCCGTCACCGGGCGGGGCGGCAGCGTCTACGAGCCCATCATCGGGCTGTGTGGCGGCGGTGGCGTGTGGCCCGTCATCGGGCTGTGTGGCGGCGGTGGCGTGTGGCCCGTCATCGTCATCGGGCGGGGCGGCGGCGGCTGTGGGCCCGTCATCGGGCGGCACAGCCGTGGCGTCGGAGGTGGCGAGGGGGGCGGGGCCGCGCCCTCGCTTGCGTCTGCGTCGACTGGGTGGCGGCGGGGCGCCGCGGGTGGTCGGGGCGTTGGCAGGCGCCATGAGCGTCTCCGGCGCCGTCTCGCTCACCAGGGGAGCGGGTGCGGGCGCGGGCGGTGCGGCGGAGAGGCCGGTCCTGGCGATCGGGCCGGCCTTTTTGTTGCGGCACTCTCGCACGAATGCCGGGCATGTCGAGTGGTTCGCTGGGTGCGGGCCACTGCAGTTTGTGCAGGTGGCGGGGTCCGACCTCGGGCGAGGGCAGTCGGAGGCGGCGTGGGCGTCACCGCAGCGCACGCAGGCGCGCGGGCGGTGGCAGCCCTTGGACGAGTGGTGGAAGCCCTAGCATCGGTGGCACTGCGGCGGACCGCGCTTGCCACGCCAGGCCTCGATGGTGACGCCTGGCATGCCGAGGAGCTCGCTCACCTCGTAGATGGCCGTCTTGGGGGTGTCAGGTGGCGTCCTCAGGGCGACGTAGAAGATACAGCCGGGGCGGCCGGCGCGGGCACGGATTTGCTTCACGTGCTCCACCGTGAAGCCGCGCTCGCCGAGCCCCGACTTTATCTCCTCCGGCTTCGAGTTGTAGGGGAGGCCGCGGATCGCGACCTTGGTGCTCCTCTCCTCCGGAAGCGTGTACGAGTACCAGCTCAAATCCGTCGCTCCGAAGTGCGACTGGATGATCCGGTACTCGTCGCCGTCGACGGGGGAGAAGCGTATGCCCTTGCCAAAGGGCCGGGCGCTGGGGGCGCGGCCGAGCGCCTCGCGGAGGGCCCGCAAGTGTTTGGGCCAATCGGGGAGAAACTCGACCACAATTGGCGGGTACTTGCGGCCCTTGGCGGCGGCGGCGGGGGCGGCAGCGGGCGGGGTGGGGGCAGCGGCGGGGCGCGCGGGGGCGCGTGATGGGGCGGTCGCCTGCGCATAAGTCGCGGCGGGTGCGGCAGGCGCGGGCGAAGGCGTCGGTGACGGCCGCGGAAGGACTCGACGCGGCCGTGGGTCCCTTTGTGGCAGCGGGGCGGGGGTCTGTAGTGGCTGCGATGTTGGCGGAGCAGGCGGCGGCATGTGGGCGGTGGCTTCGGTGTCGGGGCGGTCGCCAGTACTGCGCGACCTGCGCGGGTCGCGCAGTACTGGCGACCGTAGGAGGTAGCGGAGGAGCGTAGGGACGCTTCGACTCTCGCATGCCGGGTGGCGACGGCATCTTCCTTTTGCCGTGGCGGCCGGGGTCGGCGGCCGGGGGAAGCAGCAGCGAGGACCCTTCGAGGGCATCTAGCGCCTCTAGGGCCACTTGGTCCGATTCCGTTAGAACCGGCACTTCCCCGAGTTCGTACTCCACAAGCCGGATGTATGTAGCTATCCAGCGTTGCAACCGGAGCGATATCGCTCCGGAATGGTGGAGCCTGCACAGCATCGCCTGGTCAGTCATCAGCCTGACACGAGGCGATGTGGACAGGGCTCCTAACCGGACGCGGCTGGATAGCTCCACACTGTTGGCCGTTGGAGTCGAATACGGGGGCGCGGGGGTCTGGGTGGCGGCGGCGGTGGCGGCAGCGGTGGCGCTGGCGGGCTCATCGCGGCCTGGGGTAGGCGGCGGGAGCGCGGCGCTGGGGGCGTGTTCGGCGCGACCCTGACTGGCTAATCCAGCCTGCAGCTCTGGGGGGGTCGGTGTCGATCGCTAGCGGGAGTGCTAGGCGACGTGCCCCGGGACCTAATCGCACGATTAGGCCGGGGACGGCTCGCGGTACTGGGTCCGTGCGCTAGCGAACACGCAACAGTCCGAAACCGCTCAGGGACCGTACTACCGTATTTATACATCACTTAAACCAATATGGCGCGGTAACACAACCGCTTTCTGCCTATGTGTTTCCGCCCAGTTAGTAATAATTCTTATTTATCTAAACTTAAATAAAGTTTTTTGTTAAAATGTTTAAATATGATTATAACTTTATAAAGATTGCATTTTAATTTTAATAACGACATTTGTTTAATTTTCAATAAAAAGTACGACTACAGATTGTGGACTTTGACTAGCATAGACAATACACTGTTCTATTCAAGATTCAAGATTCAAGATTCAAATTTGTTTATTCAATTTAGATTGTTATTTACAATACTTGTGAACGTCATAGAAGCTACGCCATCGGTTCGCAAACCCTACAGCGGGAGGCCTTGGAGAAGAACCGGCAAGAAACTCCAAGGGTTGTTTTTTTCTCCCTGTTTTATTTCATACAGAGTCGTCAAATTGAAAAATGACCTTAACATGGTATGACTAAGGTATTAAATTTAGATTCCTTTTATTACCTATTAGATAACTTGAATTCTCAATAATTGTAACCTTCGTCCATCCTGACAAAATTTAATACCACACAAATTTGCTATAAGGTAATGAAAATATGTTTGATTACTTGCTTTTACTCAACTAACCAACTTATAACTTATCGTAACTAATATGATTGCAATTGCTTAAGAGTCAACAGCGACATTTCGACACAATCCCATGGTAACATCCAGTAATTTATACAAAACTATTATTATTGTACTGATACCGATTCTCGACTCCATCCCATGGTAACTGTAAGAAAATGAATAATTAGCCATTGGTAGTAAGTTCATCAAATATATACAGAAGCCTTGTTATTTGCATGAAAAATTGCATTATAATCGTTTTCACCATCATCATCATCACCACCATCATCGTTATCACCACCAACATCATCATCATCATCATTACCAACATCATTAACATCATCATAACCTTTAAATTCATCATTACCATTATTATGTACAAACTGAAGTTTATGAATAAAGAATTATTTTATTTTTTTATTACTATTATCATTAACTTCATCATCATCTACCCGTATATTTGTCCATTACTCGAAGACATGATTTAATGATAAGTTGTATTTGATAATTATTTGCGTTAAACATGGTACGATCATATTCCGATAGCCCTCCTCAGTTGAAAAGTTCATTCCTTCATTAAGTTTATTTATTTATTTCATTTTTCCTTATTAGCACAATAATAAAATTCAGACCAAAACAATTTTCACATAGTTTACTACGGCTAAACATTATTAATAGTAGTAAAATTATGTTCTCTTAGTACTTTTCGAAGCCTAATCACCTTTACTTCATCGTTAAAATTGTACACACCTTTGACCCCCGTCCAATTTCATATCAACATCGAAAATCTCTAATAGCTTACATTCATTACAAAGTTTGAACCAGTTATGTTCTATTTATTAGACTGTATTGCATTTAGCATATTCGTCAGCCAAGTAAAAGCTGTTTCAAATCAGCCTTAGCATTAGGGTCATTTTGTTTTATCCCAAATGCATCATTCTCAAGCTATGAACACCTTGTTTTTGTATATCCATCTACCTTAATTGTAACACTTTACCCTAAAAGTGACACCATGTATGCAAAGTACACTGTGAGTGCCTTATTCCAAATGTGATGGTTCTTAAATTCATCGTCTAAGTGACGGCCCTTATTTCATCGTCTAAGTGACGGCCGTTATTTCATCGTCTATGTGACGGCCCTTATTTCGTCGTCTAGTCGACGGCTCTTATAGCATCTACTTATTGCCTACCAGAAAGTCATTAATTTCGTTAATTTCTCCGTTATTTTTCACCTATTTATTGCCTTCCAGCAAGTCATTAATATAGCTCCGTGCTCTCAAACGGTATAAGAATTCTCGAAATTTGTTCAGCAGTTCCTAAGATTACTTCCTACAATGATACCTTACTTCTTTATGATATGATAATGACAAGTTTTGATATTATGATCTCCGTTAGATTTTTTTGTCATCTATAAAAATCCTTATCTTTGTAAATTAATATAAAAGATCCAAAAACCTTTGGTGATCAAGTCAAAAGTAATCTCCTAGCTCTTTCTCCTAATTTATGATTTAATCTACTTTCTTCCTCCATAATTATTTAGTTGTAATTATATACTTTTTCTAACTCTGTTTATAATGTACCCATTTATTACCCTATTTATTTGTTTTCTCTGGCCCAAGGTTGCTTGAAAGAAACTGTTGTCTAGACCTTCTCTGCTCCAGAACTCGAAAACTGATTTATATCTTCAGGAACCTTCGCCACATTGCTGAACATTTGGTTATAAAACTGGTGTATCAGTCCCTCTGCCAATCAATTTTAACATACTGTATCACGGCGTGGGGAGGTGCTTGCAAGACAAACTTGCTAAAGTTGGAAAGAGCTCAGAGAGCTGTCTTAAAAGTGGGCTACTCTAAGCCCTTTCTCTATCCAACCAAAGAACTTTATTCCCTGACTGGAGTTTTGAGCGTTCGTCAACTATTTATTCTCCATACTGTGCTTAAACAACACTCTGAAACTAAGTATGACTATTCTAGTGTTGCTGATAAACGACTAAAGCATAAAGTCTGTCGTCCAAACACCCGGTGGACTTCATCCTTTTCAAGAAGGTTTTTTGGATTTATTGGACGTTACTTATATAATAAAATTAATAAAGAGATCAACATATATCCCCTTAGCAAATACGACTGCAAAAAATCTACTAGTAATTGGTTAAGTAGTCTAGATTATGAAGAAACAGAAAAATTGTTAATAATCTCGTCTTAATAGGTACGCACATATACACACACACACACACACATATACACACACACACAAACACTATCAATTCATTCTCTCATGTGACTCGCATCATAGTATTACTCCCATAAACTGTATTGTTTTTCGACCGGTTCGGCTGTGGAGAGGCTGGTAATCTGTCATACAGGTATTCCTAGTACAGACACCAGTCTTTCACATAGTTTTTATTTAAGGTCTTAAGAGGAGTGAGTGACCTTGACGATTCGGAGCTCGCATATTCTTTTGCCGACGTCGCCGCCATCTAGCGGAAATGTTCGGTACTGCTAAGAATAGTTCAATGACTAGTTAAGTGCAGAGGGAATAAGTATTATGTTCTGGAATACTGCCTATTTTAGATGCGCATCACCGAGTCATGCGTGTCTTCCTTCGGTATATTGTGGACGCCAAGACAATTCGTCGGCCGAAATTCATATTACTTACATACAAGCTTTTATTTAACTTACCCATTTAGTATGTATGTATGTATGTAAAGCATGACCAGAAAATGAAAAAGGAAATGTAGCGAATTTTTTTTTCTATTTTGCCATTTTGTAACAGTAAGGAGGTGAAAGGTTTTTATTTTTTCTAGTCAGGCTTTAAGTATATTAAAATTTAATAAATCGTAAGTGGCGGATTTTGGTTTTTTTTTAAAATCCCTTTAGACTGTTCTTTAGGTTTAGAAGTGTTCCACGTTATGTAGGAACCGGCCAAGACTTTACGTACTCCAATTTAAGAACTATAAAACAGTGGTACCAGTGCGTATTAGCTAGCTTTGATATGTTAGTTAAAAATGCGTACCCACTTACGTATAAGTAATAATAGTTTTTATAAATTTAATTGACGAGCTTGTTATGTATGTTTTTTCGAACATAATGAAACGTAATGTACTTACATTTATATTTGGCGGGTACAGAGCGAATCTTCGATTAGGAAAAAACCGGCCAAGTGCGAGTCGGACTCGCGCACGAAGGGTTCCGTACCATCAAAAAAATTACGTTTGTTGTATGGGAGTTCCCCTTTATTTATTTTATTTTAATTATTATATTACTTTTGAAGTGAATAAGTGTATAAGTAACTAAATATTCTATGAATATATCAAGCTTCTACCTGCTGCAGTTATTAATGTCGAGCAGAAAACGGCAAATAAATCCTGTTTGTTGTATGGGAGCCCCCATTAATTATTTATTTTATTTTGATTTACCTACTTATTTATTTTTAAAGTGAAAATACAATCACATATTCTGTGAATAATTCAAGCGTCTACTTATTGCCGTTATTAATACCGAGCAAAAAACGGCAAAAAAATCACGTTTGTTGTATGGGAGCCCCCTAAATATTTATTTTATTCTGTTTTTAGTATTTGTTGTTGTAGCGGCAACTGAAATACATCATCTGTGAAAATTTATATCTATAGCTATAGCTATCTGGCTATCACAGTTCATGAGATACAGCCTGGTGAAGTCTCAGTAATAGGGTCCCGTTTTTACCCTTTGTATACGGAACCCTAAAAACTACGCAGCCCACGAGAACGGCAGAAGTTGTACCTATGTGTACCTTCGATGTACCCCAAGAATTTATCTTTGTTTTAATAAATCAATGAAACCTACGGGCTAATAAATCACCAAGCTATTCTACCACAGAGTGTGCGTTACTCCAGCACGAAAGAAGCTTCTAAAGGGAAACGAGTTAACTGAACAGTTCGTGCTTAAATTTAGTGCATCTACACTTATACTATACTTATTACTTTTATATTAGGGGAAAGGTGTCCAAAATGATCCCCCTAAGGGAAATCGGTTACTGTATCCAAAATATTATAGTAAAAGCAAACATTGAAAAAGTTTTGGGTAAGTCATTTAAGTATTGTTTGTTATACTGGCATGCCATTATTGCAGTTTGGTTTTATATCTTTAGATTTATTAAAGATTTTCGAAACCTCTAATAAAGGATCATTTTGTACACCTGGGTGTCTAAAACGATCCCATACTATCTTGTTTGGTTAACCCATACATTTTTGGTTCAATATATTTTATGTGCTCAACGAGTTCTCTCTCATCCTTAGTAAACACCGTTTGTTTACTGTCCAAACTGCACAAACTGCCTTTTTGTTTTTAGAACCATTACAGGTACAGAAAACTGTCTTGTCGTACAGAAACCTCACTCCCAGTTTTGTCGGTAGGTTTTTCTTTGAATGTACGTGGCATGATCTGTAAAAAGTACAAATAGGTAGGAATACAATAAAAAACATGACTAATTTTAAATTGTTTTTCAAGTTTGGTGAAATTATTCCTGGGATCGTTTTATTACTACTAAAGGGGATCGTTTTACCCCGAATGTTGAATTTACAAGAATTGTCGAAGTTTGACCTCAAAACATTATCTTGGTGAGATCAAAACGAGTTTCAAATGTTACTGTATATCAATTAAAACTACCAGGAAAACTTTCATTCACATATCCACAAAAGAATTTCAACAATTTAACTTTGATTGCAGGCTTATCTTAGATCGAAGACAGGTATTTTAAATTTTTTGCAATAAATCGACGCACTGTACTCACGCCGCCATGACACTTTATTGAGCTACTGAGTGAAGTATAGGGAAGACGTTACGTTAGTATATCGCAAAGATGGCACTAGTATTTTCGTTGAAACTGTAGGGAATCATTTTACCTCGAGGAATCATTATGTACACCTTTCCCCTATATATAATAATAATAATAATAAGAGAAAAGATTTGTATGTATTCATGTATGTAACGAATAAACTCAAAAACGACTGGACCGATTTTAACAATTCTTTCACTTTTAGAATGCTACATTATCCCTAATTAACATAGGCTATAGAATATTTTGAAAAAAGTTAGAGATCAGATAGAGAGATTCCGGCAGTTAGAAATAAGATAGCCAGTTCCTCAGTAAAGGAGGATTCCGGGAGTAGTGCCGTTCCACCTTTAGCCTTATCATCACTTAACATCAGGTATGATGAAGAATAAGTGCTACCCCGTTGTGGATTAAAAATTCTTAATATTTCTTTATATAAAGTTTCGCGGTAGCCCTCCAGGGATCGAACCCGGGACCTGTAGAGATAGCGGCACCTTGAAACCGGTGCGTACACCACTAGCGCGGCCACGGAGGTCTTCTAATAATAATATATTAATATATACCTAGTAATATTATGAATATAACTAAAGTAGGATGGGAAGGTATTTTGCATGGCTAAAACTACGATTCTGCGGTGAAGTATGCATATTAATTTAAGAAAAACTCCGAAGAGATTTTAAATCATTTATTATACACTAGCGACCCGGCCATGCTTCGCACAATCCTTTGAACAATTTGTTGTTGCTTCCACAGTGATAGTACGTTTCACTACTCGCGTTTGGAAATATTTTTCATCAAAATGCTTACTGCATATAATCAATTTAGTCCATGTGTTTCTGGTATCCAAGGTAGTATGAAATCTAAATGATAAAGTACCTATATTACGTTTAGATATGAATTACCTGGGAATGTAATCCCATTTAAGATACTTAACTGATCCATAGGTATCAGTTTTTGACTGTTAGAATAGGTACTTAACTGATCCATAGGTATCAGTTTTTGACTGTTAGAATAGGTACCTATACACCTATTCTAACAGTCAAAAACTGATACCTATGGATCAGTTAAGTATCTTAAATGGGATTACATTCCCAGGTAATTCATATCTAAACGTAATATAGGTACTTTAATAACAGTACCTAATACATATTCGTTTACCGCGTGAAAGACAGTGGACACGAAGTATCGATAACTTGATACAGACCTAGTGTAAAACGAAAATTATTTCTTTACGCAAAATATTCGTAAATTCTGCATTATGTGTAATCAATATTTGCTTGTTACATAAATAAATGTTTATTGAAGAGCATTAACACACTTCGTGCTTTAAATTCGAAGCGCATTAGCAAAAATAAACCTTAGGGAGGGAGGTGTCGGTTTAGAATAATTTACCTGAGAAATGAACATTTTGCGGGGTTATTTCATTGTGTTGTACAACAATCAATAACTGAGCAAGTCATCATGTTTCTATCACACTTTTGGCTAAAAATATCTAAGATTGCACGTAAAATCCGAAAAAAATACAATACCTAAATTCTCAGCGTGCTGATAAGTGCTGACGAACTGTCAAACAGTAGCCAAAAACGGTTCTGTTACGTCGCATCACGCATCTCCTTTTATCTCACAGCGTTGTTGCTAGTGACATCCCGCTCGCTCAGCCCTTTGTTTCTCTATTCCGATAGGTATATTAACTTTATGGTCAAAATACGACAAAAATTTTTGGACTTCCCATAGTAAATCAATCACTTGATCAGTCCGATTTGTATGAAGAGTCAATTTTTTTTGTCATATTTCGATTTGACTTAAGTTTCTAGGAGAAAGTTGTTCACTTACCGATTCAATCTTAAAAATTTGTGCACTGATCAAAAAATTATCGTGTATAAACTTATAATTTACCCCAAGAGGCAAAATTTTTTATGCCCTACTTACCTCCCAATACCATTTTTGAGGTATTGTATGCCGACTAAATTAAGAGGCAAGAATTTCTAAGAATAATGAATCAGACTATCTATTTCAATGTTAATGCACTATTTACCCATACTGACCAATAAAAATATGAAAACGCATGAAAAGAAACGAACGCGACTGTATGTTTTTTTTTACGAAATACAAATATTTTGTTGTCATTCCGCTTTGTTCGGTTTATCAACTCGTTTTCTTGTAGAAGCTACTTTCCTGCTGGAGTATCGTGCAATGTGGTGAAGTGGTGATGTATGAAAAAAAGTTAAAAGCTATTTATTTTACCAGTAGGTTTCATTGATTTAAAAATTAAGATAAATACTTGTACATCGAAAGTACACATAGGTTTTTACTTTCCGCTCATGTTCATCCATAATGTATGTTATTTGTTTAGGGTACCTAACTCAATTTGGTTTTTCGAGAACGGTTTGACGCGGAAAATTGGTTCGGGTACGTACCGTTTTTAGGGTCCCGTAGCCAAATGGCAAAAAAACCGAACCCTTATAGATTCGTCATGTCTGTCTGTCTGTCTGTCTGTCCGTCCGTCCGTCCGTATGTCACAGCCACTTTATTCCAAAACTATAACGACTACAGACTTGAAACTTGGTAGGTAGGTATATTCTGTGAACCGCTTTAGGATTTTTATAGAAAATTAAAAAAATAAAAAATACATGGAACTGAAACTGATAAAAAATATTTTCATAATACATATTAGTGTGAGGTGTCTTTAGATGGGTATTTAAAAATGATATTTACTTTTCTTTTATCATTTTTTATCAAAGTCAATATTTTAAAAGATATATACTTCCAAAGTGGTAAAATGTGTGTCCCCCCCCTCTAACTTTTAAAATAAGAGAGTGAAAAATTATATGTTGTAGATCTTAATAAAAACTTTCAACGAAAATTGGTTTGAACGTATAGTATGATGTACTTTTTGAGATATAACACATTTTAAAAAACCGCAAATGTAACTTGGTCATTCATACAAACTCTATGAAAAACAAAGTTATATTTTGCTGACGAAAATTTATAGTAGAATTTTGGCTAGGTTTAAGCAATAGGTAAGTTAAGTGGGTACGGAACCCTACATAGGCGAGTCCAACTCGCACTTGGCCGATTTTAAGGTCTTGCGGTCGGACACTACGTATAATTATAACTGAACCAATTTTGATGAAGTTTGGCAATAGATACACTTTAATTTTTTTTATCACCTCGGATAATTTTAGGGTGTAATCTACTTGTATGGAACAGCTGATTTTTTTATCGCGATTTCAGTGTTGGTCCCGTAATAAAAGTTGTTTGTTTCATGAGTAGAATAATCCCTTAAATTATCCGGGATGATAAAAAAAATAGGTACCTTGTATAGCCTAATTCGCCACATGCAAAGTAACTAGGTACTGTTACTACACTATACTGTACTTGCATTTTCTTTTGAGCACATCCCAAGAAAAAGAAATCACTAACTCTGACATGAGCGCGACTGCATCCTGTCGGCGCTCAGTCCAAAGGACAAAAAATATGTCGTAGTGTCATCTAATCTTAACCGTCTAGTCATATTTTTTCTATGATTACTTAAAAACAATAATTTTGCATAAAAGCAGTATTTACAGTTATTAAGCTAAAGATATCAACTGAACTAAGTATTTCTATTAATATGTACATGTAAAAATGAGTGTAAACTCTTCAAAATCTATAAAACTATTTACTGAAGTCGCTCCGAAACCGGCGCGCAGTCCACTCTCGATGAAATACCGAAACTGACTGCCGGCAGGGCTCGCGGGTGACTACAGGGCGACGGGGCAGGCACTCTCGCGCGAATACACTTCAATTTTCGTGTTAAAATTACTTTTCACCAGTTAAATACGGAATAATAATAAAACTCTCAATTAAAATTATTCGCATCGTTAAGACCTTTCGATTGGTATAAAAACTAAATAAAAAGCTTGAGCCGATTTAGAGAAATTTTGCAATTTATGAGTAAAATAGGGATTCATTGGGGATTTTTTTTATAAAAAGTGGTTTAAGAAAATACAATTTCTTTCAATTAAAAATGTTTATTAGGTAGTCGTTCTTCATTGACAATTTTTTTTATTTGAATTTAATAGACAGATATTTAGATATTTTGCTTCAAACATGCCAATTTTTAGGCATTTGACCCCTCTTAAAGCCTTAATGTAGAAAACTAAGTTATGTCTTAATGTTCATTTTTGTACTATGTGAAAGAAAACTAATAAAGAATTTTATTTTATTTTTTTATTATTATTATTTTTTATAAAGCTACCTAGACTAGTGTGTGTTATTTTTGTTGTATTTCACTGTATTTGTTGTTTAATTACCATGCGCAATCAAATTGATTTAATTTCAATTTCTAATTCCGTTTATAATGCACCCATTCCCTATTACCCTAGTTGTTTTCTCCAGCCCAAAGTTGCCTGGAAGAAACTGCTATCTTGCATAAGGCTGCATATATTGGGTGTTAGGTGTTATTTTTTGTTGTATTTCTCTGTATTTATTGTTATATTACCCTGTGCAATAAAATTAAATTTATTTCAATTTTAAAATAACCCAGGGTAGACATTATAAACACTTCAATAAAAATGTATCAAAATATTCATAAAAATAATGAAGCCATTATTCTGCACTAAAATTCTGAACCTTATAGAACAAGACTAAGTCTATTTTAATTAAAAATAACCCAGGGTTGGCATTATTAACACTTCAATAAAAATGTATCAAAATATTCATAAAAATAATGAACCCATTATTCTGCCACTAAAATTCTCAATCTTTTAGTTCAAAACTAAATCAATTAGAAGTTATTTCAAATACCAGTAGTTTTAAGTACCAGCGATATGATCAGTTATTGTTTAATATAAACTTTCCTCAAAATACAACAACAGTATAATATCCTTTTTTAACGAGGCCATTTTTTATGTGCATCTTAAACTTTTCAATAGGCAAGTCCAATACACCACCTGTTGTAAAAGCGTATCCCAAGACCCAAGAAAGATCCATGAACCTTCTCTAGCCTGTACCGAGGCATAACAAGTTTATTTTTATTTCTAGTATTTCGGTTGTGCAAATCACTATGTTTGATATATTCATTTATATTGCAACGAACGAAAACTATGCAATTAAATATAAATTGGGATGCAGCTGTTAATATACCAATCTCTTTGAATTTGTCCCTGAGAGATGTCCTGGAGCCTAGCTGATAAATCGCCTTTATAGCTCGTTTTTGTAAAATAAATATAGTCTGTATATCAGCTGCTGTCCACCATAACAGAATACCATAAGACATGATACTATGAAAATAACTGAAATACACAATCCTAGCCGTTTCGATATCTGTTAACTGTCTCACTTTCCTAATAGCATATGCAGCTGAACTAAGTTTGCCAGCAAGCGTCGTGATATGTTTGGTCCATTGAAGTTTCCCGTCAAGAGTTACACCCAAGAAAACGGTTGAATCTACTAAATCCAATTTTTCATCATTAATTTTAACATTAATAGGTTGATCATTTAGCAATAGTCATTTAGCATAGACATTTGGCAAAGCAAACTGGACACACTTTGTTTTCTTTGCATTAAGCTTTAGATTATTTACATTAAACCAAGTAAGAATTTGTGAGAGTGCTTTATTTACATCGTCAAACTGAGTTTTATTCCTGTCGATATTAAAAATCAAGGAGGTATCATCCGCAAACAAGACAATCTCACAAAATCTTTCTGCAAAGAACGGTAAATCATTTATATAAACCAAAAACAGGAACGGCCCTAAAATTGAACCTTGAGGTACGCCCATCTTAACATGACAGCCGGATGATTTTTCGCCATTAATGTCAACGGCCTGAGTCCTGGAACTGATATACGACAATAACAAATTTTGAGCATTATTCTTCACACCATAGTGATTTAGCTTCAACAGCAGCGTCCGATGCTCCACGCAATCGAAAGCCTTAGACAAGTCGCAGAAAATGCCAAGAGCATTCTGCGACCCCTTCCAGGCCTTAAATATATGTCTTAAAAGCGCAACCCCAGCAGCAGTTGTAGATCGACCCTTTGAAAAACCAAACTGTTTACTATGTAAAAGATGATTTAAATTAAAATACGTTAATAACTGTTCCAGTATTATTTTCTCAAATATCTTACTTAAGGCGGGCAGTATTGATATTGGTCTATAATTACTTGGGTCTTCTTTGTCTCCTGATTTGAATAAAGGAATAACTTTACTGAATTTCATAAGATCAGGAAAAACTCCTTGCTCAATACACAAATTAAAAATGTCAGCAAGATAGGGAGCAATTGGGTAAACAATACTTTTGATAATATTTACCGATATACCCCATAGATCAGTTGTGTTTTTAAGCTTTTATAATATCTACAGCTTCAATACTTTTAAAATGAAACAAAGACCCGCATTCAGTTATGTTGTTTCTAAGCATGGAGGCAGCAGCCGCTGGTGAAGAATCCAAATCTGATGTCGTTTTCAACGGAATATTTACAAAATAATTATCGAATATATTTGCAATTTATTTATCCGACTTAAAAACTTACTTCGTACTGAGCTTTAGCGTTGTAGCTACAAGCTGCAACACGAGCTGAGCATGTTAATATCCATGATAGCATCCCTTCTAATTGCAAAACTTGACAACTAACCTCTTCAGAAAGACTATTGAAGCTTCTACTGATAAAGCTTATTACACAACTGTAGACTTCCTCACTGACTCTTCCTTAAATGAAATGGATATTTAAATAAACTCATTCATTGACATATTAGGGCACAACTTAATTTAAGTTTTTATTGACATATTATGATGGCACAATTTAGTTTTATCTTTTGTTTGATATACTTATGACACAATTTAATTTTAGGTGTTCTTAATTTAGTTCCTGACATCGCTCTAATATGATAATTAGTATTTTTATAATTATGTTGAATTGAAATTTTGAGTATTGTATAAGTACCTTGTAAAAGGTGGAAGTGTAGTGAGACTTAAAACCTATTTAACAATCTTTATACACTAACAATGTAACTAGCTACATTTCACAATAAAGACAATTCGTATTTGTATTTGTATGCAGGGTCAGCCCCTTTCAGTTGTTTCTCATCACCTCGGTTGTGGAAACCTCTTTTAATTTTCCATTGTTAATGCATAGAACATAATTAATAATACTTTAACTTTGCTTTACTATACTTTATTATACTTTGTTATACCTTGTTATACTTTGTTATACTTTGATATACTTTGATATTATTTGCTATACTTTGCTACAATTTGCTATACTTTGCTATAATTTGCTTTATTTTGCTATACAATACTATACTTTACTATACAATACTATACTTTACTATAATTAACTATACTTTCCTATAGGTAGGTACTACTTCTGTGAAAGACTTATAATGAACCATCAACAATATTTTTGTCAATGACACCGTAACTGATAACGCAAAAGCCACAACCAAACCATTTAACTGATATTATGGAATAATAATGATATAACTCATCAACCAATTCCTTTTTAGATGGATAAGTTATGCCTCGAGTTTGTTGGTGTTCAATACTTTGTCTTGAGTTGTATGAAATAATGTTATTTTCTTTTGTTTAATATTTTTAATGTATGTATTGTTTCTCGTTTCTATGTGTATATCTGTGATTGGCATTCATGTTTCCATATTGTTACTTATTTTAGGATTAATAAGCTGTTGATTCACCGAAAAGTTAAAATAAAAACACAAACAATACCAATAAAGAAACTATAAGGCAAGATGTCGTAAATTTTATTTCTGTCTTAATAACTTTATTTTATATGTTATCAAATTTTATTCAATATTTTCCATATCCATCATTATTTTACTTCTGCTAAAATGAAGCAAATCTATCTGAAATTCTTATCATTACACTTTTTCTTGTTTCATTGGTTTTGAAAACTTTTATAAGCAAATCTAACTAATGATCTATCTGACAAAATATTTAATGGGCCCCCAGTAAATATCCCGATGATTACGTGTAACATATAAGTAGTTGAAAGTATTTCTAAAACTTGTCAAATAAAAATAGAACAATAAACCTCAGAACTGTCTTAAACTGTAAAAAAATAGTATTTATTAAAAGCCTGCAGCTACAGACGAGTTGCAAAGTTAAAACCGAATAATAGCGGTGACTATGGAGATATCCCTAGCTGATCATTAAGAAATCCCTCAATTCAATATGTAAAATGTTGTAAGAATATTTCATAATCAGGAAATAAACATAATTATTAGTTATAAAAATGATACGGACGGATCCAACTATAAACAGTAACATAAACTGTAAATATTACGAAAAAACGGGATTCTTACCATGTTTTGATTGGGTGTCGAGTCCCCGATATTTTGGCGCAGTTGCACACGCCATGATCACGGAGTAACTTAAGAAAGTTAATGCGGGTTGGATGTTAGGAGCGGACAAATCTGTCTACCCTTTTTCTTGTTCGTTTTCTACGCTCAATCGGGTAACATAAACACCAGAACAGTGGTTTGATAAAATGGTATTAAGGTGTAGGGTAAAACCGGGTAATGCCGGTCAGGAGGTAATACCGGTCAGGAGGTAATACCGGTCACTTCAATATTAGCCGTATTATTAAATTTATGCGCATGCACACATGCAAAGTGTGTGGTGTGATCGTATTCCGCGGCGGAGTACTGACACCCGCTCAATTCCCAGCTCTCATCGAGGGTGGACGAACGTCGGTTGGTTTTGCGCCAAATCGATCTAAATTTTCAACAATTGAATATAAGAGGTGAGTGTTTGATTAATCGTGTTTGTTACATTGTTAGTTGTGATTAATCAAGTGTAACTATCTATTATTCTAAGTAGTCATTGATTTTTAACTTCTCGCAACGAGTTTTTAACCTATAAATATTTTTTCGAAAATGTTCCTTTGCGTGTAATGCCGGTCAAGCTGACCGGTAATACCCGCTAGTAAAATTTGAACATGATAGTACATATAAACATATAGATATAGAACATGAAGAAGAGAGTACTTCAAAAGAAGGAAACGAATGACAATAGTACGTCGAATTCAGAAATAGCAATGACAGACTTGCGTGAAGATGATGATACTGGATGATACTGACATTGATGAGGACTTGCAAGATAAATGCGTTATCTGTGATGATTACTGACGACACAATGAACTGCGGTATAGGTGTGTGCTATGTGGTCGCTGGGCTCACGCTGATTGTTCAGGATGTGATACTCCAGAGGGCTATGTTTGCGACTTATGTCGTAGTAAAGTTTGACCGGTATTACCAGCCTAGTGACTGGTATTACCTGCCATGGGTGCTAATACCGGTCAAAGCTACTTTTTTTTTTTAATGTTGATTATGCTAAAAATATATTATCTATTGATCTCAGCAATTGTGATTATATAAGAAGAATACATAAACTGTAATTAATGAAAAGTTTTATTAATAATTGTTGATTATTTATTGATTTGTGATTATTTATCCTTAAGTGACCGGTAATACCCATTCTTACCCTAATATTATTTGCCCACTACTATCAAGCTTGATCAGTCAGTTGGTCAGTTATTTAGACTAAATATAAATTAAAATTGCTTCTTAAACGTTAAATAAATTGTTGATACTAAATTTGTTCTTAAAACCATTATTGAAAACGGGGTTTTTACTATGTTTAAATCACAATAAAAGTTAGTGACGTTAAATTAGAAGTATTTAAATACATAATAGTTTTACTCATTATGACCATGTAAGCTTAAAATGTTATTAATGTTCTTTCTTTCCAACTTGCTTAACAGTTGTAAATTATACTGATTCTGTTCTGTCTGATGATCTGTCTTACATTCATACAATAATGAATGAATACAAATGTTTAAATATGATTATAACTTTACAAAGATTGCATTTTAATTTTAATAACGACATTTGTTTAATTTTCAATAAAAAGTACGACTACAGATTGTGGACTTTGACTAGCATAGACAATACACTGTTCTTTTAAATTTAGAATTTAGATTCCTTTTATTATCTATTAGATAACTTTAATTCTCAATAATTATAACACGTGATCGTCTTACGGTCACGTGATCCTGACGCGATTTTACAAGGTTTTACCCATCACAAAAAGTGCGCAACGCCGCTCAAGAAGTTTTCACTTCAAAAGTTTTTTTCGTTATATAAAGTAATTTAAATATTTTTCTTTGCTTGCGTTCATAAGTTAAATTAAGGGTAAGAAGTGTGTGTCTGCAATAGGGGTTTTGTTTATTTTGGTGAATAAAAGAAGTTGAATACTAATAATTTATTTAGGTTCTTAAATAACTTAGGTTCTTATAAAATAGTGTAAATGTAAATTAAATTATTTTCGTAATTTGGAAGTTGTTTTTGTTTTACGCTCAAAAATAAATCAAAGTGTAAATAGTTATAGGTGTTTAGTTCATTTGTTTTCATAAAAATACCTTTCAAACCAAGAGGTTTATATTTTGATTTTTTTACATTTGGTAGAAGTTTTTTTGTTTAATTATGAAGTTTTAATTATGAATTTAACTAGCTGTGCCCGCGACTTCGTCCGCGTGGAACAGTGACTTTCGGGAGCATATTCAATTTTTTAGGCTAAGTAATTATTTTGCAAATGAAACCACATTAAAATAAGCTATTTACATTATTTTACCGTAAATATCGTATTTAAGTACATTTTTACACACGACGTTTTTAGTTTTTCCTATTCATAATTAAATCACTACATAGTATAAAACAAAGTCGCTTTATCTGTCCCTATGTCCCTTTGTATGCTTAAATCTTTGAAACTACACAACGGATTTTGATGCGTTTTTTTTTAATAGATAGAGTGATTCAAGAGGAAGGTTTATATGTACTTTTTATCCCGATATTCCCACGGGAACGGGAACCACGCGGGTGAAACCGCGGGCGGCCGCTAGTTCATAATAAAACAAAAAACTTCTACCTAATGTAAAAGAATCAAAATATTAACCTCTTGGTTTGAAAGGTATTTTTATGAAAACAAATTTACTAAACACCTATAACTATTTAAATTTTTTAAAAATATGGTAATTCCGATTTGCAGTTCCGGTCTGAACTAATTTTTTTATTTTGTTTTTCTTCTGGATCACATATTATATTGTATTTTTACAGTACGTAGAATTTATTTCTCTTTTGAACATCGAAAACCGCATACAAAAAATATAAAAATTGCAATAGTTACAAAAAAAAACAATTGGGGGTAGTCGCTTATGGCGTGTTTCGCGCGTTAACGCGCTCCTGGCCGTTGACAGGTGTAAAACAAAAAATCGTGTAAACAACTTGAATTATTGTAATTTGCAGGGAAAAATTTTAATATTCGCATACTCGTCTGCCCTCGCGTGTCTGCTCGTTTGGGTAGTACAGATAGACACACTTATGGCACAGCGGTGACACTCCGTGTCCGTGAGAGTTCGAGCGCCGGTGACGTTTAGCCGACGCTAGGGTTGATACCGAAATGGAATATAGACTTATGCCAAAGAAGGTTACGTGTAGGATGTTATATAATTTGTGTAAGAATATTTAGGTAATGAAAGACACGTTAAATTTTCAATCAACTTTTATAGATATTTTTATATATCTTTACAAATGGGAAATAATAAAATTTCTGACAAAATAAAATATGAACGACATTGAATAAAATACTCAAATAAGAAACCGAGCAGCGTTATTGTGTATTTTGTTTGCGAAAAATTAACTAAGCTAGCGACAATTTACGAATGACTAATTTCGAGTCGAAAATACTTTATTAGAATATGTTCAGGAAAACGTAGGTATATCTCGGTAAACAAGTATCATTTTGGTGAAACCGAAGGTTTTGTCTGTGCAATTATGGATAAGGTTGTGATGACAAATAACTACCGAAAGTATATCCTAAGGGATGGCACAGTTGATATATTTTGCCTAGCGTGCCATCTTCCGGGTGAATCCCCTAGACATATAATCTCCGGTTGTTCTCGTCTCGCAAACGGCGAGTATTTGCATAGACATAACCAAGGATAATACACCAACAACTTGCTCTGAAACATAATCTTGTGGCATCCGAGGTGCCGTACTACAAGTATGCACCAGAACAGGTTCTTGAAAATAGACATACCACATTGTATTGGGATCGATCTATCATTACAGACAGGCAGGGCTATTGTAGCATTAGCTACAATACAACAATATCAGGCTTATTAAAGCCTGATATTGTATTGATAGATCGACATGAACGCCACGCAATAATTGTTTATGTCGCTGTTCCCCATGACATGACAAGTTGACGACAACCTTGGGAAAGCTGAAAAAGATAAAGAAAACAAATATCTTGATTTAGATCACGAGATTGTTGACATGTGGGACATTGATTCAGCAATTGTTGTACCGATAGTCATATCTGCCCATGGTCTGATAGCCAAGAGCCTCGATAAACACCTTAAGAGTGGGTTAGGTGGATGGATCGGGAGTCAGATGCAGAAGGCAGTACCTACTTCTGTACACGGCCCGTGTCTGTCTCTGGATCCTTAACCATCGGTAGCCGGGGACCCTGATCTTGCTACCATTGGGGAACTGCATTTTATTTTTAAATGTTATATTTTTTAATGTTTCGTAATTTTAAAATTTTTATACCTATTGTAAAAAAATTATGTTTAGAATTATAATTTTGTAAGTATTTTAAATGTAATAAATGTAATAATAATAATAATATATGTACGTAAAATAAGCTACTAACAATGGGACACAGTTAATGTGTTCGAATAAAATACTAAATCGTCCAAAGAAAATACTAAGCGACAAAAATACTGAGTGAGTGAATCAATAATCGCCCAAATAAAAATTAGTCCTCTCAATAATTATTTATTATCGACTGAATTTTAACAACTTTCGCATTTTTTGGCTTCCTAGTAGTTCCTATTTGAATGTATAAAGATTTCGCCAGCCCTCGGCCAAGGCATTCACCGACTGCCTGTTCCCCGCCCCGCGCGCCTCTCGCGGCCCCCGCTCACATCCAGACACCCACACATAGCCGCAAGCGATTTTACGTGCACACATGCTTAAGTGTCGTTTCTTTTCGCGTAAGTGTACATATTCTTTGCTTATGGCGGCACTTTACGCTCGCCGAGTAGACGCGAGCGGGGGCGAGCACGAGAGTGAAGAGACGACCGACGCTCGTGTCGATCTCGTGTCGACTCGTGCGCCCTCGCCTCACCTCGTCGCCCCGCTCGCTATTTTGTCGGTATTGTGGTGTAGATCAAAGCGGCGAGTGGCGAGCGCGAGCGCGCCCTCTACCCGCTTGTGCCGTGCACGCTCAGTGTGCTGTGTTAATTAACATTAATTATAATCGAAATACACAATAATTACACTGTTCTATTTTTGTGTATAGTATATAACTATACATAATATTGGACTACATTTGAAGCCCATATTCTGTCCTTATATGGGCATAATGTGGGCTTCAAATGTCAAGTGAAGCTCATGTCCGTATCCATATTTTTTTGTCGGTAGCCCCCCAACTTTGTACATTAGGTAAGTACCTACGTACGTAATTATAATTAGCTAACGCGCACAAAGCTGTTGCAGCAGCGATTTCAATCACGTCCTCCGTCTTTGAAGTTTCGGCGGCAGCTGAGTGAGCTAACCAAGCGTGAAGAGGGGTACCACTCGCCTCGGCATCACTCGCCGAGCGCCTCGTTCGAGCGTAAACTGTCGCGCTCGCCACCACTCGCGTCCACCCGGCGAGCGTGAAGTAGAACATATTCCCCCACCTACGCCGCGCTGCACCGCCGCTTATTGGGCATGAAGCGCGGTGCTTGGCAAGTTTCTTACTTGTGTTAATTGCTCTGTATTTTTTTTTCTGGGCCGTAAAGTTAACTCTTTTGCCGACGCCATCACACGAAAAAAATCATCCCCTGTTTTTACCCTCTTTATGGTAGGTTTTTTACAAACTTTGAATGTCGTATTTATTTCTATCTAGTTCTAGCTTTAAAAATGACGTAATTTCCATACAAACTTTCATCCCCTATTTCAACCCGTTTTTTTTGCATTAAAAAGTGGCCTTTGTCTTTGGCCTCTAAACTATCTCTGTACCAAAATTCATTCAAATCGGTTTCGTAGTTTAAGCGTGATTGTGTAACACACAGAGACAGACAGACAGAGACGCATTTATAATATAACTAGCTGTGCCCGCGACTACGTTCGCGTGGAATAGTGACTTTCGGCAGCATTTTTAATTTTTTAAGCCTATAAGATTTTTCGTTTTTTATGTAGGTATTTATTTTATATTTATTAGTTTAGCGCTATGATATATATTAACACAAAAATTATATCACATAGCCTTCCGCCCGCGGTTTCGCCAGTCTGTACTACACGACGTTATCTCGAGGGAAAGTTATATTTTCCCGGGATATAAATTAGCCTTTGTCACTCTCTAGCTCCTAAGCTACCCACATACTAAAAAAACACGCCGATCCGTTGCTCCGTTTTGACGTGAAAGACGGACATACAAACTATACAAACAGTATGTCAAAAGAAAGTACTTATCACGCTGAACAACTTCTCTAAGATGCTATAATGTTTGTATCTCATATAGTTTAACCTGGCTGCTAGGGTTCCACATCAGCTGGCCTAGCATGACGTGCTATATCATATCGCGTGATATAATGATGGTCATGCTAGCCTGGCAGGTGTACGAGACCTTCAAACTTTGTACGTCAATAGAAAATGCTCATCAGATTTAACAATTTTCCATAAGACGGTATTTTTATATCTCTCATAGTTTAGCTGGACTGCTATGGTTCCACATCAGACATTTCGATCTTTTAAATAAATTATAGCCTCCCTATTTATGTTGGCAACAACTAATAGCTATATAACAAAAAAGTTTCATTAAAATCCGTTCAGTAGCTTTTGCATGAATCACGGCGACAGACAGACAGACAAAAAATTCAAAAACTATATTAGTGGTCTGTTTCGGTTTAGAAGCCCCCTGGAGGTATTTTGGAGGTATTGAGGAAACATACTCCGAAGAGACCAAACAATATGTGAGAACCTACATTACGAACCTACCGGCGATACCATCCCATTATAACAGAAAAAGAAGTAACAAGACATATCTTTCTCAAGGGTTTAAAAATGTGTCTAACCTTTACCGTCTTTATTCAGAATATTGCAAAAGTATGCAAAATGAAGACAGTCCTGATCCTAAATATCAAATAGTAAGTGAGAGACTTTTCAGAAACATTTTCTGTGATTCATCAGTTTTCATGTCCCAAAAAAAGACAAATGTGTCCAATGCACAAAGAATTAAAATAACGAGAATACAGTTAGTAATAATAGTTTTGAAAATCACCATGCTGAAAAAATAGCCTCTTACAAAAGGTTTAAGTTTCACCAAAATCTTATACCTCAATACAATGCTACGGTTGTATGTAGTTTTGATTTGCAAAAAGTGCTTAATACGCCGAAAGGCGAAAGCATGTTGTTGTATTACTCGCGAAAATACGCAGTATACAATCTTCCATTTTATGTAAGTGTTATGCTGTGATAGAGAGAGAAGTGAGGTGAGGAGGCTAATCGTCTAAAGTCCCGCGCAATGGGCTACATACTTTGAATCTGCCCGTAAACAACCGAGACCTTACACAGTCATTGCTCTCGACTCGACTATACCGATTTCCTAAACTTTGACGACTTTGCTGCAGAAATATTTACTAAAAGCACTTTGAAAAATATTAAGTTTAAAGACATACGAATCGCTACGATAAAAAAGAAGGCTACGAATAGAATTGTCATCAAGTATTCGATGAAAGAGCATGCAGAATGCCATGAAATAAATTTGTGTGATAAGACGGATACAAAAAGAAAGGGTAAAGGCACTGGTTAAGGAAGGAAGGATAAATATAACGTATCAACGATATTTAAAGAATTATCCTCCAACTCCTAACCATTGAGGAGTTGTACCTTCCATCACCAGCTCATCATCGTGAAATAATGACTACAAGATGTAAACACTTAAAATTGCTTATGAACCATATTAAAGTAATCGTATCGCGCCCGTAAAATATATAAGTAGTATTTAATTAATATTTCCGATGACCACCTGTGGACAATTTCAGGATAGATCATTCAACTTGGCAGCCATTTCACATTTATGTTTTTGATAGGATATTATTACTTTTTGTACAGAAATTATTAGTAGGTAGGTACTTATTTCTGATCAAATGGTTTGTATACTAAATCCCATTTATATAATAATAACAATAATAGATTCTGAGCCGATTTCGGCTACAGCGACTGCTGGGTAGGCTCAGCCAGTGGCGTCTACATGCTCCGCGCGGTGGTGTGCTCGCATGTGACTGTTGTAGCCAATTTTGGCTTTGAACGTTCTGAAGCATTTTGGGCAAGTGAGTACGCCGTCACTAAAATGGTAATTTAAAGCCGCTGGTGGTTTAGCTTTTAACGCATCTCATTTAATCCTTACTTATATTATAAATGCGTCTCTGTCTGTCTGTGTGTTACACAATCACACCTAAACTACTGAACCGATTTGAATGAATTTTGGTACAGAGATAGTATAGAGCCTGAGAAAGGACATAGGCTACTTTTTATTGCTGAAAAATATCACCTTCCCGCGGGATAACGTCGTGTAGTACACGCGGGCGAAGCCGCGGGCGGAAGGCTAGTAACGTAATAAATATGAAAGGCGACTATACTTAATGATCAAACGAACTTACCTGGTACGTGAAGTTCGATCATAATTACTCGAAGGGCTTCGTTCGAAGATATTAGCATAATAACACATGTAGTTTCACACTTAGACTTGCCATTTCGCACTATATTTAGAGATAAAATAAAAAATAAAAATATTCGTTTTATGTAGGGTACTTACGGAATCCTGCGCTCACTATCATTATGTTAGGAGAAGTGCTGAGCTGTAAATATTTCACCATTAGGGGTTCTGGCTCCGCCGAATGGGAGGGAGGGTTGCTAATATCTTCGAACGAAGCCCTTCGAGTAATTATGATCGAACTTCACGTACCAGGTAAGTTCGTTTGATCATTAATTACTCTCGTGCTTCGTTCTCGATATTAGCATAATAACACATGTAGATTTTGAGAGAAAATAATTTATAGTGAAATATTTAAGTTGGATAAAGGATTATAGATCCCAATTCCCGAATAAATAATTCAAATTGTAATTAATTTAGACAATTTAATAACAAACCAAAACCTTTTTCTTAAGATATTACGTAACTCATTAGGTATTTAAAATATTTGTAGCAAAATCACAATCAACCAAAGTAGTATTCGAAATTATTCTATTACCTATAATTTATTTAGCAAAACTGTGGAGTTAGTGCTCCATCCAGCAGTTTTTCTAATCGCTTCTAAATTAAGCCCAGATTTAAATGCTTTTGAAGTGGCAGCATGTCTTGTGCTGTGTGCAGTGTATAAAGAAGTATCTATCCCGCTAAAACCCAACACATTTTTTACCCACTTGCATAAATAAGTTTTCGTTTTGCGTAAGTCTTTAGTCTTATCGAGATAAAACCGTAAGGTATCAGCGGGTGAGTAAAACAGTAACGTAAGTATTGGTTGAAGCGAACCTATTCGTCATGTTTTTATCAAATTTGGATTTTTTATAGTACCTAACATTAGCATCTGATATGGTGATATTTTGAATATTTATAATTGAAAATGGTTGCATTATGTGGGCCGTGACTAATGCTAACAAGGTTATTAATTTTTTACTCAACTTTTTTAAATTATCTAAGAGTTTCATTAGGGTGCCAACCAGCTGGGAAATTTAATACGACATCAATATTCCAAGTTAGATTATACTTAGGCAGGGCTGGACGGAGTCGAAAAAATCCATTTAAATATCTTTAACACAAAATATCTTTATATCTTTACCAAGAAATAATGAGAACGCCAACCTACAGCTGTTGAAAGTGCCGTAACTGCCGCCCGTATTATAAATGTGCGTTAGAAAGTTAAGAACATTGGCTATGTCTGAATCGTAAATACTAATGTTATGGTCTTGGCAAAATGAACACCACTTTTTTAAACATGTGTCATATTATTTAAATGTGTTTATTATCTGAGAGTGATGAGAGCATTATAGGAAGAGCTGATTCTGGCACGCCTTTTTGGAGAAGCGAAGTCCGGACAATCGCCCGATAACCAGCGTAATCGTGCAGTGCACTACGCCGGTTTAATACGAAATTACTAAATCATTGTGAGATTTCAAAATTAAGGGTTTTTTAACTAAAAGTTTTTTGAACAGTGGGAACCATGGCTGCGTGCCACTGTGGCACAACCACGATTGCAGTCGCTTTATCATTTACAATTTTGCGTAGAGATTTCAAAATAATTGAAATAGGTGGAAACGCATAAAAATATCTGTCACTCCATCATAAGTAAATGCGTTAATTGCAATGGCATCAGGATTTCTATGCCACGTGACATACTTTTCACATTTATGATTTGTAGGAAACAAACATTTCACATTTATGATTTGTACAAATAAATCATTTTGAGGACACCAAAATGATTTATAATTTTCTGAAACGCGTCTTGAGACAGTTCACATTATAGGTATATCGGGATGCGACTTTCTCGACTCGGCATCTGCAACAGTATTTTCAGATGAACGAATGTAATCAACGAATTTCACTCCATTGTCACATAAGTCTTGCGTTATTTTTGTTAAATGAGGAAATCGCACCCCGCCGATCCTATTGATATACGATATAGCTGTCGTATTATAAACTCGTAATAATATTTGACAATAACTAAAGTTTTTTGCGAAACTTTTAAGACCTAGGAAAGCAGCTAGTATTTCTACATAATTTATATGTATGGTGCGCTCATATTCATCCCATGGACCACTGGCAATATCATCACCGCAGGCAGCACCCCACCCAGTCGTTGAGGCATCAGTAAATATTGACTATGCTTGTAATGGAATGATCAATGACTTTTAGCCACCAATCAAAAACAGGGGATAGTTCTTTTGGTATAGTCATAAACTTATCATAATGTTCGTCATGTAACAACAGGTTTAAATATTTACAACGTTTAAAATCTTTTGTATAGAGTCATCCGTACTCCATGGCTTGGCATGCAGATGTAAGCAGCCCCAAAAACCTTGCAAATTCCTTAACTTTATATCTTTTTAATTTCTTAAATTTTAAAACCTTTATTTTAATTTTCTCTTTTCTATATTGTGGTAATTTTACTTCTAATTTTTTCGAATCTATAATACATCCCAGTGCAAGTGTTTTGGGGAGTAAACACGCTTTTCTCGAAATTAATCAAAAATCTTAGTGTAATTCCAATAATAATTTTGTTTCGTTTATATTTCTTAGACAATCTTCATAAGACAAACCGATTAAAAATAATTCATCTAAATAAAAAGTGGATAAATATTCCTTGGATCTTAATATTTTTGCAACCGGTTTAAGTATTTTCGTGAAAATATATGGAGCTGCATTTAAACTAAACGGTAAGAGACTAAACTCGTAGAGATTACGTACCAGTCCCTTGAAAACGTAAGTATTTTCTTGAATTCGGATGAACATTTATTAAAAATATGCGTCTTTTTAAGTCAATAGTACTCATGAAGCAATCTTTTGTATCTAATTTTAAAGCAGTTCTATAATCTTCAAGTTTGAAGTATTGAGTGTCAATTTTGTTAAGTTGTTTTAAATTTAGTATAAGACGTTGTTTACCGTTTGGCTTAGGGATGAGAAAAATGCTAGATATAAATTTTTGCCTTGACAAGGTTGGCACTGTGAAACAGCTCTAATAGATAAAAGATTTTCTATTGTTGTTTTGAAAACTTCATATTCAGATAGAGAGTACTCGGTTTCTTGTGGAATTACTGCCTGAAATACTGGCTCTGAAAAACTAATTTCATAGCCTGCAATCCACGATAATATGACCGTGTTATTAGTTTGCTTAGACCATTGACGATAAAAATGAGAAAGGCGGCCCGCAGGCCTTACCGTTTTTAATGTTTGCGACTTGGTTGCTAGCCGATGTGATGATGTCCTGTATCCTCTTTGCTGCGTCGGTATCGTCGTCGACGTTGTCGGTCTCGGAGCTGTCGGGAATGATGGCCGGAAGCCTTGCGCCCTCCCGGTCTGTAGCGGCCGGCGGCGCCGGCGGTTCAGCGGAAGGGCTCGGGTGTTTAAATTTCTGGCAGCAGTATTGGCTTTAAAAGCGGGAGCTGATCGAAGCTCTGCCCCTGACTTGTTAATGTTCTTGCTGACTTTAATGTTTCAGCTAAGTTATTACCGAACAGCATTTCATCTATCTTAGTTTTTTCTAATTGTCCTTTGACAGTGGATAAAACAAAATATCGCCGTGACATTAAGTCACTGTGCTGAATGTCAGCTAAAACTCGCGCTGAGTCCATTAATGTTTACAAAAGCTCTTGATTTTTGTCATATGTGCCCAATGGTTAAAATTTATAAAAAAATATATATAGTATAACATAATCGTTTTACTAAGCGATGCGATAGAACACTATGTTAGTGTTTGTTTAAGTTGGCTTTCTATTAATGATGCTTTAATCTCATCGTTCAGACCAGGTGCTTTAATACATTTGCAATTACTAGGGACCAAGTATTTTTCCCTAAGTTTATTACGACTCTCTTTGTGAGTCCCGTAGTGGCGATATGGTTTAACCTAATAGCCAGGTCGTGATGAATATTGTCACCAATTTCTTTTATAGAAGTTGGATCCTCACCAAAAATTTCCAATAATTCTGGATCTAAAGTTGATAGGTTGGTTTTTTCCACCGCTTCTGGAGCTGATGTGGCAATTGCCGCTGGGGCAGGCAATGGCGTTGGCGCCGGTAGTGGGACAGGAGGAGTAACTGCGGGCGGCGGCATTCCAACCCCACCGATAGCTTGCACGGTGCTTTGAATTACAGGATGAGGCGTCATTGACTTATCTTCCACACATACTGATGAGACTCCACAATATCATTCCAGTAGTATGAACAGCCGGGTTGTGGTTCTAAAACCACTTCATCAACAGTGGTGATGATGTCGCATTCTTTGGTAGACATATACTGTCATAAGTAGGTATATAAGCATATTAAATAGGCAGTGAGACTCCTTTTGAGAAACACGCAAACCTTAAATTTATGGTATCTAGATACCTAGTTATACAAAGCCATGGAAATACCCCTTAGGTAGGTCCGAGTAGCTTGTATTTAGTTTTAGGAAGTGGAAAGCCCCTAGAGGACAGTCCGATTTTCCATTGTTTTATTATTCAGTTTTATTTATGAGAGCACAAAGTTTTAAATAACATTTTAATGTAAATTAATCACTATGACTTACCCATTTGTTTACGAAGCGAATGATTATCACCATCACGTCTGATGAAGACACAGAATCAGTATGACGCCGACGACCCTGTCAATTTTTCTTTCTAATTTCTTCAATTTTCTCGGCAAATAATCATATTCCCTATTTTCACATTCATCTCGTTGACTTTTAGGCATGATTAATGATGTTTACACGAACTTAAAACTGTATTAATCAAAATTTTAAGCAAAATGATAACGAATCGTGCGAAACAGCGAAGCACTAAAACGTGAATGATAGTGAGCGCAGGATTCCGTAAGTACCCTACATAAAACGAATATTTTTATTTTTTATTTTATCTCTAAATATAGTGCGAAATGGCAAGTCTAAGTGTGAAACTACATGTGTTATTATGCTAATATCGAGAACGAAGCACGAGAGTAATTTTAGTTATAAGTAGTAAAACTGATATGTATGGATTAAAAACAATTAAGGATGATATTCCACTCCTTAATTTAAAATCTACATAAAGACCGGCTGTCCTCAATTTTGATTGCTGATTCTCACATTACAGGCACTATAAGTAAGTGTTCCATAAATAATCAATTTATTGTAAAATTATAATAAAATCATAAAAATTTACTAGTTTCTGATTTATTCTTTTGTATTCACCTAGCCCCTATCTGGATGCCAAATTTGAACTTTCTAGGTCATCAGGAAGTGGGTTAGAGTTTTGATATAATATAAGCGAGTCAGTGATAAAAAGACGATTTTTGGACGTTAATATCTAAATAACCGTTTGAGGAGTTATGAAAGGAGTATAGTATCTCGCAAGTTTCAAATTTGACATGTTTATGTGAAATAGGTTTTAAGTTATGAGGGGGTCAAAAGTGGCCCCAAATGGTTCGTGTAATATTACACACGGTGCTGCTCGTCAGTTCTGTTAGCTTGAACTTGGATTGATACCCTACCGCTTGTCTAGATCCGTGGCCACAAAAAGAAGGGTTCATACTATAAACACTGCGCCATCACCGCCACTACGGAGGTCAGTAAAAGAGCTACTACAATTATACAATACAAAAAAATTTTTTTAAATCATTGTATTATTTTAAGCATAATAAAATTGTCGTAGGAAGTCTAAGTTCAAAATATAATAAAATAAAAAGTAAAACATTCGAAGAAACCGAGAAGAGAAATTGAGAGAACTGAAATTACAACATTGTATTTCTAACAGCAAATCTTCATCTTTAACTGATATTTTTATTTAATACTCGTAGTACGTAATCTATTACCTAAGTTCTACACTAGCCACAATCCGCTTATTTTCTACTAATCAAGTGACAAAGGTATAGGTACTTATTTAGTTATGGTAAGGAGCTAGCTAGATTGAAATACTATTTCATGCAGTGTTTTAGTCCAAAACTCGAATAAGGCAGCAATTTAGCTTCAACTCAAGTTGTAAATATAGTAATTTTATCAAAGTGGCCAAAACTCATGCAAACAGGATGCCCAAAATCCATGCATAGTGGCCAAAACCGAGGCATTTGGCCTCCTCCGCACATTCTGTTTTATATAAAAAAAAACTATTGATATTTATAAACGTTGAAAGATGTACCTATAAATTCTTTAGAATTCTAGATATAATTTTTCTCTTAACGCTATGTAGTCTGCACACTGGCGGCGCCATTGAAAATAAATCATAGTTTTTCTATAGAAATCATAGTGCTTAATAAAGACGAAATTGTAAATTATCTCTCTGCAGTGCATTCCGAAGAAGCTTTGTGGTACTTTTAATCGATAAAAGGATATTTGTTAGCCTGTCGTTTAGTTTAATTCAGTTTTTTTTGCGAAAAGTGGCCACTTTTAGCAATAAAACTCCATTAAATTAAACAACGAGCTAGAAAATATAGATAAAGCAATAGAATTACGATTACGACGCATCGCAAAGATGGCACGATGCGTCGAAATCGGCTTCAAGCCGACGGCGAGACGGTTCTTAGGCGGTAGCCCCTCTGTTCCTTGTTTACAAGTGGTCAGTAATATTTTTTTTTTTATTTTTATTTAATTCAGGTAACAGACAGTTATATCTAAACAATATAAAAAAAGAAAATTTACAAACAAACCTATAGTACCATAACTTATATAATTTATGTGATAATAGTGCATACAAGCGACGGATTAACTAGTTTAAGATTAAGTTCTAATTTAGAAACTACAATTAAATTGCTGATATATTAGTTGTAAAATTCAAAAGAAGAGATGTAAGTATATATAGTAAATGTTTATATCTAATATCATGCATTACATAAACAACAATTCGCCTACCTTCCTTCTAAAAACATTAAGTGAATTTGAGAAAATATCCACCTCAGTGAGTGACTTGTTATATAAACTACATGCACGCCGTAAAAAGGTATTTTTTGCGTAATTGGTGTGACAAAATGATATATTAAATGTGTCTTTTGAACGTGAGGAGGAACGAGGGACTTTTAACGTAATCTTTTGTAATAGGTCACTAGAGTCTATGTGGTTATTAATTAACTTAAATAAAAATAAAACATCTAATAACTGGCGTCTGTGTTCTAATAATTGAACTTTATGTCTTTTAGCACTCACTACGTAGTCACTGTAATAAAACCCAGTACGATAATCAAGGGATTTTATGAACTTCTTCTGTATTCGTTCAATTCGCTCTTTATGAACGATATATTGGGGGCTCCAGACAACACATCCAAACTCTAAAATACTACGTACGTAGGCATTATATAGTATCTTAAGTGTACTACCCTTAGTGAAAGGCTTTCCGAGGCGAAGAATCAAGCCCAGCTGCTTATATGCTCTAGCCACGATATTATCTATATGTGTGTTGAAATTCAACTTTGTATCTAAGGTCACTCCTAGATCTCGAAGTGAATTAACACGGCAAATGCTCCGATCACAAATTCTATAGTCATAGCTGATGGGACAGTTTTTACGACTGAAGGTAATGACGTTGCATTTGTCAAAGTTTATATGTAAGTAATTTTCTTGACAAAAACGCTCAAAGCCATTAATGTCTTGCTGTAATTTTATGCAGTCATCCACCGTTCGAATCATCTTATAAATTTTTGTATCGTCTGCATACAAGAGATGGAGTGAGTTGGGAAAACAAAGGCCTATGTCATTGACGTATAAGGAAAACAAAAAAGGTCCCAAATGGGAGCCCTGGGGTACTCCCGATGGGATATATAAGAATCTTGATCGGTAACCTTTTAGAGCCACAGCCTGGCTGCGATTTTTGATATATGATTCTATCCATCTTAGCAGATCGCCATGAATACCGATTCTCGAAAGCTTCTTTATTAGTATAGAGTGATTTATTTTATCAAATGCTTTCGAAAAATCGGTATACACGGCGTCTACCTGACATCCAGCATCCATTGCATTCAGCAAAAAATCCGTGTAAGTTACCAAGTTAGTGTTGACGCCACGACCCCGGAAAAAACCGTGTTGTTCTGGTGCTAATGCGTTATTCAATTGACTTGTCAAGAAGGAAGTAATAATTTTTTCCATTATTTTGGCAAACACGGATAGTTTCGAGATAGGCCTGTACTGTTTGACGTCATTTTTATTACCGCCTTTTGGAATTGGTGTTATTAGCGCTTTTTTCCAAATTGTAGGAAAACAACCTTCGGCAAGAGATTTCCTAAATATAATTGTAAGAGGTAAAGACAGTTCCTTAAAAAGCTTTTTAACTATAATAGGATGAACATTATCGAAACCAGCACCCTTGTTGCTATCTACTTGTTCAAGTAGTTTTTCAACAGTTTCCTGAGAGATTTCAACAAAAGATAAGTCAACTAATGGAGGTGTATTACTGTTTGGCAAGGGATCCCCGCCGTTAGAGTTACATTGCGAGACAAACACAGAATTAAAATACTCGTTGAACATGTTCGAAATGGTATCAACATCTGACGATGACTCATTGTTATACTTCATGCAGGCAGGAATATTATGATCTGCGAACTTGGACTTTATAAATGACCAAAAGTATCGTGGGGAAGATGTAATTTTCTCCTTAGAGAATTTTATGTAATTAATGTAACATTCTCTTTCGAGTTGTTTCTCTTTCATACGCATGCGAGAAAATTCTTGATAGTCAAGAGCACAATTGTATTTTTTCCATTTAGCATGCAATTTCATTTTTTGGCGAATCAATTTAATTAGAGCTCGAGAGTACCAAGGGGGATGGCTAGACTGGGACACAACTATCTTTTTGGGAATATGTTTATCGATAAGCTCATTTAATACTTTGTATAAAAAAGATGTGGACTGTTCGGTATTAAGACTGTGTAACTCATTTAGCCAATCAACCCTCAATAATCCAGCGCTAATAGCTTGAAAGTTAGCTGCGTGATACAATAGTTTTAAACGTTGACACTCTTTTATGTAAGCTACAAATGGTAAACTAAAACAAATTTCAAGGGATTTATGGTGGGTGTCTTCAGGAGTACGAGGAGAAGATGAACTGATCACATTGCAATTACCGTTGCTAAGCACCAAATCGAGAGTGCGTCCATTAAGATTTTTACAACCATTGTATTGGAGCAAATTGCACAAGTTCATGAATTCCATCAAACTTGATGCCTTCCTATCGTTATTTGTGTCTAAACGGATAGACGAGTCACCGTCATTTTGCCAAACAGCATTAGTTATGTTAAAATCTCCCAATATAAGAAAGATATCAGTAGGATTGTTTAAAATAAGTTCGGACGTATTTTCATAAAACGATTGGAGTGCATTAAAGTGATTACTATTATGCGGGAAGTAACAACAGGCCAGATGTAGCTGCGAAGCGCTGGCGTCGGCAGTCGATCGCAAGTCGCCATCACGAGCGCACGGAATGTTAAGCGTAAGCCATAGTTCGTCTATATCGTTAGCCGAGCGCCACTCGGGCTCCTCACGGCGACGCGCACACAGCTCTCGGCGCACTGCGATAAGTACACCGCCACCGCGCGATCCGCGCCCGTCCATTACGTCCCGATCTCGTCGATAATCAATATAATTATTATAAAAATACTCTTCGCTATTGAAATCTTTCGTTAGCCAAGTTTCAGTTAAAAATATTATATCGTAGTTGTTAAGTAAAACATTGGTAAGAAAGGAGTCCGACTTCGTCCGTAACCCTCTCACGTTCTGATAATATATATTAAGTGATTTAAAAGAAGTCATTTTAATGACATTCTAAAATAATAAAAAATAAGAAAATTGAGTGTGGAAAATAAGTAATACCCTTTCAAAGCTATGAAAGCAAGGATAAATAAAAACAATGTGCATGTGAGAAAACAAATTGTTTTAATTTTGTTTAGATGGATGTAACTGAATGAGGTGAATAAATCCAATTGAATGAGTGAATGATTATAGCTGGTTATAAATGACGATGATATTAATAATGATGTGGAAGAAAAATATAACTTCATTGTAATATTATTAATGTTTACGTTAATAAAAGACGTGAAAAAATCCAAGTGAATAAATGAACAATAACAAGTGAGGCATAACATTATTGTATAGCAATTGCAATCTAAGAAAAAAACTTGTATAATACGAGTACAAGCGACATAAAAATGACAATGCCAATAAGACGGTAAGCACAAGTTAACGGCTAGAGGAAACATGAAATACGTTTTGTGTTGGTAGTAATACACGATCCGAGGAGTGCATAAACATAGAATAAGATTGTTACACAGTCACTTAATTTTCTGTAAATCGGATTCTTTAGCAACATGAATAATAGTGGAAGTATCCGTTTTGCGAATAAAGATTTTACAGTCCTTAACCCACACATAAGAATAGTTCTTTTCGGCCTTAAGTACACGAACCCTTTTGAGGAGTAGTTTATTCACTGGCGTAAGGTGGTCACCAACATAAAGTTGGGAGGCTGGCCCAGGAATTCCAACATCAGCGGAGGTGAGCCCGCGACGGGCTCGCACGGCAGCAATCAGCTGTTCCTTGCGCCGGCGTTGAACAAAGCGTACTATCACGGAGGGGTGGCGTGCTGGTTGCTTATCACGTTCATTAGAGTTGGAGGGATAGGGTCGCACACGATGAATACTGTCAATGTCCGTGTCCATAAGCTTAAAACCCACGATAGTGCAAAGATTATTTAGCAAGGAGAAAAGATTTTCGCCATTAGTGGGAGGTAATCCGGAAATTTCTATATTATTTAACCTAGAAAATTGATCCTGTGCATTGTTTTCAAGCTTTAATACTGATATTAAATCAAGCGCTTTAGTGAGTTCTTTTTGAGTGTCTGATAAGCTGGATAATTTACCCTCGGCAGTAAGTAATCTATCTTCAATTCCTGAAAATCTATTTTCCATCTCGTCCCATTTGGTATTCAATTCTTGCATTACTACATACTGACTCATTAATTTCATTATTTGAGTTTTCGATCAACAATAGTACTAGATGAAGGCTCACGAACTAAATGAAAACTTTAGGTACATGGCACAGACTGACTTTTTTTAAACGGAGAAAAAAGGTTACGAATGTTACGATCTTACATTATAAATGACAGGAACCGTTCCAAGTTTGAAATACCTTAGTATTATTGACACTGTCAAAATAATCTACTTATAATTATACTCTCAAGTTAGAGCGACAGCTGTCGCTCTAACTATGTATCTAGAACTAGGTGTTATTGTTGATCGAAGATCTGAGTACATACTCGCTTTCGAGCACTTTCGAGACTGCTCAAATTAACCGCTAAAAATCAAAATTACCGGCTTAAAGAAATCATATGTTATTTTAGACTGCCGTCGGATGATACAGTATGTTTATTTCCCACTATAAATATGTGTAAACAATTTAATACTGCAATGTTGGCAAGTATGGAGCAACAAAAAATTAAATTAAATTCGATAAACGCAATAGACTGTCCTCGGTATTTGAAAAAACGAGCAAGTGAAGTACTCAAAAAGAACGAGGATGATTCCTCGCTAACTGCTGGCTTAGAAAATGTCATCACTATAAAAATACGTGCACGTGTAATGTTGCGAAGAAACATAGATGTCAGTAAGGGACTGGTAAACGGATCCATTGGAAAAATAGAGAAGGTACATTGGGACGCCGACAACAGCAATATCGCACGTAAAATAACAATACAGTTTAAGGATAATTTAATTTACGAGCTAGAACGAGTCAAGACCAAGTTTGAGATAGTAAGTAACGTATATGTTCACAGGGAACAATTCCCTATTTGCTTAGCATATGCTATTTTTTAGGGCGGAAGAGCGGCAATGTTGATTGGACGGATGTCGCTCAATATTTGTTTCTCTTCTACGTTTCTATCACTCAGTCCAAATAGAAACGTAGCATTTGGTCATAGGGGAGAGCGCAGGTCGTGAAGATCACTAGGACAAGTCTGATTGCTAACCTTCCCGCGGTGCCGCCTGTTATTGATTTGGTTCCTTAAGAAACAGATGTAACTGATAAGCAATCAGGCGTTATCCCGTCTTTCCTACAAATCACTTCCCTACCTTTCCCAGCATCCTTTCTATCCTGTCGGCTGACTCCTTATCAGCCACCATCTCCACCGGCAGGGAGGGGAGCGAACCGGTGGAGTAACAGCTCCTACTGCAATACGGCCTGTGCAGTCGAACGCCGTAAGAGGGGATGAAGGAGTCCTGGGGGGTTGAGTGTGGCAGGGTCGGTGGTAGTACCTTTGTGACACAACACGCCCTCTTCGGTCCGGATTTCAACCGAAACGGTAGCCTTTCTGGGTAGCGCCAGGGAGGAAACGGTCACGCGTCCCGTCAGAGGACCGCGGCGAGGTGTGGGGGGGTCCAGCTTTGCTGGATGGTTAGAGCCATGCTGAAGGGATAAGAGTAGGTGGAACCACTGGGAAGCTAAGTGAACGGCGACCCAGCCACCCGCTTCGAATCTCTGATGTCGCGCCTGAGTACTAACTCTCTGCACCTATATCTGGTCGGTAATCCTAGTGCACCCTGTATCTTTTAATACAGGGCACTCCCAAATGTGCGGGCTCCATGGAGGGTGGGAAGCCGACCAGACGAATTTTACTTTTAACTTGACATGGATGAGACAAAGTTCATAACCACATCACCCGGCAATGCTGGGTCACTCTCCCGCGAGACGGTCGAGCAATCGAAAGTCCCGCGCGAGACCACCACTCCCGAAGGGAAACCTGAGGGAACACACCAGGGGGAGGCTGAGAAATCGGCGCCCTCTGACCCAATTACACCTGCTCCGCAGGTTGCTGCCTGTTATTGGTCTGGTTCCTCTGAAACAGACGTAACTGAAACGGCTTAGACGTTCCCACCCGACCTTTCCCATCCTTCCATCCTACCCTAACACCTTACTGCGGGTAATATGTGGTTGGTACTTGCGGCCTCATCATCAAACATGACTGATGGTGAGGAGGGGGGGGGGGGGGGGGGGGGGGGCAACCACCCGCGTGTTTGTGCCGTGCGCGGGGACCCGTACGGGGGGATGAAGGTGTCCTGGTGATTGAGTCGATGGAGTGTAGGTTGTTTAAACATTCCTGAGACAACACATCACTTTGGCCCGGATTTCCTCTCACACGGGAGGCCTAGGACTAGCCATCCAAGGTCAATCGGCTGGGACTTCCCGTCAGAGGTCTTCCGGCTATGTTCGGCTCACTTCCTGCTATATTGGGGCTCTATATCTTTGCTGTAATTCTGGCGTTTGTGTGCCTTCTGCCGCAGCGTCCCCATTTGAGGGCTCCAAGGAGGGTGGAAAACAGCAAAGACGAACATCACTATCACCAACTCATGGATACTACAAACAAAAAAACAAAACCCAAGCATACCAAGGCTGCACCTCTGGTGAATAACCCGAGTGTTGCGCCAAACAACACACCGGCAGCTCCCCAGGTGCACAACCTGAGTGTAGCGCCACACAACAACACACCGGCAGCTCCTCGGGTGCAAAACCCGAGTGTAGCGCCACAAAACACACCGGCAGCTCCTCGGGTGCACAACCCAAGTGTAGCGCCGCCAACACAACACAGTTTGGACCTCTCCTCTCTGAAGGCAGCAATGCCGACGACGTCTGTGCACCAACAGGAGGAATCCGGTTGGAGCACAGTAGTCGTTAAGAAGCAGAAGCCCAAACAGACATCCAACCCGCCTGGCCAATCACGCAAGGCCAAACGAGCGGAGTCCCGATTGGAAGCGAGGAAGGCGCGGCGAAAGGCTACGGATGGTAGTAGGCCGCGTGAAGCTGCCGAAGGGACTGCAAAGCCCCGCGATGCTCCCACTAGTGATGCGCTGACTCGCTCGAGAAAGATGCACCTAAAGGGGCACCATCTGACGCCTCGAAGCCACTTTCTACTCCCAGCTCCCGGCCAGACAACAAACATCACTGGTGGGTACCTGACCTGGAGAAATTACGCCGGAAGGTAAGAAAGTTGTTCAACAAAGCAAAGAACTCTCGAGAAGCGCATGACTGGGACGCCTATAAACAAGCCCAATATGACTACAGGAAGCGTATTCGCCTCAGTAAAAGAGAATGCTGGAGACGCTACTGCACCAATATTGAAAGCAACAACGAGGCTAACAGAGTGAAAAACATTCTGTGCAGCGAACCCGTTCATAATCTTGGTTTCCTGAAAAAGCCTGACGGAACATACACCAAAACAGATCAAGAGACCTCAGAACTGTTAATGACCACTCACTTCCCAGGATGCCGCATAACGGAAAGTCGCACATGGGAAGAAAGAGAGGAGATTTCACCTGTTGAAACCGACTGGATCACCGCCCACAAAGTTGTCAACCCAGAGAAAGTAAGATGGGCAATCAACAGCTTCCTTCCATTCAAATCAGCGGGACTAGACGGAATCTTTCCAGGGCTGATGAGGTGGAGCGACGGAGGTCTCATTGACCACCTCGTAGCCATTTACAGAAGCTGCCTAGCACACCGCCATATTCCTATGAAATGGAGGGAAGTCAAAGTAGTCTTTATCCCTAAACCCGGCAAAGGAGACTACACTCAACCTAAATCATTCAGACCAATTAGCCTCGCATCATTCCTTTTAAAGGTGTTGGAGAGACTAATAGACAGGGAGATAAGGAGCACTGTATTGGTCAGGAACCCCTTAAATCCAAACCAACACGCCTACTCTGCAGGCAAATCAACAGAGTCCGCCCTACATAAGGTTGTTTCTTATATAGAAGACAATCTCAAACACAAAATATCAACACTAGGCACCTTCATCGACATAGAAGGAGCTTTTGACAAAACCAACTTTACCAGCATAAGCCAGGCCCTCTCCAGACATGGTGTCGATCCTACTATTGCCGGGTGGATTGACAGCATGTTAAGAGACAGAGCCATACAAATTACTGTGAATGATACTACCAGAGGAGTAGTAGCCAAGGGATGTCCCCAAGGGGGTGTCCTCTCACCTCTCCTATGGAATATCGTGGTCAATGAGCTGATTAGTAGGCTCAACGACCGCAACTTTTTCACAGTAGGCTATGCAGACGATCTGACCATACTCATCAGCGGGCGAGTTGAGAGCGTGATATGTGACCGAATGAGGTCCGCTCTAAAGGTCGTCGAACAGTGGTGCACTAAACACAATCTAACAGTGAACCCAACAAAGACAGAATTGATCATGTTCACAAACAAACGGAGTCTAGGAAATCTTAAACTCCCAAAACTTTTTAATACCAATCTGTCCCTAAGCAAGGAAGTCAAGTATCTAGGAATGATACTAGACAACAAACTCCTCTGGAATAGACATCTCGAAAGTAAACTAAACAAAGCCACAATCATCTTCTGCCAATGTAAAAGACTACTCGGCAAAAGTTGGGGACTATCACCGAAAATAACGATGTGGCTGTATAAAACCGTTATACGTCCCATAATCACATACGGAGCCGTTGCCTGGTGGTCCAAAACAGAGCAAAGCACCGTCATCAACAAACTGCAGAAATTCCAAAGATTGGCATGCTCTGCGACAACCGGCTGCATGCGAACCACCCCCACAGCCGCCCTAGAAGTAGCCCTGGATTTAACACCCTTGGATCTGTTTATACAACAAGAAGCCTCCATGGCTGCTATAAGGCTTAAACACCTGGGTCTGTGGTACAATCGAGAGGGTCCTCACTCCACATTGTGGAATGATTTAGTGAAACATGAGTCACTAATCGCTGCCCCATGCGATAGGATACCCAAGCAATACATTTTCGAAAAGAAATACCAAATACAGTTATTTGAAAATGACCGAGATCACTCTGGCATACATGAAGTCCGAATCTATACGGACGGCTCCAAGATGGGGACTGGAACTGGAGCTGGAGTATTCTCACAAGATCTGAATATCAAAATATCACTAGCGCTGGGCCAACACAGTTCGATATTTCAATGCGAATGTGTTGCAATAATAAACGCCGCTACCACGGCCCTGTCCAGAGGTATAAAGGAACTAAACATCCGCATACTGACTGACAGCATAGCCGTCCTCACAGCACTGGAGGCCAACACGATCAACTCCAGTATCGTCTACGAATGCCACAAAGTTTTGGATCGTTTAGCATCCAACAACGGAGTAATCCTACAATGGATTAAAGGGCATAGTGGATCACACGGGTATGATGCCGCCGATGAGCTGGCTAGAATGGGATCCTCCACAATAGTGACAGGACCTACACCCATTCTGCCACTCCCATTCAGCCAACTGCGCTCATGGGTAAGGCAACGAACTCGTGCTGCACATAATACTCGTTGGGTAGCTCTAACAAGCTGTAGACAGTCTAAGATGGCGATGACTGCAGTCTCGCCGCGTTTGACCTGCAGGCTGCTCAGCCTCAATCGTCCAGACCTCCGGATAGTTGTTGGTACACTTACAGGTCACCTTACCTTAAACCGACAACTATTTATTATGAATGCGACAGACAGTCCTCTATGTAGAGGTTGCCTGAACGCTGAGGAAACAGCCGCCCACGTGATCCTGGAGTGCGTAGGTTTGGCCGCACAACGAACAGAAATCCTCACAGAGGTGAGGTCGCTCCTAGAAGCCTGTGAACGCCCCAGGAGGCTTCTGCGCTTCTGGAAGGAGCTAGGATGGCTCGACTAGCCATGCTCACGCATAACGGACCAAATATGAGTCTAAATGCGGAAAAATGTCAATACCAAATACCCGGCACGTGATGGGCAGCCACCGGCTGACCGGACCGGGGGCAAGCGCAAGAGGCGAGGAAGGGCTAGGACAAAAAATCGTAACCCTTCCACGCCAATCGGTGCCCAACCCGGAAAATCGAGCACCGGTAAGCCGTCGGGACCGCAGGCCGCGGCTCAGGACGGTCGGGGAAACCTGACCGAACCTCTGCCGCTCCAAGCTAGTACCGACGCACACTCGGGGGGAGGGTCGGGACCGCGGGATGACGCTGGGAATGGACGGGGAAACCCGGCTGGACCTGCGCCGTCTCCTGCCAGTACAGACCCGAACCTCACCACAGGATTAGGAGCGCCAGGGAGGATGGAAAGTGGGAGGCGGGGAAACCCGCGCCCACCCAAGTCAACCCGACGTGCTCCAAATCCCCCGCAAGGGCACAAGGCCACCACGGCCCCCCTCAACACCCCGGTCGCAGGAGCCGCTGCGCGGCCTAAGCCTAAAGCCAAAAGGGCCCGCCTGGATGAGACGATCTCTCCTCGAGGCGAGTCCGAAAAGCTGAAGGCAGAGCTGCCGAGCGGGTCCTCGACTGGGGCGCGAACCTACGCTGCTGTTGCGGCCAAATCCAACGAGATCAGGTTTGTGATCACATCGCCTTCGGGATATATCTCTAAGGCGGTGGCGGAACAGATCGAGGCTGACATGGAGGAGGCTATGGTGCAGCAAATACTCCTGGGCAACTACGAAGCGGGTAGAGTCGCTTTCTGTGGGAAGCCCATGTACAAGGACGGGTGCTTACACTTGACAGGCACCAACAACACAACCCGGGAGTGGGCGACAGAGTGGGCGGAGGGGCACCACATAACGGACGTGGGACAGCTCAGTGTTCTGAGAACTGAGCAGGTCCCGAAGAAGGTCCAGTGTGGTTTCGCTCTGCCCAAGCTCTGGAAGCGGGAGCAAGGAATGGTGGGTAAGGTCCTGCATTTCTCAAACCCAGAACTTCAGGTGGAACGGTGGCTCTTGAACGGGCTTCAAACTCAAGAGTCCACCAACCGTACTTTTATCATCGCGTCGGTGCCGGTAGACATCGTGCCGGTGATTCTAGCTAAAGGTCGCCGAGTCAGTTTCCTAACCGGCTCGGTGTACCTGAAGTTCAGGAATGCCAAGGGTAAGTTCATCGACACCCCACCCACCGACCGCCCCCATGAGTCTACCGGTGGCGACACGACGACGACTACACCAGCCGCACAAGCGGCTACCACCGACACCGCCGTGCCGGCCGCAGCGGAGATGCAAATCGACGCTGCTGCTGCCGGCCCCTCCGGCAGAGAGGCACCGCCGACGAGCGAGGAACTCCTGCTGGGGCTCGACGAGTTGGCCTTGGAGGACGTTGTCTGCGAAGATGGCGTCCCCTTCTAAGGCCCAACTCATTCAGACAAACCTCCAGCACAGCATAACCGCAACGGCTCAACTCCGACGCTGGCTGGAGACTAACAAAACGACGGTCGCTCTGATCCAGGAGCCGTGGATCAGGGGCGGCACTGTGCGAGGACTCTCCAGTATTGGAGGTAAGCTCATACATGCCGCCAGTGGTGATGTAAGATCGTGCATATACACATCAAACGATATCGAAACACAGCCTTTACTAAATTTCTGTTCCAGAGATTTAAGCACTACCAAGCTGAAAATTACAATGGAAATAACAGCCAGGAGTTGGTCCTGGCATCAGCGTACATGCCTGAGGGGGACCGAGCGCCACCTGAGGAGGTCGTATTGCTTGCTCGATACTGCAGGGAAAACAACATTGAGCTGATCATCTCAACAGACTCCAATGCCCACCATCCGTTGTGGGGAGAGGAGAAAAGCAACACTAGAGGTAATGATCTTGTAGAATTTCTACTTACAACCAATCTAGAAATAATTAATATAGGAAACAAACCGACTTTCGTCGCAAAGAGATGTAGAGGGACGATTGTCGACCTAACACTTGCAACACCGCTAGGGGCATCTTTGATAACGGGCTGGCACGTCTCAGATGAAGCCTCATGCTCAGATCATAGATGGCTACTCTTCAACTTACAGGTACCTACTGTTACTATTGGCCCTAAAAGGTATCCAAGGAAAACAAACAGACATCGTTACAGAACACTCCTAGCAGAGCAACTTGACATAGGCTGCGAAAGGTGGGACCTCTCGACCGCCGCGCAGCTAGAGGAACAGGTAGTAAAATTCACAAACACCATAATACAATGCTTTGAAGACGCCTGTCCCCTGATAGTTCCCGGCTCGGCAGGCTCCGGCAAACACCAATGGTGGGGTCCGGAGCTTGAAAGGCAACGTGAACTGGTCAGGAAAAGGCTGAACAGGGCAATGAACACCTGCGACGACCACGACTGGGACCGATATAAGGCTGCTAAGGCAGAATATAAACGCAAGATAAGGTATTGGAGGACCTCATCTTGGAGAAGCTTCAGTAATGAGATAAGCTCCACTAAACAGGCAAATCGGGTAAGGAAAGTTTTGTCTAACCAGGGTCCTGGCCCGCTAGGCAACCTGAAGAAACCCGATGGCACGATGTCTCGCTGCCAGGAGGAGACAAATGCTATCCTAATACAGACCCATTTTCCGGACTGTCAACTAGTACAACAGAAAAGCTGGCAAGACGAACCTGTGCAACCCACCGAAAACTGTTGGCACCATGCCGAACAGGTAATGACACCTGAAAAGGTAAGAAGTGCTATTAAGAGCTTCTCCCCTTTCAAGGCCGGAACGGACAACATCTTTCCGGCATTACTACAATGGGGAGAGAAGCAGGTAGTTCCAGCCCTCACCAGTCTGTTACAAGCCTGTTTGGCGCATCGCTACACTCCGCACCTATGGAGAGAAGTCAAGGTAGTGTTTATACCTAAACCAGGTAAACCCGACAACACTAATCCAAAGGCCTTCAGACCGATCAGCCTCACAACCTTCCTGTTAAAGACTATGGAAAGAGTCTGTGAGTGGTACCTACGAAGTGGAGCGTTGGCTAACCTCCCACTACATAAACATCAGCATGCTTACAGCGCTGGAAAATCGACAGAATCAGCTCTTCATCAATTAGTCGGTAAGATAGAGGAGGCTCTCCAAAATAAACTTATCTGTTTAGGCACCTTCATTGACATAGAGGGCGCTTTCGATAAAACTACATTCACCAGCATCGAGGCAGCACTAAGGAGACACAGTGTTGATAAACAACTCATAGACTGGATCGTGAACATGTTACGCAATAGAACGGTACAGGTGTCAGGAGACGTCACCCAAAGGGCTCTGGTGGCGAGGGGATGCCCCCAAGGAGGTGTGCTCTCTCAACTTCTGTGGAACCTGGTGGTAGACGACCTGATATCACATCTAAACTCTTAACTACTTCTATACTATAGGATATGCGGACGACATTACCATATTAACCATAGGTAACCAGGCCGGCATAACCTGTAACACCATGCAAGCAGCCCTGAAAAAGGTTGAAGAATGGTGCCAACGACAAGACCTGACCGTCAACCCCACGAAGACGGAAATGGTAATGTTCACGAACAAGCGCCTGGTAGGCGATTTCCGTCTGCCGAAGCTGTTTGGAACTACACTACAACTATCTAACGAGGTAAAGTACCTAGGCATAATCCTAGACAGCAAACTAACTGGAACAGCCACTTGGAGTATAAAACGCAGTCGGCCAGCGTCATACTATGGCAGTGCCGGAAGATGATTGGCAAACGCTGGGGTCTAGCACAAAAAACTATTCCTCTGGCTATACAACACGATCATAAAATCCCTGGTAAGCTATAGTCATAGTCATAAATTTTTTATTCATATAGATTATGATCAGGCACAATTGTGATGACCATCTACTGTGTTCCACAGTTTATTGAAACGGATGTTTCTCATGCAAAATTAAGTTACTTAAAGCTAGTCCTACCTTCACTAGAAAGTACTGTCCGTAATCCAGGGGGGCTGATCGCTGTCTCGCCGGCGCGCGCGCCTGGCTAACCGATCTTCACCCAACCCCCGATGGGAAACTCTTATAGCTAACACTCTTATAAGTACACAATGCCCTAATAGACAGCTAAAACTTTCCCGGCGCTTTTCAAGGCGAACACACACGGGTCACAAGTCTGTACCCCGACCGGTGCACTAGTAGGTGCAAAAACTCGAAATCTCGGTCACAATACAGGTAGGTTTCCTGGCGCGGCACGTCGCTACAGGAACACACAACCTCGCCTCCCGGCGGCTTACGGCGAACTCAGCGCGATGTTGCGCTGACGGCGGTTGGCGGCGAACTAACGAATGAATCCTACAACTGACCGCTCGCGCGCGGCGTGAACATCCCCCCGTCCCGGACAGTAGCAAACTGTCCGCCAACTCAATCTAAGAGCAGGCGAGAGAGGGTAGCGATCGCTCGCTTCAAAACAGAGTCCCCCACCAGGACCTCGGCAAACCTGGGCACACCATCCGACCCCGGATGAAGCTGAACAATGCGTCCTAAACGCCAGCGGAGGGGCGGCAGGTTTGGATCCTTTACCAACACGAGGTCTCCGGTCTTGGGTGGGGTCGTCCTATCCGACCACTTAACGCGTTGCTGCAAAATGTGCAAATACTCCAGATGCCAACGGCGCCAAAAACTCTGCGTAAGCTGCTGGAGCAATTCAAATCGCGAGAGCCGTCCGGAGGGCACTTCGGAATAAGGATATTCCGGCAAGGCGTTAAGCGGTCTGCCAATCAAAAAATGGCCCGGCGTAAGGGCCTCTAAATCATTCGCGTCCGAAGACAACGGACACAACGGACGCGAGTTGAGGACCGCCTCAACCTTACAAAATACGGTCGCGAGTTCCTCAAACGTGAGGACCGTCTCCCCAATAACGCGACGAAGGTGAGTTTTAGCGGCCTTTACAGTTGCTTCAAAAATCCCTCCCCAGTGGGGGCAGGATGGCGGGGAGTACTGCCATCGTACCCCTCTGCGAGAGAGTGTGGATCCGATCTCAAAATTATTCCTATCCAAAAATTCACAAACTTCCTTTAAATACCTATCGGTGCCCTTGAAATTGGTTCCACAATCGGACCTGATTAACGACGGCATTCCGCGGCGAGACACAAAACGATTCAACGTGGCTACAAAGGCTTCTGTGGTGAGGGCACTAACCACCTCCAGGTGGACCGCTTTAGTGGCCAAACAAACAAATACACACAAGTAAGCCTTTTCCGTTCTAGCATTACGAAGCCGCGATGTCTTAACGGTAAATGGCCCCGCAAAATCCGTTCCAACTCCTGAGAAGGGCATCGATTCGTTCACCCGATCGGCAGGCAAATCACCCATCTGGGGCTGCATCGTATCGGCGCGCAAACGATAACACGGGAGACAACGAAAAATAACGGATCGGATTATTCTCCGCGCTGACAAAATCCAGAACTCTCGTTGGAGGAGCGCGGTCAAAGCATTACAACCGGCATGAGCATTCTTTACATGTCGGTCTGTAATCAACAGTCTAACTAACGGTCCATCCTTGGGGAGCAACAAAGGGTGGCGTGATCCGTACGGCAGGTTGGCATGTCTGAGCCTACCTCCGACACGCAGCAATCCGGTACTGTCCAAGAAGGGATTCAACCGCACCAAGGGTCCCTTCAACTTGGACTTACTTGAGCGCAGGGCTTTCAGCTCCGGTTCAAACTCTCGCTGTTGCGTCACTCGCAACCAATGCAACAGAGCGTCTTGCCGCTCTTGTGGGGCGAGGACCGGAGACAACGATTTCTCCTGAGGCTGGCGACAATTTCGCACAAAGCGCCTCATCCAAGCAGTCACGCCGAGCAACTTATCAAGATAACTGTAGCGGTCTAACAAAAACTCCATCTGCGGAGCCGCCACCGTCTCCACGGCGTGAACACGCATGCCTAGGTCTGGGACTCTGGCCACAGCCGGGGTGGCAGGCCATGAGCGCTCAGGCCGTAACAACCATGATGGACTCCACCATAGGTGGTGGTCCACTAACTCAGGCGCCTCGCAGCCGCGGGAGGCACAATCTGCGGGGTTCAATTCGCCCGGTACGTGGCGCCAAATCAACGGGGCCTTTGAAGTCTGAATTTGTGAGACCCGGTTGGCCACAAAAACCTCAAGGGTGTGGACTGAACTCTTCAGCCAACAAAGGACGACCTGGCTGTCAGACCACGCAAATATCGACTCCAAGTCGACACCGTTTCCCAAGGTGTCGGCAACATGATTGAGTAGCCGTACTAAGAGAGTGGCGCCGGACAACTCAAACTTCGGAATGGTTAGCCTAGTCCGAAGGGGGGCGACCTTACTCTTGGCCGTAACTAAGTGTACGGCGACAACGCCTGCTGCATCCACCGTTCGGATGTAAACGGCTGCCGCGTATCCGCTTTCGGACGCGTCACAAAAGCCGTGCAGGGAGGCTTTTAACTTTCCCGAAGGCAGCATTTGCCTCGGTATACAAACCCGATTGACGTCGGGTAGGGATGACACGAACCTCACCCACTCTCGTAGGAGGCTACCAGAGAGGGGCTCATCCCATGACAATTCCGCAGCCCAGAGCTCCTGTAGGAAGCACTTCATCGAGAACACTACAGGGCTGAGCCAACCGTTCGGATCAAAGGTACGGGCTACAGTGGACAGCACCGTGCGTTTAGTCCAGACCTTTGGGTCTGGCAGTTCCAATCTATATGTGAACAAATCCGGGACTGGTCGATACTGGACTCCCAAAACAGACAGCATGTCTGGAGTCTCCGGATTTTCAAAGAGGAGCGGCTCTTGCTGGTGGTCCTTAGGCAAATCTGCCAAGAGGTCCGGTGAGTTAGACAGCCACTTCCGCAACTCATAGCCGCCAGCCCTCAAGAGCGCAATCAGCTCATCACGTAAGACGAGAGCCTCATCTAAGCTCGAGGCCCCCGTGCAGATATCGTCGACAAATAAGGCCCCCCCCTCAATAAGAGCAGATGCCCGGGGATAGCGTAGCCGTTCGCGCTCTGCGAGCTCCAAAAGCGAACGGATCGCCACAAAGGGGCTCGACCGCAAACCATAAGTGTTGGTGTTCAGCTCGTAAGCCAACATCGGATCCTGGGGATCCTCACGCCAAAGGATGAGCTGGTATCGTCTATCCTCCGGGTGAATCACGGTCTGTCTGAACATCATGCGGATATCGGCCACAAAGACGACAGCGTGCCGGCGGAAGTTGGTCAAAACATCACAGACATCGTGATGCAACTTCGGCCCCGCATGCAGACACTGATTCAACGACACTCCGGTTGATGTGGGCGCTGAACCATCAAAGACCACGCGGATCTTCCCATTGGAAGTCTTCAAAACAGCGTGGTGTGGCAGGAAGTAATGTTCCACATTACGCCAGTCCAACTGCGAGATGGACATGTGCCCAAGGTCGAAATACTCCCGCATGAAGTCTATATACTTCTCCTTGAATGCGGGATCCCTGGCCATCCTACGCTCCATGGACAACAATCTCTTCTCGGCCATCGGTCGGGAGCTCCCTAAAGGAGGGCGAACCGCCAAGAAGGGCAAGCGGGTAATCAAGCGACCCGAGAGGAGGCGCCCAGTGTTGTTCTGGTAGAACAATTCGCACTCCTCCGCTAACGGATCCAACCGCTTGGCAGTGGGAGGTTCCTCCACCTCCCAAAACTTTTGGAGAACGTCGGACAAAGTAGAACCGACAATGGTCTGGCGGTCTACCGACGGGGTCTCTGGTGTCTGTGGTACCTTTCCCATCACCACATGACCCAGCGACGAGGACAAGGCGACAAGATCGGCTGTCTGCAAAACTCGCTTGCTTCCACACAGTACACGACCGAGGACATCCGCACCAATCAACAAGTGTATTGGGCCCGGTCGGTGGAAGGAAGGATCAGCCAAAGCCAGTCCAGACGTCAGCTCAATCGTGGATGGCGGCACTCGCACTTGCGGGAGTGGTCCAACCACCTTATCAAAAACTATCGCCGAAGCACCGATCTTCGGCCTTGGCGTGAAGTGGGGGGAGAAGGAGAACTCAACTCGACCAATCGGATCAGGGATCCGCGAGTCTCCCACCCCCCGTACCGCTTCGTGATGCGGCACAAGCAAAAGACCCAGCTGTCGGACAAGCCACCTGGACATTATGCACCCCTGGGCACCTGAGTCCAAAAGGGCACGCACCGTTACAACATTGCCCTTAGGTCCCCAAACATTCACGGAGGCTGTTGGCAACAGCACAAGCTCCGGAGGGGTGGTTGGGTCCGACAGGAGCGCCATTAAAAATTTTGGGGGGGTACTTGTCCCCCTCGCGCCTGAGTCGGCGCGCCAAATGTGGGACGCTCGTACCGGGCGAGCGGGTCCCAATCGGGTACATACTGGCCCCGACCAACAGCACTCCTAGGTGCAGGGTAATACCCGTGTGGGGCGTGCCTCGGTACATAGTACCCCAATCGAGGCCTCTCCATTAGGGGGGGGGAGTAGCAAATAGGGCCCGTGCCCATCGCCACCGTGGCGTACTCTTGTGGTACCCCCCTACCCCCGCCCGTGGCGGGGGCGTCTCTCCTATAGTTCCCCCTCTCCGGGGGGGACTGAACGGGGGGGCTAAGCCCCGCCGAATCTCTAGGCCCCCGCCCGTGCGCGAGGAATTCGAACCCCGGTCGCTCCCGGCGTCCTTGCGGTCCAAACAAAGGAGGGGGTGATGCCTCCCTCCGCAAAGACGACAATCCTCTGTCTGGGGACACGCCGACTGCATGTGTCCCCCCAAACACCTATAGCACCATTGGCGCTGTCTAGCAACGGCCCTCCGTCCCTCTGGGCGGAGGCCTCTAAATTTGGCACATTCGTGCACCACGTGCCTATCTCCCCTGCAATACCTGCACCGCTCCCTCGGTGCGGGGGGAGGGGACTGCTGGAAGGCAGCATACCGATTGGTCGGGCGACGGGGCTGTTCCCTCGCCGCCACCATACGACCAACACCTGGAACCGGGGCGGGCTCCAGGTGGTCCGTCACCCTACATTCGTCCTCCAAAAAACGAAGGAGGTCCGCGAAGGGCGGGAGATACGAGGCGCTGTCGCCTCCGTACCTCTGCTCAAAACGCCCCTTCATTTCAGCGGGCAATTTGGCGAGGACTATGTGCAGCAGTATAAAGGACCACTGATCCACCGGCAGGTCCAATCGCCTTAGGGAGTTGACCGCTGACAGTAGCGGGTTCAGCAACTCCCTCCGTAACAGGTGTACCCGCGTGATTCGCGGGAGGGCCAAAATCGTGGCCACGTGGGTGTCCGCCAGTAACCGGACATTCTGGTACCTGCTAACCAGAAGCTGGCGAGCCACCTGGTAGTTGTCGTCGCTGATGAGCAGGTGCTGGATTACCGCGCTGGCCTCTCCTCGCAGGGAGGAGCGCAAATAGGCCAACTTCTCACTAGGGGATAAGTCCCGTCGTGAATCCACTAAGCTGTCAAACAGGTTAATGAAGCCCATCCAGGCTGACAGATCCCCATTAAAAGTGGGAATCTCCAACGTAGGCAATCGGCCTAGCAACGCCGTCGGGGTAGGTTTGACCTCCCCGCTCAAAACCGGCTCCCCCTTCCGAACAGCCAGGGCCCTCTCAGCCGCCTCCGTGAACTGGTCAGCCAGCTCATAGGCCTGGGCTACATCCTGCTCCAGCTGTTCCGACACGGCATCATCAGCTGGGGGGTTCCCCAAATAATACGCGCGACACTCCATGGCGTGGCGCTCCAGGTCTTGCAGCCGAGCTGCCAGCCCGCCATACCGAGCTAGCAACGCGCCTACCCGGTCGGCTCGGTCTATTAATGTGACCGCACAAGCAAGCCAACGCAAAACTCCTTGGATGCCAGCCCTGGATACGGCGGGCGGATTCGTAGGAGCCATTTATGATCCGTTTAATAAACAAAGCAAACAAAGAAATATAAAAGTGGTAAACATCAACAAAAAAAACAATAGAAATAGGTCGCGTCACGATAATATAAAACACAATTAAAATTCGGACGACATACACGGACCCTACTTTTTTCATAAATTATTAACAACTTACCAATTTCAAGGGCTAACAATATAACGGTATAAACAAAACGGTATAGGATAAACGGTATGGCATACACGGCACGGCCAGGTCAACCTCGCAAATCAACTACTAAACCGTTATCAACAAACAAAAACAAAACTATTTTTAATAATAATACTCGTAATTTAATACTACTAATAATTAAAACTAGTTCCACTTTTTTAACTAGGCAAGCGGACTCGGAACAAACACTAGTATGTGGTACTAATAAACAACACTTTCGAACGAAACTATTCGTCAAATAAATCCGGACACACAAAAAAAAATATACACATCTAGGCGAGTAAACTCGTATCAAATCACTAGTATGTGACAACAATTATATAAGTGTCTATCTATTATCGGATCCACCAAGTGAGAAACATTCGCTTCGAGAATTTACTAGAACAATTTCTTAGTACTTCAAATCGTCTCGGAATACCCTCGAGATTTTAACAAAAAAAAAAAAAATTATTTTTACTATGAAATTTTATGTAGTTAATTTTAATATGAAAATTAATTATATCAACTAAGCTCTGCTACCAAAAATATGATCAGGCACAATTGTGATGACCATCTACTGTGTTCCACAGTTTATTGAAACGGATGTTTCTCATGCAAAATTAAGTTACTTAAAGCTAGTCCTACCTTCACTAGAAAGTACTGTCCGTAATCCAGGGGGGCTGATCGGGGGGCAAACCGATCTTCACCCAACCCCCGATGGGAAACTCTTATAGCTAACACTCTTATAAGTACACAATGCCCTAATAGACAGCTAAAACTTTCCCGGCGCTTTTCAAGGCGAACACACACGGGTCACAAGTCTGTACCCCGACCGGTGCACTAGTAGGTGCAAAAACTCGAAATCTCGGTCACAATACAGGTAGGTTTCCTGGCGCGGCACGTCGCTACAGGAACACACAACCTCGCCTCCCGGCGGCTTACGGCGAACTCAGCGCGATGTTGCGCGGACGGCGGTTGGCGGCGAACTAACGAATGAATCCTACAACTGACCGCTCGCGCGCGGCGTGAACAGATTAAATAAAATTAATGCTTATGAATCGTTCAAAATTTTTTTACCTACCACCTGTTATGGACATCTTTTAACTGACAAGAAAAACAGGCGAAAAAAGCTCATCAGCTTTAACAGAAGCAACGCATTCACAAAAAAAAAATATGTCGTTGCTGGACAAAATGATGGATGAACTATGGATCTGTAGTATGGTGGCCAAAGGCCGCTCAAACCACTGGCGCAAAAAAACTACAGGGACTACAACGTCAGGCCTGCTGCGCTCTCACAGGTTGCATGAGCACAGCCCCCACAGCGGCTCTAGAGGTAATGCTGAACCTAGCACCACTGCATCTCCACATTCAACAGGAGGCAGCCAAAACAGCTCTAAGACTAAAACAACTGGGATCTCTAAAATTCGAAAGGGTAAAACATCTCAGTGTATTACTGAAGGACTGGCTAAACGACCCTCTTATCGAAGCAGTATGCGACAAGGTCAAGCCAACCTTCATTTTCGACAAAAAATACAGAATACACCTGATAGACGACATCAGCTCAGGAAAAACACACAAGGCTCTCCTCATTTACACTGACGGCTCCAAGACCTCATCGGGCACAGGGTCGGGTGTCTTCTCAGAGGACCTCAACATACAAATTGCATCCCCCTTAGGCTCATACAACACGGTCTTTCAGGCCGAGTGCATGCATGGGCATAATAATGGCGGCTCGGGCAATCGAAACAAGAGAGGTAAAAGACCGCGACATCTTAATTCTCTCCGACAGTAAATCCGTCCTACAAGCTCTCCAGGGAAGTCGCATCACATCGAGCCTTTTACTTGAGTGTCACCACGCCTTAAATACAGTAGATGCACTTAATACTATTACTATCCAATGGATCAAAGGTCACAGCGGATCACGTGGAAACGATGCAGCCGACGAACTGGCCAGACGCGCATCCGGCTCGACGCCTGTTGGCCCAGAGCCGATCGCGCCCATCCCGACGAGCTGGTATGCAAATAAGATCCGTGAACGCACTACAGAATTACACCAACAGAACTGGAGCTCGCTGGATTCGTGCAGACAGGCGAAGCTCGCACTGCCGCGCGTGGACGCGCGTTTATCCAGGGCCCTGATACAACTGTGCTGACCGCAACTTCGCCTGGTAACAGGTGCCATTACTGGTCATGGACAATTTAACAGACATCTTTTTAATTTAGGTGTCACCGACAGTCCCCTATGCAGAGGATGCATGGAGGAAGAAGAAACAGCTGCCCACGTACTGCTGGAATGCAGGGGAGTGGCCCCCTACCGGGCGAGGTACCTCGGCTCGCCGGGCAGCGTTCAGGAAGCGATCACGAATGTGAAAGCTCTTGGAGCGTTCCTGGCTGAGCTGGGCTGGCTGGAGTGATCTGGCCGCGCACCCTCCGGACGCAAAATAGGCGCAATAGACGTCGAGTTGCGGAAACCGCCCGTATTGTTAAGAAGAAGAAAAGAAGAAGCATATGCTATTACTATACACAAATCACAAGGCCTTAGCCTTGACAGCGCTCTTCTCGACATAGGTACCTCTATATTTAGCAAAGAGCAGGCTTACGTTGGACTCTCCAGAGTTAAAACCTTAGATGGAGTACATATTATAAATTTAGATCCAAATCAAGGCACAAGAGAGCTCTATTGTAGTGTAGAGTACAATCGCCTGCGCACGTTATACCGCCCCGACTTGGCCAAATTAAGTATCCGGATACAGAATGGGCAATTCACTCGATCATTTCAAAGGTACAAGAAAATGTATAAAATTATACGGAAAAGACAATTATACCCCGAAAACGTAGGAAAATACAGTAGATTTACAAAAACGAATTGGTATTAATTTTATTATGAACTAACTGACTCGGCAAACGTTGTTTTGCCATATAAATTATAGTTTTACTAGCTGAACCCAGCGCGACTTCGTTCGCGTGGCCCTACCCCCTACCCCTACCCTACCCTTACCCTACCCTTACCCGTACCCTAACCTACCCCTACCCTACCCCTACCCAACCATACCAAATATCACGTCGATCCGTTGCTCCGTTTTGACGTGAAAGAAGGACAAACAAAAAAAAACACTTTAATATTAGTATGGATAAGTAGGGCAGGAGACCCCTTTGTGGCCACTTTAAGGATTTTTCACTTTTAGGCACTTATTGCCTAATGGTCTTAGGTATTTAAGGCTGTGCAGTATGCACACTAACGCCGCCATTGAAAAAATATCATAGTGCTTAAATAAAGACGAAATTGTAAATTATCTCTCTGCAGTGCACTCCGAAGAAGCTTTGTGGTACTTTCTATTGCTTTATCTATATTTTCTAGCTTGTTGTTTAATTTAATGGAGTTTTATTGCTAAAAGTGGCCACTTTTCGCAAAAAAACTGAATTAAACTAAACGACAGGCTAACAAATATCCTTTTATCGATTTCTCTTTTACTGACCTCCGTAGTGGCGGTGATGGCGCAGTGTTTATAGTATGAACCCTTCTTTTTGTGGCCACGGATCTAGACAAGCGGTAGCGTATCAATCCAAGTTCAAGCTAACAGAACTGACGAGCAGCACCGTGTGTAATATTACACGAACCATGTGGGGCCACTTTTGACCCCCTCATAACTTAAAACCTTTTTCACATAAACATGTCAAATTTGAAACTTGCGAGATACTATACTCCTTTCATAACACCTCAAACGGTTATTTAGATATTAACGTCCAAAAATCGTCGTTTTTATCACTGACTCGCCTATATTATATCAAAACTCTAACCCACTTCCTGATGACCTAGAAAGTTCAAATTTGGCATCCAGATAGGGATTAGGTGAATACTAAAGAATAAATCAGAAACTAGTAAATTTTTATGATTTTATTATAATTTTTCAATAAATTGATTATTTATGGAACACTTACTTATAGTGCCTGTAATGTAAGAATCAGCAATCAAAATTGATGACAGCCGGTCTTTATGTAGATTTTAAATTAAGGAGTGGAATATCATCCTTAATTGTTTTTAATCCATACATTTCAGTTTTACTACTTATAACTAAAAGTATAGTCGCCTTTCATATTTATTACGTTATTAAATGTGATGCGTTAAAAGCTAAACCACCAGCGGCTTTAAATTACCATTTTAGTGACGGCGTACTCACTTGCCCAAAACGCTTCAGAACCACAGATAAGAACCACGTTCAAAGCCAAAATTGGCTACAACAGTCACATGCGAGCACACCACCGCGCGGAGCAAGTAGACGCCACTGGCTGAGCCTACCCAGCAGTTGCTGTAGCCGAAATCGGCTCAGAATCTATTATTATTATTATTATATAAATGGGATTTAGTATTCAAACCATTTGATCAGAAATAAGTACCTACCTACTAATAATTTATGTACAAAAAGTAATGATATCCTACGGTATGGAAGGTACAACTCCTCAATGGTTAGGAGTTGGAGGATAATTCTTTAATTATACTTCGTCGCTGCATCCTCGAGATTTTCATATTCACCATGTAGTCCACTTCTAAATGTACCAGGCATCGAACAATTTTTAGAGCTAAATAAGAATAAAAATTAAAAAGAGTACACTCTTTGATTACATAGTTTGGCAGCCGGGGCGCGGCGCCGGGGGGCGCGCGCGCAACCTGCCGCCAGCCCGCCATGTTACTTGTCATTCACTTCTCTTGTTCGGGCATCGAAGCATCTATCTCAGTGATAATTATATTGATATAAGAAGTTATTAATTCTCGTTAACGTATTAGTATCTTTATTAATATGGGTAAACGTAAGCATAAATCAAAAGACCCAGCGAAAATTCGTAAAAAAATCAGACGTTTAGAACGTTTATTAGTGCAAAGTGATAGCAGTGATAGTTACGCAGAATTTGGTAAGTACCTACCTACTATACACAATATACAGAATATTATGAATCTATTTGTTTACTTTGTGATACTCTAGTTCTTTACAAAAATCAATATGACATAATTACGTACTAGTAAGTGTATTTTTTTTTGTCATTTCGTAATGAAAATGATCAAAATATTGCAATGAACAAATAAGTAATACTTCCGTAATCGCTGCGAGTTTGCAACATGACATCATCATAGCGGGCTATGGGAGAAGGCACCGCGCCGCCGGTGTTCCCGGAGCGGACGTTGCCGCTATAAAGATGGTGTCAAATTCAACTTGAAACAATAACAAGAGCAGCGTTGTGGCCTAAGCATTTGCACGGCCTAATATCATTATTATAATATATAGTGATTGTTATAAATCTAGATAAAAGGCTATTGTTTGAATACTTCTTTTATGAAGAACCGCGATGCGATTGCGGTCTATTGCACAAAGCCATATATGTTACTATTATTAAAAGAGCCATTTTAATTTTATTTTGGAGGGAATTTTTTTATTAGAGCCGTGACGCGATTACGGCCGTATTCCTTAACCAATTAGAAAAATAAAGAACCACGACGCGATTGTGGTCTACCTACCTACATTTATCAGAGTCGCGACGCGATTGCGACCGTTTTACCTATACTTAATTTAGCAAGGCCTTTGCTTGACTTTTTTGTTGCAACTAGATCGTTGTACTTACAGATTACGAATCCGTTTTTTCGACCAACCGGGGTATCCAGTCAACTATATCATTACCTCCAGTGGAACCCGAACCTATCGTGGAGATAGAGGAACCTTGTACATTGGAAAATACTCCGGCTGTACAGTCAAATGATAACAGTAATGTTTTACCCGAAGTTGCGACAATATCAGCCGATATTTTGGAAGCTTTAGGGCAGCCGAAAAATAAAACCGAGATTTTTGCTCCAAAAATTAGAGAGGAAGTCTCTGAACGTTGGGGAAAGATTATTGTCGACGGGTTGAGCAGGGAATCGATCCAAAAGTTGATAGAAAATATTCTTATACCCGAAAATTTCAAATTACTTAAGGCTCCCGTTCTTAACCAAGAAATTGCTTCTGTTTTGACGGAATCAACCAAAAAAAGAGATTCCCGTCTTGAAAAAGCTCAAAATCATCTCGGAAAGGGGTTGAGCAGGGAATCGATCCAAAAGTTGATAGAAAATATTCTTATACCCGAAAATTTCAAATTACTTAAGGCTCCCGTTCTTAACCAAGAAATTGCTTCTGTTTTGACGGAATCAACCAAAAAAAGAGATTCCCGTCTTGAAAAAGCTCAAAATCATCTCGGAAAGGGTATATCAGCTATTACGATTTTGATGTCAACCCTTATTGATGGTGAAATGGATAAAACTGATATAATAAAGAAACTTTCAGAAGTTGGACAAGTGTTATTAGACCTGCACTGTCAAAACACCTTAGCTAGAAGGAAATTAATAACATTCAGTCTAGACAAGAAATTCTTAAATATAGTGGAGGGGGTAAAACGGGACTCTTGTTTATTTGGCGAAAACTTAGGGGATAAGATTAAAGCAAATCAAACTGCAGTGCGATCCGGATTGCAAATCAAGAGATCGTTCGAACCACAACCGTCAACGTCGTACTCAACCCGGCCTTATGCACATGCAACGCGCCCGTTAAACTTAAGAGGCCTACCCAGAACTCAAGTCCAGAGAGGCAAACGAGGTGGGCCGAGATACCAAGCCTCCCCTCACCTACCCAGACGTCCGCCTGTAGTTCCAGATCGGTACAAAGTCTCTCCAAAAACTGCCAACAACAAGCCGAATCAGCAGCCATAGAGGTATCACCTTTTGCCGGTAGGCTAAAATACTTTATTGACATATGGAAATCTATAAGTAATGATCCAGTTGTGCTTGGTTATGTGAAAGGATATAAAATACAATTTAACGGCCCTGTTACTCAAGAATATGAACCAGTTGAGCCATCTTTTTCCGCAGTCGAAATTTGTCATATTTCCAAGGAAATAAATAAGCTACTACTATCGGGAGCGATTATTGAATGTGAGTCTATGCCTGATCAATTTTTTATCAAATGTTTTCCTTACACCAAAAAGCGATGGTTCCTTTAGGTTTATTTTAAACCTTAAAAAGCTTAATAAATTTGTCGTGACACACCATTTTAAAATGGAAGACATTAGAACAGCTTCAAAGCTTATATCTAAATATGACTATTTGGCAAATATTGATTTAAAAGAGGCCTATTTCTTTGTCCCTATTCATCCATCTAGTAAAAAATTCTTAAGATTTAAATTTCAAAATCGTATTTATGAATTTCAGTGCTTACCATTTGGTTTGAGTTCGGCGCCTTACGTCTTTACAAAACTCATGAGACCAGTCGCAACGTACCTAAGACATCGTGGTCATTTATTAGTACTATATTTGGATGATTTACTATCTATAAGCAGCTCTTATGAAAGCTGCTCCAAGAATGTTGATAAAATTATCACCCTTTTAAAAAATTTAGGCTTTATGATAAATTATACGAAAAGTGATCTTCAACCAAGTCAAAAGAAATCCTTCTTGGGATTTGAAATAGACACAATGGAAATGGCACTTAAGCTTCCATGTTCCAAACGCCAAAAAATTTGGAAATTAGTTAAAGATATTTCTCAAAAATCTTCAATAACCATTAGAGACTTTGCCAAATTTTTAGGTATACTTACCTCCTCCTGCCCAGCTATAGATTACGGCTGGTTGTACACGAAGCGATTCGAGAGAGAAAAATATTTAGCTTTACAGTTCGCAAATGATGATTATGATATATCAATGCAATTAAACTCTAATCTAGATTCAGATTTTTGTTGGTGGAGAGATCACATTATGACATCAGTCAAACCATTCCGAAATAACAAATATGTCCTTGAAATATTTTCTGATGCATCTTTGACTGGCTGGGGCATTGCCTGTAATGGGGAAACGTCAAATGGATTTTGGAATAACGCAGAAAAACAGGATCATATAAATTTATTAGAATTACGAGCAGCTTTTATAGGACTGAAATGTTTTGCAAACGATATTTATAATGAAGAAATTCTTTTGAGAATAGATAACATGACCGCGATAGCTTATATTAATCGAATGGGAGGTGTGCAGTATGAGCACCTGAATAATATTACACGCCAAATTTGGCAATGGTGTGAGGAACGCCAAGTCTTCATTTTTGCCTCTTATATAAAATCAAAAGATAATATTGAAGCAGATCGTGAATCTAGGCGAACTAACATTGATACGGAATGGGAACTTTCACAAGCTACGTTTAATGAGATCTCGCAGACACTTGGTATTCCAGATATTGATTTGTTTGCATCTCGCCTAAATGCAAAATGCTCATTATACGTTTCTTGGAAAAGGGATCCAAATGCCTACAATATCGATGCATTTACCTTGAATTGGAAAAAATATTTCTTCTACTGCTTCCCCCCGTTTTCATTGATTTTGAAATGTTTACGTAAAATTATCGACGACCAAGCTTCAGGCATTATAGTCGTCCCTTACTGGCCCAGCCAAGCGTGGTTTCCGCTATTCTTAGAACTTCAGTCCTCGGATCCAATTTACTTCCCACCAAGCAGAGACTTATTACACTCTCCTTCCAGGACTCAACACCCACTCTGGCGAAGCCTTACCCTGGTGTCATGCCGCTTATCAGGGAAGCGTTTTCACGGCAACTCTTGACACCAGAAACTATCAAGATTATGATTGCATCCCTTTCTCAAAACACACTTAAACAATATGATTCAGCATATAAAAAGTTATGGGAATTTTGTAAAACTAAAAACATCGTTGATTATTTATCTATTTCAAACTCAGTCGCTCTTGAGTTCCTTACTATTCAGTTTAATACAGGGTCTAGTTATTCAACAATTAATACAATTCGTTCCGCACTTTCACTCATATTAGGTAAGCGATTTAATTCAGATGCAAGTGTCAGTAGATTATTAAAAGGAATATTTAAAATTCGTCCATGTTTTCCAAAATATCAAAACACTTGGGATACCAATGTTGTGTTAGATTTTATTTGTAAATGGCACCCAAACGATAGTCTATCTCTATCAACTATTACCAAGAAACTGGTAGTTCTACTCGCATTGTCAACTGCACAACGAGTTCAGACACTGTCGGTTATTAAGTTGTCCAATATTAAAATAAGGAATACTGGAATCGATATCGAAATAGATGACTTGATTAAAACTTCTACCCCAGGACGGCAACAACCGTACCTAGTAATCCCTTTCTTTTATGATAAAGTACAAATTTGTCCAGCACACGCTTTAATATCATATATAGAAAAAACCAAATTGTTCAGGGACAACGCGAATTCAGAAAGACTAATTTTGACGACAAAGAAACCCTACCATAACGCTTCCACCTCTACTATCAGCCGCTGGATCAAACAAGTATTGTGCGAAAGCGGTGTCGACACAAATGTTTACTCGGCGCACAGCGCTCGACATGCGGCGACTTCAGCGGCCGATCGCAGAGGTGTCCCTATTGAGATTATTAGAAAAACTGCTGGATGGTCAGGGAACTCACTGGTTTTTGCAAAATTTTATAATCGCCCCGTTCAAGCGAATAATAATAATGTTTTTTCTTGTGCCATTATGAATAACACTGATTCAATATCTGATTCTGTTAATTAATATATTTCTTGAAATTGGGATGAGCTCTTTTTATTTATTGTTATTTATTCTCAATTAACGATTTCCCTAACACTCTGAACATCTACATGGTGAATATGAAAATCTCGAGGATGCAGCGACGAAGTATAATTAAAGGTTAAACAAACTTACCTGAAGTGAAGTTTGACCGTAATTATACAAGTCGCTGCATCCGAAGAGATTTTCGATCCCGCCTCTCCCCGAAGTTCATTTCTCATGAACTTTCCCAAAGTTTTTAGGGAAATCGATCTCTAAATGAATGACAAGTAACATGGCGGGCTGGCGGCAGGTTGCGCGCGCGCCCCCCGGCGCCGCGCCCCGGCTGCCAAACTATGTAATCAAAGAGTGTACTCTTTTTAATTTTTATTCTTATTTAGCTCTAAAAATTGTTCGATGCCTGGTACATTTAGAAGTGGACTACGTGGTGAATATGAAAATCTCTTCGGATGCAGCGACTTGTATAATTACGGTCAAACTTCACTTCAGGTAAGTTTGTTTAACCTTCAAATATCGTTGATACGTTATATTTATCCTTCCTTCCTTAACCAGTGCCTTTACCCTTTCTTTTTGTATCCGTCTTATCACACAAATTTATTTCATGGCATTCTGCATGCTCTTTCATCGAATACTTGATGACAATTCTATTCGTAGCCTTCTTTTTCATCGTAGCGATTCGTATGTCTTTAAACTTAATATTTTTCAAAGGGCTTTTAGTAAATATTTCTGCAGCAAAGTCGTCAAAGTTTTGCAAATCGGTATAGTCGAGTCGAGAGTAATGACTGTGTAAGGTCTCGGTTGTTTACGGGCAGATTCAAAGTATGTAGCCCATTGCGCGGGACTTTAGACGATTAGCCTCCTCACCTCACTTCTCTCTCTATCACAGCATAACACTTTCATAAAATGGAAGATTGTATACTGCGTATTTTCGCGAGTAATACAACAACATGCTTTCGCCTTTCGGCGTATTAAGCACTTTTTGCAAATCAAAACTACATACAACCGTAGCATTGTATTGAGGTATAAGATTTTGGTGAAACTTAAACCTTTTGTAAGAGGCTATTTTTTCAGCATGGTGATTTTCAAAACTTTTATTACTAACTGTATTCTCAATATTTTAATTCTTTGTGCATTGGACACATTTGTCTTTTTTTGGGACATGAAAACTGATGAATCACAGAAAATGTTTCTGAAAAGTCTCTCACTTACTATTTGATATTTAGGATCAGGACTGTCTTCATTTTGCATACTTTTGCAATATTCTGAATAAAGACGGTAAAGGTTAGACACATTTTTAAACCCTTGAGAAAGATATGTCTTGTTACTTCTTTTTCTGTTATTTTAATTTTATTTTATTTTATTGGTTTACCAACAATTGTTACACTAATTCATTCTTATAGAAAAATGGAAAATGAAGTATTTAGAAAAAATCGACCCGTCTCACAACTAGCTCCGATGGGACTCGAACCCACGACCTTTCGCTTTCCGGGCGACTGCTCTCCGGAAAGCGAAAGGTCGTGGGTTCGAGTCCCATCGGAGCTAGTTGTGAGACGGGTCGATTTTTTCTAAATACTTCATTTTCCATTTTTCTATTATAAAAATTGCATTGTGAATGCAAAAAACTAAAAATTAAAATAATTCATTCTTAATTTTATGACTTAAAATTAGGTGATTAGGCAAGTGTACAATTAATTACAGGTAAACACCACATGCGTTTTTAAACTATTACGAGCAAATACAAATAATACTTAAAAAAATTTATGTTCTATCTCTTTCACACACACACACACACACACACACACACACACACACACACACGCGCGCGCGCGCGTGCACACGCACGCACACCCACCTATCTAAAAGCTATCACTTATGGAGTCTTCTAAATGTTTGCGAAACGTGTGTGACCCCTCTTAAAGCCTTAAGGTTACCGAGTGGATATCGCTGGATTTGCCAAAACAGTCTAACAGTCTACTCAATCTAGGGACAGAAGAACTTGAACCGAGTACCGTTGAACGCATTGGAGGCAACAGGGGGACTACTTGAGTGAGATCTTGGCATTCTTGAAGGGACTCTAAAGTTAAATTTCTGTAGTAACTGCGGACAATCGATTTAATTATTAAATAGTTTGTATAAGAAGAGAAGATAATTTATTTTAAGTCGTTTTTCTAAAGATGTGTAATTAAAGTATTTTAGTCGGGATTTGTATGAATAGCCTTTTCTACGCTTACCGACTGAGTATGCTAAGTGCCATAAATATCGTTTCTGAAGTCTTTCTAGTCTCAGACAGTGACAAGCATAGTGTGGCCTCCAAACAACGCAATATTCCAGGATGCCAAGATCAAAAGTATTGTACAAAAGTCTCTTCGTATGTAGTTTTCGAAACTCTTTGCCATTTCTAATGACAAAGCCCAGCATTTTAGACGCTTTTTTTGTTATATTTTCAATATGTTCCTGAAATGTAAGTTTCTTGTCGAAGGTTACGCCAAGGTCTTTGATGGAACTAACCTCTTTTAGTACTGCCCCACTGATAAAGTATAGTTATAATGGGATGGTATCGCCGGTGAATCGTAATGTAGGTTCTCACATATTGTTTGGTCTCTTCGGAGTATGTTTCCTCAATACCTCCAAAATACCTCCAGGGGTCTTCTTAACCGAAACAGACCACAAATATAGTTTTTGAATTTTTTGTCTGTCTGTCTGTCGCCGTGATTCACGCAAAAGCTACTGAACGGATTTTAATGAAACTTTTTTGTTATATAGCTATTAGTTGTTGCCAACATAAATAGGGAGGCTATAATTTATTTAAAAGATCGAAATGTCTGATGTGGAACCATAGCAGTCCAGCTAAACTATGAGAGATATAAAAATACCGTCTTATGGAAAATTGTTAAATTTGATGAGCATTTTCTATTGACGTACAAAGTTTGAAGGTCTCGTACACCTGCTAGGCTAGCATGACCATCATTATATCACGCGATATGATATAGCACGTCAAGCTAGGCCAGCTGATGTGGAACCCTAGCAGCCAGGTTAAACTATATGAGATACAAACATTATAGCATCTTAGAGAAGTTGTTCAGCGTGATAAGTACTTTCTTTTGACATACCTACTGTTTGTATAGTTTGTTTGTCCGTCTTTCACGTCAAAACGGAGCAACGGATCGGCGTGTTTTTTTAGTATGTGGGTAGCTTAGGAGCTAGAGAGTGACAAAGGCTAATTTATATCCCGGGAAAATATAACTTTCCCTCGAGATAACGTCGTGTAGTACAGGCTGGCGAAACCGCGGGCGGAAGGCTATGTGATATAATTTTTGTGTTAATATATATCATAGCGCTAAACTAATAAATATAAAATAAATACCTACATAAAAAACGAAAAATCTTAAAAGCTTAAAAAATTAAAAATGCTGCCGAAAGTCACTATTCCACGCGAACGAAGTCGCGGGCACAGCTAGTTATATTATAATTGCGTCTCTGTCTGTCTGTGTGTTACACAATCACGCTTAAAGTACGAAACCGATTTGAATGAATTTTGGTACAGAGATAGTTTAGAGCCTGAGAAAGGACAAAGGCCTCTTTTTAATGCAAAAAAAAACGGGTTGAAATAGGGGATGAAAGTTTGTATGGAAATTACGTCATTTTTAAAGCTAGAACTAGATAGAAATAAATACGACATTCAAAGTTTGTAAAAAACCTACCACAAAGAGGGTAAAAACAGGGGATGATTTTTTTCGTGTGATGGCGTCGGCAAAAAAGTTAACTTCACGGCCCAGAAAAAAAAATACAGAGAAATTAACACAAGTAAGAAATTTGCTAAGCACCGCGCTTCATGCCCAATAAGCGGCGGTGCAGCGCGGCGTAGGTGGGGGAATATGTTCTACTTCACGCTCGCCGGGTGGACGCGAGTGGTGGCGAGCGCGACAGTTTACGCTCGAACGAGGCGCTCGGCGAGTGATGCCGAGGTGAGTGGTACCCCTCTTCACGCTTGGTTAGCTCATTCAGCTGCCGCCGAAACTTCAAAGACGGAGGACGTGATTGAAATCGCTGCTGCAACAGCTTTGTGCGCGTTAGCTAATTATAATTACGTACGTATTTACCTAATGTACAAAGATGGGGGGCTACCGGCAAAAAAATATGGATACGGACATGAGCTTCATTTGACATTTGAAGCCCACATTATGCCCATATAAGGACAAAATATGGGCTTCAAATGTAGTCCAATATTATGTATAGATATATACTATACACAAAAATAGAACAGTGTAATTAATGTGTATTTCGATTATAATTAATGTTAATTAACACAGCACACTGAGCGTGCACGGCACAAGCGGGTAGAGGGCGCGCTCGCGCTCGCCACTCGCCGCTTTGATCTACACCAAAATACTGACAAAATAGCGAGCGGGGCGACACGGGGCGGGAGCGGGGTTGAACATATACGTTACTTAGTATCTCAAACATGGTCTTGACTCGTTCTAGCTCGTAAATTAAATTATCCTTAAACTGTATTGTTATTTTACGTGCGATATTGCTGTTGTCGGCGTCCCAATGTACCTTCTCCAATTTTCTAATGGATCCGTTTACCAGTCCCTTACTGACATCTATGTTTCTTCGCAACATTACACGTGCACGTATTTTTATAGTGATGACATTTTCTAAGCCAGCAGTTAGCGAGGAATCATCCTCGTTCTTTTTGAGTACTTCACTTGCTCGTTTTTTCAAATACCGAGGACAGTCTATTGAATTTAATTAAATTTTTTGTTGCTCCATACTTGCCAACATTGCAGTATTAAATTGGTTACACATATTTATAGTGGGAAATAAACATACTGTATCATCCGACGGCAGTCTAAAATAAGATATGATTTCTTTAAGCCGATAATTTTGATTTTAGCGGTTAATTTGAGGAGTCTCGAAAGTGCTCGAAAGCGAGTATGTACTCAGATCTTCGATCAACAATAACACCTAGTTCTAGATACATAGTTAGAGTGACAGATATGGCCGAGCTAACTTGAGAGTATAATTATAAGTAGATTATTTTGACAGTGTCAATAATACTAAGGTATTTCAAACTTGGAACGGTTCCTGTCATTAATAATGTAAGATGGTAACATTCGTAACCTTTTGTCTCCGTTTAAAAAAGTCAGTCTGTGCCATGTACCTAAAGTTTTCATTTAGTTCGTGAGCCTTCATCTAGTGCTATTGTTGATCGAAAACTCAAATAATGAAATTAATGAGTCAGTATGTAGGAATATTACTGACCACTTGTAAACAAGGAACAGAGGGGCTACCGCCTAAGCACCGTCGCCGTCGGCTTGATTACGATCACGACGCATCGCGTGCCATCCTTGTCATGCCGTACGTAACACATTTGGTATGGCATGACAAAGATGGCACGATGCGTCGTAATCGGCTTCAAGCCGACGACGGTGCTTAGGCGGTAGGCAGTTCCTTGATCTTACAGTGCCACAATCCTTACGTGATCTTACAGTTCCGGTGACAGCGGCGCTATGTACGTTTTTCTTTTTTTGTAGCAATTTAACCGGCCCTGACTACTAAGACCTTCAGCCGCCAGCAGCGCTATGGTTGGACATCAACTTGACATCAAAATAACATATAAAAAAACACGATAGTTTCACATTTTGGCCACCGGAACAGAAAAGATTGTGGCACTTGTAATGGGTTTGATGCTGTCACTTTATTTTTCTGATTGAACTTTTGTCAAAAGTATTCAAAACTAACCTCTTTAGTTTTCTATTAGAGTAGGTAGCTATAGAGTTATAATCGATATAATCTAGCCAGAATATGAATTAGTATTGCTCGTTGCCACACTGTTAGAATACTAGGCAATTTCTAATAAAATTCCCACACTTTGGATTGACTAATTTTGTCGACTGTATCAAAAACAAGATTGAAAATTTTACGTAATTATAAATTAAAATCATTAATTAATTTTAGGCTAATACAGCACTTGTGAACGTCAATGAAGCTACGCCATCGCATCGGTTTTAACCGCCTCTGTGGTCTAGTGGTTCATACCACCGATTTCAGACCCAGAGATCCCGGGTTCGATTCCCAGTGGGGGTACATATTGTATTCGGTTTGGTTGGTGGTAGGACTTGTTCTTAGTCCGCCTGGCTAGTTACCACCATCTTATCTAAGTCTAACGCCATAACAATGATGTTTTCAGCATTATTGTGTTCCAGCAGTTAGAGATAAGATAGCCAGTTCCTCAGTTATTGAGGATTCCGGTTGTGCGCTTCCACCTTCAGCCTTATCACCACTTATCATCAGGTGTGATGAAGGCTAAGTGCTACCCCGTTGTGAATAAATAAATAAATAAAATCGGTTCGCAAATCCTACGGCGGGAGGCCTTGTTACAAGAAGAACCGGCAAGAAAACTCGCCAAGGACTATTTTTTCTCCCTGTCATATTTTTATACAGAGTCGTTAAATTGAAAAATGACTTTAACAATATATTACTTAGTAAAATAAAATAAGTTTTTAGTAAAAATGTCATTTTTATGACAAGCTTTTTGCTGACTGTACTTTAATATTGTATTGTCATCTGAACCAAACCGGTATACAAAATTTCAGCTCCATCGGACACTGGGAAGTGGGTCAAATTAAGCTTGCAAGATTTGTCTCCCACTAATTAACAAACTAACTAACATAGCAAGTTAATAAAAAGCTTGTAATAAAGACTAATAAGAGAATAAAACAAAATAAGTTTTTAGTAAAAATTTTATTTTTATGACAACCTTTTTTGCTGACTGTACTTTATTATTGTATTGTCATCTAAACCAAACCTGTACACAAAATTTCAGCTCCATCGGACACTGGGAAGTGGGTCAAATTTAAAGGCTTAGTACACTTGGCTAAATTCAGCATCTAATTAAGCATACATTGCTTGTTTTGATTGCATCACTTGCTACAGATGAGCTCAAAGAAAGCAATGTATGCTTAATTAGATGCTGAATTTAGCCAAGTGTAATAAGCTTGCAAGATTTGCCCCCCACTAACTAACTAACTAACATGGCAAGTCAAGAAAAAGCTTGTAATAAGAAGCCTATACAATAAGTGACAATAAGTAGTATCTAACTCGATAGGTCGATTATATCGATTAAGTATTTAGATTTCATCGATTATAATCGCTCTAATTACAAAAGTTATAGCATTGATTACATCGATTTATCAGATACTATCGATTGGGTAATCGATACTTAGATTATTTGAGCCCACTACAATTAATCGATTCCGAATCGATTATCCGGCAACACTCACTAGTTCAAAGTGAAACTATTACAAACTTATTTGTCTTTTGCATTTAGTACAGACAGGCTTCTATGGCTGCTTGTTGTTGACCAATTGCTGGTTGAAGCCTCTAATAGAGATTTAGATGTACAGAGCTATGCTGATGATGTAGTGGCTTGGCTTGTGTTATCGGCCCCAGTCAAAGCACGGTATCATCTATACTACAAAGATCTCTAAACACCATTAACAAATGGTGCACAGAGAACAACTTATCGGTCAACCCGAGCAAGACTACAATAGTACCCTTTACAAGAAGGCGAAAAAATAAAGGGGACTCCCATACCATTCTCCAATGAAGTCAAATACTTGGGCGTAATTATCGACCAGAAACTGACTTGGAATGTTCACATTAACAATGTGATCCAAAAGGCTAAAATAGCTTTAGGAATATGCTGTCGCTTAGCAGGGACGAAATGGGGCCTAAACCCTAAAATAGCCTTGTGGATGTATACCGCTATAGTCAGGCCGATAATAACGTATGCCTGCGTAGTATGGTGGAGGAAAACAACCCAAGTGACAATCATCAACAAACTTAATAGTTTGCAAAGACTAGCATGTATTATAGCTACAGGGGCCATGTCTACTACCCCAGGAGCTGCTCTAAATGCCCTGCTGAACCTACCGCCACTTCACTTATTTATTGTGAAGGAGGCGAAAGCTGGCATGTATAGAACAAACAGCACTGGAAAACTAAACTGGCACCCTCAAGCACTGAGATCTCTACATGAATCAGTGCTTGAACACACCAACTTGCAATGACTACAGATGTCATGCTTCCACAATGTAATTTCACAAGGAACTACTCAGTGGAGCTGCCAAGCAGAGAGGATTGGTCAGACAACCTCATTTCCTGCAAGGCTGGTAGCCTGATCTGGTTTACAGACGGCTCCAAAATGGGTGACAATGTAGGATGTGGGATATTTGGCGTCAGTCCGAAATTCAGCAAGAGCATGAATTTAGGAAAATATGCCACTATATTTTAGGCGGAGGTATACGCCATCATAGAATGTGCGGAAGTCAACCGTCAACGAAACTACATAAACCAATCAATTCTGATTTTCTCGGATAGCCAGGCAGCTCTTAACGCCTTAAACTCGAATGTCATTAGCCGCGTCCAGACCGGCCGAGCTCTGCTCGCGGGTCTCGCTCGCGAGCCAATAGTTCGGCCGGTGTGGACGGCGCTCGGGCTTCCTCGGGCGCACGTTGGCCGATCCATGCGTTGTCGGTTTTTACCGATGCTCAAAGGCGGCTCAGTCTGAGCTGCTCGCCCGGTGTAGACGGACGTAACGACACTCGCGAGCCAGTGAATTAAAAATGGATAAAGAAGACAGTATTCGCTTAATACAACTTTACGGAAGCTTCAAAATGTTATGGGATTCGAAAGATCCAGATCATTTAAATAAAAGTAAGCGAGAAGATTGCTGGAGGAAGATCTCTAAGGAAATGAATTTACCTGTACCCGAGTTGAAAAAGAAACTTGACTCATTGACAGGTTCATACCGACGCGAAAAGTCAAAGCAGAGAAAAAGTTATATCACTGGTTCGGGTAAAGATTCTTTTATTTAATTATATTGAATGTTAGATTAGTTAATCTCATTGTCAAATATCCATATGAACAACATTTACTATAGGACACACCATAGGAAACGAAAAATACTTATAACGTCTACATATTTGTTACAGGCGCTGACGAAATTTATATATCGAAGTGGTTTGGTTTCAAATATTTTGACTTTATGTCAAATAAAGATGACACAGGAATTACAAAAGAAGGCGAAATAGATAACGTAAGTCCTTTATTTATGTTTATTTTCAAAATTAGTTGAACATTAATATTGATGCTGCCATGGAATTATTCCGTTTGTTACAAAATGTGTTGCTAAATGTAGACGAATATCTTTAGCACTAACAGTACCTCGGCGCGGAATGGCCGTTAGAGGTAATAGTGCTGTAGATGGAATATTGTTTCTCCATTGACCAGGAATAAATGAACCATCCACTTCTCTATCATAATATTCTGGTGGAATAGAATAGTTATATCTTCGTAAGTAATTATATAAATACACTGTTGCTAAGACAACTTTTGTAGCTTTTTCTGGCTCTAGGAGGATAGGTTTCCTAAGGACTCTGTAGACTGAACTTAAAATACCAAAGGCATTTTCAACGACTCTGCGAGCTCTGCTAAGTCTGTAATTAAACACTCTTTCTTTGGAACCCGCTTCTGGATTACCTTCAAATGGTTTCATAGTATATTTGGTAAGCATAAAAGCTTTGTCGCCCAATATTAATTATAGTATTTTCATTATGTACGGTATTTGTAGTATCTGCGCTTCAGGAATGTTCAGTTGACAGTTTTCTAATTTTCGATATAAAATCGTATTTGTAAAAACTCCGCCGTCGGAAATACGCCCTTTACTTCCGACATTAACAAACAAGAATTTGTAATTAGCATCCACGAGAGCGAAGAACACTATACTAGGAAAATTCTTGTAGTTGTCATAATCAGTACTTATATTGATGGGTCTTTGAAGAGTTACGTGTTTCCCGTCCATAGCCCCTATAACATGTGGGAAGTTCCATTTTATTTCAAATTCATTTGATACTGCTAGCCATTCTTCTTCTGTGGACGGTGTCTGCAAATAACAAAATAAACATTATTTTTACAGAGCCAATCCCTCTTAAAAACCAGAACCATCACAACAGTCTACGCCATCGCCACAACAACCCGAGCCATCGCCACAACAACCCGAGCCATCGCCACAACAACCCGAGCCATTCCACAAGAACCCACGCCAACGCTACAAGAACCATCACCATCGCTACAACAACCATTGCCATCGTCACAACAACCATCACCATCGCCTCAACCTTTGCGAAAGAGAAGACGGCTGAATACGAATGCACAAAATGATTCTATTGACAATAAATTGAAGGACACTTTTGCCATAATTGAGAAAAGTTCAACTTCCATAAATGATCCTCATGTGTAGCATTCGGTAATCATATTGCACATGAACTCAGAAAATATGATCCTTTCACTCAATCATGTGTAAAAAATGATATTAATACTATTATTCACGAAGCGGACATGGGAAAATATCAGATGTATAGACGAGGATATTACACACAGCCACCCACTACCACGTCACAGTGTGGTAATTCGTATGTCGAACATTTTGTTTGTGGTTTCTATTGACAAGTTAGAACGTTTCAAATAAACTAAGCTGTCTCAAATGTCAACAAATTCATTTTGACAGCTAAGTTCGTATACGAACATCTATTGGTTTTTACCATTCGTAGCGTTCGACTGGTTTTCGATCGAACTTTTTCGATTGTGAATTTCTGACGATACAAAAACTGTGTTATATTTGAATTTCAAACTATAAATGTGAACTTTTCTCGATTGCCTGAGAATCGGCCCCCAGAACACACAATTTAGTCCTGCTACTACTACAGAAACATCAGACTTTAATTTTGGTGACAGCTACGTTATTTAAATATCAGGCATATAAATAAATAATTTGATTGCTTAGTTACCATGACTTTTTATTTACCTTAACGTAATCACTGTGGGCGTCTATAATTGCATCACACGTTTCTGGAACTATAGTTGATATAGATTGTTTCGACACTCTAAAAAGATATTGAAGACTGCTATAGGAGTCTCCTGTTGCCAAATATCTCAACGTTATCAGCACTCTTTCGGATACAGTTATTGCTTCTCTTTAGTTAGTGTCACATTTTTGTATTTTCACAGCCACTAAGGAGCACAAATATTCAATGTCTCCCGTAGACATGCGTGTAAAATTTGAGACTGAATGGTCCATTGTTAGTTCCTTTAACAAACTGTTGCCGTATTGGTTTCGGTTTTGGTACAATTTTTTAATCCAGACTTTTCGTTTCTCTTTTCTTCTTTTTATTATATATCCAGATAACATAAGAGCCGTAGCACCTAATAATACGTGGTTTTCCATCGTTACACGGAGAGAAACTGAATGCTCAAACCGGCTCACCTTGGCTTGCGAGCCCGGCTCGGAACTTTTTACAAATTAGCTCGGGTGCCACGGCTCGCGAGCAGGAAGTCTGAGCGCGGCTCGCGAGCGGCGCTCAGCCGGTCTGGACGCGGCTATTAATTCGAAATTGGTAAAAGACTGCGTAAACAAACTGAATGACCTGGGCCAAAGGAATAAAGTTATTCTGAAATGGGTACCAGGTCATTCGGGAATCATCGGCAACGAAAAAGCCGATGAACTTGCAAGGACTGGAGCTCAAAGTCATCAGATAGGACCAGAACCCTTCTGTGGTATCTCAAAGAACCATGCCATGCAACTTCTCAAGGGCAACCTATTTGGCCAATCAAAAACGTACTGGTTGATACAACCAGGACTACTACACGCCAAATCCCTTATAGAAGGCTACTCGCAAAGCCGAACTGCCGAACTCCTGGAGCTTAGCAGGACGAACATCTGTGCGATAGTACGCGCCTTAACCGGCCACTGCAAACTAAACAGGCACCAATTTCACATGAAATTGAGTGACACTGATGTTTGCCGCTACTGTTAACAGGAGAGGGAAACACCCAGGCACCTTCTGTGTGACTGCGGGCCCCTTATCCACAAACGCAGTATCCATCTGGGTCGACACATTATGCGCCCGGAGGAGATTAAAACTCTCAAAGCTAGGAGTATTCTAAACTTCCTGGAAGCCTCCAGGCTAAAAGAGTTACTTTAACCAGGTGGCGAGTCACAATAGATCTTTTAGGTCGCAGTGACTACATCTCCTACGGGAGATGCATAGCCCCTTATATTTAAATAATAATAATATTAATAGTACAGACAGCCGGCCTAGCATGAGCGGTTTATAACACGCGATATGATATGGTACGGCATGCCGTCTTGCTTACACCCTAGTGGGCTAAGCAGGACAACTTGCCGTACCATATCATATCGCGCAATAAAAGCCGCTCATGCTAGGCCGGCAGGTACAGGTTAGCGCCATCTCTTGACAATTTATGGATGTAGGTAGCCGTTTTTGTTGACATCTGATCCTTTATTTGCTAATATCGTGCTAGATGTCGCAAGTTTGTAACTAATTTAACGCGAGGACAAATTTTTTTCTTAAAAAGTGTTTGGGTAATCTGGGGTTCGAACTTGATTCTCTCGAGTTCTCAATATTGAATGGCCACTACGCAGTCAGCGCTAGCCGAACTTCAAGAGGTATGACGAATTATTGTTATATAACATAATAAAAACTATTACAAACTTATATTTGTACTTCATCTTATACAAGATCTTATACAGGATAAGTGCATAAAGAACGCAAATATAATTTTGTCAAGGTTTTATTAAAAAAAAAACTAGTTTCGGATTTTTTCCTTTGTATTCAGATTTACAGATTACCTGTCTGCATGCCAAATTTCAGCTTTCTAGGTCATCTGGAAGTGGGTTAGAGTTTTGATATATAGGTGAGTCAGTGATAAAAATAACGATTTTTGGACGTAAATATATAAATAACCGTTTGAGGTGTGTATATAAAATTTGGAGCACATATTTATCTCGCTAGTCTCAATACATAAGCCAAATTTGACATGTTTCTGTGTAATAGTTTTTGAGTTATGAGGGGTCAAAAGTGGCTCCAAATGGTTCGTGTTAAGATACACACGGTGCTGCTCGCCAGTTCTGTTAGCTTTTGAACTTGGCTTTGACACGCTTCCGCGTGTCTAGATATATAAGTTATAAAAAATAAAAAGAATTTTTGAATAAATAAATAAGTAAAACAATAATTAGAAAATTGCTGTTACTGTAAGACAAAAAAATACGAATATCAAAACTAATATGAGACACACCAGCTTGGTCGCAAAAACAAGATAATACTATTATAAATCATATCCCAAACACCATTAACACAAGACAAGTAGACATGAGCAGACCCACCCCACTGGCAGCACCCGTTCACGAGCATGACGCATGAGCCAGCCATCGCTTCGCTTTACCATATTTTAGGGAATGTAACGTTTTTGTTTATAGATGCCTTATACGTAATTAATAACGTTATTGTCTATAGAGGTAGCAGCTCTTGTGGCCAATATGCTGAGCGAAAGACAGTTTGAAGTTTACTTGGGAGACGCGAAGAGCAAGCGTAGGAAGCTAAATAATGGACTACCACAAGGCTTGGTACTGGCTCCCATTCTCTTCAATCCATATATTCACGACCTACCCGAAACGCAAGCCAGGAAGTTTATAATTATATACAGCTGACATTGCGCTGGTGGTTCGGAGTCGGGAGTTCCAAGAGGCTGAGGATGTCCTGACGAGAGATCTTAGGACCATGTCGAGTTTCTTATCTTCCTGGAGGCTTATACCTAGCACAAGCAAAACAGTGATCTCCTGCTTCCATCTTAACACTTGCTAACTACAAACCGGTTGTTGAATTCCAGGGAGAAAGTCTCAGGTTCAACTCCAACCCAAAGTACTTGGGCGTCACTTTGGATAGATCGCTTGCGTACAGAAAGCACTTAACAAAAACCTCCCTGAAATTGTCCACACGCAACAACATCATGCAAAAAATTTGTGGCACATCATGGGGAGCATCTGCCGATGTCCTCTGAACAACAGCGCTTGGTCTCGTGTATCCTACAGCAGAATGCTGTGCGGCTGTATGGTGCGAAAGCGCGCACACGCACAAATTAGACACGAGGCTCAACGATGCAATGAGGCACATTTCAGGCACGATCAAATCTACACCGACCCACTGGTTGCCCGTACTGGGTCATATCGCTCCACCTCATCTCCGAAGAAAACGTGCTCTAGCGAGGGATGCTCAGAAGATGATTAAACAATCTGATTAGCCGGCACACACAGAATTTACCTTGTCACCACCGCAGCGACTGAAATCACGCCGACCAACAAGCGTAGCTGCAGGAAAGCTGTTGTCCGATCGCTTCCTGGTGGATCAATCCTGGAGGGACGAGTGGTCGGAGGCCGCCGCTGGTCTTCGCAACGCCTTTCCTGACCCAACCGCAACACCTGAGGGGTTCTCTGATGCGGGATCACAGAACCCCTCAAAGAATCAAGGAACTATGGTGCCGCTTAAACAAAATCCGCACGGAACACGGCAGGTGCAACTATTTGAAGCACAAGTGGGGTTGGTGTGACTGTGGCCTGGCGGAGCAGACCATGCGACATATCGTCGAGCAATGTTTGAGGCGCCGTTTCACAGGTGATCCGCACGATCTCTACGGCAACCTGACTCCAGCAGCTGTGGACTGGCTGCAAAACCTAGATTAGATTTATAATTAAGTTTTCCTACAAATTGTGATAATGGATATACGCCATACGATTAAATAATTAATAGATGCCTTTAAAATCAGTTGCCCAAAGGAAAAAAAAATACAAGGAGTGGCTCAAAAATGAGAATCCTGAAATGCTAAAAGAAATAATGAAAAAAAATCTGATGCAGCTCGAGAAATTTATAGAAAAAAAAAGCTCAAAATCTAACCGAAGACCAAACGAAGAAGAAAGTACTGAAAAATGAAGAGCCAAATACGACTTTTGAAAGAGAAACACAAGAAAAACAAAAAGATGCTATGAAACAACCAGTCAATAGTAAATATGATACAAATCTCATCCGGAATCTTCAACGCAGACTCGACAATAAACTGAAAACCAAAATAAAGAAGTTCAAGATAAGGTACAAAGATTATGGAGAGGATATAAGAGCCTTCAAAAACTATGAAACAGACAGCAGAAAATAAATTGAAACTTTGGAATTTGTTATCTACTTAGTCTGTGACTTGAGACAGTCTACCTAATAAACTACAGACACTTAAAACTAAAATAGATGAAACAGTACCTGTTCGGAAAAGATCGACGTTTCTGAACGCAACTCTAATGTCACGTCAAATTGACATTAGCTGTCACTTGAAGTTGACAGGGACACTTGATTGAAATTCTTGTAAGAAAATGTCGGAAGAATTTTGCTGAATTTGTTAAAAATCGCTCGCGTTGAATGTGCCTGGCATATCGAGTTTGAATACATCTTAAATTATCTATGTGATCCCGTTTTGTACGACCAAGGTTTTGATGCCATCTCGGGAGTGGCCGGTCGCGGATGCTTTGAAAGATAACCTTTTCTACCACACGCGCTTGTTGTCGAGACACTATATCGTAATAAAAAAAGCTCCCACGTGTGTGTCTTTGTGTATCTATTGTTGAAACGCCCAGTGTCTTGTGAACGCTGTTATTTGTGTTGTGAGTGAGGTCACTAATTGGTAAGGTCTGCAGAAGAAGACGAAGAAAGGACCCCAGGGGCGCGCGCGCTCCCTTACACCACCTCTGTCTCCACTGCCCAGGACCACAGACAGTATGTAAAATCCACCTTACTTCACAATATAGATTAAGCGCTGTGTATCGCAGTCCTATTGTTCAGTTACATCCCGGCTGAAACCAAGATTTGTCCGGAGTCTATACTCATGATAGCCTTCCACTGCGCCAATGCTGACTCCGCGGTCTAGGCAGGGGTGTACTGAACATTTCTTGGTAGCAAGAGCGTAGCTTGAAGGCCTGAGAGGCCCACGCCAAAATTTTGTCTATTAATCAGTGCCGTTTGATGACCCAGTCTGGTCCGGACTAGATTAATTTGTACTTGTAAATGGTAATTAACTTGCATTTGAAAAGTAAAGGGCATTCCTTTGTTATTGGTTCCATGTCTTGTAATTAATTGTCATGTATTGAAGTTCCAAAATATAAACAGATGCCTTTCTTTGTTCATAATAATTATTATTTAGTTTTGTCAGCAAATTTGAGTTGTGAATATTGACAAGTTTGTTGCTAAAATAATAGCTAATAAAAGGTTAGCTAATAAGTTTGCACTCAATACTTAGTGAAACTTAAATGATTTGGGACATTGTTTACACATTGAAACTCATTGAAACTTGTGCTTTGAAATAATTAAAATTAACTTGTTGTTGTGTAACAGTATGTTGTGTTGATATCCAAGTGAATTTCAATAGTCAGTGAGTTTTGTTGTTTTCTGATAACCTCCAGATATTTAAGAGTTTGTGTCATTGTAAATACTTTGTTGTTGTAATATTGGAATTTTGTGGTTAGTAATAACCTCCAAATATTGGAGATTTTGTGTTATCGTGAATATTTTGAATTTGTTGTTTTTGTTGATAAATTTGTGACGTTACAATGACGGCCTCCTCTGCTAAAGCCAAAATACGTTCTGAGTTACGGTGGTTAGCGTCTGCAGTCGCATTGTTGGATCGACCTGATAGGACGGAGGCCTTGTTGAACAGATACGTAGATCTGCCCGTACGTTTGGCTGTTGTTGATGAACAGTATGCCTTATTTTTGGAAAGGACTGTTGAGGCCGATGTGGAAATGCGACAAGAAGTCGATTTGGATGTGGACCAGTGTTATGATTTTGCGGACAGAATTACCCAGGTAGCTCGACCTTTGCAAGTGGCAAGAGAGAATGAACCGAGCCCGTCCCCGGTCACATCTAAGAGTATGCCCCCTCTCTTTGCTAGATTGGCCCCCTTAGACTTAAGGCGTTTTGCTGGTCGTCTAGAGGACTGGGAGGGCTTTATTAATATTTTTGATAGTCTGGTACATGCCCGGGATGATTTGACCCAGGGCCAAAAGTTGGCTTATTTGTTATCCGTCTTGGAGGGGGAGGCCCTTGAATCGGTGCAACATTTGGCCCCCTCGGATGAAAACTACCCTATTGCTAGGGATTTGATTGCCCGTCGGTACCAGAACGTACGACGTCTGGCGGACAACCATGTTGCCGCCATTTTGAATTTACCCCGCGTTGCCAGCGTGATGCACTTGAGAGTGGCTTTGTTAAATCCGCTGTTGGTGGCATACAACGCATTAAAAAACTTAAAACTCCCAGTGGAGCAGTGGTCGTTTTTGTTACTGCACATTGTCCTGGGAAAGTTGCCGGACTCTGTTAAGGTCCGTTTTGAGCAGCAGTATGGTGGGGATAGTGCGACTTATCTGCCACCCTTCTCGGACCTCTTGACGTTCCTGGAAGGAGAAAGTAGACTGGCAGATAATTCCTCTCTGGCCGGTCCTATGGGACCCGAACGACCTGTGCCACAGAGTAGATCCCCCACCGGACCCCCCCGTAGGGGGCGTATGGCCCCTCGCGCGCCCGGCCGCTATGCCGCCGTCCAGGAGACCGCCCGCTGCTTGTATTGTCGGGAACCGGGTCACAGCACGACCCGTTGTGATAAGTTCCTCGACCAGCGCGTCCAAGGCCGTCGAGCGATCGCGCGACAACGGACATGGTGCTACTCGTGCTTGGGCCTGCACATGCAGCGCGAATGTACCCAAGCGCACCCATGCCGCTTTTGTAAGGGCAACCACCATCCCCTCCTCTGCATGAACAGCCCAGAGGGCGGCGGAGCGCCGCAGCGCGTCGCTGCAGGATCACCGCGTATGGGTGGGGGTCTCGGACCCCCCGCGGTGTTTGAATCCCGCAGCAGTTCTAGTGGCCACCAGAGTGGCCCCAGACGCTCTCCGCCACGTTTGGAGCCTCAAACGGGCGGGGGTCCCAGGGACCCCCCAATGGGAAACCGATCCCCAAGGATGGGGATGAGTTATGCGAGCGTTGCCGGAGGTCGTAGAGGCCCCCCGCGACGTTTTGAGCCTCGCACGGGCGGGGGTCCCAGGGACCCCCCAATGGGAAACCGATCCCCAAGGATGGGGATGAGTTATGCGGGCGTTGCCGGAGGTCGTAGAGGCCCCCCGCGACGTTTTGAGCCTCGCACGGGCGGGGGTCCCACGGACCCCCCCGTGGGAAATCGGTCCCCAACTAGGGGGTTCGATTTTGCGAGCGTTGCGGGAGGTCGTAGAAGCCCCCCGCAACGTGTTGAGCCTCGCACAGCCGGGGGTCCCCGGGACCCCCCCTCTGAAAATCGGTCACCGTGCCCCCGCGACTATGGGGCGACGTACACGGTGGATGATAGGCACCGATTCTCGCCGCCGCTCGCCGAATACCCGCGTTTGGAGCGGCGCCCGCCCCGTCTTCAAGGGGCCGGGAGATATAACCCGCCTGATACCGGGCGAATTGGACGTAGGCAGTATGTGGGAGATTGGGACCCACTGGATCGCTATGAGCGACCCCCTTACCATGGGGGGACGTCCGGGGACCCCACATACTAGCAATCAACGTGTTTACGGTCGATTGTAGCCACCCCTCCAGAGACCGTTTTGTTGCCCACGGCCTCTGTGCTTGTCAGGGGATTGAATGGCGACCTTGTGGAAGTTCGCGCCTTGTTGGACTCCGGTGCTCAGGGGTGTGTTGTGTCATCTTGGTTAGTTAGGCGGTTGGGCCTCAAGGTGCACCCCCACACGGAAGGCGTGAGAGGTGTTGGCGATGTGAAAGTCCCCGGGTTGTTAGGGCATGTTGACTTCACATTTACATCACGTAATAAGTCCACGCCAGGCATTAAGACCTCGGCGATTGTGTTGGACACAGTTGTTGGCCGTCAACCTTCAGTTGACTTGGGACCGAGTATGTTGTCTTTGGTGTCTGATTCCCCACTCGCCGATCCAAATTTCTTCCGCCCAGGCCCGATTGATGCTCTCCTTGGAGCCGATGTCCTGGGGCGAGTTTTGTTGACGGGGAAGCGAGTTTTGCAGCCAGATGGCTTGGTAGCTCTGCAGACGACACTCGGTACAGTTGTGATGGGCCCTGCTCGCCGCGTTTTGGATTCCCTTGATGAGGATCGCGGTCTTGTTTTTAATGTGTCTCTCTCCGAAGTGGTGCAGAAGTTTTGGGAGGTTGAGGAACCTCCACCAGCCCCGCGGGTAGACCCAGTAGCGGATGAATGCGAGTTGTATTACCAGAATAACACTGGTCGCCTCCGCTCTGGTCGTTTGATCACCCGTCTCCCCTTTCGTGCCGGCCGACCTCCTCTGGGCGAATCCCGACCGCTAGCGGAACGTAGGCTAGTGGCGATGGAGCGTCGCATGAGCAAGGATCCGGTCTTCCGCCAGAAGTATGTTGAATTCATGCGGGAGTATGAGGAGTTAGGGCACATGTCCGTGAGCGATTTGGATTGGCGCTCCGTTGAGCACTTCTTTTTGCCGCACCACGCCGTTTTGAAATCCGGAAAGATTCGGGTGGTCTTTGACGGTTCGGCTCCCACCTCTACTGGAGCGTCCTTGAACCAGTGTCTGCATGTAGGTCCCAAGCTGCACACGGAGATCTCAGACATTTTGACCAACTTCCGGCGGCACCAAATTGTATTTATGACTGACATCCGGATGATGTTCAGACAAACGGTCATCCATCCAGAGGATAGGAGGTACCAATTGATTTTGTGGAGAGAGAGTCCTAGGGACCCCTTGTTGATTTATGAATTGAATACGAATACGTACGGTTTGGCTTCGAGCCCGTTTGTTGCGATTCGTTCTTTGTTGGAGTTGGCCGAGAAGGAGCGCTTGAGATACCCTCGCGCCTCCGCCATTTTGGCCAGTGACGTCTATGTGGATGACATTTGCACGGGCGCCTCATCTGTCTCAGAGGCGATTGTCCTGAGAGACGAACTCACCGCCCTTTTGAAGTCGGGAGGTTACGAGTTGAGGAAATGGATATCCAACTCGCCTGAGGTACTGGTAGGTTTGCCCGAAGAGCACCAGCAGGACCCCCACCTATTCGAAAATGTTGATAATCCCCATGTGGTGACCGTCCTTGGCGTACAGTACAAACCGGTCTCTGACACGTTCACTTATTGTGTGGATTTACGACCACCGAAAGTCTGGACCAAGCGTTTAGTATTGTCTACTGTCGCACGTACCTTTGACCCCAATGGGTGGATTTGCCCCGTGCTGTTTATGGCCAAGTGTTTCTTGCAACGGTTATGGGCTTCGGGTGTGTCGTGGGATGAACCCCTCTCGGACGAGTTACTCCGAGATTGGTCGAGCTTCGTTTCATCCCTCCCCGAGATTAATGAAGTGCATTTGCCGAGGCTATTCCTCCCTTCTGAAAATTGTAAAGTTACTCTTCACGGCTTTTCCGATGCCTCCGAACGTGGATTTGCTGCGGCCGTGTACCTCCGCACCGTTACTGTTGACGGAGTTGTTGCTGTGCATCTGGTGATAGCGAAAAGCAAAGTCGCTCCCCTTCGGACTCGTCATACGATCCCGAGGTTGGAATTGTGTGGAGCTACCCTCCTAATGCGTTTGTTGAACCACGTATGGCTCACATTAGGTCGATCTATTAAGATACAAGAGGTTTATGCTTGGACGGACAGTCAGGTCGTCCTTTGTTGGTTGAAGGCTCCGGCGCACACCTTGGACGTGTTTGTGGCCAATCGAGTGTCGCAGATTTGTAATTCCGACATCGAGTTGATTTGGAGACACGTGCCGGGAACCATGAATCCCGCGGATTGTGCGTCTCGGGGTTGTGTAGCCCCAACCCTAATTAACCACCCCCTCTGGTGGGGCCCACAGTGGTTGATGCGGCCTGAGTCGGAGTGGCCGCCCTCTCCAGCGTTGTCGAACGTAGCCGTTCCTGATATGCGGGCATGCGTCCTGGAGACTAACCCCGCCGGGGAAAAGGATTTGTTGTTGGATCGGTACAGCTCCTTACAGAAGCTGCTTGGGGTTACCGCTTGGATCAGACGTTTTGTGCACAATTGCAGAAACCCACGCGCGAGGCGTGATTCGTCGGTTCTCACTCCGGACGAGCGTAGGGACGCGCTCTTGTTTTGGGTCCGGAGAGTACAAGCTGATAGTTTTGAGTCCGAGATTGAAATTTTGCGTTTAGGCCGTCGCAAGTTGAAGGGCGCGGTATCGCGATTGAATCCCTTCCTGGACGAGAGTGGGCTTTTGCGAGTCGGCGGAAGACTTCGAAATGCGAACCTGCCGTATGGAGCTCGTCACCCCCTTTTGTTACCTAAAGCCGGACATTTGACTCAACTGATAATAACAGATCGCCATGTGAATGCACAACATGCTGGCTGTAATGCTTTGTTGGCCATTTTGCAGCGTGAATTTTGGATTTTGTCTGCTCGTCGAGCCATTCGCACTGTGGTTTTCCGTTGCCTGCCTTGTTATCGATTGAAGGCCGCGACCATGCAGCCCCAGATGGGTGATTTGCCTGCTGATCGCGTCACGGAATGTAGAGCTTTTGCCGGAGTCGCCACCGACTTCGCCGGTCCCTTTACTGTAAAGGCTTCGAGACTGCGTAATGCTAAAACCTATAAGGCGTACTTGTGCGTGTTTGTGTGTTTGTCCACCAAGGCTGTCCATTTGGAAATTGTCTCGGAATTGTCTACCGAAGCCTTTGTCGCCGCCTTGAGCAGATTTGTTTCCCGTAGAGGACTGCCGTCATTGATACGTTCCGATTGTGGTACTAATTATAAGGGAACGTGTAATTATCTTAAGGAAGTAGTTAAGTTTTTTGTTGATAATAAAATAGACATTGGAACCACCCTCTCCCGGCGTGGGATAATCTGGAAGTTTAGCCCTCCAGCTTGTCCGACCTGGGGAGGAATTTTTGAAGCTTGTGTAAAGGCTGCCAAGACACACTTGCGTCGCGTGATTGGAGAAACTATTCTCACGTTTGAGGAACTTGATACGGTATTTTGTAAAATTGAGGCCGTCCTCAACTCGCGACCCTTGTGCCCGTTGTCTTCGGACCCGAATGACCTGGAAGCGTTGACGCCAGGTCATTTCTTGATCGGACAGCCCCTTTTGGCGTTGCCTGAATATCCGATTCAGGATGTAAGATCCCATCGTTTGTCGCGATACCAACTTTTGAAACAGATGTCCCAAAACTTCTGGGCACGTTGGTCGATGGAGTATTTGCATATCCTGCAACAGCGCGTGAAGTGGACAGATAAAACCACCCCACCCCAGACTGGCGACCTCGTGTTGATTAAGGATGCTAACCTGCCGCCCCTATGTTGGCGAAGGGGGCGCATTGTTAAACTCTACCCCGGAACTGACGGAGTTCCTCGTTTTGCTGAGGTTTTGGTTCGAGATTCGGTTTTGAAGAGAGCAGTTAGTGGGCTCTCCCGATTACCCGTAGATTGACGTACCGTTCTTAACGGTCCGGGGCGGGGGGATGTTCGGAAAAGATCGACGTTTCTGAACGCAACTCTAATGTCACGTCAAATTGACATTAGCTGTCACTTGAAGTTGACAGGGACACTTGATTGAAATTCTTGTAAGAAAATGTCGGAAGAATTTTGCTGAATTTGTTAAAAATCGCTCGCGTTGAATGTGCCTGGCATATCGAGTTTGAATACATCTTAAATTATCTATGTGATCCCGTTTTGTACGACCAAGGTTTTGATGCCATCTCGGGAGTGGCCGGTCGCGGATGCTTTGAAAGATAACCTTTTCTACCACACGCGCTTGTTGTCGAGACACTATATCGTAATAAAAAAAGCTCCCACGTGTGTGTCTTTGTGTATCTATTGTTGAAACGCCCAGTGTCTTGTGAACGCTGTTATTTGTGTTGTGAGTGAGGTCACTAATTGGTAAGGTCTGCAGAAGAAGACGAAGAAAGGACCCCAGGGGCGCGCGCGCTCCCTTACACCACCTCTGTCTCCACTGCCCAGGACCACAGACAGTATGTAAAATCCACCTTACTTCACAATATAGATTAAGCGCTGTGTATCGCAGTCCTATTGTTCAGTTACATCCCGGCTGAAACCAAGATTTGTCCGGAGTCTATACTCATGATAGCCTTCCACTGCGCCAATGCTGACTCCGCGGTCTAGGCAGGGGTGTACTGAACAGTACCTTTGAATGACATTACAACAATAACTCTGAATGAATATACACCGCTAAAAAGAACTGAAGAATTTATTAAAGAAAAACAGTAATCAAGAAGACTGTATTTATTTATTTATTTCTTTATTTGGGATAACAAACAGTTGTCACTAAAAAAATATTACAATAAATGAAATTATCTATTATTAAAGTTTTATAAAAACTTTTATAGTTGGGTTGCACAACCTACACCGCTATCCACAGATTGGTAAACACACTTGGTTGGTATTGGAACACAATGTGCTTAAAAAATTACTGAAGAAAAAAAAATTGTATTTTTTTAAAAACAAACAAAAATACAATAAAATAAATTATTGATAACGATTTGGTTGAAGTCAAATATTAAGAATTATAGGAATATGAAACAGAAACTACGAAATAATTCAAAAAAATGGTAAATTTTATATAAAAGTCTACGTTAGCCGGGCCAGGGCTGGCAAGAAACAATGTAAAACAGTGAACAGAAAGAAAATACAGAAAAGATATCTACTGGATAAATTAAGTATTTTGCATAATAAATAAGTCAGTGAAACCAGGCCACGGGCCGTCGCCCGAGTTGTAGTGATACTCTTCGCTAAACCTAACCTGTTTATTGACATCATAGTGATTAGGATTACTTAAATGCTCTTTGATTGACATATTTTGACATAGATAGAACTATTGACTTGCGATATCAGTTAAAATAATATTTTGCCTCCTACTCCTCCAGAAGGAAGATTAACAAAGCTAACTTATCATAACTTTACTAAACTAACAATTGAAAATTATGAAGGTGGCTGAAGGATTTGTTATGGCAGACATTCGCAACCTTCCCAAAGTTGACATGATGATGTTATTGGAATATATGGGTGAATACGACTCATTTAACGTTGCGGAAATAAGGGGAGCTAAAGTTTTATTTTCATCGAGAGATGCCTACGTAGAAACTTCAAACTTCTGTAGGCTATGTGGAAGTAAAACTAGAGCATCAAGGGCAGAGTGACTCCTGAACACAAAGTTTGATCAAAAATGTATATAGTTAAAGCAGTTATTGATGAGAGTAAAGACACTTTTGTAGACACACATACACAAGTATGCTTTATGCACCACATAGCCAAACAAATAGCATGTTTGAGAAATTCTCCAGTGTTGTTGTTTCGTTCAGTACTTAGTTACTCAGCCCGCCATTACATGTGTGGTGTGAAATATCAAGTCAGGCTATAGTTTAGTATTTAAGTAACTACTTATTTTTGTTATTTAAAATAGAAGTCTGTGTTTGATACTATTTAAAAAGTAGTCGTGTTTTGTCTGTTTAATAAAATACAATTTAATTTTGCTATGCGTTTATTTCAATCTAGGTACTTATCTACCTTTCTATACTATTAAAAACTAGAAAAATGTCTGTACATTGAATATATTCCAGAAAAAAACAGTTAGATTACAGACAACTGGGACATAACCAATGCAAAAAAACAAACAGAACACCTTTTTCTTGTGTATTTGGGAAGAGATTTAAATGACCTGATGTTGAAGGAAATGTTGGATCTTCATTAACATTTTGAAGGCTTCTTGGTAGTTGGGGTTTTAGTCGAGGTCTTGTGACTTTATTCTCCATCCAACCCTTGTAATTTAGTACACACTACCAGATGGTTCTTTATTTTTATTTATAGCAGCACACCACTGTGAACGTCTGGACATGGGCACGTAAAAAAAATGTTTTTTTGGGCATTTCAGAACTGTATTTTTGCAGCCAGGAACTACACATAAAATTAAGGGATCTTACGAACAGTTTTTTCCATTTTGAATTAAATTTACGAGTTATGAAGAGAAATAACAACATAATAAACAACTTAAAGCAAACGGAAAACCGAAAAAAAGAAAAAATAAAGACATGGCCATATTGGCGGGAAGACTTTCTTTTTCTTTTTTTTATACGTGGCAGTGGCAGCACAGTGACTTTAGCATAGATCGTAGTCCATAATGCTCTTGTAATACTTATTTCTTACAAAACTCATTAATTTTGCCTAGTTTAATTAATTTTGAAAGTAATTTAACATGGATTGTGTACAAAATTAAAGAAACAGAATGAAATAACAAGTTTATTTAACGAAGTGTTCAAGACTTTGAGGACCGGTGGCGCCATCTAGTGATGACCAGCTGCAGCATCCATCTCCATTCAGTCCCATTTCGTCGTACAATCCCAGTCATCATTCAATATCGCAACGCATATCGCATTACTGTACCGTATTTTAAAATAAACGTTTTACCACAATATTAATAAGAAGACTTCATTGAAGATATCCTCCGTCACTGCCCCAACATGTTCCTACGAGTCCGGATCTACTGATCAAGATTAACAAGAATCCAGCAAGTCATCGTCATCGGCAGCAAAGTCGTGAAGACGGTCAGGAAATATCTTCCTATCCTATCCTTTTCGTTTCGATTTGTGTTAATATTGTGTATTGATATCCCAGTGTGTTTCTAGCAATTGCCAGCCAAACGGTGGAGAAGTTATTTTCACGTGAGTACATTTCACCTTCTCTTGACCTTCCATAATGCCTGAGGAAAATTCGAATTTGTCGGTTCCATCGCGTTCTCCTACTAGAAGTCCTTCAAGTGATAATTTAGATTTAAAAAAGCAGAGAGGAATTTTGATGTGTCGGTTAACTCATTTCAAAAAACATGTCGAGTCATTTGAAAATTCGTGCCTTAATAAATTGCAAGTAGCAGAAATGAAGCTACAATTACAATCAGCTAAAGATTATTTCAAGCGGTTTGAGACAATTGCAACTGAATTAGAATTAAAATGTTCCGAGTCCGAAATGTCGAGCAACTTAGAATATTTTACAAATGTCGAGTTAATATATTATAGTGCAATGTCACTGGCTTCTGAATTAATAGATAATTTTGAGACTGGTGAAGGTGCTAAGCCTAGAAATTGCGATAACCATACCTCGGGAAAAACCGTTAGAAAAAATATTAAACTACCCGAAATTAAATTACCAACATTTGATGGTTCTTTCGATCACTGGCTGGAATTTAAACATTCTTACGTTACGGTTATTAACAATAGTACTGAGTTAGATGCTATAGATAAATTTCATTATCTACGATCTTCGCTAACCGGTAGTGCTTTGGAAGTCATTAGGGCTTTAGAGTTTACGCCATCCAATTATATTCACGCATGGGAGCTAATAGAAAATAGATTCAACAATCATAGACTGTTAATTCAAAATCATATTAAATCTTTATTTTCACTTCCCACAGTAAAATATGAATCGCCCTCCAAAATAAGGCAATTAATTGATTCAGTTCTAAGAAATTTACGCTCCCATAAGTCATTAGATGAACCCACGGAATATTGGGATTCATTAATTATTTATTTAATTGTGTCCAAGTGGGAAGATCACAAAGGCGTTATACAAAGTAATTCTAATAACCACTCAATGGTTCCTTGCCTCCTGGAGGCAAGTATTTTTACCCGCCCCAATGGTTCCTTGCCTCCTGGAGGCAAGCTGACAGCTAATTAAAATACTTTAATTAATTGTGTCAAATCACTCTCTGTTCCTATCCAACTTATATTAATCTTAATTTAGACACCTTATTTTAATCGTAGAACAAGAAATTGGTCCAATTTAATAAAAATTTGGCGTATTATATTCGATTGAAGTTCGCCGACTTGCTTGCCTCCAGGAGGCAAGGAACCATTGCGTGGTTTAGGCAATGTTAGCTAAGTATGGAAAAATAAAATATAAAAATATAATTAAATATATTGTACTAAATATGTTGTAATACATTAATATATACTTCTCGTGCCCTCAATACCCATAAAAAGTATATATTTAAAATTTCTCTACTTTCAAAAAAGAAGTCGATACGAAATCGATCCATACTTTTGTAGCCCGTAAGGGTGATTCTTTACTTACATTTTTATATCTTTAATTAAACAATATTTTTCTAAAAGAGAGTTATCTTTTTTTACTTTTATCTAATAACAACATTGTAAACTATTATTTAAACACAAATTGGTCTGTAATAATTGTTTATTTATTAGTATTTATTGCATGTTTAAAAAGAAATCGGTAAAATATTTCCTTTTCTGCAACTTCAACTCGCTGTTTCTAATTAAATCGTAATAAAAATCCATCTACAAATCATACAATCTTATTGCAAATTTAACTAGCATTATAAATCAATAATTAGTTTTTATTAAATCCTTCTAGTTTTTGAGTAAAACTTAATTTAAAGCCGAGCGAGCGAAGCGGAGCGGAGCGGAGCTGTGCTGAGGAACCATTGCCCCGTAAGCATATTTAAGCGTGCGTAACCATTGAGTGGATAAAATTAAACTACAAGACCTATTGACTTTTCTAAATAACAGAGCAGATACTTTGGATTCGAGAAATAGTTCAACTCAGACTAAACCGCAAAATATTAATAAATACAGTGTTCGGAAAAGATCGACGTTTCTGAACGCAACTCTAATGTCACGTCAAATTGACATTAGCTGTCACTTGAAGTTGACAGGGCCACTTGATTGAAATTCTCGTGGGAAAAATGTCGGAATAATTTTGCTGAATTTGTTAAAGGTCGCTCGCGTTGAATGTGCCTGGCATATCGAGTTTGAATCCATCTTAAATTATCTATGTGATCCCGTTTTGTACGACCAAGGTTTTGATGCCATCTCTGGAGTGGCCGGTCGCGGATGCTTTGAAAGATAACCTTTTCTACCACACGCGCTTGTTGTCGAGACACTATATCGTAATAAAAAAAGCTCCCACGTGTGTGTCTTTGTGTATCTATTGTTGAAACGCCCAGTGTCTTGTGAACGCTGTTATTTGTGTTGTGAGTGAGGTCACTAATTGGTAAGGTCTGCAGAAGAAGAAGATACCTGGGGCGCGCGCCCCGTCTCGCCGCAGCCGAGGAGATTTTCGACACCACAGAACCGTATGTGAAATCACCTTACTTAGCATTCTCTCCACTGTGTATCGCAGTCCTATTGTTCAGTTACATCCCGGCTGAAACCAAGATTTGTCCGGAGTCTATACTCATGATAGCCTTCCACTGCGCCAATGCTGACTCCGCGGTCTAGGCAGGGGTGTACTGAACATTTCTTGGTAGCAAGAGCGTAGCTTGAAGGCCTGAGAGGCCCACGCCAAAACTTTGTATTAATCAGTGCCGTTTGATGACCCAGTCTGGTCCGGACTAGATTAATTTGTACTTGTAAATGGTAATTAACTTGCATTTGAAAAGTAAAGGGCATTCCTTTGTTATTGGTTCCATGTCTTGTAATTAATTGTCATGTATTGAAGTTCCAAAATGTAAACAGATACCTTTCTTTGTTCATAATAATTATTATTTAGTTTTGTCAGCAAACTTGAGTTGTGAATATTGACAAGTTTGTTGCTAAAATAATAGCTAATAAAAGGTCAGCTAATAAGTTTGCACTCAATACTTAGTGAAACTTAAATGATTTGGGACATTGTTTACACATTGAAACTCATTGAAACTTGTGCTTTGAAATAATTAAAATTAACTTGTTGTTGTGTAACAGTATGTTGTGTTGATATCCAAGTGAATTTCAATAGTCAGTGAGTTTTGTTGTTTTCTGATAACCTCCAGATATTTAAGAGTTTGTGTCATTATAAATACTTTGTTGTTGTAATATTGGAATTTTGTGGTTAGTAATAACCTCCAAATATTGGAGATTTTGTGTTATAGTGAATATTTTGAATTTGTTGTTTTTGTTGATAAATTTGTGACGTTACAATGACGGCCTCCTCTGCTAAAGCCAAAATACGTTCTGAGTTACGGTGGTTGGCTTCTGCGGTCGCGTTGTTGGATCGACCGGATAGAACGGAGGCCTTGTTGAACAGATACGTAGATCTGCCCATACGTTTGGCTGTTGTTGATGAGCAGTATGCCTTATTTTTGGAAAGGACTGTTGAGGCCGAGGTGGAAATGCGACAAGAAGTCGGTTTGGATGTGGACCAGTGTTATGATTTTGCGGACAGAATTACCCAGGTAGCTCGACCTTTGCAAGTGGCAAGAGAGAATGAACCGAGCCCGTCCCCGGTCACATCTAAAAGTATGCCCCCTCTCTTTGCTAGATTGGCCCCCTTAGACTTAAGGCGCTTTGCTGGTCGTCTAGAGGACTGGGAGGGCTTTATTAATATTTTTGATAGTCTTGTACATGCCCGGGACGATTTGACCCAGGGCCAGAAGTTAGCTTATTTGTTATCCGTGTTGGAAGGGGAGGCCCTTGAATCGGTTCAACATTTGGCCCCCTCGGATGAAAACTACCCTATTGCTAGGGATTTGATTGCCCGTCGGTACCAGAACGTACGACGTCTGGCGGACAACCATGTTGCCGCCATTTTGAATTTACCCCGCGTTGCCAGCGTGATGCACTTGAGAGTGGCTTTGTTAAATCCGCTGTTGGTGGCATACAACGCATTAAAAAACTTAAAACTCCCAGTGGAGCAGTGGTCGTTTTTGTTACTGCACATTGTCCTGGGAAAGTTGCCGGACTCTGTTAAGGTCCGTTTTGAGCAGCAGTATGGTGGGGATAGTGCGACTTATCTGCCACCCTTCTCGGACCTCTTGACGTTCCTGGAAGGAGAAAGTAGACTGGCAGATAATTCCTCTCTGGCCGGTCCTATGGGACCCGAACGACCTGTGCCACAGAGTAGATCCCCCACCGGACCCCCCCGTAGGGGGCGTATGGCCCCTCGCGCGCCCGGCCGCTATGCCGCCGTCCAGGAGACCGCCCGCTGCTTGTACTGTCGGGAACCGGGTCACAGCACGACCCGTTGTGATAAGTTCCTCGACCAGCGCGTCCAAGGCCGTCGAGCGATCGCGCGACAACGGACATGGTGCTACTCGTGCTTGGGCCTGCACATGCAGCGCGAATGTACCCAAGCGCACCCATGCCGCTTTTGTAAGGGCAACCACCATCCCCTCCTCTGCATGAACAGCCCAGAGGGCGGCGGAGCGCCGCAGCGCGTCGCTGCAGGATCACCGCGTATGGGTGGGGGTCTCGGACCCCCCGCGGTGTTTGAATCCCGCAGCAGTTCTAGTGGCCACCAGAGTGGCCCCAGACGCTCTCCGCCACGTTTGGAGCCTCAAACGGGCGGGGGTCCCAGGGACCCCCCAATGGGAAACCGATCCCCAAGGATGGGGATGAGTTATGCGAGCGTTGCCGGAGGTCGTAGAGGCCCCCCGCGACGTTTTGAGCCTCGCACGGGCGGGGGTCCCAGGGACCCCCCAATGGGAAACCGATCCCCAAGGATGGGGATGAGTTATGCGGGCGTTGCCGGAGGTCGTAGAGGCCCCCCGCGACGTTTTGAGCCTCGCACGGGCGGGGGTCCCACGGACCCCCCCATGGGAAATCGGTCCCCAACTAGGGGGTTCGATTTTGCGAGCGTTGCGGGAGGTCGTAGAAGCCCCCCGCAACGTGTTGAGCCTCGCACAGCCGGGGGTCCCCGGGACCCCCCCTCTGAAAATCGGTCACCGTGCCCCCGCGACTATGGGGCGACGTACACGGTGGATGATAGGCACCGATTCTCGCCGCCGCTCGCCGAATACCCGCGTTTGGAGCGGCGCCCGCCCCGTCTTCAAGGGGCCGGGAGATATAACCCGCCTGATACCGGGCGATTTGGACGTAGGCAGTATGTGGGAGATTGGGACCCACTGGATCGCTATGAGCGACCCCCTTACCATGGGGGGACGTCTGGGGACCCCACATACTAGCAATCAACGTGTTTACGGTCGATTGTAGCCACCCCTCCAGAGACCGTTTTGTTGCCCACGGCCTCTGTGCTTGTCAGGGGATTGAATGGCGACCTTGTGGAAGTTCGCGCCTTGTTGGATTCCGGTGCTCAGGGGTGTGTTGTGTCATCTTGGTTAGTTAGGCGGTTGGGCCTCAAGGTGCACCCCCACACGGAAGGCGTGAGAGGTGTTGGCGATGTGAAAGTCCCCGGGTTGTTAGGGCATGTTGACTTCACATTTACATCACGTAATAAGTCCACGCCAGGCATTAAGACCTCGGCGATTGTGTTGGACACAGTTGTTGGCCGTCAACCTTCAGTTGACTTGGGACCGAGTATGTTGTCTTTGGTGTCTGATTCCCCACTCGCCGATCCAAATTTCTTCCGCCCAGGCCCGATCGATGCTCTCCTTGGAGCCGATGTCCTGGGGCGAGTTTTGTGGACGGGGAAGCGAGTTTTGCAGCCAGATGGCTTGGTAGCTCTGCAGACGACACTCGGTACAGTTGTGATGGGCCCTGCTCGCCGCGTTTTGGATTCCCTTGATGAGGATCGCGGTCTTGTTTTTAATGTGTCTCTCTCCGAAGTGGTGCAGAAGTTTTGGGAGGTTGAGGAACCTCCACCAGCCCCGCGGGTAGACCCAGTAGCGGATGAATGCGAGTTGTATTACCAGAATAACACTGGTCGCCTCCGCTCTGGTCGTTTGATCACCCGTCTCCCCTTTCGTGCCGGCCGACCTCCTCTGGGCGAATCCCGACCGCTAGCGGAACGTAGGCTAGTGGCGATGGAGCGTCGCATGAGCAAGGATCCGGTCTTCCGCCAGAAGTATGTTGAATTCATGCGGGAGTATGAGGAGTTAGGGCACATGTCCGTGAGCGATTTGGATTGGCGCTCCGTTGAGCACTTCTTTTTGCCGCACCACGCCGTTTTGAAATCCGGAAAGATTCGGGTGGTCTTTGACGGTACGGCTCCCACCTCTACTGGAGCGGAGTCGGGAGGTTACGAGTTGAGGAAATGGATATCCAACTCGCCTGATGTACTGGTAGGTTTGCCCGAAGAGCACCAGCAGGACCCCCACCTATTCGAAAATGTTGATAATCCCCATGTGGTGACCGTCCTTGGCGTACAGTACAAACCGGTCTCTGACACTTTCACGTATTGTGTGGATTTACGACCACCGAAAGTCTGGACCAAGCGTTTAGTATTGTCTACTGTCGCACGTACCTTTGACCCCAATGGGTGGATTTGCCCCGTGCTGTTTATGGCCAAGTGTTTCTTGCAACGGTTATGGGCTTCGGGTGTGTCGTGGGATGAACCCCTCTCGGACGAGTTACTCCGAGATTGGTCGAGCTTCGTTTCATCCCTCCCCGAGATTAATGAAGTGCATTTGCCGAGGCTATTCCTCCCTTCTGAAAATTGTAAAGTTACTCTTCACGGCTTTTCCGATGCCTCCGAACGTGGATTTGCTGCGGCCGTGTACCTCCGCACCGTTACTGTTGACGGAGTTGTTGCTGTGCATCTGGTGATAGCGAAAAGCAAAGTCGCTCCCCTTCGGACTCGTCATACGATCCCGAGGTTGGAATTGTGTGGAGCTGCCCTCCTAATGCGTTTGTTGAACCACGTATGGCTCACATTAGGTCGATCTATTGCGATACAAGAGGTTTATGCTTGGACGGACAGTCAGGTCGTCCTTTGTTGGTTGAAGGCTCCGGCGCACACCTTGGACGTGTTTGTGGCCAATCGAGTGTCGCAGATTTGTAATTCCGACATCGAGTTGATTTGGAGACACGTGCCGGGAACCATGAATCCCGCGGATTGTGCGTCTCGGGGTTGTGTAGCCCCAACCCTAATTAACCACCCCCTCTGGTGGGGCCCACAGTGGTTGATGCGGCCTGAGTCGGAGTGGCCGCCCTCTCCAGCGTTGTCGAACGTAGCCGTTCCTGATATGCGGGCATGCGTCCTGGAGACTAACCCCGCCGGGGAAAAGGATTTGTTGTTGGATCGGTACAGCTCCTTACAGAAGCTGCTTGGTGTTACCGCTTGGATCAGACGTTTTGTGTACAATTGCAGAAACCCACGCGCGAGGCGTGATTCGTCGGTTCTCACTCCGGACGAGCGTAGGGACGCGCTCTTGTTTTGGGTCCGGAGAGTACAAGCTGATAGTTTTGAGTCCGAGATTGAAATTTTGCGTTTAGGCCGTCGCAAGTTGAAGGGCGCGGTATCGCGATTGAATCCCTTCCTGGACGAGAGTGGGCTTTTGCGAGTCGGCGGAAGACTTCGAAATGCGAACCTGCCGTATGGAGCTCGTCACCCCCTTTTGTTACCTAAAGCCGGACATTTGACTCAACTGATAATAACAGATCGCCATGTGAATGCACAACATGCTGGCTGTAATGCTTTGTTGGCCATTTTGCAGCGTGAATTTTGGATTTTGTCTGCTCGTCGAGCCATTCGCACTGTGGTTTTCCGTTGCCTGCCTTGTTATCGATTGAAGGCCGCGACCATGCAGCCCCAGATGGGTGATTTGCCTGCTGATCGCGTCACGGAATGTAGAGCTTTTGCCGGAGTCGCCACCGACTTCGCCGGTCCCTTTACTGTAAAGGCTTCGAGACTGCGTAATGCTAAAACCTATAAGGCGTACTTGTGCGTGTTTGTGTGTTTGTCCACCAAGGCTGTCCATTTGGAAATTGTCTCGGAATTGTCTACCGAAGCCTTTGTCGCCGCCTTGAGCAGATTTGTTTCCCGTAGAGGACTGCCGTCATTGATACGTTCCGATTGTGGTACTAATTATAAGGGAACGTGTAATTATCTTAAGGAAGTAGTTAAGTTTTTTGTTGATAATAAAATAGACATTGGAACCACCCTCTCCCGGCGTGGGATAATCTGGAAGTTTAGCCCTCCAGCTTGTCCGACCTGGGGAGGAATTTTTGAAGCTTGTGTAAAGGCTGCCAAGACACACTTGCGTCGCGTGATTGGAGAAACTATTCTCACGTTTGAGGAACTTGATACGGTATTTTGTAAAATTGAGGCCGTCCTCAACTCGCGACCCTTGTGCCCGTTGTCTTCGGACCCGAATGACCTGGAAGCGTTGACCCCAGGTCATTTCTTGATCGGACAGCCCCTTTTGGCGTTGCCTGAATATCCGATTCAGGATGTAGGATCCCATCGTTTGTCGCGATACCAACTTTTGAAACAGATGTCCCAAAACTTCTGGGCACGTTGGTCGATGGAGTATTTGCATATCCTACAACAGCGCGTGAAGTGGACAGATAAAACCACCCCACCCCAGACTGGCGACCTCGTGTTGATTAAGGATGCTAACCTGCCGCCCCTATGTTGGCGAAGGGGGCGCATTGTTAAACTCTACCCCGGAACTGACGGAGTTCCTCGTTTTGCTGAGGTTTTGGTTCGAGATTCGGTTTTGAAGAGAGCAGTTAGTGGGCTCTCCCGATTACCCGTAGATTGACGTACCGTTCTTAACGGTCCGGGGCGGGGGGATGTTCGGAAAAGATCGACGTTTCTGAACGCAACTCTAATGTCACGTCAAATTGACATTAGCTGTCACTTGAAGTTGACAGGGCCACTTGATTGAAATTCTCGTGGGAAAAATGTCGGAATAATTTTGCTGAATTTGTTAAAGGTCGCTCGCGTTGAATGTGCCTGGCATATCGAGTTTGAATCCATCTTAAATTATCTATGTGATCCCGTTTTGTACGACCAAGGTTTTGATGCCATCTCTGGAGTGGCCGGTCGCGGATGCTTTGAAAGATAACCTTTTCTACCACACGCGCTTGTTGTCGAGACACTATATCGTAATAAAAAAAGCTCCCACGTGTGTGTCTTTGTGTATCTATTGTTGAAACGCCCAGTGTCTTGTGAACGCTGTTATTTGTGTTGTGAGTGAGGTCACTAATTGGTAAGGTCTGCAGAAGAAGAAGATACCTGGGGCGCGCGCCCCGTCTCGCCGCAGCCGAGGAGATTTTCGACACCACAGAACCGTATGTGAAATCACCTTACTTAACATTCTCTCCACTGTGTATCGCAGTCCTATTGTTCAGTTACATCCCGGCTGAAACCAAGATTTGTCCGGAGTCTATACTCATGATAGCCTTCCACTGCGCCAATGCTGACTCCGCGGTCTAGGCAGGGGTGTACTGAACATACAGTAATGCAAACAACACAAAAAATATTCAACATTCGTATAGCTATGTGTCAACCCATAATGGTACCCATAGCAATAATAAGAATAAATCTAATTTACCTACTCGTCACTGTCACCTGTGCAACAAAAATAATCATTTTCTTTATGCGTGTACTTCATTTTTTAATATGTCTATGCAGGATAGAATCAATTATGTCGATAAAACAAAGTTATGTAAAAATTGTTTGCGTGCAGGGCATGTATCGACAGGGTGTAAACATAGTTCGTGTAGATTTTGTCAACAAAAACATAATAGTTTACTTCATTCGGATAGTGAAATAAACAACGCGACCACGTCAAATGTGTGTACGAATAGCACATCTACGTGTTTGCACACATTGATGAGTTCGCATTCGTCAGCTGATCGCACCGATGCAGCACACAACCAGTGTGACGCGGATCGATCCAATTTAACGTCAAAACAAGTTTTACTCTCAACTGCGATCGTAGAAGTAGCCGATCTAAATAATCGATTTCACAAAGCTCGCGCTCTTCTCGACAGCGGAAGTCAGCATAGTTTCATCACGGAAAAACTATCACGAAAACTAAATGTACGTCTTATACAGTCCACAGTTCGAGTCTCGGGTGTGGGACAAAGCGTCACACATTCGAATAATTTATGCAATATACTTATGCGGTCAACAAAAAGTTCATATAATACGCGATTAAATTGTTTAGTTTTACCGCAAATATCGCCAAGTTTACCTATAACTACTACAGTTAGATTATTTACGTATACCCGATAATATTCAACTCGCAGACCCCACATTCTGTGTACCTAGCGAAATCGACATTTTAATAGGTGCAGACACATTTTGGGAACTTATTTGCGAAAATAAAATACGTTTACCGAGCGGACCATTCCTACAGGAATCGCAGTTAGGTTGGTTGGTTTCCGGCCCGGTTAATTCGCATTCGTTAGCTGGTCGTACCGATGCAGCACACAAGCAGTGTGACGCGGATCGATCCAAAAATAAAGGCCTTAATTACGAAAATAGGGTTCTTTGCAATTTTACTCAATCTTTCGATTTACAAAATAGAAAATATTGGGTATTAGAAGATTTGCTTCCAGCAAATAACGTTCTTTCACACCATGAACGCAAGTGTAAAGAGCATTTCAATATATACGACTATACGTGAAAAGCATTGACCTTATTATTAAATAAAAAGATTAATTTCCATTTTCCACATTTCAATAAATTAAATAGGTAGCAATATTTATTCAATTTAAATTTAAACTTTTATTCTATACGATTTACCCGATACATTTTATACAATAGTAAGTTACACATTGTTTTTTTATTTAAAGAAACATTTATGTTCAAACGATATTCATCGATTAATATATTAATAGGTACGTATTTGTGCATACAATCTTCGCTTTGTTTACAACTTACGGCAAAAAAAAAAACGCCGCTCGACTCGAGAGAAAACCGGTTTGGTATCGTTATCAGTGGCCGAGCCGCTCGAGACGCGTCGGCATTAGATGTAGTCAAACACAGTCATTTCCAAGCGTCTATAATACCTTACTTAAAGGTTTGCCGTTACAAAAAGGTGATGAATTTAAACGTATTTCTAGTCTTAACGTATTCTTAGATGAAAATAATATAATACGTGTTGGTGGGAGACTGAGTGAATCGACAAGTTTTGATTATAATAAGAAATATCCCATATTACTCTGTTCAAAGCATCCTTTTACAGTGTTACTATTTAGGTGTGAACATTTAAGGTTATTACATGCCAGTCCATTACTCCTTTTGGCTAACATACGTGAATATTGGTGGCCATTGGGGGCTAGGAACTTAGCAAAGAAAGTACTTAGTGAATGCGTAACGTGTACAAGGATTAAAGGTGAAACACTATCACCTATTATGGGTAATTTGCCAAGTGGACGTTTAGATCCATGTTTACCGTTTTCTCGTACCGGCATTGATTATGCGGGACCTATTTATATATTAAATCGTAGTGGACGAGGTGCTCGTCTTGTAAAAGCATATATATGTCTATTTGTTTGTTTTATAACGCGAGCAATACATTTAGAGCTTGTCACTAGTCTCACTAGTCATGACTTTCTTTTAGCATTTAAACGTTTTATTAGCCGCCGTGGCAAGCCTGAAATAATCTTTTCTGATAATGGGAAAACATTCGTAGGCGCTGAAAAAGAGCTCCCATTATTTTTAACGAAAACTTCTCAGCAAATATCAGATTTTTTAAGCAATGATGGTATAGAATTTAAATTTATCCCACCGTATTCTCCTCATTTTGGTGGAATTTGGGAGGGTGGAATACGATCGTGTAAGTATCATCTAAGGCGTATTGTTGGTAACGCTAGACTAACGTACGAGGAATTCAGCACAGTTTTAACACAAATCGAAGCCGTCCTGAATTCCCGGCCCCTCTCACCTATGTCAACAGATCCCAACGACCTTACCTTTAACTCCTGCTCATTTCCTGATCGGGCGATCGCTGACGGCTCCAGCTTGTGATGACTTGACATCACGGTTGACATCACAACTGGCAAGATACGACAGGATCAAGCAAATGAGACAGCACTTCTGGCAGCGATGGGCTAAAATATACGTCGCGGAACTACAGCAGCGAACGAAGTGGAAGACACACAAAGATGACATCACCCTGGGCAGCCTAGTTCTACTCAAAGGTGACAATCTTCCTCCTCTCAAATGGAAGATGGGTCGCATTCTTCGTGTCTTTCCTGGAAGAGATGGCATATCGCATGTCGCAAAGGTTCGGACTGCGACCGGCATTACTCAGCGTTCCTTCGCGAAGATCTGCCCCCTGCCACTGCAATCGAGCTGCTCATCATGAGCTGATGATGATGATGAGATGAACCAAGGACGAGATCAGCTTTTTGAAAGCGGAGCTTCCAAGGCCGGCGGTATGTTCAAGACTTTGAGGACCGGTGGCGCCATCTAGTGATGACCAGCTGCAGCATCCATCTCCATTCAGTCCCATTTCGTCGTACAATCCCAGTCATCATTCAATATTCACATACATTCACTCACATTGTCATTCATTCGTTAATTTTCCCCCCATTCGCACTTGGAATTTCAATATCGCAACGCATATCGCATTACTGTACCGTATTTTAAAATAAACGTTTTACCACAATATTAATAAGAAGACTTCATTGAAGATATCCTCCGTCACTGCCCCAACACGAAGTTTAATTGCGTGTGTGACTGTTTACCTGACGACCTTTGTCTTAGAGTCTGGGACTTAGACGAAGATTTTACTTTATGCACTAGAGCATAAAAAGCGATTTTATGCAGCCTATACCCAACATAAACACGAACTTTACGAGCATGAGAAGTGAAAACGTCATTAGTGTCACGTTCACTTGACGACGTCAGAATGTATTTTTTTAAATCATGTACAAAGGTCCGCCAACCTGCCTTCTTCCTGGACTTAGGTTCTTTTTGAATGAGTAAGTTTTCAAATTAATTTTACGGTGACTTAAAATAAAAATTTTGGAACAGGAAAAAATATGAGTCTCCTCTTTTTAAATGTTATTTCTAAATAGCCAATAAAAACACATGATAAATTTTATGAAATGTTGTCAATTGAGGTGTTGCAGACCTGGCTAAGATTCCGAAGTACTGATTGGGAAAATGATGAGGAGAGCTACAATTTGAACAGCCTACTTAAGTTTTTGAAGAGAGAGGTGGAAAGTTTTGAGCGATTGGAACTCGTGAAAGCTGGGATCAAACAGTATCAGGAATCGCGCCAAGAATTACCACTTACAGCAATTTGCATTGTTGCAGGGCAAGCTAAGGATTCGGTAGGATGCGTCTAGTGCAACAAACCATCTCATTCCAGTTCAGAATGCCATACAACAACTAGAATGAAGGTAGAAGACAAGAATGAAGTAATAAGAAAGAAAGGTTTGTTTTTACTGTTTACGCAAGGGTCATAGCGCAAAGAAATGTAGAGTCCTCGTAAGGTGTTTAATATGTTCCAAGAGACATATGACAATAATGTGCAAAGAGAGACTAAGGAACGTACAGAAAAGAAGAAGGGTATTGGAAAAGAAAATAATCAGCGTCGAACACTTTATTAAGACACAAGGACTGCGTCACGTTGTTGTCGACTGTAAAAGTCGACAATGTTTCGTGTCAGAGCCTTGATAGACTCGGGAGCCCAGAGATCATATACCTATTTGAAATGGGTTATGGTATCCATCACGGTTGTTCATGTCCATGGGTGTAAGAAAGCGAGTTTATTTTAAATGAGACTTGTGGTGTACTACATATTTTATAATAATAAATATACTGTTTGCTTGTATACCGGCTGCACACTCTGCTCTGTGACGCGAGTTCTGTTTATCTAGTCTGTGACACACAACTGTCAATGTCACCTGAGCCTGCAGCCGGTAGCAAGAGCAGCTAACCGAAATACTATTGTTTTATTTAAATACCTCATTAAATAAGTACCCCCCTTGTAACCAGGGACAGCACAAATTGGCGACGAGGATAAAACGTAAGCATTTAGTTGCATTTTACAAGACAAACCTGAAGTTATCATACGGAAAATTTATAACCAAATACACTGTCAATATTTTGACAAACTTTTTGAAAAAAAAAGGAAAAGCTTTTATAATAGAAGTACTTACTTATGTACACGTCTATAATCTTTGCATTGTCACGCTGGTGACAACTGCTCATTGTCAATGAATGAAATGATGCAATTTACTGCAATAAAATTGTAAACACATCCGTATTGATAACATAAAGTTTACACAGGCTCATTGTCATTACAAATATAACTAATATATACCAAAATAAGTTGTAGCGGTATAATTGAATAATAGTATGTAACAGAAAGTAGTTTAAACTAGGTACCTACTTTGCTTTATGATGGTGATGTATCTACATAAGCAGGTATCTGATAGATTAATGTTCAAGTTGTTGATGACTACCAATTATACCTACAACAAGATGTGCCTGTATATATTAGTCTAGTCAGGATTTTAATCTGACCGAGTAGAGTAGGTACACCGGCGCACCGTACAATACAACAAGTGAACTGATCAAGTTAAATAGATCTAAATGTTCAAGAGTTATGGTAAAAGTGGTCTAAAATTCAGTCTATAGGATTTAAGCTACTAATAAGTAGTTTCAATTTTAAATTGAGTTTGCTTCCATAAAAAAAATGACAAATTTAATTTTTGAATTAAATGACAAGATATGGAAATACAAAATAGGTACTTCTAATAGTAATTCCTGTCTTACTCTTACTTTATTTGGTGCAATGAAAATTGAATTTCAATAAAAGACAAGATTTCAATTATTGAATGATTTACAAAAAATTATCTAGCGCCCTTCAGTTTATTATCACCTGTACAGCGCTATCTTTTGCTCCATTTATTTCTTCAAGTTTTGCCATCACATTATTAGTGCAAATAACAAAACAATGTGTTGCAATTTCAAATACGTATTAAGGTTATTAATTGATAATTATTGTTAATTACATTACCTACTACTAATATAATGTAACAGACCTTATACTGATATATAAATGGAATGTAGAATAAAATAAAGAAATAAATATAAGAGTTAAATAAAATTTGCAAATAGAAACTTGATTTATTATAATTATTTTATGACAGCACTGAAAAGAACAAAGTTGTTGTGAAAGCAAACTCAATATTGACTGTCGAAAGGAAATTTAAGGGGTTGTTGTTGTCCTTGTATGAATGAATGTTAATGAAATATGTATTAAGATTTTTATGTTTATGATAGAATGACACTAATAAAACGAATACAATATAATAGATTTTGGTAAAATCAAATAAGATAAGATAAATTCATTTAAATTGGATTAGAAAAAATAATGAAAAAGAAAATCCCATGAGAATTATATACTTAAGTACCTACTTAACTTCAAACAAACAAATTTAAAGACAATGTTTTGTAGCAAACAATGTCAAAGAAATTAGCAGGTATGATTTATGATTGCATAAATCATATGATTAATCAAAGGTGATTCATGATTGGTTCCACACCTACAAACAAACAAATTTAAAGACGTTCAGCTTGACTGACGTCCCCATTGATAAGTCGGTAACCCCAAATTTGTCAGCCATACAGGCGGGACTACGGCAGACTCTGTTTCTTAATGCTACTTATGGAGTTCTTCACAGAAATATGACTTCATAAAGCTAACTGAATTATCAGAAACACCTTTCGGGTTTAGCTTCAATAAAAGCGTTTTCGTGATCATCACAATGCTTTGGAAATGTCACAAAAAATATCGAATAAACATCTCTTTAATCGGTATCAAAATAAATGTGTATTCTAGAAGTGCGACCGTAGCATCAGTACAGTAGCTCCTTTGACTTGAATGTTTTGTGTAGTTTTGTGTACTACTCAATGAAAAATTAACTCAATGAAGTTTGGTTTATAGACTATTCCATTCCACATTACACTGAAAAAAAAAAAAAAAATTGGCTATTTTCAGGAAATTAGGAAAGACTCCCTCACAAATACTTACGTTAGGAAAAATATCACTAAGTTATGGAACCGTTACATATAAGATGTACGGGTATGGAATTGATAAAACTGAAATATATAAACAAGGCAATGAAAATTAATTATTAAATTAAATTTTGCCCTCCTCCCTTCTAATTTTGCTTTGGTCAGGGTCATGTACAGCGTCCATGATGTACTATTTGTTATTCTAAGATCCAACAACCATTGTGGATTAGCAATAAAGAATTGCATTGATAATAATAGAGACACGCCCTAAAGATGTAATTTTGCATTAGGTACTTGCTTTGATGAGAGAACTCGTCACAAGTACCAGTTACCTTAGTTCAGCATCACATAGTAAATGATTCGCTGTGTAAGAATGATTGATGCTAAATATTAAGTATATATATATAAAAAAGAGAAAAACTAAAAAAAGGCTTAAATACAAGAAATATCACAGTGGTTTGGAGCAAATTGTTTAGTATGCAGTGTTACCGTTTTAACCACTTTGTGGCTAGATCTAGCCAATTTTCTACGTATTTAGCTACATTTATAATTGAGTTAGCCACAAATAAAAATCTAATCAGTGGCCAATTCTAGTGTTTTAGATTAAAAAAAAATATATATATATATATATTAAAAACATTTTGGTAACATTTAATAAGAAAACGATGGTAACGTAAAAAAATTCCCTGAAGTTAATATCCCGAGGGGTTTAACTAACAGTCACTAAAATAATCAATAAAGATAAATACTCTCGAAAAACATAACCAGTCTGTCGCAGTTGGATAAAAATATGGTATTATCTTAAGAAAAGGGTAAAGTAAAATAATATTTAGCCACATAGCTTTAGCACCTTTTCGAAAGAGTTTATTTAATATAGCCGATTTTTTTTTTAATAATTTGCCACTAAACAAGTCCACTATAAAAAAACTGCTAGTATGGTCAGATTCAATGGAATTTAATATTGATATTTCAAAGGCGTTACAATTGAAAAATGTTGAAAAAAAAACAACATGCTGATGTAAAACTATGTAACAAATCAAAATATTGGATCAATGAGTTAATGAATCTACTAGAGAGTTGGGTTAATCTAGAAACCTACACAGTATTTTATATTAAAAAAAAACCTCTGTGTTAAAACTATTTAACAGATCAAAATATTTGATCAATGAGTAATATAAATGAATCAACTGTAGAGTTGAGTTAATTTAAAATCCTACACAGTATTTATACCAAAACAACCCTCTCATGGTAGTGACAATGTATTTTCTAAGCATCTTTCCACTCCACAACCGACAAAGGTACCACTGGGTAATTGACCAGTGGTACTAGTCTATTAACAAATACCTATTCAAGAACACTAAATGTACGAGTGATTCAGAAAGCTCAATAATTATGGTTTAATAGAAATTGATATCAATGTCTTCTGTCCTATGTTGTATGTAAATATTATGATAACCACTAAGAAAATTTTAAATGACATCTTGGGATATTAAAACTAATAAATAGTGTCATAACATATACCATACCTAATTCGTATAGGTATATAAAAAGAACCAGTTCTACAAACGGTAGATACGTAGGTGACACTTTTATTGTTTTATCTAACGATAGATCATGTGAGTGACACCAACTCGTAAAGATAGATATTTAAATGGTGATTTTCACCATTATCATTTACAGTTAGCTACCGGAGGAAAATCTTTGTTTCAGAGAGCTCGCGGCATCTGTGCTAGCAAACATCTAGCTGCTGCGCTTCGACATGTCGAGCAAGTACTGCAAAGTAACAAATGTCACAGAATGTAGAATGCCAACCTGCCATTCTACCATATATGAACGGTGTCACTGACAAGATTTGAAGGATTTTGAAGCGCGCATCGATTATACTTACTTCAAGCCACTGTATAATATCAACCAAATCTCACAGTGCGCGATAATAAGTCTACAGTGTGTGAGCATGCTTTGAGAAACAGATTTTCACCAGAGAACTGAAGTTTTTACCAGAACGCTACCCGAAGCTGTTGAAATCGACAAATATCTAATTTTCAATAGTGAAGATGGTTGGAAGATACCACCAGCTTTGTACCTTATGTTCCATCAATTAAGGCAGAAACCCAAACCACACACTGCAAGACATAAAGATACGGTTAGTTCTTTTGTAGATAGATTTAAATGGAGATCGTCCCCCTTCGTGAGTTTTCTTGGCCAGTTCTTTCTTCGAAGGGCCTCCAAATTTTGTGAACTGGTGGTCGAGTCAGTAGTTTTTCCTTGCAATAAACTAATAATACATAACTTACCGAAACAATAAAAAGAAATGCCATACAGCCATACAGTTAATTTAATAACTTCTAAAAATAGTCTTAGTTATGCCTAACCGTATCCGGAAATAAATATTTATGTAAAATGAAAAAAAATGGATAAACCAATATGTGGCTGGTACAATAAAATATTATAAAATAAAATCCAAAAACCTTATTAAACAAAACCAAAAACAAACCTTATAAAATGTATCACACTATAATATTAAATAAAAAAAAAATTGTTGAAAAGGAGAGATGTGGTGTACTACATATTTTATAATAATAAATATACTGTTTGCTTGTATACCGGCTGCACACTCTGCTCTGTGACGCGAGTTCTGTTTATCTAGTCTGTGACACACAACTGTCACTGTCACCTGAGCCTGCAGCCGGTAGCAAGAGCAGCTAACCGAAATACTATTGTTTTATTTAAATACCTCATTAAATAAGTACCCCCCTTGTAACCAGGGACAGCACAAGACCAATTAAATTTAGTTTAAAACCAACAACACTATTTATTTTTGTAAATAACAAATTTCACAAATGCCAAAAGGTATGCGGAATGGCAAGTGAACCGTCAGCGCCGAAGCTCACACCAAAACTGAGCTCCCTATTTTTTTTTTTTTTTTTTTTTTTTTTTTTGCGTCGAACGACCGACCGTTTCCTATTGAAACAATCGCTCATCCGGCAACCTTCCGGACTGCGGGGGAAGGAGGCAGTGAATCCTCATGGATACCATTACAGCCGGCTGTAATGGTTATGTCGGACTCTTACCGACTAAACACTGCCTGAAAACAGCTGTTACCTGGACGGGTATTTCAGCTTATCTAAGGCGACCACGCCCCGGGAGGGGCGTGGCGCAGGGCGTCACTCACCTAAGTGAAGTGCGCACTGAAAATGACCGACAACCTGAAGGGCTGACCGGCCATATGTGAATTTAGTACGTCCGACGTCCAAAGTGGGCGTGGCCGGGAATGAATGAAATTAGTTCGACTGACTCCCAGAAGGGGTAGTCGCCGATTGAGAGGGCTGGGGCTGACCTGAAGGGTCCTGTGAAAGTGGGCTCCCTATAACGGGGAGCCGCTTATAAAGGCTCCAATCGCTCCACTCTGCCCCTACCACTCTGGCGCCGACGTCACCCGCAAGCCCGCACGGACTACACGTCCCCTCTAGTCATTTGACTTCCTTTTATTTACAGTTTTTAACGATAACCACAATATTATTACTTTTAATTGTAAATAACTAGCACAATCAACTTAAAAGATGTTATTGTAAATAAATAACTCGATAAACTAGGAAAACATGAGATTAAATTTAGAAAATGCTTGATTATTATGATCGCGCCGTCATATTAAAGAGGGAATTGAGATTAAAGGCAGTGGAAACGGATACGTTGGGGCATTATGTATTTGGCGGATCAGAAACAAAACAAAAGAGCCATAATGTATACAACGTTTTAGCCCGGAGGCTAATTAAACTTCCAGGGCCACAGCAATAATGTTTTAATTAAATGTAAATAAGAAAAGAAAACCTAAAACAACAAAACCATACTTAAATATAAAAAGTCCAAATTAAAATGTGAATACATAAGAACATAAGAATTTCCTAAGAGATTAACTTAGATACTTGCAACTGGGTACAGGTTTTCTGTTAGCACTTATCGTACAGCACATCACAGTAATAAAAACGATACATATTATTTTACAAAAGAATTTTGAAATACACAATCAACCTAAACAGATAAAATATTTTATGACAATGCATGACATTGAAAAGTATTCTTTTTCAGAACCGCACATATAAATTTGATAACTGATAAAATTTGATAAAAGGAGGCTACAAAAATGATACCGTGAAAATATAGGATAAAAATAACGCTACAACGTGAACGTGAAGAATCTTGAAGAGAGTTTATGCTTACCTATGGAAGTTTTAGGCACCGAAAAAATTTGTAGACCTATACCGCTTGTATCAAACAGGAAGTTGTTACAGATCATTTCTTAATACAATATTAAGTTATCGGATATAATCGACGAGGGAAAAGATATACAAATGTTGATTGGAGCTGATAATTCTGGAATATTGAGAGGAGGAGAAATAAATCAGTTGGAAAAAAATGTAACAGCCATTAAAAGCAAACTTGGTTGGTTCATTCAAGGCCCGGTAAGCACAAGGAATTCTGGTAATAACTCGTTGACATGTAATTTAGATATAACTGATGCAAGACCACTTATATTACGTATGGGTCCGAGTCAAATGATTTAGCGCCACTGCCGCCAAACAATTTTATTCCTCCGCTGCCAAGTAATGTCGTTTGGGATTTTGTTTGACTTCTCGAAATTGAGCGTGTCGAAAACAAACAAGGAGCCGCTCGCGACGCAAGAATAGCCGTTCGCGACGCAAGAATAGCCGCTCGCGACGCAAGAATAGCTGCTCGCGACGCAAGAATAGCCGCTGCCGAGCGTAAAGCTTCCGAAAAAGAGCTAGAAGCTCAAACAGCCGCTCTTTCTAGTCGCAGCTCTCAGTCTAGCCGACGCTCTACAGTCGATAGGTAGTTAGATGCCGCTGTAACTAGTCCTCCTTCTAACCCAGAGAACGCTACTGTAGGTAACCCTCTTCTTACCCAAGGGAATGCCACCGTAGTTAACCCTCTTTCTAACTTACCTTTTTTCCAGGTTGGTGATGTTGCGCCGTACAACGCGACCCCAGAGGCGCGCGCGACGCCCCAAGATGATACCTTGCCTATAATACCCGGCCCATCCAGATCTGTAACCGCCCAGGCTGACATAAGCTCATTAGGCCAACCTCTTGAGCCCATTTCGATACAGCCCCTTTTAGCGCCAATGCTCCACTTAAACTCGGAGCTCAAAGGCACTCTTCACGCCGTATCGAACCTCAGCCGGGCTCCCACGCCGCCGGCACGGTATCCGTGCTCTATCCGAGCACACTCTTGCCCCGGGTTTGAGGACCACCAACGCGATTTCCTTTGGAGGATCGCATTGATACTACCAACACTTTGCCAATTTATAACGATGTGTCTAATAATTTTATGCTTTTTCCGTGCAGTTCCGCTCAAGAGCCCGCACCTCCGAGGCCTCGTTTATAGTCGATGCCCTATAGCTGCCATGCTAACGCAGCCACGCTAATGCAGCCGGCGTCGTTCGCTACGCACCCGCCACGGTGCGGCGGCGCTACTCATGCGCCTGCACCGCCCGCTACGCACCCGCTAGGGCCTTGCGGCGCTGCTCACGCGCCCATGCCGTGCAACTACGTGCGCGCTACCTGCGCGCCTGCACTTCCAAGGCCCGAGGCGTCTACGGCCCGCACCTCGAAGCTGCTACATCCGAGCAGCCGGTGCCGACGGCCCCCTCATATGCACCGCGTCACACATTAGGCACTCACTACGCTAATTTTTATAACAAAGATAATAAAGATAGCTCAAAATCCGATACATTACGTTTTACGGAGGCCGTCGCCGAAATCGCTGCGACCGCGGCCACTAAGGCCGACAGAAACCCTAAGGTGAGTCCATTGCCATTTTTTGACGGCCGGCCTACAGACTGGCTCGTTTTCAAGAGGATCTATGACGAAACCAGCCCGTCGTTGTCACCGTCGGAGAATATTGCGCGCCTATGCCTTGCGCTGCGCGGTGCCGCGCGCGACGCAGTCATCATAATGCTGGCCGCCACGCGGGACCCGTAAGACATTATACGTCACTTGGAGACCGCCTTCGCTCGGCCGGAGCAAATCATATTGGGCGAGTTATGCACACTGCGCGCTCTACCTAAGCTATCTGGTGACAGCGCCAAGGAGTCGAACACCTTTGCGCTAAAGGTTTCGCATTGCTTACAGGTGGTCAAGTTACTTAATCGTTCGGAATATTTAGCCTCACCCGAGCTTTGCGACGAAATTCTGCTCAAGATGACGCCTGTCTTACGTGCCTTTTGGGGTTACATTGCGAAACAGCAGAACCATTGTAAGTACAAGCTAGAATTGTTAGCGGATTTTCTATTGTGTGAAGCCGATCAACGGGTCAAATATAGCGTCCTCGAGCGCCCCAAGCCGGTATCAAAGGTTTCATACCACACCGCCATAGCCACCCCCGTCTCGCGCCCATTTAACCAAGGAAAGGGGCCTGCTCCGGTCGCTATTCCTCAATGTCTCTTCTGCTCGAAGGGACACTATGTAAGGGAGTGCAAGAGCTTTCAGGCCCTCCTGGGACGAGAGGTGGGAATGGGTTCATGAGAGCAAGGAGTGCCACAAGTGTCTTGAAAAGGGCTCCCACTCCCACCCATACAAAAGGTGCAGAAAGTTTGCCTGTTAGGAAAAGCCTTGCAAATATCCGTACTCTCACCACACTCTCCTGCATAGGGTCCCTCGAGTAGAAGTAGCTTATGTCGCGGAGGAAGAGGTGCCTACTGCTTCGTCGTCGTCCTGCTCAGATACCCCAGTGGTAGTCGCTCACAACTGGTCACCAGGTACGAAAAGACCACTCTTAAAGGTAGTGCCGGTGACGCTCTCCGGCCCCAAGGGTGACTATGAAACGCACGCCCTGTTGGACGATGGGTCCACGGAAACTCTCTTAGACGCATGCGTTGCCGAAGCCCTCGGGTCGAGGGTCATAGAAGTAGAATAAAGGTCGAGGGAGTAGGAGGCATGACAACCGAGACGGAGGTGAGCTTCATCGACGTCAAGATAAAGGGTCGGCACGCGTCGGAGTCCTACCACCTCAGAGGCGTCAGGGCGATACCTAATCTCAATTTAAAGAGCCAGTCCGTCGTACAGTCCGAGGTCAGACAACTAAAGTACCTAACTGACATATGCGATGTGGTCTGTTACGATGACGCGCGTCCTACCCTGCTAATCGGTGTGGATAATTGGGAGTTAACAGTACTTTACACTGTTCGGCGAGGTACGCGCACGCAGCCTGTAGCAGCTCTGACGTCGCTTGGCTGGGTCCTATATGGCTCCTTAAAAAGTAAATCTTCACCGACAGCATTCGTGAACCATTGCTCAGTCAGCGAACATGACGTGGATTCTGGCGATGGCTCTTTGGACGCCCAGCTCCGGGAGTATTTTCGTGTAGACTTAATCGGTATTTCCACAAAAACGTTATCACTCTCCCATGGATGAGCTAGCAATCCGCACGTTAGAGGATACCACGCGCAGGCTTCCCTCGGGCATCTGACCGGCACAATTTCAAAGCCGACTTCAAACGATTAATAATAGGTAAGGTCGGGCTCAGTGAAACACGGGGTCCAGTAAAACAACTCCAATATTTCAACCTATTTCCATTATTTTTTTTGGACTAGAAGCACTGCTTTATAAAGTGCTTGAACCGCAATATTGGCGCAGTTGTCATTTCTTAATTGGAAAGCTACCTGTTGATTTTATGCAAAAAAACTGTTTTATGAAAATAATTCGTGTCATTTTTCAAGAAAGTCTTTTTGATTTCATTAGAACATCGTTTACCTAAGGTGAGTCTGGTTATTTTTTGGATAATTCTTGTATATTTCTTGTAATATTGGGAACAGCAGAAGGCCAGTGTTCATAACCTCAAACATTTTATAAGTTGTTTTGTTATTAAATGTGGTCGTGGGGTACAGTGAAACGGGGCACAGTGAAACATGTTTTAATGTGCCCTTTACAACTAAACTATTATTTTTTGTTATTATAACTATAATATAATTATACCTATTATTCTAGTAACGATTCCGAGACTGTCTTCTGCTAATTTAGATAACATTCCGTTAACCTCCTATACTGCAAAAAAGACGACTTTGTCATTGTTCGGTTTCCGGGGAAACAAGTAAAGCATTTTATAAACCGATTTTTGTCAGACTTAGACTATGAAAGAAATGAATACGACATTAGTTGCTTGAGACAGAGTGTTAAATCAGAATGATTTTGCTTTCCATTAGAACCAGATATGGCTGTGGTTTCCAAAGATGATATAGAAATTGTACTTAAACCTTTGGACAAAAAAATTTAAACAAAACGTCAGAGAGACACATATTTTTTCCCTCAAAACATTAATTTTTAATTTAGGTTAATGTTCTTTTCATATTTTTTTAGTATAAATATATTGATTTTGTATGACATTTTACATTATGTTGCACTGTGCCCCGATCTGTTTCCTAGTACCCCTACCCTAGTTTTATTGTACCCCAGATCTGGGGCACAGTGCAACAAAAAATTTATCTCGAAAAAGTGCCAATAATTTTAGATTACTTATAGAAGCATTTAGTTTGATACTGTTAATTATTAAAGAAATAACCAATACCTATTTATTTTCGTGAAAAGAGTTTGTTAAAATTATAATATAATTTTTTTCTAGGATCAAAAAACACTTTTTTGTTTCATTGTGCCCCACCTTACCCTACATGGGGAATTAAAACATTAAGGGCCTGTTTCACAATGTCTAAGTAAGTTCTGGTTAGCTGTTACTTGACAGATAGTCCATACAAAACTGTCAAGTAAACTGGAAAATATCTCCTAATCCGACTGTAATATAAATTTTTCTTCCCTATGGGCCCCTTTTGAAAATAAGAGTTCCCTAGGTAATTTCGGCTTTTCTAGCTCAAATTGCAAGTTAGTTCGTGGGTAGGCGTAGCTCAGACATCTGGGGCAATAATTAACCTTGGGCGCCGTTGACATCAGTCACTAATGCAAGTTACTAAAAAATTAAACTTTACTAACAAAAGTAATAAAATGTCAAAAAAAAATATTTAAAGGCCCCAGATTGAAACAAGGTGAATTAAATAAAAACAACACAATGTTCGATGCATTGGTAAACATTTAATTCGGATAAAACATAACACAAAACCAGTATGTACCGACTTAAACATGACACATAATTTATTGTCGTTTTACTTAATAAATCGAATGGATAAAACGATTCTTATCTAGTAGGTGCCGACTTAAAACATTAAGCAATACAAGATCGCCACAATAAACAACATGAAATGAAGTACACACTTGGCTCGTCCGCCAAGGACTTATTAGGGCGGTGTCTCCACGAGCGAGAGAATCGCGGCGATATTATCGTCGTGCCACGTATTTCTATCGTCGCATCGCGGCGATAATATCGCCGTGTGGAGACGGTTCCATAGAAATACGTGGCACGACGATAATATCGCCGCGATTCTCTCGCTCGTGGAGACAGCGCCTAACAGTCTCTCTTAGAGGGCAGTACGATAACACGGTGCATCATCCTCACTACTTATATTTATTAAAATATCTCTAAGTTGCACTAAAATATACATTATATATATATTATATATATATATATAAATTATAATTATATAGTGGTACACATATTAATACAGACAGCCACGGTGGACTTGAACCGGTTATCAACGGCATTAATATTAAAACTCGGACATCGGGCATCGTCTAACGCCACTATCAGAAACTGCGGGTTACCTCAGAGGATCCCATGGCTTTTACCGTAAGGACAGGACCAGCTAACGTGCATGAATCACCATTTAACAATCCCGTTATATAATTATAATTAATTTAATTTTTATACCTTAAAATAAAAATGTTAGGTAGTTGCTTACAACAGTTACAACAGAAATAAAATATTATATACATAATTAACAAATTTTAGTCATTATACACTATTGCGATTCTGTTTACGTAAATTGCGTTACTGACTGCAACATTCCGAAGCGCGTCTATTGTTCGGACCGGTTGCCCCGCTTCCCGCGTCCCCGCCTCATGCAATCGTCAGGATTTCAGTGGCGCGCGACCAGACACCAGACAGCTCTGGAGCATTGCCGCGCACGGTCTATGTCGTGTCTGCTACCGAGTCTACCGACCCGCCTTTCGAGTGCAAAGTGCGATCTTGAGTGATTGAAGAAAATCAGTTTTACTGTTTCTAAACATCACGCCTCTAGTGATTAAACCCCGTACTGGGTAAGTGTTGTGAGACGATGTTCCCTTTTAGCTGCATAGACTTAGCTTGTAAATTTTCTACCCTCTGCTTTTAATAACGTCAAAACCCACCGTTGCTTGCTACCTTTAAACTCCCTTTTAGACAATTAATATTAAACGTTTCGGTTGGATTTTGACGTTAAATTCATAAAGTAAGATTGTTATTTTAAAATTTTAATGTCTTAAATAATTAATTATTATCGAAGTATAAAAATGAATTGTTTTAAATCCTACTAGTTATTTTGTGTACCTACCGATTGCTATGTGTTTTCGCCTCGATCGCCTCGCCTTGATCGCTGCTTAATGCAATAATAAATTTATAATAATAATAAATAAACTACTTATACCTACCTGAGCTTTGCATTAGCATAACTGTTGCGATTAAGGTGTTGCGGTCGTGCGGGATATCAGACAGTCCATGAAATGGCTGGTTTGATGTTCCAGGGTTCTAAGTATCTACCTACCGATGCTGGGGAACTGAAGAGACGGCCGCTGCCCGTACCGCTATCGCTGCCTACCTAGCCTGGGGGACTACCGCTGCGCCACTTACCGCACCTTACGCCTCCACGCGTCAACCTCCGCTGCGGAAAGCCAGGATAGTACTAGTGCCCTCACCAGTGCCATTGTCGGGATCCTATTCAGTAGTAACTTGTAACCCTAGACCCACGTTCTGCCTCAAATTGTTTAATTATCAATATAATTATTATTATAACGTCTTGTCTTGTCTAACTTATTTCTCCCCATTGACCCAAATTGTCACAACAGGGTCCGACCGGGTATCGCATTACCATCGGGTACCTACACCCGAAGTCACGAACACGATCACACTAGCCTCCGTATAGCAGGCAGGGTAAGGGTCCCTAAAACAACCAAAACACTTTGTTATGACCAGCCGCCATTTTGTAGTGGGTCCGTCATTTTGTAGTGACGCATACCTATCTTTTTTTTACTCACCTAAAAAAACGGCTTTAAACAAATGCGCGGACCCGGCCGTCGCAATGAGGGTTCAGGTTATAACCTCGTATAAAGGCACATCCACCTGAAAATCGAACAAAGCTACTCTTAATGACCCGACACACAGAAAAACCTTTCTCGCAAACACGATATCCTATCTTGACCCTAAGCGTCACTCACCTGAGGGAATCCCACGGGACCATATACATCACAACTGTAAAATTAAATTTGTAAAAAAATATGGGTCAAGCTATTCGCATAGCGAGCCCGGAAGACAAAAAAATGTCCAGTCATCTATGACGAGCACTTTTCGTCAGTACGTTTCGATCATCCGTCCCACACTCGCCTCCCACCAAGGAGTCAGAACGCCTTTTAACGAACCCCAATTAAGACAATACAAAATTAAAATGAAATCAGCTATTTACTTAACAACCAGCTGATTCCACACTAAAACCATGACACGAGGGAGCTATTAAGCTTCACCACTGGAAAATCAACGACTCAGGGCCGACATCCGCCAGTGATAACGAAACGCTCATGCCACAGAGCACAAAGCAGATTGCCAGCAATTGGCTATCGCCAACCTAATAAAAAAAGCTAAAAAAAAATAATATAAGCCACTAATTTATAGGCTGCAAATTTATTGAAATTTCCTAAAATAATAAAAGAAAATTAAATGTTCCTGTGATCCTTTCGTCTTCGCTAGACAGATACTCTATGCTCGTGCAAGCGCGACAGTATACATGCCAACGACAAACCAAACGTCAACTGTCATTGTCAAACGTCAGACAGTTGTCAAGTGTTATTGTGAAAAATAAATAAACATCATTACATGATTTTATCTTGGAGATCACCGAATTGGATTCTAAAATCAACCAATATTGAAATGGTTTCGTGATTAACCCGGTGATGAGTAGTGCGTGCAAGGATTGCTCGGCACACCTAGGCAAAAAGGCAAAGCGTTCATTTACAAAAATATGGCGTTACAAGACATTGTGAAACAGTGTGCCGCTATCAGAGTTAGCAATTTTGACGTTTACCAAACCGGAAATTTCCATTAATAAAACAGCTGAGCGCCACAGACTGCTTGATGATGACATCGACTTGCATCAAACTCTAAATTCAGAGGTAGTTGTGAGCAGGGACCACGACTACATAGCCGACCTCACAAGGTTGACAGAGTTTTCGAAAACGGTCGTTACATATATTTCCGGATTTGTGGTTAAAGCCTATTTGTACTGCAATCTTCAGAGAAAAATGGGAATACATTGCAGCAGAAAAAAGATAAGGGAGGTTCACATTACCCTTCAATCAGTGATAAAAATTTGCGAAATCGCTGAAGAGGCGTTCAAAGCCAATAAGATCAGTGCGAAAAAAGATCACATGCACTTTCTCCTTCATAGATGTTTGAGAAGATCCATAGCTCTAAATTTCTTGTCAGAAACGCTTGAACCACGAATAAAGAAACACTTTCAAGTTGAACATTACCCGCTTTAATAATGAAAACAATTTGTCAAAAATATTTAAACGTTCGGATTCACCCAAAACCATGCGAAGAAGACAAAGAAGAAAAAATACGAAATATGTACACTAAGTTGATTTCGTTAGAAGGTTAGTAGTTGATACCAATATACTATTTTTTTAAATATTGTATGGGCTTGCTCTTGGCTTCACACTGACCCTTAGGGTTGAGAAGAATCAATAGGTTTGCATTACATCCTCTCCTGCTGTGGTTCGCCGATCCCAAGACTTCTGTTGTAGGGCTGCAGAGGGGATGTTCCACGTTCAGCGAGGCTATTGTCCTAATATTGTAAGATCAGTAAGGGCTGGAAGTACACTCCTGAACATTCGAGACCTACTTAGTGATGACAGATTGCCTGATACCTAACCTGTTATGGGCGGGTAGCTCTTCTTCTGCTGTGGTTCACACTGATCCCAAGACTGTTGTCATAGAGCTGCAGAGGGGGTTCTATAAGAAAAATAATATCATCAAGTCATATAGACCTATGAAAAAAATAGACGTCAGGGGACCGCTTAGTTGGTTAAGGGCAGGATCTTCCAAAAACTCTGTCTCTGTCTTTTTCCTTACGTGTGAAGAGTAATGAAAATAACTTAACTTTTTAATTTTTTCAATGTTTTTATTGTTATTTTGAGCATAAATTCACTTTTTGAAAAAGTAGCCTGAGAATAGTCTACAATATGTCATTTCCTATTTTTCTATATATTATTCGTGAATTAGAGATTAATAATCTAAGTATAGAACCTAAAAAATATAAAAATAATGTAAATTTTCTTTGTTTTTGAATTTTTTTATTGTCGAGTTACGATACGAATATCGTGTTTCTAGCCACAAAATAATCAAGATCGTTTATGAAACTTCAATATTATATTTTTATCTGCTCATAATAAAGAATATTTGATTGTTTACTTTTGAATCAAAAATATGTTGTTTTCGATAATTTGAAAGTACGTGCCCTTAATGGATTTACATCTAAGCTCGTCACATGTCTAGCGATACCCAACGGTCCCCCGATATAATAAATACTTCATTTTCCAATTGCATTGTAAATGCAAAAAACTAAAAATTAAAATAAGGGTGTAATTTATTAAATGTCCTACCAGAAAAGAGTCTGTTCATTAAAAAAATAGATAAAAAATATAATTACAGAAATGGCTTCCAATACAAAATATTCAGTCACTTGACCACAGTATGTATTGGAGACCCAATATTGTTTTCTCCAAATTTTTGAGTTTTACCTAGCAATAGTTGTTCACTGGCAGCCCCATATTTTGACGTCATAAACGTCTATCTCGTACAACCCGGTCGCTCGGTGGCGTATCTACCCCTTTTTAATATACTTTATCTATGTGTAGAACACGTGATAGGTTAGAAATTTAATTTTCGTGGTAATTTTTTGTTAAACAATCCATAAGTTGTATTAATACAAAAAAATAACCACCTATAATCTCGCGAGGTAGATTATAAACTAACGGGTTTTACAATCTTACGGTGACATATATATCATAGCTAAGTAGGCTTTCCAAGCTTTTGAGAATAACACATTTTCAAAAACATTCATACGAACACTGAAAAACAAAGTTATTTTTTTCTGGCGAAAAATGATAGAGGTATTTTTGTTAGGTGTATGTAATTGTTACGTTAAGTGGGTACGGAACCCTTCATGGGCTAGTCCGACTCGCACTTGGCCAATTTTTATCTTTTAAATTATGGGATAGTTTTGTGGCAATAAATTACTTGTTTTTGCAAAAAACTTTGTTCTATTTTGCAAGTAAACATATAATTTTGCAGGATTCGTAAAAAAAACCAATGATAATGCTAGCCTAAAAAGCAGTTTTATGAAAAGACTAATAATTAACCGCTTTTAAGATAATCTTTTGACGACCGATTTAGCGCAGGGGTAGGCTACCTGCCTTCTGCGCCAGAGGTCTCGGGTTCGATTCCCGAACAAGACAAATATTTGTGTGCATTGAACATGTCCATTTGTATTGGTCTGGGTGTTTTCTATGTACCTATATTAAGTATGTATTTACAAACAAAATAGTAGATTGTACAACAAGTGCATAAAACATACCATTTTACCCGAGACGTATATATCCACCCGAGCCGTAGGCGAGGATGGATAGTCAATTCGAGGGTAAAATGGGTTTTATGTACGAGTTATACACTCTGCTTTTCACTTCGAGAAAAATAAAATACAATATTGAAAAAAGAAAAAATAAAGACTTCGCCATATTGGCGGGAAAACTTTCTTTTTCTTTTTTTTTATACGTGGAAGTGGCAGCACAGTGACTTAGCATAGATCGTAGTCCATAATGCTCTTGAAATACTTATTTCTTACAAAACTCCGTTATCAAGTTTTCCATGATATGGGCTTAGATAATTGGTGTGAATGTAAGAAGTTATTTCTTTATTTATTTTCTTTTTTTTATACGTGGCATTGGTAGCACAGTGACTTTAGCATTAGATCGTAGTCCATAATGCTCTTGAAATACTTATTTCTTAGAAAACTCATTAATTTTGCCTAGTTTTATTAATTTAGTAATTTAACATGGATTAAGTATGTACAAAATTGAAGAAACAGAATGAAATAATAAGTTTATTTTACGAAGTTTAATTGCGTGTGTGGCTGTTTACCTGACGATCTTTGTCAAAGTCTGAGACTTAGACGAAGATTTTACTTTATGCACTAGAGCATAAAAAGCGATGTTATGCAGCCTATACCCAACATAAACACGAACTTTACGAGCATGAGAAGTGAAAAAGTATTTAAGTATATATTTATCCGTTATCAAGTTTTCCATGACACAGTTTCTCAATGAAATTTACATGTGCTTAGATAATTGGTGTGATTGTAAAAAAAGTTATTTAAGTTATTTATATTTATAATATGCACAGTTGTATTAAAAGTTGTTATAAAATAATGGAATGAAGTTAAGCTATATCTACTTGGCTAAAAGGTGGCTATGTGTAGTTAGCCGCTTTATTGTTAGGGATAAGATCAACATAAAATTATTTCGTTCTAGGTTAAAAACGCAAAAAATTAAAACTGCTTTATAGCTATGTAAATGTTGATAACTTCCTGTCATTTTTGGCAATTATCGATAAATCCATAACTGTGTAACGTTGTCGTTGTCACCTCCTTTACGATATTCTATATTTTTATTCTATGTATTTTATAACCACCTTTATGGAATACGAAACTATTTTGATCTGAAAAGCAATAATTCGAATGGAACGCTTATACAGGTGTTTAATCTCATAGAAGATAATTGTGTAAACATTTTGGTACGGACGGACGTTTTTATATTAATATAACGGTTTTACAAAACAATAAAACCTACATTATGTTTTTACAGGGTTTCTAGTTCGGGTGCAGATGTTTACAATTGTCTTGTTTTTATTAAGGTTTAATACAATAAGCTCTAAGTTATGTTTATGGTTATAGTAATAACTTATGTAGTTATCAAAACATGTATTTTTCATTGGTTATCAATAAATTATTATTTATTAAATTATTATGTATGTGCCGAGATGGAAAACATACAGCATTGTCTATGAAGAAGCAGTGTGTACTTAGCTTTACGAATGGTGTGGTATGGCCTTTAGCCATAGACAAAGTCGATCTTCCACTATTCATCCGCTAGGTGTCGCCTGTGTCCCCAGCAAGGGCGGAAGTTGCTTGCCGCCATTCCGAGTCTCATAATCTTCACCAGGAAGAACTTCCTGCAATGCTGTATGTTTTCCATCTCGGCACATAATATCGGTTTTATTGTTTTGTAAAACCGTTATAATGATGTGCCTCCGGAAAATATACAGCATTGTCTATGAAGACGTGTTTGTTATCTGCTGGTGAAAGTAATTAACACAACGCTATGATGATTAAGTCATTTAATATTTATGTCTGATAAAAATAATGTTAAATTGTCATAATAATATTGTTGATGCATATGCATATGTGTGAATCACACGCACACTCACGCATACGGCCAGAATGGTCCGTCGCCCGCGCCTGCACCCCCCCCCTTCACCGCGCCCCCCTCGCGCGCGCGACTGCCCACACACTCGCTCTGGATCGGCGCGCGGCGCCGCGCGTCATACATAGTCGAGTCCACCAAATTATTGCATTGTATTATTTTAATTATATCCAGCCTGCTTTTAAGTTTGTAACCATTATTACTGTATTTGTATTGCTGAGTAAAGCATTTCCAAGAAAATCCAGTGTTCATTCGTTATTCACATCATCACAAACCATCCCAGCACGACCGGACCACGACGCTCGCCGCCGCTTCGCTATTTTGGTCGCTTCGAGACGGACATCACGGACAGGCCAGGACAAGGCAACGGAACCGTTTCTTCCTGCGAACAATCGCCATCGCCGACGCTTGGGCGGGGCGCCTGACCGTGACCATTATACCTGCTGCATTATAGAAGAAGGAATTGCAACGCGTCGTAGCCGGGACATTACGTGCTGCAGATTGTGTTTTGTGAAAGTCGGCTGTGCTGTGTATCGGGATTCGAAAAATCATCACATCGTAGGCTGTGATATCGTGCCACGCGGCCAGTGCGTGATCGCTCGCTCGCTTCGTTCGGGTCGCCCGCGCCCGCATAGCATTAGCAACAGGCGGCCGGCGGCGCCCGGCCCGTTCCCGCCATTTTGTCTGGTGGTTGAGTGCGGTGTTCGTTCACGTGCTTACATACAAAAGTGTTGCTTTCTATGCACTTTACCGAACTTCAGTCACGACTTTGCATAAGTATAACCAATATTTAAAGGTACGTTTCATTAATTAACGCACTAAGTAATTCATTGTAAACATAAATCCCTTCATTTATAAACATTAAAGTCATTTACCTATTTTAAACATTAAACATAAACATTAAATTTCATTTATAAACATAAACATAAACTTTATTCTTAGCATTAATTGTTTAGCATGGATTTAAAACAATTAATTAAAAAAAAGCCTCATGTTAAGCAAAGCTTACTCAATTTAAAAATTATTTGGATATAATACAGAGTAGTGTCAGTAAGCTCAGCCGATTGCAACTAAGTGAACTGAATGTTCGCTTAGCGAAAATCGAAGACCTTTATTCAGATTTCGATAGTATACAATTAGAAATTGAAAATTTAACTGAAATTCCAGATGAACAGTACCAGAATCGGGAAGCTTTCGAATCTGAGTACTTCGGCACCATCGCAGCTGCTCGAGAGGTATTGGCGCGGCACGCGCACGAGACTCCGGCAGCGGAGGGTGACACCGCTGACTTCGCATCGGTGACAGCTTCTATATCTGCTAATCGAGGTGGGCCCAAAATTAAGCTTCCTACTATACATTTACCTTTCTTTTCTGGGGACTATCATGACTGGCTGGAGTTTCATGACACATTTAACTCCCTTATTCACGCTAATAATACTATTCCTAAAATAAGTAAATTTCATTACCTTCGCGCTGCGTTAAAAGATAATGCTGCTCAAATAATACGATCGCTGGACTTCTCAGCGGAAAACTATGATGTTGCTTGGGATCTCTTATGCGATCGCTTTAATAATAAACGGCTATTAGTAAATAATCACTTGCAAGCAATATTTAATATCGAAATCATAACCAGAGAGTCTTCTAAAGCTTTGCGTACAATAATCGATACTGTAAACAAAAACTTGAGAGCATTAAAAAACCTTAATTTACCCACAGAATATTGAGATATCATTATTATTCACATTGTATCAAACAAATTAGACGTAGTTTCCAATCGTGAATGGGAAACACATCGAAGCACTTTGAAAGATTTGCCTACACTTAAAGATTTTAATTACTTTTTAAAGAATCGTTCTGGTCTTTTAGAAACTATAGAAGAATCCTATTCTAAAAGGAGGAACAGTGACGTCACAGCTAATCGTCATAAATCTATGTTGGTCAAATCGTTTCAACGTCCTTCGCTGTCAATAGAAGCATCATTTATTTGTCCATTATGCAAAGACAACCATGCAATTTATCGCTGTCCAAAATTTAAAGCTTTATCGATTGAATTTCGTATAAAAAAGGTAAAAGATCTAAAGTTGTGCACTAATTGTTTGCGCCAAGGGCACCGTGTGGATGCATGTAGGCTGGGGCCATGTCGCATATGCAACAAGTCGCATAATAGCTTATTACACATGCACAATACAGCTTCAAGCACCCCTCTTGCTGCAGACACTAACGTCGTCCTTTGCGCTGCGCCCGTCGTCGACGCGTCGTCGTCGTCGTCGTCGTCGTCGCCGCCGCGTATGCCGCTACCTGAAACTAAAAAATGTATTAGTAATAATAATAATGAATTCACTCTGTCAGCCATTAATAAAAATTGTGTGCTTTTGTCCACGGCTTTATTCCAAGTGCAGGATACCAATGGTCAAACGCACACCATTCGTGCTTTGTTAGATAACGGCAGTACTTCTAGCTTTATTACAGAAAATTTATGCGCCAAGCTTAATCTAGTTACAATTTCGACCTCGTCCTTAGTCGAAGGATTAAATTCACAAGTTTCTCACTTAAACAAACGTTGTGACGTTACAATATCCTCTCTCATTAATTCATATACAGAAAACATAAATTGTTATGTGGTTCCTGTCATTACACAACAGTTACCTACTACTAGTACTAGGTCTTATGGAAAAAAAGCTGCACTTTGTGATAAAGGAAAGCCGCTTTGCACAGTGATACTAGGGACCAAAATAATCGATTTCACCCGCAGCAGCGAAAGTTTCATCCCTTAGGAACAGAGATGGCGCCACTTCTTTAAAAAAATAACTAAAAAATTCTACAGGCCAAACCACAGCACCGATTTTGATAAGGTAGGTGTCAAATGAAAGATAATTACAGATTCTATCAAAGAAAAAATATATTGAAAAATAATACATTTAAAAATTCCCAAATATTAGCTTTGCTTGGAAAAATATTGAAAAATTTGTCGGATTTCACTTAATTAAAAAAAATAATTGTTTCGTGGGGTATCTTTTTATCCACTGATATTGTTGACAATTTAATAGAGTATTTGATAAGAAAAATTGCTTGTCGATATCTTTAATAATTATGGAGATATAGGATTACTAATGAGGGTAGTAATTTCTCGGGAGCACCGATTTGCATGATCTATGTATGAAACGACTTTTTTTTGCATTTATGCATATTGCATATTTCTTATATGCATTTAAAAATATATTTTAAAAAGTATGTAACAGTTTATTTCTGTGAAGTTTAAAAAAAATGTCAGAAGTTTTACTTTAGAAATACCTAATTTAATTCCGTTCTAGCATGAAATCCGTTCCAATTGAGCCATTGCCTCTTTGGAGAGGGTATCTGGTGGATAAGACATGCTAGCAAAAGCTGTTCTTACTTCAGGGTATGACCAGTATGATATCCACGTCTAGAAACAAGATTTTTTCCCTTTCGAATTAAAGTAAGACGTGATGTCACACCCTGTAAAAGCATGAAACCCTCGGAGTGCAGTAGACATATTGGGACCCAAAGCATTGCTATTAATTTCTTGGTTTCAAATTCCTGGATGGATTTTTTTTTGGACACAAAAATAGGCTAGTGACAAGCCTTCCCCCGACATTAGCCGCACTCAACAAACATGCCTTGCGTGCAGCTTACCAAGCAGGCGATATATGGGGTAACGCTTTGAATTTAAGAGCCCCAATTCCATGTCCAGCTTCTTGGGGATGGCACAAAATTTCACAAGGGGATGGACTCCTAAATGGTTCACTGCTACGCCGATTTGGTCAGGTCAGAGTTAAATCTTCTCGATCATTGCGGGTGCAGAACTTCCTGCAATACTATGCGCTGTAGTTGTCGATGCATTGGCCTACCATGTACTCTACAGTGCAAATTTTGCAATCGTGACTGAAAATCCAAGGGTTATTTATAAAATTATGTATGTAATGTATAAAAGATACACAATTCACAATTATTTCCAATAAAATGTAACAATTACTTTATCAGTAGCTTTCAGGCGGGATACTACTACTACGGGCTACTTATAGGGCTCGTGGTTTTTTATTATCACATTTTTCCTATAAGTACTTACAAAATTGCATTGTGAATGCATAAAAATAATTTAAAGCCGCAATTACCTTTATCATTGAGTAGATACTTCAAAATCATTAAACTATTGCATTTGGCACTAAATAATAAGATTTTGTTTTTTTTTTCAGTTCAAACAGTGCAATCGTCGGTTTTAAAGAAGATATGATTAAATAAAATTATTTTGTTATGTATATTACTTGCTTTAGGTATTTCTAAAGTAAAACTTCAGACGTATTTTTTTTAAACCTCACAAAAATAAACTTCCACATACTTTTTAAAATATATTTTTTAATGCATATAAGAAATATGCAATATGCATAAAGACAAAAAAAAGTCGTTTCATACATAGATCATTGAAATCAGTACGCCCGAGAAATAACTGCCCTCTTTAGTAATCTTATATCTTCATAATTATTAAAGATATACATAGATCATTGAAATCAGTACGCCCGAGAAATAACTGCCCTCATTAGTAATCTTATATCTTCATAATTATTAAAGATATCGACAAGCAGTTTTTCTTATCAAATACTCTATTAAATTGTCAACAATATTAGTGGATAAAAAGATACCCCACGGAACAGTTATTTTTTAAAATTAAGTAAAATCCGACAAATTTCTCAATATTTTTACAAGCAAAGCTAATATTTGGGCATTTTTAAATGTATTATTTTTCAATATATTTTTTCTTTGATAGAATCTGTAATTATCTTTCATTTGAAACCTACCTACCTTTCACCTACTTTATCAAAATCGGTGCGGTGGTTTGGCTTGTAGAATTTTTTAATTATTTTTTTAAAGAAGTGGCGCCATCTTTATTCCTAAGGGATGAAACTTTCGCTGCTGCGAGTGAAATCGATTATTTTGGTCCCTAGTATCACTGTGCAAAGCGGCTTTCCTTTATCACAAAGTGCAGCTTTCCGACGAAATATCGCCATAAGACCTAGTACTATACACAAATTGATTATACATTTGTGCGGGTGACAATGTCCCGCACTCTCTCGCGTCAGGACGGACGGAACCAGGAATCAAACTCGCACTTGTATATACACCATATATATTTACACCTGTGTTCCTGATCGATCGGGAATAAGTGGGTCCAAAGCAATAATAATTCTGGATTCCAATTTCGTCGTTCCTTTATTCAGGTGCAAAACCAGAGAGAAAAAAGAATGGTGTTGCCAGTACCCCATCTCAAATTCATCGTCTACAAAATAGCCATAGAGTAAATTATCATACAATAGTTTCTAAATTAGTGCGCAGATGGCGCTATGCATTATTATAGAGGGCGCTGGCGGCAGTGTCTGTAGACAACCTGCATATTGCAATTATGTACAAATGATTACAGCTAAATATTATCTAGCACGTAATACAATATTTATCCAGGAAAATTGTTCCTGTCAATATGAGCAATTCTCTTTTTTTTCTCCAAAATCCATTTTTCGGCTGTCCCATGATTTCAAAGAGGCATAAATCTTCTATGTAGTACACGTTTTTGTAATATTTTAAAGTTCAGGAGCTCTCTTAATAAGTTTTTTGAATGGAAATAAGAAAGAGAGTTTGAATAAATGAATAAAAGTCTAATTAATCTACAAAATCTAAATAGATGGAAATCGAAATGTATGGAAAGTTCGATGTCCCATTCAACTTTAAAAAAATTCAGACACTAATGTCTTGATAAAGGTCAAATATACCGTACCAATATTTACCCTTGAAATTGTTCGTGTAGGCTGTATTTTCTTATTTTAAAAGCATTTATAATAATTGAGTAATGAAAAATAATAAAAATCCTTATTTTTCTTTTGTCCCAGAGAATTGTCCAAAGCTGCAGTCCACTTTTTGTGACCGGCTTCACACATGTTAAATTAGAAAAATCTACCATTCTAACAACTCTACTTTAAAATTGGCAACACTGAGGTGACATTCAAGGCCACCATCTTAGTTCTACTGTCAAACGCTCTTCAAACGTTGTACGAGAAACTCGTGACACAGTTTTGTACCAAGCCGAGTCCACATTTTGTTACCGTTATTTTTTAGGTAAGTTGACAATATATAACACTTTTCTTTATTACAACAGTAATTTCAATATCTTATGCCAAGTTTTAAAGTATATTATAACCATTATCTTAAATTCTAACCCCCAAAATAAGGAATTGAAAATATAAAACAGGTGATACGTTACTTTTTTTTTGTTACTTTCTGGGCGGTAACGTATGAGAGGACATCAAGAGTAACAAAATAGGAATTCTAAAGGTGTGTTTATGTTACCGGTAGAGTGCAGAATCGTTTATGTACACATTAACTAGGGACTTTGCAATTTCTCCGATACTATATGTTAAAGTAAGAAATTTTAAATAGGTAAAAAGGCTTATTTATTTATTTATAAGGCTTATTTTCGCACTTTGCCTAGTTAGTTTGCATAGTAACGGATGGTGTATTGTTAAAGTGTGGAATACAGTAAACGAAATAATAAAAAAACATAGCCTAACCAAACTTCTATTTAAACTAGCCTTCTGCGTGCGGCTTCGCCCGCGTGTTTTCGCGATGTAAATAATTTTCCTCGTTTTTGCAAAATTTCACACTGACGCTTCGCTCCTGTTGGTCGCAGCGTAATGTTAAATAGCCTTTTTAAGCCTTCCTTTATAAATGGACTATCCAACAAAAAAATAATTTCTCACTGACGCTTCGCTCCTATTGGTCGCAGCGTAATGTTAAATGGCCTAAAAAAGCCTTCCTTTATAAATGGACTATCTAACAAAAAAATAATCTTTCAAATCGGAGCAGCAGTTCCCGAGATTAGTGCGTTTAAACACACAATAAAACAAACAAACAAACAAACTCTTCCGCTTTATATGTACAACCTTATTTTTAGTATATACGAAACCCTTGGGGAAGTTGTTCTACTCATGAAAACGAACAACTTTTATTAAGACACCAACCCCGAAATCGCGAAAAAAAATCAGCTGTTTCATACATAATGGTCAACTTGGCTGTTGAACTTTGTATGAAACAGCTGATTTTTTTTTCGCGATTTCGGGGTTGGTGTCTTAATAAAAGTTGTTCGTTTTCATGAGTAGAACAACTTCCCCAAGGGTTTCGTATATACTAAAAATAGGCTTGTATATTAGGAAGTGTAGATAATCTAAACTGACTCTTTTTTACATAACCTAACCTAACCTTTTTTTTTAAATCTAACTCTGTTTATCCTGTTTTATGGACTTTACAGTATGCCCGATCGGTAGTCTGCAGATTACCTAGGTAATCTGCACATTATCTATGTAAAGCGAGAATTTATCTCCTTTCCTATGTTTTAACCGACTCTGTGGTCTAGTGGGTCAAATCACACCACCGATTTCAGACCCAGAGGTCCCGGGTTCGATCCCCAGGGGAGTACATATTGTATTCGGTTTGGTTGGTGGTAGGACTTTCTTAGTCCGCCTGGCTAGCTACCACCATCTTATCTAAGTCTGCCGCCATAACAATGATGCTTTCAACATTATTGTGTTCCGGCAGTTAGAGATAAGATAGCCAGTTCCTCAGTGTTTGAGGGTTCCGGGAGTAGTGCGCTTCCACCTTCAGCCTTATCACTACTTAACATCAGGTATGATGAAGGCTAAGTGCTACCCCGTATTGTGTAAAAATAAAAAACTCCACTTTAACTGACTCAGCCAGGTGATCTGCAGAATACCTAGTTAATCTGCACTCTAACGGATTTATGCAAACTAACGGTGACATTTACATCAACAGGGCACGAAAATGCCGTTAACTCCCGCCGAAAAAATGAGGCGCTATCGCGAGAAACTTAAACAAGACCCAATTAAATTGGAAAACATCAGAAAAAAAAATTTAGAAAGAATTAAATCGAAATACAAATACAAAAAAATTTCTGAAATGAGTGAAGCGGAGAAGGAGGTACAAAGACAAAAATGGAAGGAGTCGAAACAGAAAAGAAGGACCAAAGGCAGTTTATCTGGGCCAGTAGATGTATTAGCCGAGCCGCCAGCGGGACCATCAAACCCGGTTGCTGAGCAAACTTCGACTGCAGAGTCATCTACTGTAACAAGATTACTGAGATCTAGGAGTAGACTAAGAACCCTGTACGATAACTCACAAAGCCGTCTGCGATTAGTAGAACGTGCTTACGAAAGTACAAGAAAAAAATTACTCAGGCTGCAAAAAGCCTCAGCAGAAGAAAAAAAGAAGCTTGCGGCCGATTTATTAAAAATGAAAGCTCGAAATGAAGTTCTAGAAGCGTCTTTGAAGTTAACTTACAGAAACTGTAAAAATAATACAGAAAGAAGCCTAATAAAATCAATTGCTAAAACTGATCCAGTAGTAATCGGTAGGGCACAGACGACAATTTCAAAAATAATAGGTGTTCGTGGTAGAAGTTCAAAATGTGTCAAAAAGATTTCAAACCTTAAACAATCCATTATAGAATTCTACAATAGAGATGATGTCAGTAGAGCTACTGCAGGTAAACGCGAATGCAAAACTTTCAAGAAAAATAAGCAGCAAAAAAGATTTCTGACAGCATCTTTATCGATTTTGCATCAAAAGTATAAGAAAGAAGGTGGCGTTGCGGGTTTCTCAACCTTCTGTCGATATAGACCATTTTATATTATAAGTCCTGCATTACACAATCGAAATACGTGCCTCTGTATTAAACATTCCAATATTAATTTTAAAGTAGCAGCATTACATCGTCACAAAGTAATTGATTTTTGTAACTCGCGTGCTCTTTTGTTAAAAGTAGCTTGTGACGTGGACAAATTTGACTGTATGTATGGGAAATGTAGTAATTGTAGCAAAATTTCATTACCGTATAATTTAGAAAATATTCGAGAAGAGCAACATATTCAATGGCAAATGTGGGAAACTGAAACTCATTCATATAAAAAAAAATCTAAAGATGGAGACAAAGAAATTCAAACTAAAAAAACAGTAAAGGCTCAAAAGAGAAACACAGTAAAAGAATTAATAAAACTATTAGAAGCTGATATAGCGGCATTTAAAAAACACAGTTTCAATTCTGCACATCAAGCCAAATGCTACAAATACTGCACTAATAACTTGTCGGATGATGAGATTGCTATTCACTGTGATTTTTCCCAAAACTACGAGTGCAAAATGTCAGAGGAGGTGCAGTCAATGCATTTTGGAGCATCCAAGTCTCAAGTTACTTTACATACCGGTGTTATATTTTATGCTGGCGGAAAGAAATCATTTTGCACTGTGTCACCCTCCAATGAGCATCAGCCTCCTGCCATATGGGCCCATTTGAAGCCAATCATTGATTTAGGTAAGAATTTAGTTGTCAATCTCAAAAAAGTTCACATATTCTCAGACGGACCCAGCTCGCAGTATCGCCAAAAAAATAACTTTTTCCTGATCAACACTTTTTCGAAATTGTATGAGTTAGATATCACATGGTCCTTTTTTGAAAGTGGCCACGGTAAGGGGGTGGCTGATGCTATTGGAGGTGTAGTAAAACGATGCCTCGACAGGCAAGTTTCTTACGGAAAAGATATTATTAATGCTAATGATGTGTATTCAACATTACTGACTTCAATTAATGAAGTTAAAATACTTTACATAAGTGAAATGGATATTGACGATGTCAAAAAATGCCTGCCTGACAATATAAAGAGTATTAAAGGCACAATGAACATTCATCAAGTTACGTCTTTGCATGGTAATAATATTATTCAGCATCGAATCTTGAGTTGTTTTTGCGCGAAATCTAAATTATCTTGCGCTTGCTATGATCCAAGCGAACACATATTTGAAAATGTATCCACAAATTTACCACAAACTACGCAAGATCAATCAAATGGAACAACGATTGTACAAAATATTGTTATAAATGAACACGAAGAACGAGGACAAGAAACATATAATCAAGACTTTTTAGAATCCAGAAACGATATTACTCTTGATAAAACTTGTTTTCTTAGCGATATCGCTGACTTGCCAATCATATGCATCGAAGACGGCGATTTACCTGAGCAATCCGTCATTAAAATAAATAATAAAAAAAAATTAGGTGAACATTATAAAGAAAACAGAAAATCTGATGATAATTTGATAACACAAGAAATAAACCAATACCCACAAATTTCCAATTCCGATTTACCCGAGCAATCCGTCATTAAAATTAATAGTAAAAATAAATTAGGTGAACATTATAAAGAAAACAGAAAATCTGATGATAATTTGATAACACAAGAAATAAACCAATACCCACAAATTTCCAAAATTCGCCTGGACCCAGCTACAAATTCTAAATCTGAAATAAAAAAAAAAATAAGTAAATCGTTGACTTCGGTTGTGTCACGCAAATTATTCTGTGCTAAATGCAATGACCCCACACCAATGTATAATTGTGTCAAATGTATCAGTTGTAAGAAATACTTCTGCTTAAAATGTACAGAAGATCAAACTTGTCCCGATTATATTTGTAACTCTTGTTTTGGAGAGGATTAAGACGTTTTATTTTCTTTTTCAGAACTTAAAAGCTGCCGAGTACTTATTTTCAGAATGGTATTATATTTTGATATCGACAAATTTATTAATAAGGATGATTTGATTATGTTTCTCAGAGAAAATAATACCTGGCCATGGTCGTCAGCTCATTTCATCTTGTCTCATAAATGTTTTGGCTGTGGAAGCTTTACTGATAATCCGTATGGAGCAATGCCACATCATTTTGTCTCAAATATGAATAGAGGAGATATCATTTATTTAATTAATAGTAGTTGGTTTTGGTGCAAAACGTGTCGATATGTCAGCGTTTACGATCATTATCCGGAGGATGAATGCGCATTTTGCAATAATTAGAAGCATAAGTATTTTTTTTTTTTACTTTTTTGAAATTGCTGATCTCTAATTTCTAAGTCTCATGTATAATTTAATAAAATAAGAGTTACCAAATTATATTATAAAACTATAATTTTAATTCTCCAAAGAACTGTGTTAAATGAAGACTGTGTTTTTTAATTGTAGTAACAAACTGTGTTCCTAATTAGTCTAATTACATTCCATTAATGTTATTATATTACAAATATATAAATAGAATATTTTATAAAAGTAGACTGATGACTTTGACTGAAACAGTTAGAATCCCTAAAACTAAGGCTGTTTTATTTGATTGTTTATTTGATTGTTAAAAAAGTAGCTACTACTTAGTGTTTTTGATAAAAACATATATTGATACGTGTTTTGTTTGGCAAAGATTTGTGAAATAAATAATTAAGATCTCACTTGATTCAAATAATAAAAAAATAATAAATTCGAATATGTTTTATTCCGAAACCTACCAAGTAAGTTATTCTTTTTCGCTAATAATCGTATTTTTTTATATATTTTTCCTATAAATAATCAAGTAGGTACCCTATTGTAGTAATATACACGTGTTTTCGTCATATTAAAAGGGCTTTGTAAAACTAGCCTTATAATGTTTTTTTGTTACCAAAGGGATTTTTTTTGTTACTAGACCAAATTTTGATTTGTATTTTATGCACTTGTTTCTTAATTTAAAATTATTTAATTTTACTGGTTTTTTAAATAATACCAAAAGCTTTTTAAAAAGTTAAATATTATTTATAAATTTTAGCTAGTTTTCATAAAATAAAAACTTTTAGGTACGTTTTTGTTGAAGTAACAAAGAAAAAATTAAAGTATCATTTTTAACACGATACTTTATTCAAATTGACTTTCTTTGCAATGATAGTCTTGAATTTAGTATTGATTTCAAAAATTACCATACTAAATAATAAATTTGTATCGAGAAAGTCCTTTTTTTCAGCAATTAAAAAGTAACAAAATAGGACATGTGATTTGCCATGGTTTTGTTTTTTCTCGTTTATTACTAAAAACCCTTAATTAAATTACATATTTTATAAAAAATCGATATATTAATTAAATAGGCTATACAAATTCATAAAAATTAAATCAGTAACTTGATATTTATATTTTATACTTCTTTTTGAAAATGTGGAGAAAATTTAGAGAATTGCTCATATAGACGAATACCGTTGACATGGATGACAACTTGTCACCTCATATTTATTCTCTTAATTGTGACGCCGAAAGCCGCAAGGAATGCAACCTCTTTCGGACGCCACATCACCCCCCTATGGAGTAAAAAAAACAAAAAGAAAAAAAAAACTAACTTATGTACACACTATTTACAAAACTATACATCAATGGGAACCCTAAAGCGAACCTTTCTTCCTGAACGGGTATGATATACCGGTGGCTGAGACGGCAGTCCGGAATAAGTAACAGGTCCAGGAGACCCAAGAACAGCGGCTGGCAAAGAACCCGGTGGAGATGGGTCGCTCAAGACAAAAGCTGGCTTTACTCGGTCAAGGCTTACGGTAAGTCGCCTATCACCCACCAAAATCGTCAGCGTTTTTCCATCTTGAGCACGAGATGCCACCTTGTGAGGACCCGAGTACGGTGGTTTTAAAGAAGTCCGTACACAGTCATCTCGCAAAAACACATGGGTCGCCTTCTCCAGATCCCTAAAAACAAATGGGCGACGTTCGCCGTGACGAGAGGGTGGAGTTGGACTTAAAAGCGCCATGTGCTTTTGAAGTTGATCCGCGAAATTAGCCTCTCCAATGCGGTTCACAGGAGATGGACACATAAATTCTCCTGGCAAGCACAGAGACTCTCCATATACCAAAGCGGCCGGGGACGCTTGAAGATCTTCCTTCAAACAAGATCGCATCCCAAGGAGGACCACTTGCAAAGCTTTGTGCCACGTGTCATTGTGACACATGAGAGCTGCCTTAAGCTGTCTGTGCATACGCTCTACCAGACCATTTGCACAAGGATGGTAGCTCGTAGTGCGTATCCTCTGTGTGCCACAATGTTGCAAGAGACTCCGGAAAAGAACAGACTCGAACTGGCCCCTGATCCGTCGTCACGACAGACGGAACGCCGAAGCGAGAAACCCATCCCCGGAAGAACGTCTCTGCACACTCTTCTGCCGTCATATTGACCATCGGCCATGCTTCGGGCCACCTGGTAAATCTGTCCACAGCTGTGAGACAGTACTGAAATCCTCGGCTGTGAGGCAGAGGACCAATGATGTCAATATGAACGTGGCGAAAACGCCCCGATGGAGTAGGGAATTGCCCCAAAGGCGTCACAGTATGTCTGGACACCTTGCTCCGTTGACAGCTCGTACAGGCTCGCGCCCAGTTACGTCAGTCACTCTGCATGCCAGGCCACACAAATCGCTCGGCAACTAAGCGAGCAGATGCTCGCGCGCCAGGGTGACTAAGACAATGCAGTTTGTCAAAATGAGGGCGACGGAAAGAGGGGGTCAGATATGGCCGATGTTTACCAGTTGAAATGTCGCAGAAAATTGAAATATCCGTTCCGGGTAAAACAATCTTCTCTAATTTCAGCGAAGAACCGGTAAGAACCTCATGTAACTCTTGATCTGACGCCTGATCTTGTGCAAGAGCCGTGAAATCACTTTCAAAAGAAAGAGCCTCCACACGCGACAAGGCATCTGCAACCACATCGCTTAGTTTCCTTTTCTCGGTGTTTGATGCTTGTTGATCAGTCTCACTGGAGCTGCTGGTCAAACTCTCCTCTTGTAATGGATCCCTCTCTTTGATGTCGATGTAATGGAGCCGTTGACGCCGTATTTTTCTGCAAATTCCGTAATAACCGAGAAAAAAAATAACAAATTTAATATAGATCGTTTATGAAAAACGTTAACAATTAACGTGTGAATTGAATTTCTGATCTTTATTTGAAGATCATGAAAATTCAGGACGATTTTCGTCCGTACGTGACGAAAGTACACAACGCTATGGGACTCGGAATGGCGGCAAGCAACATGTATTATTTTTCTCTTTGCAAGCAACTTCCGCTCTTGCTGGGGACACAGGCGACACCTAGCGGATGAATAGTGGAAGATCGACTTTGTCTATGGCTAAAGGCCAGACCACACCATTCGTACAGCTAAGTACACACTGCTTCTTCATAGACAATGCTGTTTTCCGGAGGCACATCAATGTATTGTTTTTGTACTTTTTAGGTCTTTTTACTTCAGTTTTCAATGTTTTATTGAACAAACGTACGATAGCTCTGTGGAACTTTCTGGTTTCATTTGCTTCAACTGTAAAGTAGTTATGTATCTTTAGGGCGCTTGTGCACTACACGGAATTTTACCGTCCGGCAGTCCAATTAAGTAATACCTACCGAACAAACGAAATTTTATAAAAAATCAGCGGCTCGCCGTCACCCAGATAAACCCTGTGAGGTTTTCGTGGTGCGGCTATGTATAAAAATGTAAGTATATAGAAGTGTATTGAATAAATGAATAAAAAAAAAAACTTTTGTAGGCAGGACCGTAAAAAAACGGACTGCCGGACGGTAAAATTCCGTGTAGTGCACAAGCGCCCTGAGTCGCCATTAAGTTCTGCACACTTGTAACGTTCTTTAAAATGTTAGAAGGTTAGGAAGAAAACATATACAGGGCGTCCCAAAACTATGCCACGTGGAGGGAAAGTACCTTAAATAGTTAAGTTATAATTTTTTACTGAAAGGAGACTTCATTTTTATTTTAAAAAGAAAACGAACTGCATTCAAAGAATTTTAAATAATTGCCTGTCTGAACTGGGAGTCGAACCCGCAGAATGTAAAAAAAAATATTTCTTTAATTTTATTGTACCGATCGAAAGGCTCGACTATACCTAAGAATTTCTCATAAGTAACATAGCATCTTAAATAAAAGGAAGTCTACGAAATTTAACATTTAATGTTGAATAACAAGTTTGTGCAGCGTTATGAATAGCATTTTCTGTGACTGTCGAAGTCGTGCTCAAAACAACTGACTTATGTATTACTAATGAGTGAAGATTGGAACAATTATACCTAATTTCTCTATTATAAGTGTTTGATAAAGTTATGTAATAAGTTACACCATCTTGATTGGTTTAAAAAGGTTTGAATAATTTATTGCGGTCTATTCCACCATGTGACATAGTCATGAGACGCCCCGAGGCACTCTCAGGGCGTCCAATGACTATGCCACATGGTGGCATATACCGCACCATACTGTAGATATAAAATGTTATTGAACTAGGACTTCATTTTTATTTAAATAACAATACGAACTGCATTCAAAGATTTTGAAATAATAGCATGTCCGAACCGAAAATTGAACCCGCACCAAATTATCCAAATTTTTTAAACCAATCGAGGTGGTATTTTCATCACATCATTAGTAGTAGTAGTAATAATCTTCACTCATTAGTAATACATTGAAATGTTAAATTCAGTTGTTTTGAGCACGACATCGACAGTCACAGAAAAGGCTGTCCATAACGCTGCACAAACTTGTTATTCAACATTAAATGTAAAATTTCGTAGTCTTCCTTTTATTTAAGATATTATGTTACTTAGAACAAATGCTTAGGTATAATAGGGCCTTTCGATTGGTACGATAAAATTAAAGAAATATTTTTTTTTAAATGAAGTCTCCTTTCAGTAAAATTTTATATCTTCAGTATGTAAGGTACTTTCCATCCATGTGGCATAGTTTTGGGACGCCCTGTATATTTAGTTACATGAATAATTATATTAACCAATATCGCCCAATATTATGTGAAGCTGGATAAGAAAACCTTTCTTTTGGTCAATATATTTATAAAGAATGAGCAACATCGGGTTGAAAATTTTGCCGACTTTTTTCGGCTCTAGCATAAAACTTGTTTTTGTTATTGAGCGGCATTTATTTTAAACTTACAGACGGCAGCCAGCAGACCTTATATCCAACATGGACAAATTGTTCGATTTGATGAACAGCGAAAATCTGGACTTACGAAGAGGGAAACCATTTGCAACAAAATATGTTAAAAAAATCACCACATTTAATTAAGCCAACTTGACCGTTCTTCCAAGCCTAATTGGAACATGAGAGTAGCGAACTTGATTCCTGCGTCCTGTATCGACCAATCAGGGCCGTATGACGTTACTTTCGGCCCCCCCCCCGAATGGCCTTGTGACGTCACAAACTCCTTCCACCACTGCGAGCCGCAGTCGTTGCGAGTTCGAATCATTGGCGTTCGAGATTCTGAGTCGTGAGGTCGTTAGCTCCACCGTGAGCACTAAAGACCTGCCTGTATCAAAAATAATTATTAGTATTTCATATCGGGGAAATTTTTTTTCGTTACGTGTGTCGATCGATTTCAAAAGCAGCCAACTCCAACTTACGGAAAAAAATACTTTTTTATCTGTGGTGAAAGAACGAAAATTTTCGTATCCATGTGTCACATCGAAATCAACCAAATCCATTCAATTTCAAAGGAAATTCAACCCAAACATCAAGCGTTTTAACAAAGTCAACCATGTCCATAGCATACTTTATTTCAAATAGAGCCAACTCCATAAGGACCAATGACAAAGCAGCATCGTGGCAAGATGGCGTCTAGTTGTCGTTTGCCTCTTGTAAGTGAATCATCAACGTGCTACTATTTTGTTAAATTTCTCTGGATTTTTGCATTAAATAATGGATCAAATTCCGCTGGCAGAGCCCGGGAAGGGCAGGAAACGTATTACAATTAAAGGAAACTCAAAAAAAGCAAAAGCAAAATCAGAACGGTAAGTTGAAAATACTGGCATGGTAATTTTAGTACTCTAGTAGCAACTTTTGACATAAGCGTACAGGGAGGGATTAAATTGAAAAGAATGTGTTTTTTATGTTTTCAATGATAAAATGTCATTTTGTGTGTGATCTAACTAAAATGTTAAGTATAATAAATAAATATTCCAGAATGCTAACCTTATAAGTGTGAAAGTTTTTTTGTTTGTTAGTCCGTCTTTCACGTCAAAACGGAGCAACGGATCGACGTGATTTTTGATATGGGGATAGTTTGGGGGATTTTATTAGTATCCCACCTCCAGATTTAAGGAGGGTAAAGGGGGGGAGGGGCGGGAGGGGGTTTGTGAGGAACACCCCCTAAAGGGATGGGGGTGCGGAAATTCGTAGTTTCTAAGATATGTTTTTTTTTTTCGAGTATTTAAGAAATTACACGAGCGTCTCGCGACAGTAAGCATACGGATGCGTTGACAATTTTAGAATTTTATTTTTGTGAAACAGTTAATAATTTTAGTTTTACAAAAAAAAATTACCACGAAATTTAAGGCGATCGTTTCGCTGCGCTTCGCGATCGCCTTAAATTTCTAACTTATCACGTGTTCTACAGGACTTCCAAGGCTAACAAACTCATACTTGTCACCTCTGAAATGTCAACAGAGCCGTATGCTTGACTTAGATTGTCAATTGAACAATAAAATTATGACGCAAAAATAACCTAAAATACGATATTTTGCAATCTCATATCTCACAAACTAGTTATTTCCTCGCTCTGAGAGTGGTGTCATTGGAAAGAAGAGATCAAAATCTACATTATCCGTATAAATAATCTACAAAAACCCTGAGGTGGGATACTAATACCAACCCTAGTTTGGGAACTGCAGCCCTAAGAGCATGACCGTCATTATATCACACGATATGATATAGCACGTCATGCTGTCTTGCTTACCCCACTAAGGTGCAAGCATGACAGAAGCTCTTATCACGCGTCAATAGTCGATAAAAGGCGCTCATGCTAGGCCGGCAGAGTGACATAAGTAGGCTACTTTTCATCTTGAAAAAATATCAGGTTCCCACCAACTATTTGTGTTCCAACACCAAGACAAATAGTTTATGCACACAAATATTTGTCTAGTGCGGGGATTAAACCCGCGGCCTCTGCGCAAAAGGCGGGTATCCCTACGCGAAATAGGTCCTCAAAATTATATACGGAATTACGGATTACCCAAAAATATTGCAGCGAAAATAATATATTTTGTGCAAATTAGTAACTTTGATACAGTAATTATGCATGTACACTGTTTTATATTATTATTATGAGTATTATATGACAAATTTTTATTTTTCAGATATGCTGGCAAAAACTTGCCAATTAAACCAAAATGCAAACACGATTGCAAAGCATACCAATGCGGCACATTGACATCCAATGATATTTTTCATTTCCACAAACAGTTTTATGGACGGAGCAACAAAATAGATCAAGATAATTGGATAATAAAATTTACTTCATCTCATGATGCTAAAAGAAAAAGGCCTAAAGACGGATCGAGGAACCCGAAATGTTTCGCTGTAAAGTATTTTGTTCGAAAATATCGTACTTTCAAAATGATCCCTGTGTGTCGATCGGCATTTATCGGAATATTGAGAATAGGACTTAATAGGCTTAAAGGTGTTTTGAAGCGCTTTAACACGACTGGAATGATGGCTTCAGAAAAACGTGGTGGAGATCAAAAAAAATTTCAGTTTGCAGCCAGGAGAGAAGCTGTCATAAAATTTATTCAAAAATTTCAGCCGTTGGAAACACACTATTGTAGGGGAAAAAATGTAAAGCGATTCTATTTAGATCCTACTTTGAATATATCAAAGATGTATACCATGTATAACGACAATGCTCAACCAGGATTTGGAGTCACTAAATCATTTTTCAGAAAAATATTTACTATTAATTTCAACATAGGCTTTGGAACGCCGAGACAAGACGTATGTTCCACTTGTTTACAGTTTACAGAAATGTTAAAGCTTCAAAAATCTGCCGAGCAGCGAAACTCTTTGATTATAAAACAACGAATACACAAGCTTAGAGCAAAGTGTTTTTTTAAAATGCTACGAGAACAACGAGAAGATCTTCTTACAATATCATATGACTGTCAGAAAAACTTAGCCTTACCGAGAATCGCGGACCAAGCGACATATTACTCTCGCCAATTGTATTTGTACAATTTCACCATTGTAATTGGATCATCCAACGTGCAGCTCACTACAGACAATGTAGAATCTTACTTGTGGACTGAAGATGTGGCTTCTAAATCATCAAATGAAATTGCTTCTGGAGTATACCACTGCCTAACAAAATTGCAAAATGAAGGCAAACTCGACGGGATCTCAACAGTTCGTTTAATGGCTGATGGCTGTGGCGGCCAAAACAAAAACTCTATCATAATAGGAATGTGCATAAATTTTTTTTCCATCGTGCCTAGAACTGTTAAAAAGATGGAAATAATTTTTCCCGTAACAGGCCATTCATTTTTACCTGCGGACAGAATTTTTGCTCTCATTGAGAAGAATATACGAAAACACGAAATTATCGAAAAGCCGGACGATTATATTGATATAATACGGAAACATTCGACAACATTTCAGATTGGAACTGAAGTCCCAGTGGCTGATTGGCGATCAGCTTCTCGAGAAGCGTTGAAAGATACTGCTCAATGGCATTTTCAAATCAGCAAAGTTAAGCGAGTTGTTATTAAAAGAGCAAAATCAGGTAACATACTTGTTAGAGGAGAAATTTCTTACAATAATGACACCGGGATAGCAAAGAGTTTGTTTAAGAAAAACAAGAATGCTAACAGTATAAACCCAGATATTATCCCTGCCGGAGTATCAGTAGCCAAGGAAAAATTAAAAGATGTTTTGAGCTTGCTGACAAAACACTATGGTGAAGAATGGGAACAGTTTCCAGATCTTCAATATTTTAAAAAAGTATTGAAACGCCCTGTAGTGCCTTCTAGAAATGACGAAGAATGCAATGCTTGCGGAACGGAAGAGGACGTTTTGATTGTGTAAATTGCAATGATTTTGTTTTTCTCATCTTCAATCTCATTTCATTTAAAGCAATTTCGAAAGTAATTTTTCATTGTTATGATCCTATGAGAAATTTTTAACTTAATAAAACTTTTGTAAAAACATACATATTTTTTTCTAAGATTTCATAAACAAATAAAATAAAGAAAGCAAGAATCCCTTAGTACATCCCTAGTTGCTATGAAATAAGCCAACTCCAAATTAAATTTTACATTTTCCCTCTATTTGTTAAGAATTTCTAAAGTTTGTGTTTCTCTTATAGATAATATTCTTACTTTCTTATAATTTGCACTTTTACAAGACCCATAACACTGATTTATCAAGCTTAAACAAAAAATCTCGTTATCTTGAAAAGAGTTGAGGTGGAGATAGCTGCTTTTGAAATCGATCGACACACGTGTCTACCCACATGTTAATTGCAAAAATAAAATTTTATTCTAGTTAAAGTACTACTCTTTGATTAGTGAAAAACTGTCGTTTTAAGCGCTTTGTGAAACTCTTCTGATAGTTCGCGATTGTAAAGTTCTAACGGTTTTACCGTTCGTTATACTGTTATTATATTTCTCCTCTTCCCCCCCGGACACCACGCCGAGTGGTCGTGTGCAAGTGGCTGTTACTTTTTAGTAAATATTAAATTATAAAGTGAAAAAAATGTTCGTTATCCGGCTGTGGATTTGAACTTGTGTTTGTGGAGTGACAAGTCAGTGCGCAGTGCCTTGCGGCTACCGGTGCGATAGCTCAACGCGGCGAAATTATAGTTCACTTCGTAGCATTGACTGCGCGTCGTCGTCGTCGTGCAACTACTTCGACCTACTGTGTTGCCTGCAGCGATCACCGCACATACGCGCAAGTAGTATCCTCTCTCGTTTACTCTGCTTTGCCGAGTAGTGTACGATACTGTTTGCGTGCTCACTGCGCGGCTCATTATTTCCTTATTATTATGGCTAGCGAATTGGACAGATCGCACTCAGACTCTGACATAGTTATAGAAGAGAAGTCTTCACCGCCAAGTAAATATGTTGCTTTACGCAATAAAAGGAAAAGGGAAGATGATCCTCAATTTATTTCCGAGTTTTCGAATTTTAAAACTGAGATAAAAGACATGATCTCCGGATTAATCTCATCGCAACAAAAAGAGTTAAAAAATCATACTTCTACTCTAAAGGAAATAAAACAAACGGTAGACAATGTCGAAAAGTCCATCACTTTTTTAACCACTCAATGTAGAATTGTGTGATTGCATCCCTAATTTATCTATATTATCTTTGGTGATTTGGTCTGTGGTCTCTTGCAATAAATGGCTAAAAAGTAATAAAAGTGTTTCTCTGCTTCTCCATACAACTAAATTCTCAACATTCGCTTCCACTGCGCAATGGTACGTAATAAATAAATATTATGTGCCGAATCATAAAAACTAATTAAAGTAAAGAAGTGCAAGTAGCTAAAAACATTAATTTCGAAAGAAAAGTTAGTGTCGGCTGGCGTCAAGCCGGTCAAGTCAAACAAAATGGAGTCGCAATCGCATTCAAGAGAAATCCTGCCGCGACTCACACCTGAAACAAATTTCAGTAATTGGAAATTTAGAGTTAAATTAGCTCTAGAAGAAAGACAGCTATGGAGCGTGATGGAACTACCAAAAGGTGAAAATAAGCCAACAAATTTTGAAGTAACAGACGCGAAGGCCAAGTATGTTATTGTCCAATGCTTATCGGATAAATACTTAGAAATTATCAAAAAGTCGAAAACCGCGATGGAGATGCTTACACAGTTGGAATATACGTTTGAACGAAAAAGTGTTTTTAACAAACTACACTTAAAAAGAAGACTCATATCGCTCAAATGTCAAAGTGGTGAGAAGTTACAAGATTATTTTTTAAAGTTTGATGGTCTATTAAGTGAGCTGGAGGCTGCAGGGTGAGAGGTGGAGAATTTGGACAAAATATGTTATCTGCTGTCATCAATGCCAGCAAAATATGACAATGTGATCACCAGCATTGAAACAATGAGCACAGATAAAACGATAGATATTGATTTTGTAAAAGCACGGCTCACAGTGGAACGACCCATACCCAAAACCTAAATTTCTTGAAATGTCTAGGGTAGTTTTGAATCACTGGTATTTATTCTTTGATGTCTACTCTCTTGTAATATCATAATAATTTCGTATTTATCGCCGTCATTACTGAATTATTGCTTTGTGAACTGTAACAAGTAAACAACTAGATAATATTTTGTAAAAAAATACGTTGCGTTATGAATTTATTACGGCTTATTTATTGCATAGAAATTTAATTTTACAATTGAATATAGTAATGAAGAATATAGTTGGTAAGTGGTTTTAATTTGAATATCTTAACAAGTGTTTAAGTGTTTCATAATGGAAGTAATATTAATGTTCAAAATTATTTCGATTGCCAAATTTTAAAGAAGGTTTACTAAAATACATCCAAAACCCTCTCTGGGATTTTAGTTTTATTAAGTCAATCTACATCTGTAATTTCATTAATCGTTAACTTTTTTTGCAACAACTTGCAAACTTAGGCGTTATTTACATTTTTCAGAGTCCCTCCCAATAAAAAAAAATATGGACCTATTCGAAACTTGGGTTTCCAGCTCAAAGGGTGATAAATAGACATCAGTACAACTCTGATTGGAGACTTGTTAGGATTAACTGAGTGTCCAGGTGATAATTGTCAACAAATATCTAAGTTAGCTGAGTTTCATTCCTTAAGACTTGGATCAAAATGGGAAAAATGTAAAAGGAGACGGGACTCTACTTTTTAACAAAAAATGAAGAGTGGCTTGATCAGAATTTGGTACTGCCTGATACTATTATCTATTATTTGCGTGGATTAGTACAACCAGTCCCAGCACCCAGTACAAGTAAAGGTGGTAGACCGCAGAAAAATTTCTTTAAAAGTACTGTAGTTACAAGTAAAAAACGACATATGAATTGGTTCATCACGTTAGCAATGAGGAACTAAATTTTTAGAACTATATATCATTTCGTTTTTTGATTTGCCTATAGGAACATTATCGGAGGAAGCGTTAGAAGCGAAACATAAGGAATTTCGGAAAAATCATTTATTTCATACAAGAAAGTCCTCTCGTGTAAATACAAATAAAGATCTAATGAATATTATTCTAGTGTCCTCAGATCCCTGTGTAGCTAGCTTACGAAATATCACCTCAAATAAATCTTCTGATTGTGATGAAGACATAAAAGAATATTTTCAGATCACTGATTCATTAGAGTTTTCTATGCTTCTATCGTTAAGCATACCGACACAGTTTGAACTGAGCTCAGATTCTGAAGATGTAGACGAGTGATTTCACATTTTATATGTGTATAGTTCTGATTGAAAAGTGTTTTTTTTTTAATTCTTTAATTATAGTTATTAGAATTTACAAAAGTATTAAGTGTATTTTTTTTATTTATTATAATAATATAATAATGATAAAGATCATTAATAATGAATGTTTAGTGCATATAAAGGTACCTCAAAAAAAATCAATGGTCTGTGATCTATACTTTAGGAGCTATTAGTTTTGACATTTTTTCTGAACATTCGTCCCACTGTGCGGCTGCTCGATGCTGAAATCAAAGGAAAAACCTGTGAAGAAGGTTCAAGAGTCATGTCAGAGTCATCATTTCTCACTTGTTACAATTGTGGGAAACAAGGTCATATATCTTATGAGTGTAGGAGCAGACAAGACAAAAGGGGACAAGAACGAGGCAAGCGAGGAAGCGCTAGAGATGCCATGAGAGGACAATACCGAGGAGGAGGACAGGTTCCAGGACGAGGTCGTGGACAAGGACGAGAACAACAAGAACAAGGGACAAGTGCGATAGAGGAGGTAAATCCGTTTTCATTCGTAGCCAGTGAAAATGTGTCTTTTGTAAATGAATATACTGAGGATATTAAGTTCATTATTGATTCTGGTGCGTCAAACAATTTAGTTATGGATTGTTATGAAGAGTTTATGACAAATATTCAACCATTAGAAATAGAAACTAAAATCTATGTAGCAAATGGTCAGTATTTGATATCGAATAATAAAGGAAACTTTAATGTAGAATATAATAATATTCCGATAACAGTAGAAGCACTAATTGTTAAGGGCTTATCCCACAATTTACTATCAGTTAAAAAAATATTAGAAAAAGGAAATTCTGTTCGATTTCATAGAAAATCTGTTTTAATTGGAAATACAAAAGGAAATGGTATAATTTATGGTGAAATTGTTGGTAGCCTGTATGTAATAAATTTGAAACTAAATTTAGATAAATGTTGTTCTGCAATTAATGATAAAGATCTGAGGCATAAAAGGTTAGGACATGCTAATAGAAAATATCTAAGATTATTAAGTTTACCTAGTTCAGAAAAACCGTGTGGACCATGTATAGAGGGAAAATCAACGAGACAGACATTCACAACAACACCTAGACCAAGATCAAGGTATGTAGGAGAACTCGTACACACAGACTTATCTGGACCGGTGACCACACCGACTAGTAATGATGAAGTGTACTATCAGACAATCATAGATGATTTTACCCATTTTACAGAAGTGTACTTATTAAAAAGAAAATCTGAAGCAAGTGATAGGATTATAGAATACATAAATAGAATCGAAAGGCAAACAGGAAATAAAATAAGAAAAATAAGAAGTGATAATAGAGGTGAATTTAAGAATGAAAAGCTGAATAAATTCTGTAGAAACAAAGGTATCATACAACAGTTTACTACACCATATAGTCCGCAGTCAAACGGAGTAGCAGAAAGGATGAATAGGAATATTTATAATAGAGCTAGAACATTATTACTAGAAACAGGGTTGCCAAAAATGTTATGGGGAGAAGCGGTGCAGTGTGCAGTATACCAAATTAATAGATGCCCATCGTCTGCTATATGCTTTCAGACTCCAGCGGAGAAAAGGTTTGGGCATAAGGATCTAAAAAGACTCAGGGTATTTGGGTCAAAAGCATGGGTACATATCTTACCAAAACAAGATAAGCTTTCGCAAAGAGCAAAAGAAATGAGATTAGTAGGATATAGTCCAAATGGTTATCGTTTGTGGAACCCCAAAAGTAATGAAATAATAGTATCAAGAGATGTTAGGATAGACGAGACAGAAATAAGATATAAAGAAGAGAAAGAAAAGGACGAAATAAATGTGGAAAACTACTTTGAAGATGAAACAATACAAAAAGGAGATATTGATAAGATTGAAGAAGATAACAAGAAGACAAGAAAATCTAATGAGGATGATATGACCATACAACAAGAGGAAATACAGGATAAAACAAAGAAAGAAGTAACAAAGAAGAATCAAGAAGAGAGTAAGAAGATATCAGAAATAAATGAAGAAGGTGGAATTGAAGAGAATAGTTCAGAAATACCAAGATATTCAACAAGATCAGGGAGAGAAATTCGCATGCCAAAAGAGTTGGAACAATATGATTTAAACATAGCCTACTGTTTATGTGCCGGAGAACCTGTAAATTATGAAGATGCTATAAAAGATAAAGAATGGAAACAAGCAATAATGAAAGAGCTAGATTCACATAAAAAGTTAGGAACTTGGGAAGTAACAGACATACCACAAGGGAGCAAAGCTATAGAAACTAAGTGGATATTTAAACAGAAACAAGACGGAAGGAAGAAAGCAAGACTAGTTGCAAAGGGATTTCAGCAGGAAGGACAAGGAGGATATTATGCGCCTGTAGCAAGATTACCAACTATAAGAACAATGCTGAGTCATGCTGTACAAGAAGGGTTACCGATAAAACAACTAGACGTACCAACAGCCTTCCTGAACGGTGATTTGAAAGAAAATGTCTACATCAAATGTCCTGAAGGAGTCAATCACAGTGGAAAGGTTCTAAAATTGAAGAAAGCACTTTATGGCTTGAAGGAGGCTCCAAAATGCTGGAATGAAAAATTCCACAATTTTATAACATCAAATGGGTTCATACAGTCAAAATATGACTTTTGTTTATATAAAAATGAAGATACATGGCTATTAATATTTGTAGACGATATACTTTTGATTGGAAATGAAAACATATTAAAGAAACTAAAAGAAGAATTCAAAATAAAAGATTTGGGAGAAGTGAAAAACTACCTAGGTTTGGAAATTACAAGGAAAAATAATAAAATGGAAATTAAACAATCAGAAATGATAAGAAGAATCTTAGAAAAGTTCAACATGCAAGAATGTAAAGGAATAAATACACCTATGGAGATGAACTATTCTGCAGAAAAGGAGGAAATAATTGATGTACCATATAAGGAATTAATAGGTTGTTTACTATTTATATCTATGAACAGTCGACCTGATATTACATATCCAGTTGCATATCTTAGCAGATTCTTGGACAAACCAACAGCATCATTATGGAAAGCAAGTAAAAGAATTTTAAGATATCTAAAAAGTACACAGGATAAAGGATTGATTTACAGAAAAACTACTAAAAGAAAAATCTAGTTACATATGCACATGCAGACTGGGCGGCGGATAAAACAGACAGAAAGAGTACAAGTGGGTGTGCTGTGTTCTACTGTGGAAATCTTATACATTGGTTTTCCAAGAAGCAAACATCAGTTGCATTATCTACAGCGGAGGCTGAGTATGTGGCAGCTGCTCAATCAGCATGTGAGTTAATATATTTGAAAGGAATACTTTATGATCTGACATCTTTGTCAGATATGTCTACAACTTTGTTATTAGATAACCAGAGTTCTATAAGATTAATTAAAAATTTTGATAATGGTAAAAGGTCCAAACACATTGACATAAAAGTTCATTACATAAAACATATAGTACAAAAGAATTTAATTTCTGTAAATTATGTACCAACTGATGAAAATGTTTCAGATTTGTTCACAAAGGCATTGCCAAAAATAAAACACAATTATTTTGTTGAAAAACTGAATTTATTGTAGTAAAGTAGGTTGTAAAACTTAAAATAAACTTTATTTTATTTTGTTATTGTATTGGGTAGGTACTTCTTACATTAGTGTTAAGGTTAAGTACTAACTGTGTCTTACATAATGTTGTGTGTGAAACTGCTATAACTATTGTTTGTTGATTGTCTCAGAATACCAATCACTAATAGTATTTAGGTTGATTACATATTGTTTTTAATAATAAGTAACAATATTTGATCACATAGGTACAATATTTAATAATAAGTTTACTTTTGTCAATGAGTAGGTATAAGTAACATAAACTAAAAATTGATGCTAAAAGTAATTTTCTATACAGGAAATGTTTGTACTTGGTTGTTAGTAATTAGGTACTAGTAGGTAATAAGGAAATAAGTTTTGCTTAGCAATTTAAGAACTTTAAGTAAAGTGTCTAAATTGAGGGGGTGTGTAGAATTGTGTGATTGCATCCCTAATTTATCTATATTATCTGTGGTGATTTGGTCTGTGGTCTCTTGCAATAAATGGCTAAAAAGTAATAAAAGTGTTTCTCTGCTTCTCCATACAACTATATTCTTAACACTCAAAACGAGGAGTTTCAAAAGAAAATTAATCAAATTGAGGAACAGAGAAAGGAAGATCGAAAATATATTGCTATTTTAGAAGAAAAAATTGAAAATATGCAGATAGACATGAGGAAATCTAACTTTGAATTGAAGAATGTACCGAAAAAGCCCGATGAGACAAAAGAAGATTTAATCGACATGATTCAAAACTTATCTCAGACAGTGGGGTCAAAATTAAAAAAAGAAGATATCAAAGATGTTTTTAGATTAAAAGCAAAAAGAGAAGGAATAAAGAATACACCCATTATTGTTGAAACCTCATCCACCTTAATTAAAAGTGACCTAATGAAGTCAGCAAAGCTTTTCAACAATAAGCAAAAATCTAAATTATGTGCTAAGCATCTGGGTCTGCGAAATAATGAAGACACCCCAATTTTCGCTACGGAGCAACTTACGGCTAAAGCGGCTCGCCTACACTTCCTAGCGCGTGATTTCGTTAAAGATAAATCTTTTAAATATTGTTGGTCTTCATACGGAAAAATATATCTGAGGAAAGATGAACAATCGCCTGTCATATTGATTAAAAATGAAGCTGACTTACAGAAAATTCGTTATAATAATATGTGACTATTTTTCTTAATTCCAATTGCTCTTGTAATGTTTTTATGTATTTTTTGCATGGGTGCATGTCTAAATATGTACTTAAATTGTAATGTATTTGAAACTCTCAATAGATTTATTAGGCTGCTCTTTACACAAACACTGATAAAATTTAATTCATACACTTATCCGTTAAACAGTAAAACCTATGTACACATTCACATAACAATGATTACTGTTCTACAACATGACACTTACATAAAACACTCATTAAATTATCATTATAGCACATCATTTAAATATATCATTCTACTACTTTTATTTTTATACACATATAAACATCTATTTACTTCTCTAAAACTATACATATTTATTTATATATACACATTTTATAAAATTCATTCTTGTATATATCGTAGTTTAATGGTATACCATGCAATAATTAAAATGTCTACCATGTATGTCACTCCTAGTTCTAATAAATTATTAACAGTAATGCAACCAATTTATAATCGAACATTAATAATACCCTATATTTACAACATTGTATACTGGCTGGATGAAATTCATTTGCCTTGTTTGAGATGTAGTGCTCCGTACACTTTTTCCGATATTGTAATGCATAATATTTTTCTATTGTGTTACGTGTTGAATTTACACTGTACAATATCACTTTTTATAGACTTTTTAAATTGCAAGAATAATATAATATTTGAGATATTACTTGTAAACATACATAACGCGGCTCATGGATAACATAATACAAACAATAAATGATATCGATAAGACAGAAGTTGCATTTAACATAAAGTGCGACATTAATGACTTGCAAAACCATATAACAGTTAATATAAGGGACCTAATCGTAACTGCACAAAATATAAGGAGCATACACTGTAACTACGATGACTTTCAGGTTACACTAGCTCAGTTAAAATTTGACTCAGACGTTTTGGTACTTACAGAATGCAGACTTTCAGAAAATAAGCCTATCCCGAGTTTACCTAGCTATTCATCTCTAGCATCTAGTCGCAACTACAACCAGAACGATGGTGTCGTTGTTTATGTGAAAAGTTCACTACGCGCTAGAATTTCAGAAATAAATTTGGAGCACGCATCAGGTTTACAAATAGAAGTCCTTAATAATACTATACTTGCCATATACCGGTCACCTTCTAACTCGAACGCGACTAATTTTATCAACTCCTTAGACAGACACCTTAACACTATCGAATCTCACAAAAATATTATAATAACAGGTGATATTAACATTAATCTCATACCGAAACAAGAAGAATCTACTCAAAAACGCAATAATAGAGAAAAATACTTAAATATGTGTGCTTCACATTGCGTGATGCCAGGTCATACGCTGCCTACTCTGCCGTCCCAAACCTAAACCGCAGTAAGAGCCAAAATGCGATTCCGAGAAAATGGAGCTTAAAGTTTAGAATGCGTCAAAAAATTAGTAAATAAAGGATTCTAACCAAGTTTCTTAGGCAAAGTGAGAGAATTTATATAGAGCTTTATATAACACAACATTAAGGATGAAAATATAAAACAATATATAAAATATCAAGGTTTTTAGTTTTTGACCCCTATTACTGCTTTTAATTGTTAAGGTAAATCGATCCTTAAACAGACTAAACTGCAGTAAAGTGGGCTTATACTGCTTATTAGAATGGTTTGTTATCGCTATTCCTGACTAAAGTGCAGTATGTCCGTTTTGATACTGCGCTTTAGTCGGTTTCTCATAACGAAAATTAAATGTTTCAATTGGCAGTAACAACAAAAAAAAATAATAACATTGAACAATTTATTTAAAAATTCTATAAAACTTCACGAAATAAAGTTAAACAAAATCTTTTATGGTCATATTATTACCATAAGTATTTAAAGTACTTCTAAAGCTACCTACGACATAAGAAAAAAAATCAGAGTTTTATTTAAGACTAGCGGATCCTCGCGGTTTTACACACGTGGTACCCGTTCCCGTAGGAATATAGGGATAAAATATAGCTTTTGTCACTCGGGAAGACTGTAGCTTTCTAACGGTGAAAGAATTTTCGAAATCGGTCCAGTACTTTTTGAGTTTATTCGTTACATACAAAAATACAAATCTTTCCTATTTATAATATTAGTATAGAAATGTAATTAAATTCAATATTGGTTGTTAACAATAATTAAGTAACAATTTTATTCATTTATGAATTTATTTCGACCTAGAAAGCTTAAACTATAAATAAAATATTCAGTGCCTCAATATAACAATTCTTATACTGAACTTAATATACTTAGGTATCGAAATGGAGAGCATAAATGTAAATGTTTTAAGTCGAACTGAGATGAGAGACTGATTATTTGTAAGGTACCTATGTAGGTACCTCGCTACCTGGCGGAGCTACTCGGAGGGTGGGTGGCTATTTTCTAATATTTAATTTTTATAGTAGATACATTACCTATTTAAATTCCATTATTTTAGATTTAAAAAAATTATACAAATTAAATTCATATTCATAGTCATAAAATATAATATTAATAATAAAAGACAAGTAAATTGATACTATTTGATACCTACCTAGGTACTGACAAAATATTATAGTCACGGCCGTCACTTATCTATGCTTCCCGCCTCTGCCTCCGCCAGTGAATCTAATGGCATAAAATGCTAGGGATTTTTAACCGACTTCAAAAGAGGAAGTTAGCAGTTTGACCTGTATGAATGTGATGTGATATTGTTGGCATTGGATAATATTTGAATATGACGATCTATTTAGACTTCCAAACATGTGTGCTTAATTTCGAAGGTGTATGTTTGTTTCTTTGTCCACGAATTTCTTGGAAACTGAAAGGCATATCGAGATGATTCATCGATGATGATATTGATGATAAGTGTAGGTATTCCAATTTAGAGATCAGTCCAAATTTCATCAAAATCGGTTCAGCAGTTTTAAAGATATGGAAAGTAATTTAAAAAATTAAACTCACTTCAAAAAATACCTGTTAACTAAAAAGAAACAAAACAGTGGAATAAAATAAATACTGCACATTAGCTAGGAGTTCTGCAGGCTTATTCGCTAACTCATTTGACAGGTCAAAATGATCATCACGCTGCTCGGTTGCCAACTGGCAGCTGTCAAAATCGCTTTTTCGTATTCCCTAACTTCGGTGATCAACGACGAAATAGTCAGCTGAGTGATTATCACTTTGTGTCGTGCCCATAGCCACCCTAGCCGTTTTTTGTGGTCGATAGCGTCGATAGCGGTAAATTTGGTATTGCGTAGCGTCGGTGGACATCAATTTGACGTTTTTGGTGGAGATAAATGATAGACACTCTTCTTGTTGATAGCAACTACTAAGGAGCAGTGTTTTACCGAGGTAGAGTGATCTTCACTTTCTGTAAATAATATTTTGATGAAATAATTTCATTGTGCGAGTTTTAATAACGTTGACTGTGTTTTTAAACGTTCGCTGTCGTAAGTATTATCGTTTATTTTTATGCATTATTACTAAACTTACGTTCAAAGAGCTTATTTTTAATAATGTATTTAAGATGTCTCGCGGTATTCTCATGGCGTATATTGAAGAACAAAGAAAAATGAACGCATTACGGCGCGAGTGCATACTAAGAAGAGCTCTAAGTGCACCTATGAATCTCCCTGAGCAGGAATTTGTGGCACATTTTCGCTTAAAAAAGGACTCTTTCAAGCAATTGGTTGAAGAACTAAGACGATTAATGCATTCTCAACGTCGAAAAACAGCTGTGCCTCATGAACTTAAGGTAAATTTTTATAACATAAAAGCATCCTATCATAAATAAGTACTTACTTACATAGCAATATTATCCTTTTTATTTGTCAGGTTCGTTGTCTCTTTTATTTTCAATGAAAAGTGCTTTTCAAGTGTGTTAATATTAACATCTTTTGGGTTACAGGTGTTGGCTGCATTATACTTTTATGCACAAGGATCATATCAAAAAAATGTTGCATCGTCATACTTGCTGAATATGTCACAGCCAACATTTAGCAAGTGTTTGCATGAGGTCACTGATGCACTAAATAACCAACAAATATTGCGAGCCCACATAAAATTCCCTACTTCAACTGATGAAAGGCAAAGAATAATGGAAAAGTAAGTAGTAAAACATACAATAAATAATAACATTGATAGAAAGTTTCATGTAAGAATTGTAAATTCATAGTATCAACACATTGCGACTGCGTGCATGCTCCTCACGCCCCATCAAAATATTTGTACCACCACACAACCGTAAAAACTACACCCGCAATAACTATAGGGCTCGCTGTTTAAAGTATTAATATCAGTGTATTAGCAATAAGTAAGTATAAGAAAAATAAAATATGATTGAGTCTGTATTTGCTTACAATCTAAATTATTTCAGGTTTATGGATAAATTTTCATTTCCTGGAATAATTGGTTGTATCGATGGGACGCATGTAGCATTGATACGCCCAAGGGATCATGAAGAGACATATTTTAACAGAAAAAATTACCACTCCTTGAATGTTTTAATTGTAAGTACCTATATAAGTAATAAACTCAAAAATAAAAATAATTTAAAATATAATTAACTAGCGGTTCCTCGCGGTTTCACCCGCGTGGTACCCGTGGGAATATCGGGATAAAATATAGCCTATGTCACTCAGGAAGAATGTAGCTTTCTAATGGTGAAAGAATTTTCTAAATCGGTCCAGTAGTTTCGGAGCCTATTTGATGCAAACAAACAAATAAACAATCAAATCTTTCCCCTTATAATATTAGTATAGAAGTATAGATTATACCTACATGTAAACTAACATAACTTATATCTTTTTAGATTTGTGATGCAGACCTAAACATATTACATGTTAATGCAGCATTTGGTGGTGCGGCACATGATTCTTTTGTTTGGAACCAGTCTTCAGTGAAAGACCTCATGGAAAGGCTTGCTGCTAATGGGGAACGATGTTGGCTTTTAGGTTGGTCACCTTTAATTTAATTTTTTTTGCTTATAACATACATTAACGATGCTTATGAATTAAATCCAGAAACAAATATGATTGTTTGACTCATTGTCATCTACCAATTTTATTCTAGGTGATTCTGGATATGCCCAACGGCCATGGATGATGACTCCAATTCTTGGGGCCGCTTCTGAATCGCCAGAGGAATATTACACCAACCTGCATTGCCGCGTTAGAAACACAGTTGAACGATGTATTGGACTGCTAAAAGCACGATGGCGATGTTTATTAGCTCATAGAGTCCTTCACTACGATCCTGTAACAAGTGCTAAAATAGTGAATGCTTGCGTTGTACTACATAATATTGCCAATACATACAGCATTCCAGCACCTGAATTATCAGCTGTATATGAAGATGTTGCAGAACATGTTGCACAAGAACATGTTGCAGATGAAGATGTGGAAGATAATAGTAACAATGTGCAGGTTCCTGATTTGGTGAGGAATGTATTAGTCAATAGACTCTGGCAGGCTAGACATAACTAATTATTTTAATGTTTCTTATTTTAGATGTATGGTATTTGTATATGGAGGGAGACACACAGACTGCCCCTTTCTATGTTCTTTCCTTTAACGGGCCGGCTGGCAGAAAATTCAATCTGAAATAAGCCGTGCCCCTGTACAATACTTTTTCTATTTCTTTTCTATTTTACTTTTATGTGTGTGTGTACTAAATAAGTAAATAAATAAATAAATCAATCAATCCGCCAGCAGGCAACAGCCTGTCAGTTGGCCGCAATCAGCCACATACAGTTTTACATACAAAAACCGTATTCCATGACCGATTGCGGCCAACTGACAGGCCGTTGACTGCTGGCCTGGCGGACTGTTAATCTGTGGGGCCCTTTATGCCGTTAGTACACCGCTGCCGCGAAACTAGTAGCGTCGCCGCCTAGCGTCCGGACCGAGTTGTCGCTTGCAGGGCGCGCGTAGCTGTAACGCACTTGCCTGTTACACCTCCGCCGCGAAAACAATCGGGGAGGTGTAGCCGGCAAGTGCGCTGCAGCTACGCGCGCCCTGCAAGCGACAACTCATTTTATGACTCTTATGCCCGAATACTCGTACGCTACTTATCTTTGAGAGCGTCTTACACATCGCCCTGTCACTTTAAATGTCAAACGTATGAAAGAGATGCCATGATGTTTGAGACGCTCCCAAAGATGATTTGCGTTAGAGAATTCGGGCGTTACTTTCTTAGCTACTGTAGGGAAATCTTTGTTTCAGAAAACCCGCAGCGTGAGTGACAGGAAATACAATGGCGAATTTCTGAAACTGAAATATTTTGTATATAATTTTGATTGAAGTACCTATGTAACCTCTGAGTTTTCTTGCCAGTTCTTTCTCAGATGGGCCTTCCAAGTTTGTGAACTGAGCGATAATCATAATAAAATAAGTATATAATCATTATGTGGAATTCTTATTTGTTTTGAATAGCAGCATATCCAATATTATCTCTATGCCAAAGAATGATAGTGTTTACTAGATCACCCGAACAGCTGTACAAATAATGAACTGAAATACATACAAAGATTAATTTAAATCTGTAATAGCATTTTAGGCTATTTTATCCCGATCAACGTTCCACAAAGTCAAAGTCGCAATGGAACAAACAGCAAATAAAACTCCTTGTTAAACTAAAAATATTTTAATTACTTTAGCTACACTATCAATTAGGTACATACATTCTACATTACTTATAAAAAAAACTTAACTAATTTATTGTAACAATAAATAGTAGAAAAAATATTTACATACATTTATACTTAAACTATATGAGGAAAGAATGGAGAATTTGCCATTTACCTGAAAAAAAATAAACGAATGTTAGAGCATTTTATATTACTTATACAAGACTTACTTATTTTATTACTAGCGGCCGCCCGCGCTTTCACGCCCGCGCTATACCGTTCCCTTGGGAATATCGGGATAAAAAGTATCCTATGCGTTCTTCCAGCCTATAATCTATCTGCAAATAGATGCAAATTTCATCCAGATTCGTTTAGTAGTTTTTGCGTGAAAGAGTAACAAACTTTCGCATTTATATTACTAGAAGGATATTCTAAAGTAAGTAGAACGATTCTTTTTAATGTTAGTCATAGTCATAAATTTTTATTCATATAAGTAGATTATATAAAATTAATGCATATGAATCATCCAACATTTTTTTACTATTTTTATACTTTTTGTTAAAAAGTGGATCACAATATTCAATACATTGATGGCTTAAAACACTTACCTTCTAGAAAGATTTAAATTGAGTGTTGTAATATTTTCGTTTAATCTTTCTAGAAAGGCCATCTTTTCGTCGATTCTTAGACAGAAGACAAATAAATATATTTCTATTTCTATTTCTATTTCTATTTCTTTCTAGCACAGCTAGCTTTTGGTCGATACGATTGAAGATGGCCACTTCCTGTGCTTTCAAATTTTCCATTCTTTCCTCGTGTTCTTGCCGCCGTTCTTCCGCACGCCTTGCCCAATCCGGAAGGTCTCTCATATCTAAAGGAAAAAAGGACAATAGATTATTATTTTATCTAATACTAGCAGATCCTCGCGCTTTTACCCGCGTGGTAAAATATAGCCTATGTTAATAAGGGATAATGTAGCATTCTGATGCTGGGCTGGCTGGCTAACGGCGTTAATAACGGCATGCGCGTCTTAGCGCGCTCTTTGTATCAAATTAGTGCGCTAAAACCCGGCTACACCTGTGTATTATATCAAATAGCGCGCTAATTAATGGCATTAGACGCGGGCATAAGAGTGTAAGTCCAGTAGTTTTTGAGTTTATTCATTACAAACATACAAATCTTTTCTATTAGTATAGATTACAAATGCGATAGTTTTGATGTTTGATCACAGCTGAACGGATCGGTTGAAATTTGACACAGAGATAGATTATGGTCTAGAATAGCATTAAATAAAATAAAATAAATCATGAAAATAATATTTTATTTGTACATACTTGTATCGCGACGTCGCCTTCGTTCCCTGTGTGGCGCTGATGGTTCAGGTAAACTGGATTGGTGCGGAGCCGGAGGCAAGTCTAAAGATGGTGCAGCCGCTGGTGGTGGAGTCTGTGCAGCAGGGCTAGGGTCAGGTGGGTTAGACAGAAGCTCGTTGGATGGTTGAGGAATGCTGTATTCATCTTCAAGCCATTCCTCATCCATACAAGGCGCTTCTGCCACAGTGGCCATTATGTTGGGATTGGGACTGTGATGCTGTTGGGTTGAGGTGCTGGGTTGTGGTTGGGTCATGAGAGGAGTGGACAGCGGTTGTGGAGGTTCGGGAGTGGGACCAGCTGAAGATGATGCACCAGGATCCTGCAAATGTATTATTTTTAATACTTAGTACACTATTCAATGACAACATCTATCAAAATCGTCATAATAAAAAACTGTTTTAGTACATACTATTAAGTTATGTGTTTATGAATCTTCATATTTTTTGGATGATAAGGTGAATGGCCTAAGTTAATATCAGACCCATTTGAGGTATTTATATAATAAACTTACTCTGCTATTTGAGTGTGCATTAAAGTAAGGTACATTAAGGTAAAAGTAATCTTTTATTCAAAATTTCTCCTGTGTGGTTCCCGTGGGAATATCAGGATAAAAAATAGTCTATGTTACTCGGGAAGAATGTAGCTTTCTACTAGTGAAAGAATTTTCTAAATTAGTCCAGTAGTTTTGGAGCATTTTCAATGCAAAGAATCAAATCTTTCCTCTTTATAATATTAGTATAGATTAAAGAAAATTAAGTCTTACATCAAAAGGAATCTGCACTCCTGGCAATCCTTCAACTGCAACCTGCCCCACTACATTTTGAAGAATCCGTAGTTCAAATGGAGTGAGGGGGTTGAGTTTACTAGGTCCACCACCAGTCCTTGTAGCACTACGGCGGCTGTCTGCACCCTTCGTTTTTGTTTTTGCCTTCAGCTCGATCCAGTACTACAAAATAAGAAAAATAAATGAGTACTTATAATGATAAAAAACTGAATGACAATTTACACTAGTTCAGAGGACTGATAGAATCTTGCAAGTTATTTTAAAATTGATGATATAATTGATTTCATTCATATGAATAAAGGTATTATAAACAAGATTTCCAAGCTATCTTATTGTTTCAAACAATCACTATAAGAAAAATAACTTTTTAGTTTAATATGTATTAGAAGAAAATGATCATATTTATTCTACAAATAGAGTTTTATTGATGAAAGCTTTCACTTGGAGAGTGAAATTGAAATATAGCAAGTATAAGATGTACAACAGACACTGGAACTAAATACGAATGATAGGTACTTACCTAATTATCATGGTCTTAGAAAATCAACAACTTACCCTGCGCCACTGATCCCCTGACTTTGTGACTCCATCGGCCACCGCATTTAATTTTGCAGCGAGCTTGTTCCACGCTGCTGTGGCCATTTGATGACCCAGTGGACCTCGAGAACAGCGCCCCAAGGCAATATCTTTATTCTGTTCGCAAAATGTTATTAGAATATCCATTTGCCTTGGGGACACTTTACGGCTTGCAGGCATTCTAAAAAAAGTAGCATAATGAGAGAACTATCACTTTAAAATAATCTAGTAATCAATAATATCTACGTAAAATGATGAAATCTTACCTCGAAATCGAACTTGATATTATTTGTAAGAACACAAAGTGTGACGCGTTCACAACGTCTTCTAGCGGTTTGTAAGCCCTTAGCAGTAAAAATTATAGTTTCACACATTATTCACCGTACAAAAAGGTCATTTTAAGTTTCAAGTGGTTGCTAAGAACATGATAAGCACTTTTTCGTAAACACAAGAACTCAAAAAATGCGCCTCTTGTTATTGACAACTCAAGTGGCTATCCATAGAATCTGGCAGTTTTAAGTACGTCATATTTCTGTTATAACGAACCCACGTAACCAAGCACACTAAAATCAGTCGTATTAAACTAGTGCGGTGAATCACAACAGTCGATGTACACTCGTTAACCACGGTTGGCAACCGAACTGTCACGTGATCAAAACGTCATACGTAATACCAAATTAATGACATGCTCGGTTGGTCACTGAGGTCGGTGGACAACCGAGACTGGTTGTCCACTCTGACCAGACAAATTTAGCGAATAAGCCTGCTGGTAATGAGTATATTCAGGTATTACCAACTAATAAGAGTAATAGTACTTATACTGCAGTTTAGTTGGTACCTAATACAAACAAAGCAAATTAACCTCCCCCAAGCTAAACTGCAGTAAGTGAAGATTATACTGCCCTTTTATTTGTTTCTTAAATTAAAACAATGAATCTGCTGAAAAGCAGTAAAAACATTTTGTATGGGCCTGCATTATACTGCTATTTAGTTGGTTTTTGTTGAAATTTACGGACCGTAGTAACTGACTAAAGTGAAGTAAAATTGCCGAGCTACTGCTGTTTAGCTGGGAGAAAGTATAATAAAATGACGTTTTAAACGGCAGTATGGTTTTTACTGCACATTAGCTGGGAAATCGATGACTTTTTCATCAATTTTGATATTTTTTTGAATTTCTTATGTCAGAGAAAAAATCATAAAAAAATAAATATTTGTCGTAGAAAAATAATTAAAAACTTGGCCGGTAGGTCTTGAATTGGGCTTTCATGGTATGTATTTAACTAAAAAACGCGATTTTGGTCATTACTGCGGTTTAGGCTTGGGACGGCAGACTAGGCACTCCAGCTGCTTGGATCATGTTATGCTTAAATATGATCGCGCGAAAACAATTGCTAAAATTGCAGTCCTAAATACGACAGTAACTGACCACGACACTGTACTATTAAGTCTAAGTGATACTAAGAACAGAAAATCATTATCAAATTTACGTAAAACAGTTGATTATGATAAGGCGTTATTGCATCTTAAAGATAAAAATCTTCATGAGTTACTGCTTAGTGATGATCCTGATTTTATAATTTCTGAGCTTACACGAAAACTCGTAGAATCTGTAGAAGAGAGTAAAACTATTAAAATTATGAGCAATAGAAAAATCCCAATCAAACCGTGGATTACAACTGGTATCCTACGATGTATTAAGAATAGAAATCGAATGCAGTTGAAGTTAAGACAAGACCCGACTAATAATGAAGTGCTTAAAATTACATATAGTAGGTACCGGAATTATTGTAACGGGCTTATAAAAAAAATTAAAACGCAAATACCAGAAAGATAAACTAGAAAAAGCACAAAACAATTCTAAATCTCTTTGGCAAGCAGTAAGGTCAATAACAAACTTTAAATCAGATAGAACTAAAAACACTGAGCTATCTGGGCTTGAAACACCTAATGAGTGTGTTAACAAGGTTAATAGCTATTTTGCTGGTATTGGGAAGCAGCTTGCTGAGAATAATGGTCTGGAATGTGGCTCTGATACATATAGTGATTTCTTGTGTGAATCATGTCATTCGCCCTCATCTTCATTTGCATTATTTGAAACTGATCCGCAGGAGATTAAATAATGTAATTTCCTGTCTCAAACCCGAAAGTGCGGCTAGTTGTGACGGCATACCAATAAAATTTATGATATTAGTAAAACATCTCGTTGCTCCCATAATTAGTCATTTTGTTAACCGTTGTTTTACTACGGGAAAATTCCCCGCACCTCTTAAGCAATCAATAGTAACCCCAGTGTATAAGAATGGAAGGAGAGACGAACCTAACAGCTACAGACCAATTTCAGTGCTTACGGTTCTATCTAAAATTATAGAAAAAGTAATAAATACTCGCCTAGTCAACTACCTAAATAAAATGAATATTCTATCTGATTCTCAATATGGGTTCCGTCATGGAAAATCTACGGAAGAGGCTGTCTTATCTATGACAACCCTAATATCAAAAAACATAGATGAAGGTAAAAAGTGTATGGCGGTTTTCTTAGACCTCAGAAAGGCTTTTGACACCGTCTCTCATTCCATTCTTTTACACAAACTTGAGCACATTGGAATAAGGGTTGGATTTATTTAATAATTTTTAAATAAATCCAACGGAACACCCGTTGGATTTATTTAAAAATTATTTATATGGCCGTACCCAAAGAGTTCGTATTGGTGAGCATACTAGTGACGACTTGCAGATCTCCTGTGGTGTCCCCCAAGGTAGTGTGTTGGGACCCACGCTTTTTCTTATTTATATTAATAATCTCACCAACCTTCCCCTGGGGGGCGGTAGGACGTTTTCGTATGCTGATGATACAGCTCTTGTCTTTGAAGGATCGACTTGGGATTCGGTGTTTTCAGTTGCTGATCAAGGTCTGAACAAAGTATCCTCTTGGCTTAAATCTAATCTACTTACTCTTAACATAACTAAAACTAACTATATAGGTATGCTTTTCTATTAATAAAAAAACACAGCCTCATAATGATCTTCATCTGAAAATCCATTCTTGTAACAGTAAAGATAATCCAAGCTGTACTTGTGCAACTCTTGAAAGGGTTGGTTATACTAAATATCTTGGTGTAATAGTTGATCAGAGGTTGTCCTGGTATCCTCATATTGACTATCTTAGCAACAGGGTAAGAAAACTTGTTTGGATTTTTAAGACGCTACGACACGTCGCTTCAAGGAAATTAATTAATCAAATCTATACCTCATTAGCACAATCAGTTATGACATATTGTATCTCTTCCTGGGGATCAGCATCTAAAACTAAATTCTTAGAGATAGAAAGATCTCAACGATGTCTGATTAAAGTTATGTACCATAAGCCATTTAGATTTCCGACGGAACAGCTTTATGAGCTATGTCAACTATTGTCGATTAGGAAATTGTACATCCTCCTGGTTACGTTAAAATTGCACAAAATAACACAGCACTCCACTAATGAAAGCAATACTATAAGTAGGAGAAGACGTGGCAAAGTAGTTTTAATCCCACGTGTCAAAACTGTATTTGCGCAGCGTCAGTTCTATGTCTCGTCGGCTCATATTTATAATAAACTACATGAAATACATAATATTCATAATATATGTTATAAACACTGTAAAGAATTGATAACGAAATGGTTATTAACTATAAATTACCAAAAGACTGAGGCACTACTGAATTATATGAAGTAACAATAAGTAGGTAATACTATATTATTTATACACATATATCTATATAAATATATATATACAGGGCGCAAAAAAAACAGTACGTTAACTTCGTCAGAATGTAGTAGGCCATATATAAAAAATCTCCGGCAACTTACTTTGACCTTGCTTCATAGTAAAAACAAAAGATATCGACTGTCAAAGTTATCCAAGAATACGAAAACATGATTGTCACCATGCGCCCGTGCCACATGAGGTCAAACACCGCGGTGCTACTCGGCGAGGGCGATCAGTGCGCGGGGAGATCGGTAACTAGGCAACGGCGCCCCGGGGCGGGGCGGGCGGGCGGATCGGCGATGCCTATGCCGATGCCGGCGCGCGCGCGTGTCGTTCGTTTCAAAGTTCAAAGGCACCGCGCTATACCTACGTACGCTTTGTTGTGCTGCCACGTTCTTTAGCAACTACAACTTCAAACTGCATTTGCTTTGAAATTGATTGTCATAAGTTGCAAATTTTTCCTTCATACTTGTTCGGGCTTAGGACCGACAAAATTCTGAAGTGTTAAAACTAATTAAAATGGCAAGCAAACGTATGGAAATCAATCAAGCTGCTTTGGAACGGGATAACAAAAGCACGCAATTGCAGAAAAACATGTAAGTAGGTAACTAAAATGGAGAACCTGTGTGATTTTCCTAATCAAAGTACTTTGAGGTCAGGTAGGTACTTGCCGAGATAAAGGCGCTGACTAGGTAGGTACCTAAGTACTCTATCCGCTATTTTATTTTGCGATGAAGATGGGATTTGAACCCACTACCTCTACGTGCTATTACGCGGTCGCTTAGGTACTATCGTACTACCTACTCTCTCCGTTATCAAAGCGAAAGCGTTTCCGTAACATCTTTTGCGGTGAAGTTGGAATTCGAACCCAGGACACCTGCGAGCTAAAATGAATAGGTACCTAACTGTATGAGATGTCTTATTTACAATAACAATTTAGGAGTAGGTATTTGTTAGAGACATAAGTAATTTTAAGTTGTTGTTTTATAAAAAGTACCTAGGTAGGTTAAATTTTTTAGCTTTGGCTAACAAGCAAACAAACGGTATTATTGAAAATGTACTTAGTATTAGAAAAAAACGACCCGTCTTACTTACAAGTACAACTAGGTCCGATGGGATTCGAACCCATGACCTTTCACTGTCCGGGCGACTGCTCTAACCACTGAGATACGGAGTCGTTGACGACGATAACGACTCCGTAGTTGTGAAATGGGTCGTTTTTTAATACTGCATTTTCAATAATAAAAATTGCACTGTGAATGCAAAAAAGTTAAAGTTGTTTACAAATTTATTTTTACCGTGTTAAAAAAATTATTTAGGTGAAAGCAAAGCGGGCGCTGCGTGCTCCTGTTAGTCACAGTAATCACAGCTGCACTTCTGTACTCTGGCGTATTTAAAAAATTTGAATCAACTTATGTACAAATTAATTAAAATAAAAAGCAAAACAGCCCTGCGGCGCCTACCTCAAAGTTTGGTTGAGTAATCCGTTTATTTCGCACTGCACTATCAATGAGCGTCAAATGCACAGATCACAAATCAAAGAATTGAAAACTTAACACTAAGAGTACTTTAAGAGTTGCTCGAAATGCAGTCCGTTTCGCTCTAGGCAGAGTCTTGCACGTTTAACTGTATTTCGCCGCACTCGTGACAAAACTGCACTATCACTCCGAACTTTGTCAAATGCACTTCTGATACGCGCCATCAGCACATCACGGCTTTCGATTTCGTTCTCATAAACTAGCCGTTTGATCTCACCCCACAAGTAAAAGTCACATGGCGTCAAGTCCGGTGATCTGGCAGGCCATGGTACCGGCCCAGCACGGCACGGCCGATCCATCGGTCGCCATACGTCGCGTTAAGGTATTGGCGCACTTGCTGGGCGTAGTGCGGTGGCGCACCATCCTGCTGGAAATAAAAGTCCTGCAAGTACGCTAGTGGCACGTCCTCCAGGAATTCGGAAATGACTCCTTGAAGCATTTCCAGGTAGGTACCACCAGTCAGATGACCTTCGATGAAGTACGGCCCTAGAATCTTATCGCCGAGAATGCCGGCCCACACGTTCACACTGAACCGTGCTTGGTGATGGTGTTCGCGTATCGCGTGCGGGTTGCTGTACGACCACCAGTGCTCATTGTGAGAGTTGTACATTCCAACTCTCGTAAACATCGACTCATCAGTCCACAAAATGTTTTTGTCGTCATTTTGAATCAGCCAGGTGCAAAAGTCGCGGCGATTTTGGGCGTCGGCTTCATTTAACTGCTGAACCTTCTGAAACTTGTAGGGATGCATCCCAGCAGAGTGCACCAAGTGCCAGACCGACGTGTGGGTGATGTTAAACCGTCGCGCTGCGTCTCGTGTACTGGCGCGCGGATGTCGCTCAAAAAAGTCGAAGATCGCGTCCTCCAATTCGACGAGCAGACGCGGTGCACCGCCTCCGTGAGCATGGCCGGGCGATGTAAACTGGCCATGGTCCAGAAGACGCTAATTCACACGCAAAATCGTTCGCTGGTTAGGAACTGCCGGGTGGGGAAGGCCTTGAGCGATGAGTCGGGGCACACTTTCCGCCTCGTACATCCTCCTGGCCTCATTGAGGTTCTCCCCACTGAGGATGTACACTCTCACCATTTCGTAGAATTCGCGATGCGAGAACGATTACGCGTGACGTATCGCTCGGCGGGGTTGCGCAGGCGACTGACTGCGGCTCGGCGTCGGCGGGCGGGCGGGCACTGGGCTGGGCGGGCGGCGGGGCGGTGGGGTGCGCTTGCGACGCGGGGCGGGCGGGGATCAGATGGTTTTGAAAGAATTGGAATGAACTGAGATGACCTCGGCCCGCCCCGATACCCGCACTCGCCCCGCTAGTACCCTACGCGCTTGGTAGGCATAGAGTTGTGTTATTTAGGATATTTGTAGTCAAAAATATCAACAAAAAAAGTTGCTCATTTTTTATTTTTTATATGATCTATTACAGATTCTGATTCATAGAAAAAAATCTCTGTACTACTTTTTTTTGCGCCCTGTATATATATACATATAATATACATACACACACGAACACACACACACATACACTACACACACACACACACACACACACACATACACACACACGCACAGGTGAAAGATTTAGAATTTATAATCTAATTTTAATTTAAATAGATCTATAAAGGTCGTCACAGACGGTGAAGATACTATAATATTTTATCTTAAGGTGTATCGATGAGCTCAGTGGCGCCGCCAATGGAAATAAATCAATTGCATTTTATTAAAGGCTTGGATTAAAAGTTTCGGTTATTTCGCGCAGGTGAAAGAGTGGAATGCATTTTATGAATATACTTTTGAGAACTCAAAACTTACGCAATAAGTCGTGAATCTCAATAGTGCCAAAAGTGGCCACATTTGGCAATATCGAGATCCATAACTTGGTGCTCATATTTGAGGCCATGAAAAAACAATTAAAAATTGCATTTTGCTCTTTTATTTGCGCGAAATAACCGAAACTTTTAATCCAAGCCTTTAATAAAATGCAATTGATTTATTTCCATTGGCGGCGCCACTGAGCTCATCGATACACCTTAACATAGAATATCGCTCGCCATACAATTCAATGGACCATCACACACGCCGAAGATAACATATATTTTCATATTAAGTATCTTAAGATGCTAGGCGATACGGCAAAATATATATTTCGTATGTTAAGATACGGAAATATATATTTTGCATGTTAAGATACTATCTTAACATACGAAATATATATTTTGGATACGAAAATATGTGTATACAGGTTGTCCCGTTTTCGGTGCTGGGCATAGAGAGAACTAGCGGCCCGCCCCGGCTTCGCACGGGTGGACATTTATTTTTTAAACATTTTGGGATAAATACGAAAAAGTCAAAACATTTGTAACGATGCCGTTTCGTTCCAGTCATTATGGATGGTTAGAAACTCCATAGTGGCTGGAAAGTTTTATAGTTTTACGTACTGGCCATCAATTTTATGCTGTACCACTGTTCTTTCGTAATTCTTCGCTCCACGTGCCCTATTCAGCATTTTGATTCAGTCCTACCTACCAGAACAATCAAGCTGAACAGAGCTCGCGTGCGAGCTAGCGTACCAAAAATTTATAAGTGAAATGTAATAACTATTAAATAGCCAATTAATTAATTATAGTAACAGTTCCGATTCTTCATATTCTTTCATATCTCTAATTTACAATATTTGATAAAACAACTCTCCAAGTGCTGAAACAATCTTCATCTTCTAATTATACTATGCGGTGACTTCCGACGTTCCGGCTAGTGTACCGCTGGCCGACGAGGGGGTCCCGTAACACATTCATAATAAACGAAGAGTAAGTTTAAACCTAGTTTAACAAAAAAGTTTGCTTAGAAATAATGACGCTTTGAAACGTCAAACGTAAGGAGTAGGTACCTACCTAATGGTGATAGTATGATTTTCTATCCAAACTGATCTAGGATTCGAATTAGCTATAGCAATTTTTTTATCAAATTCCAGGTCAGAATCATCTTCTGATGAACTGTTCAATAAGTCTAATAGCAAATCCGAATTGCTCATTTTTGATCACCCTGTATAAGATGGTTTACAGAATATTCGTCCGCTACCTAGGACGGATATCAAGAGAGTGATAAGATTCCAAAATATATCGTATCTTAACCGTGTGTGATAGTTTAAGATGCTATAATATTTTATCTTACGATATCTTAAGATAAAATATTATAGCATCTTCACCGTTTGTGACGCGCTTTAGTCTGTCACATTATAATATTTTGTATGCTATGTCTTTTGGAGGAGCGGAGCCTCCTGGCACAGGCTTCTTAGTATGCTTACTAGGTTGGCTCCAATCACTTTATTGCTATATGTAAACTTGATAGACTGAAATAAAGATTTTTGTATTTTTTTTTTTTTGTATTTTATCTGAAATATTTCCAAATAATATAATTCTTTGACGTTTTACAGTACGCGTTTTTCTTTTGGAAAGTTTAGAAAATTGTAATGGAAGCAGGGCCGTCTACGAACAAGGATGGAACGGAGAAGGAAGTACGAGATAAACCAAGCAAAAAAAGGAGGTAAAGCTCATCCAGCTCTTTGTCAGACTCGGAGAGTGACTCTTCATCCTCGTCATCGAGTGATAACTATAAAAGACGCTCTAAGGGCGAGGCCTCATTAGTGCGTTGCGCTGCGTTGCGTCGTCGCTGCGTCGGTTTCCATATATTTTTTACGACATGACCCATTAGACCGTAGCGTCGTCGCGCGCGACGTTTCAACGGATCGACGGACGAGAGACGAAGCGAGAGGGAGGGTGATGCGCTGCGTTGTCGGAGCTCCGCTGCGACGACGGACAATGATTCACTGCTAGTGGAGAAAGCTGGACGAGCGTAACGACATTTTTTAACTTACCATGAGTGAGCAGATTGATATAGATTTTCTCATATCCTTGGTCCAAGAAAGACCCATTATATGGGATAAATCACACGAACACTGTTAGTTATACCATCCAATCCCGGGGCTAAATAGTTTGATAAACTTAATAGTTTTAAAAAATATTTCGAGGGTGACAATAATATCGGATACAATGAACCCTGTGAGCATGTTGACCTTGATATTAGTGGCGAGTTGTACAATAACGAGGAAGTAGCTTCATCTACCCGCGATATTAAAGAGCAAAGTGACCTTAATCTATCTCTTTCTACGAAAACTAAGGAACCAGCCATTCCTCCGGCATGCTCAGAATATTTGGACTTACTGAAGGGGGTTGAAAGATTAACGGCCAGAATTAATAACCTATCCACAGATAGGGATAGGTGCGATCCAGATTAGTTGCTAGGCAACTCCTACCAACACCCTGGCAACTGTCGTCAATTCTATGTTTATATCAAGCGTTGCATAGCAACTAATCTGGATCGCACCTATCCCTATCTGTAGATAGGTTATTAATTCTGGCCGTTAATCACGATGACTGGGTTAATGTTAGATACGCGGATGTTCAAAAACAGTATCAACGCACTCCAGGTTTTACTGCACTCGAAGCAAATGACGAAATAAAGCGGTTCGACTCGTCTCGATCGAACAAAAACTTAGACAAAGCATTCTCGAGTATTACTTATGCTTTACTTAAGCAACGCGAAGCGTTGGAACGGGAGTTTCGCAACTTTTTTACAGAAGCTCGAGAAAACGTCGGTTTCACTTATGATCTTTTGCACGACAAAATATGTAATATATTCGCCAACGGTGAATATCCAACACAGGCGTGAAGCTATACTTTCAGCAGTGAAGGATCCTTACAACAAAGGCAAACGCAAAATTCCGCCCTCAACAAGTCATCTCTTCGATGCTGATAAATTCGGGGCTGTACTCTATAAAAGTGGAGGAGTGAAAAATATTTTTTGGTTACGGGACTGCAACACCTCTGCACCGCAGACTGCTCCCAACACCCAACCTCCCACAGAGCCGCGCCCCGCGGCCGGGATCTTACGCGCGCCTGCGCAGCGCCCGCCTGCTACACGACCGCCGCCCGCAAGTGGTTCCTTTCGTGGAGGAAGAGGTCATGCTCCCAACAGGCATACTGAGCGGCCTCGTCCGCGCTCTCCCGCATCCCACCGGGATCGGAGAGGTCAGGCGCCACGTCGCCGATACTGAATATGCCGACACCTTTTATGCGGCTCGGCTTTACTTATACCTATCACAATGGCAACGCCTAGGAGCCCCGCAATACATAATAAAATTGATAAAAGGATATCGCATACCATTCGAAACCATGCCGCCCCTGAGCCCACCGGGCGCCGGCTACATACCGACACCCGTCTCTCCCGAAATGGCGCAAATTATAAGCAAAATGAAGGAGCATGGTATTCTCGCTTTAGTAGCACCTGGGCCCAGTTTTGTGTCGTCGATGTTCCTGCGGCCGAAAAGCGACGGCTCTCTTCGACCTATTTTCAACCTGAAAAATCTAAATCGTCTACGTAGACAAGTTCCGGCTTATAAACGTACACCGTGTTCCAGACTTTCAACAGAGTCAGGATTGGATGGTGAAGCTGGACATCCATCAAGCATACTTCCACGTGCCGATTGCTCCAGTACACAGGAAGTACCTGAGACTCCTTTACGACGGTAACTTAATGGAAATGTCCTGTCTCCCTTTCGGACTGAGTTCAGCACCGAAAGCTTTCGCGAGTCTGACAAACTGGATCAGCGAATACCTGAGAAGTCAGGGAATAAGGATGCTCGTATACCTCGACGATTTCTACTTGGTCAACCAGGACAAGGAGCGCCTGAAGGAACAGGCTACTCTGACGGCCAACACCCTAATATCATTAGGCTGGCAAATCAACTGGAACAAAACTGTTCTCACGCCGAAGAAAGCTGTCGAATTCTTGGGAATTATTTGGGACTCGGGTCACAACGAAAAACGTCTTCCAGAAAGACTAGTACTGAAAATCATCTCTCTGACAACAAAACTACTGCAGTCTCAACGAGCAACCCTGCTAGACCTTCAAAAACTCATAGGTACCCTAAACTTCGCCAGCTTTGTGGTCCCACGAGGGCGACTGAACTATCGTTATCTTCAACATCAATGCAACGCACTACTGAAACAGAACAAACGCACAGTGCGATTGTATCCAGGAGCCATGGCGGAGGTACAGTGGTGGAAAGTCAATTGCAAATACCCGTCACATATTCATGTACCACTGACTTCCCACTATCTAACCACAGATGCGAGCGACATCGGATGGGGTGCCAAGCTCAACAACGAGGATCTATCGGGAACTTGGCGACCGGAACAAAAGCACCTGCACTGCAACAAAAAAGAGATGATTGCAATCCTCAACGTCTTAGAACAGAAATGTCACCATTTGAGCTCGTCAACACTACTTATTCAGTGCGACAACAAGACCGTTGTCTCGTACCTGCGCAACGAAGGAGGAACCCAGTCCATGGCACTAACGGACCTTGCACGACAAGTATTTTATATTCTGGACGAATATCACATACATATGTCGATCTTTCACCTACCAGGTCAATACAATTGCCACGCAGACCGGCTCTCTCGGCACCGAGCTCCTTCGGAATGGCACATGTTACCATCTGTGACTCAAATAATATTCGTCAAATGGGGTACACCGAACATCGATCTTTTCGCATCGGAAAGAGCCCACGTAGTGAAAGACTACTGCACATTGGACAGATACGATCAACAAGCACAGTTTTACGATGCTCTGGGACAAACATGGAACTACCCCTTAGCATGGGTATTTCCCCCACCTTACCTAATTCCGAGGGTGCTAGCTCATCTCAACTCACCACGAGGAACGTACCTTGTTGTAGTCCCAAGATGAGAAAAAGTCTACTGGAGACCAGACCTGAAAAACCGGGCACTGGCGGCTCCCTTTACGATACAGAACCCATGCCAAACTCTGATGGATACCTCGACGGGCCTGCCACCACCCAACGCGACGAACATGACCCTGGAAGTATGGAAATGTGGGGGTGGGGCGAGTCATTAAGGAACTGGACCGGTGAACAGAAATCCTTGCTGCTTTCTAGCTGGCGATCGTCTACGCTGAATACATATCGCCCAGCATGGGCGCGCTGGCTTAAATGGTCTAGGCAAAACCAGGTTCAAGAATTCAAACCTGACGGATCTGACTTAGCGAGATTCCTAGCAGATCTACATCAAAAGGAAGGTCTTGCTCTGAGTACGATTCAAGTACACAAGTCTGTAGTCTCAACTTTCTGCGACCCAAACAACCGGTATAAACTGAGCTCCCACTCGCTGGTAAAACAAGTGCTAAAAACTATAGCACTAGCCAGATCTAGGACCTTAAGACCCCAATCTGGGACATCAACGTGCTAGCCGAACATCTATCCAAGAAAAACCCAGAGACCAATAACTTGTTCGAAGTGGCGAGCCAACTTGCAGCACTACTGCTGCTATGCTCGGGCCCAAGAATTCACGACTTAACACTGCTCAAGATAACTCCACAACACTGTCAGGTCTCAGATGACAGCGTAGTTTTTTGGCCTTGTCACGGCTCTAAAACTGACACCGCAGAAAACCGCCAGTCCGCCTGGAAGCTGTCAGCAAATAAAGAAAACAAAGTTACCGACCCAATTCATTGGATAGGATAAAACTTCAAATAAAGTTGTTCCAAGACCGAAGGAATAAAGCCAGAACAGATTCGTTATTTGTAAACATTCACGGAAGTCCAAAGGCTGCATCTAGAGCTGTTATCGCAGGATGGATGAAACGCCTTCTGCAGCAAGCCGGAATACACGCAACTCCAGGAAGATGTAGAGCAGCTTTAGCTTCCAAAAATTGGATGGAGAATTTCCCCCTAGAAGACATTCTGGCAAGAGGGAACTCGAGATCGGCAAATACGTTCAGAAAATTTTATCGACGTGAAGTAATCCCTCATACTAGAGCAGGCAGCAGATCCTTGATCACTACTTTGTTAAGCCCAATTCCCGATTGAACGTTCACTGCTTACCTACCTATTCTATTTCATAGTTAAATTACCAGGTACCTATTGCTTGATTGTAAATCATATTTAATCACACAATCTGATGATTAAAGAGCTGTAACAATGATTTATTGTTATCAAAAATTACATAATAAAATCTTTACTACTTTACTACTTTTAGTTTCTTTCCTATGAACCCCTCGCCATTATTGAGGATCAGATTCACCAGTCCTTCCACCACCAGGCTTCAACAAACACAACTCTCATGTTTTAATTAGGCTTGGAAGAACGGTCAAGTTGGCTTAATAGCAACGTTTTACCTACCAATAAAACGTTCATTAAGCACACTTACTTTCTTCCAAGCCTAATAATAGGGGTTAAAGAATGAAATTGCCGTTTTTTTCTTTTGTACATATAGCTTAACAACTTTTATGATATTAGAAGTATATAATTTCTTTAATATTGCGTTACATAAAGACCGTATCGAGCAACTTTTGATAATATAATAACCACGATATTTGATTATTTACATAGAAAAAACTTATCCCGAAAGTTACGACTATTTTTGTTTTCAGAATTTCGTACTTTATTAGTTGTAACTTAGTGAAAAAATATTTTTTTCTCTTAAAGAATGTGTCATTTAGTTCTTAAAATGTCCATAAATACGTGTGTAAAATTTTGTAAAGTTACATAATATAGTCGTTGAATAAATTACAAAAACGTTAGTATGGAGAAAAAATTATTACAAAAATCTCCATACAAAACGGCAATTTCATACTTTAACCCCTAATATTTTAAATGCCGCCTGGTGAAAACATTCGAGCCAATGATTCGAACCCGTAACGACTGCGGCTCGCAGTGGTGGAAGGAGTATGTGACGTCACAAGGCCATTCGGGGGGGGGCCGAAAGTGACGTCAGACGGCCCTGATTGGTCGATACAGGGCGCAGGAATCAAGTTCGCTACTCTCATGTTTTAATTAGGCTTGGAAGAAGGTAAGTATGCTTAATAAACGTTTTATTGGTAGGTAAAACGTTGCTATTTTATTTAATATTATGTTAAGGCGCTACTCGGAAAAAGTATGGACTCTTTGATATAAAACTATAGGATGGTTAGAGTTGTTATAAATCTGGTAATAAGATATTTCTTCATACCTTTATCTAGAATCGTATAGTTTCAGAAACGCGATTTTATGATTTGGCTCGACACTTTTTATTTTCGAAAATACCTCTAAAAATAAGAAATATCAAGATTATTCTTAAATGGGGATACATATACTATTGAAAATTGGTTTAATTAGTGGACACCAATAATATTTACGATCGTATAGAAGCATTTTTTTAAAATCGCTATAGTTTTTGAATACGAAGTGATTTTTTGTTTTTTTGCGTAATCGGCAAAACCGGTCTCGCTCCCGCGCGCGTCGTTTTCTCATTGCTATCTTATCGCCTTAAAATATATTGCGTACATGCAATTTGTGAGTTGTTCACAAAGTTCACAATTACAACGAGGTTGGATATGGTCCATAAATGCAGTAGAGCGGTTGAGGAGAAATTTAAGTATGAAACGTAGTAGTATTAAATCTTTATTTACTCGTTGACTGCAGCACGATCCAAATAAAAATGCATTCGGCACTATAAGAGCCAATTGTGAAGCCAACAGCAATCCGACTGTTGGACAATTTATAGCTGCTTTAAAAACATCGATCATGTCCAACCTTGCCTATTTGTCAAGTGGAAATTGCGAACAATTCGAAAATAATTGCATGTTTAAAAAAATTAGAAAATATTTGCATATACACTAATGTGTACTGCCGATGACGCCGAACAAGAATTGGAGGAAACGGCTTATTTGCAAAATAAATCAGTGTATGAAAGTTTTTGCAGAAATTTCGTCTACTTAATCAGCAGAATTGCAGGCGTGTGTGTATCTGTGTGGGTATTTCTTTAAAAAAAGGAAACTATTGCAAAACTTGCAACGAGTTTCTATTAGAAGAAGAGATGGTTTTATAATTTAATTAATTTCATACAATTCAAAGAAAACAATGATTCAAAAAAACCGCTTACCTATGCTTCAAAGTCACTTGTAAACTGTGGAATCAAGTGCGACAATCATAAACGATCTTTTGCGCATCAAATTCACCACATTAAAAATAAGGAAAACAATTACAAATAATTGTTAAAACAAAAGTTGATTTTCCATATTTTATGATATCAAAATAAAAAAATTATGTCACCAAAATGAAAATGTGGATTTTATTGTGAATAATGTATTATTTATATGCGTTAAGAGGTTCCGTTTAAATAAAACCGCCAGTATAAGGAGACGTTCTACATAATATTATAGAAGAAAAAAATGAATATAATAAAACAAGAATAAATTTATATACACTTGTTTTTTTTAACTACCTCTTACCTACCTACGTAGTCGTACCTTCCTATCTTTACTTTAAGCATGTTTTTTTTCTAGAGTTTCAAGCGTTTTTTCTAGGTACTATTCTTCCGTTTGAGGTTATATTGTATAAAAGTTTCTAACCATTATACGATATACCTTAAACAGAAGAATAGTACAAAGAAGAACACAGAACAATAGAACATGGACAACATCGTAACTAGGGTTTGCAAATTCGCATTCCGCGTTCCCGCATTCCAGCGGTTTCCCGCATGTTAATAAGGACTGAGGAATTCCCGCATTTGTGCGGTAAATCCAGCGCAGGCATTTTATAAGATGTCAGACAAAACAATTGATACAATTTGTTTTTTACGCTCTTATTTTCAGAACAAAAAGTAACTTTTAAAATGATTTCTCTCCTCGCTTATTAACACGAAGTTATTAAAAATAAAACAACTTTTCCACGGATATTTTCACGCTTTATTAAACACATTTGGTGATTGGTTGTGTTATTTTAAGGGATTTTTAGATTTTTCCCGACGTTTCGGCACGTTTCCAGGGTGAACGTGCACGAAGTTATTTTTGATTTATTATAATAGCGTAAAGTAAATACAGACAATAATCTATGTATAAGCATTTATAAGTTACGATTTGATGTTAATTGTTAGTAAAACTAACTTATAGATACTTATATCTTATAGATGTCCTGACTGATTTCTGTTAACCGATTCGTTGCTAATTGATGTGCGTCAAGTTAGCAGCCTCACACCAGAATTAGATGGTTTTGCTTATGTCAAAAAATACTGTATAAATAGTGTTAAATAGTGATGTATATTAAATAAATAGTGATACTTTGATTCAAAAGATATTTGAGTATCTTAGTAAGGCTGCTAACTTAACGTCAAGTTAGCAGTCATCTCAAGAAATACAGTTCGTATCAATGTGATTTATATGTCAAAAATACTGTATAAATAGTGTATCGTAAACGCAAAATTTCAAAAGTAGTGCTTTAATACAAGCCGAGATATTAGGATCTCTAAGTGGGCTGCTAACTTGACGTTTCTTGCGATGGCAAATCCAGGGAAACGAGTACAAGTTTTAAATAAATAAATACTTGAAATAATACTGTCTGTGTGAAATAGTGAATCTTAGGATATAAATAAAAAAAGAATTCTTCTTTGCTATTTTAAAGAAATCTAATGTTAACTTCTACATAATAATCTGAATATATGCTGACGATCAATGTTGAACTTTGCTCCTTAGTAATAAGGTTCAAACTTTATTTCAATCGTGAGGTGCGTACTATCGAGCAAAAAAGTGAAATATATATTTTTGATTGTGTCAATACATACGTATCATCGGTTTAATGCTATTGATTAGATATTTAAACAAATATATTTCTACCCACTTTTTAACCGACTTCAAAAAAAGAGGAGGTTCTCAAGTCGACTGCATTTTTGTTTATGTATGTTTTACCATAACTTCGCCAGTTGTTAACCGATTTTAATGATCATTTTTTTAACTGAAAGCAAAATAGTTTATGTGTGGTCCCATGAAAATTTTTAAGTAGTCAGTTCAGTAGTTTTTTCACAATCCTGAAAAAACACATAGTTTTTGACTGGTAGTTCCTGCTTTACACGTCAATATCTTTGCGAACTATTGACCAATTTCAATGATAATTTTTTTGTTCGAAAGAGTAAACTCCGAGGTGATCACATTGCTACCAAGTTAGGATCTGATGGTGGAATCCAGAGGAAAGCGAGAAAAAACCGTAAATTCTATGGGTAGTTTACGTATTTTATAGATTTTCTAAAGTTTTTTAATTATTTGCATCTGGTAGTCATCATCTCATGCTGATGAGCTGGTGATGGAAGGTACAACTCCTCAATGGTTAGGAGTTAGAGGATGATTCTTTAAATATCATTGATACGTTAAGATTTTTAGTTGTATTCTTTCAGGTTCTTTAGGTGAGCTGATGATGGAAGGTAAAACTACTTAACGCTTAGGAGTTAAAGCATATGCACGAATAGACCTTTAGTTGTATTCTTTTAAGTTATTTAGGTTAGCTGATGGTGGAAGGTTAAAAAACTGCATAACAGTTAAAAGTTGGAGGATGGTGCTTGTCTGAGTGTTCTAATTAAGATATGGGCTACAGTTTTAAACATTGCACATTGTGCGACGCTTGCGCATTAGATTTCTTACACTAAAAAAGGAAATATAAACAAATTAAAAAAAAAACCGCCTTTAATGTTCAAGTTGTTGATGACTACCAATTATACCTACAACAAGATGTGCCTGCATATATTAGTCTAGTCAGGATTTTAATCCGACCGAGTAGAGTACACCGGCACCGTACAATACAACAAGTGTTAACTGAGCAAGTTAAATAGACCTAAATGTTCAAGATGTTATGGTAAAACTGGTCTTAAATTCAGTCTATAGTATTTAAGCTACTAATAAGTAGTTTCAATTTTAAATTGAGTTTACTTCCATATAAAAAAAAATTACAAATGTAATTTATGAATTAAGTGACAAGATATGGAAATACAAAATAGGTACTTCTAATAGTAATTCCTGTCTTACTTTTACTTTATTTGGTGCAATGAAAATTGAATTTCAATAAAATACAAGATTTCTATTATTGAATGATTTACAAAAATTGATCTAGCGTTATGACAGCGCCCTTCAGTTTATTATCACCTGTACAGTAGGGTGGGTCAAAAAACATTTTTTCAAAATTATGATTTCTAATAGCGATAATTAGTTGTCATTTGATGCTAGTATGTCATGTATAAAATATTTTTACAATTGGTGTAGTATAACTGCCTCCGGATCGGGTTATAAATTTCGATATTTTTGATAAAAAACCTGATGTTTCAAAAAATCACATTAATTATTATACACCACTCACAGTCTTGAAATTACGTTTGTTAGTATTAAAATGATGTTTTCTGTTACAAACGATACCGAAACGTAAACATTTGAGGGTAGTTACATATAAAAGTTTTGTTTACATTTGAGTAAAGCGAGAGCCGCGCAATGTGTTTTGTTGAGTGATTCAGTTTAGCTGTATTTCGCTACGACAGAGGGGTGTTTCTGTGACTTTTAAAATGAATCGTACTCGGAAAGGTTTTAAATGTTCTATATTTGGTGACACAAGTGACTTAAAAGATAATATGCTTCCGACTTACGAAGAAGTAATGAGTGCTACGAGTGGACGGGATTTGAAATTAAAATCACCAAAAATACTAAAAACGAGCCAAATTTTCAAGAAGTTGCTGATACTGTAATCGAAAAAATAAAAAACATATGGAAGAAAGCATTGCTGCCAATTTTATCACATGTAAGAGTGCAAGAAATGCTGAACGCTTATCACCAAAAATTCCATTTTTTTTTAAATCTCATCCTAAAATACCACCAAAATGATTACAAGACTTCCTTGTTTGATGTTTCCTCCTGCAAGTGCTCAGATTTTACAAAGTATTCTTGCGCTAAATAAAAGAAAGTTCCATTTAGTAAGCAAAGTTTCCTCACCGACCAAAGATCTGTAAGAAAAATGATTATAGGAAACACAGACGTTGCGACAACAAGAAAAAAATCATAACCGTTTACAATGAATGCAATAACAATTTATTACAATAAAAGTGGAAATATCACAGAAAACTCGTACAAGTCACAGTTCAGAAGAATTCTACTATTGCTCATGAAGAAGTCGGTAACACGTCGCATTCTGTATCTGATACATCCAGCGATAGCAAAGATTTTCAACCACCAAAAATAAAAAAAACCGAAGGAAGGGAAACTGCTGTCTCTATGAACTCTATTCTACATTGTCCCAAACCTGCGATCGGTACGGGGTATCAGACAGAGCAGCCGCAGCTATCGCTTCTGCTGTTTTACATGAAACTAACATGCCTATTATTGATAAAAATAAATTGAGAAGAGAAAGAAAGAAAACCTGAACACAAATCATTGAAAACAGCATCTTCATTTCATACCTGCGCTATACTTTGACGGTAGGAAGGATAAGACGTTGATTACCAAGAATAAAGGTGGGAAATTCTATAGGGAACTCATAGTTGAGGAACATATCTCGTTAATTAAAGAACCAGATAGCACATATTTCGGCTATAATATCACTCCCGCAGCTGGAACAGCAAGATTTATAGAAAGAGAAATCTATAATTTTCTTTTGACTGAAAATGTTTTTCTGTGTGTTTCTGTGTATTCTCAAGCTGTGGAGATTTCAGTAAAGACTGTAACTGAAGCTTCAGGAAATCTGTGCTCGAAATGAGCTCGTGAGAGCTTCATCAAAGCCAAGACACAATCTCGTAAACTTATGCCAAAATTTGATAGCAAAATAGATTTTTGTGTAGATCTTATCTTTAAAAAACTTAATTACTTGTACTTAAATTTTATTAATTAATTAAAATTACTATTCTAACAATAGGTTTTATTATTTATATCTATCCTACTATATAAAAATGTCGATTTAAGAAAATTTAAAAAATCACGATTATTTTTCAATTTTTAAAAATTTCAAGGTCAATCCGGAGGCAAAGGATGATACCCGATTGTCACCATTTTTTCTGTATTTGCTTTTACAACCCTAAGACACGTTTTTATTGCTATTACATGCCAAAAGAAAAACATTTTTTTTTCTCCATACAGAAGTGACCCACCCTACTGTACAGCGCTATCTTTTGTTCCATTTATTTCTTCAAGTTTTGCCATCACATTATCTGTGCAAATAACAAAACAATGTGTTGCAAATTGAAATACATATTAAGGTTATTAATTGATAATTATTGTTAATTACATTACCTACTAATAATATAATTTAACAGACCTTATAAGTACTGATATATAAATGGAATGTAGAATAAAATAAAAAAATAAATATAAGAGGTACTTACGTAAAATTTGCAAATAGAAACTTGATTTATTATAATTACTTTATGAAAGCACTGAAAAGAACAAAGTTGTTGTGAAAGCAAACTCGATTGAGACTGTCGAAAGGAAATTGAAGGGGTTTCCAGGATAACCCGAGCTAGATGTGAATAAAATTGAGATTAGACCCAAAAATAAAAGCATACGGTGTACTCGATGTGGATATTAATACCATGATAGTATTATTGATAGTGGTCAATATATGGCAAAAAGGAAAAACCAAATGTGTGGTTAAATCCAAACCTATAGTGTGGATATCAAGGCCATTTATTTTGAAATCAATGCTGCACCAGGCAAATAAGGCGAATGGGGATACATCCCTGACGCTTATAGCAACCAAAGTGGAAAACAAAAGAAACAAAAGTGTAAAGGGTGACGTCACGGACGCGATCTCGTCAAGTCACAGTATCGGTTTTTATCGAGGAAAAAATACTTTTACGCAACAGTATTACTAAATTTTCTGTTATAAAACCTTGAGTAGCTACAGTGAATCTGTGTGAGTGTTGGTGTTACTGTGGCAGCCCGCTAAGTATAGTTTTTTACGCAAAAAAGGATTGGCTATTTTTTATTTTTGTATAATCATTGGGTATCCGACATCCCTGTTTTAAACATTTCTAGTTTGCCTCCTAGTTTTCAATTTGTGCCAGGCCATCTAGTGTGCAGTAGCAGAGTTGCGTGTGACACCTGCTGTCTGCTTTTGTAGCGCCATCTACACATTGGAACTGTACTTGCAACTAGCGCCATCTAGTGCACGTTACGGAACTACGTTGTTTTCGCAAATTAGCAATGGTGAACTGTGGGGCGTGTGGCAAGTTCCTCTCAGCGACAGGTAGCGCCACTTGTTCGGTCTGTTCGGTTAAATACCACAAAGGATGTTTGGCTCTGCCGGACAAAGCCGTGATCAGTAGGGATTGGGTTTGCCCTAGTTGCAGGAAAAATGTTAAAAAGGGCGACAACAGTCAGACTCCCATTAAAAGTATCTTTGGCACCCCGCCTCAGGGTGATGTTGCCCCAGGGCCGCCTCCGCGCGAGGGTCTCTCCGACGCTCCTTGTCTTGAGGAACGGCAGCTGGACCACGAGCTCTCCATCTTCATGGTTGAGATGCGCGAGTTCAGGAGGGAGATGTCCCTGCTGCGCGAGGCTCTGACAACTTGTATGGACGATTTCGAGCGGAGGTTGGAGGGCCTCGAACGGCGGGTACTCGAAGGTGGCACAGACCGGATCGCCGAGCTCGAGAGTACCATTGACGGGCTGAAGAGGGAGCTCGATGACCGCGACCAGGAGTCCCTGCTGGCCGACTTAGAGATCGGACAGTTACCAGAGGAGAAGGGTGGGAGCGTCGTCCAGACCGTGACCGTGCTGGCAGCGCGCCTCGGGGTCACGCTGGAGGAGCGCGACGTGGTGTTTGCGGAGCGCGTGGGCGCGCTGCCGGCCGAGGTGGGCGGCCGCCCGCGACGTGTTGTTGTGAGGCTGGCGCGCCGCCACCTGCGCGACGTGCTGCTGCGCGCCGCGCGCGTGCGCCGCTCCGTCGTCGGTGCCGCCGAGGGTGCCCGCGTCTACCTTAATGAGCGGCTGACCCGTCACAACCGTCAGATCTTCCACCGGGTCCGCGAGGAGTGTCGCCGGCTGAAGTGGCGATTCGCGTGGACGAAGCGGGGTCGGGTTTTCGCTCGCCAGGCAGAGGGTTTGCCGGTATTCCAGCTTCGGTCGTTTAGCGACGTCGATCATGTGTTCGGCACGCAGAAAGATTGACTTCTCTTTATAATTTCGCTAATAATATTAAATTGTTTCACTGTTAGTTTTTCAAACTTATCATGTCACACTTCTCAGGGTATGTTCTCCACTACTTTTCAATCGCCTCGTTTCTCATACACAGTGATAATTGATACTGTTGATATCTGTAATTATAAGTTAAAAATAATAACACAGTCTTCTGTCTTCAATAAATAAATAAATAAAATAAATAAATATTTTCTTACAATCATAATGGAACTAAACTTAACAGAAATTATATAAAATTACATTTTATTTTTAATGCTATTATAAACATACTTTGGCTTTTGGTTTTACAAAATTGTTTAACAATTGTGCCTTTTTTAATTATGTACCTCATACTCATATATCTAATAACCTATTGTTTTTTATTTAACTTTGATAATGTTGACAAAATACAAGCTAAAACTGTGCAAACTGCTGCATTACATTACTTTTATTTATTTTACTTTTGCAAATGGTGTATTCATTTTGTATTTGTAGAGTACCAATTTTACTGTTATTATTACATTGTAAATGTCTAACAAACATCTTAGAATTGGTTTGTTCAATGCCGGATCTCTAGGTACAGGACATGATGAATTTGTGTGTATGATGGATAGACAGGCAATGGATATAATAGCTATCAATGAGACTTGGCTTAGAGAGGGTGAGGAGGGACGTGCCCCTACAGTGCCTGGTTATAGGCTTCGACTTCGACTGCCCAGACCTGATACGATTTGTAATGGCCGCGGTGGGGGGGGGGGGGGGCTGGGTTCTACATTAGAAAAGGTATTTTTGCGCGATCTTGCTCGTTTCCAACTACCCCTGATGTGGAGCAAATGTGGTTGAGCCTTAAAGTAAACTCCTTCAAAGTTGCAGTTGGGACAGCTTATAGGCCGCCATGGATGGACATGAATATCTTCATAGACGCTTTGTCTCAAGCGGGGAATGGGAAGACATGCTATTGTCTGTGTTGAACTTTGTATTATTATTATTATTATTATTCCCTTTATTACATTTTAAATACTTACAAAATTATATTTCTAAATATTAAATTTTTACAATGTATAACACTAAAAAATATAACATTTAAAAATACAAAAATGCAGTTATTCATTACATCCATATCTTAATAGGTGTTTTATGTTAGTAACAATTTTTCCTTAATCCTATGTTAGTATTAAGCTTTTATATCCTAATTAGGTACTTTCTAGGCCCCAATGTAATTGCGACCCAGTGTCTTTGAATGGGGCAATCGTGTCTGGCAGCAATCACCTTTAGAATACTGTTGGAGCTATCACGAAGTCGCTGTAGTAGAGAACTGGCTTTTTTACGCATAACAGCATGAAACCCATTTGTATGGGAGTCTGCGAACATTTTAGATGCGCTACAGCGCCACGACAGCCCCAACAGCATTCTAAAGGCGTTATTGTATTGAACACGCAGGACGTCATAGGATCGCCGTGTATGTATACAGGATAATTTTTTTATCAGTGCACAAATTTTTAGGATCGACTCAGAATCGATAAGCGAACAACTTTCTCCTAGAAACATGGGCCGAAATACTACAAAAATTTTTGGACTTCCCATACTAATTCGATCACGTGATCAGTCCGATTTGTATGGAAGGTCAAAAAATTTTTGACATATTTCGACCTATGTTTCTAGGAGAAAGTTGTTCACTTAGCGATTCTGAGTCGATCCTAAAAATTTGTGCACTGATAAAAAAATTATCCTGTATGTCACCCACAGCCCGCCCGTATAAAAAGACTGACAGAAAGCTTTGAATAGCGTCACTTTTACTTCTTCGTATTAAAAAGGAAAAAATCGCTCCTCATTACATCATTTATAGGCCTTATAGAGATATTATCCCGGAACTGTTTGAAAAGGATTTAGACTGTATCAACTGGAATTGTGTAGCAAAATTACCTGACTTGAGCTCAATGGTTGCTGCCTTCAATTCACTCGTGTTGCAACTCTTCGATCTTCATGCACCACTCAAAACGGTCAAAATTAAGTCACATAATTACCCTTGGCTCACTGACACTGTCAAAGAAATGATGTATGTTAGGGATAAGGCACATAAGATGGAAGAAAAGTAAATTAGACCAACATAAGATTTTCTATAAAGAAATGAAATCGGTAGTTACCAAAGCCCTATATCATGAGAAAAAATGCTATTTTGAACAGCACATCAATAAGAACATTAACAACCCTAAAAAGTTATGGAAAAATTTAAAGCAGAATGTGGTGACGTGATAACAATTATATTTCTATACCTAGTTTGGATCCTGATGCTATAAATGACTGTTTCCTGAAAGTGCCCACCTCGCCATTAACTACTATTTCACAGCTTACTTTCTATGAGCACCACAGACATGGCACTTCTACTTTTTCTCTGTCTCCAGTTTCAGAAAGTTCTGTTGCTGACATAATTCGTGGTCTACATTCAGATGCGGTAGGGATTGATGGTATATCTTTACATATGTTACTCATGACTCTGCCCCAATCGCTTGGCGCAATCACTGCCATTGTTAACAAGTCATTAACTAGCGCAGAGTTCTCTGATTGGTGGAAGATAGCTCTAATTAAGCCTATCCCGAAGAAACCGAATCCCATCGGTGTTAATGATTTACGGCCAATCAGCATTATTTTCTGTCTCTCCAACATTGTTGAAAAAGCAGTCTGCAAGCAAATGGTAAAATACCTCGAGTCCAAGTCCCTGCTCCCTCAGGCTCAATCAGGTTTCCGACAAAAGCACAGCACGTCTACAGCTCTTCTTGATGTAGTGGATGACATCCTTACAGCTCAGGATAAGGGCATGGGTACTTTACTCCTACTGCTGGACTACTCGCGTGCTTTTGACTGTTTGGATGTACCGCTGCTCCTCTCAAAACTTTCCTACTATGGTTTTGACTCACTCGCGGTGCGCTGGTTCCATAACTATCTACTGAACCGCTCGCAAATTGTTGAGGTGAGGGGAGATGATGGCTTGATCTCACATACCCAGTGCAAGGCCTTGGCTGGGGGTGTTCCTCAGGGGTCAATATTGGGCCCCATCCTCTTTATTTTGTTCACAGCGGATGTCACTCAAAGCATTCAACACTGTCAGCACCACCTCTATGCAGATGATGTCCAGCTGTATCTTAGTTTTTATCCAAGAGAAACATCCTTAGCTGTGGAAAAGGTAAATAGTGATCTTAATCGATTATCTCAATGGTCCAGCAATAACAGCCTGGTACTGAATCCAATCAAGACCAAGTTTATGATTCTTGGATCAGTCAAACAAGTCTCAAATATTCTAGAGAGTACACCTGTCATAAAAATCAATGACCACCCTATTGAGATAGTCGCAGAGGCTCGCAATTTAGGGGTAATCTTTGAGTCGAATCTACACTTTGAAAAGCACATTCAAGAAGCTATAAGGAACTGCTTTTATCGTCTCAAAATACTTTATAAGTATCGCCCTTTTCTTTCGGAGGATTTGAGGGTCAGACTTTGCGAGTCCTTGGTTCTTCCTAAGTTAAATTACGCAGATACTGTTATTGGTCCCTGTCTACTGTCAAGAACCGAGAGGCACGTGCAGCGTGTTCAGAATGCGTGTGCACGTTACTGCTTTTCCATACCACCCAGAGCACATGTCACGCCTTTCTTAAACAATAGTGATCTGCTCAAAATGAGCTCTCGGAGAACGCTCCACTTTGCCACCATGCTGTTCGATATCATACACACAAGGTCCCCTGAGTATTTGTATTCGAAAATAGATTGGGCTAAGGATGGTAATCCTTACCCAACCAGAGCATCGGCGCATATGATCCGAACTCCCAGGCACAGAACAGCCGCATTTCGGGGCTCTTTTAAATACTCTGCCTCGAAGTCCGCTTGCTAAGACTTCAACTATTACATACCTATGTGTTGTTCATGCTGTGCAGTGGGGGTGAGTTTCTTTACATTCCTCGCACTTCCCTCGCTCCTATTTTTTGTTTTTAGTTTATATGTTTAACCACTTTGTTAGTTTTTATACATAATTTTAATTTGTTTGGTTTGTCAGGTTAGGCATTCATTTTTCTCTTGTTATTGTTGTTCACACATAACCACAAATTATATAGACTGTAGTCATAGAACCATGAAGCTCGACTTAATACTGTCAGAGTATTAAGTCAAACTTCATGCATAGAACACTTACGTTTTCACCACAGATCACACATTTGTTTTGTTAATCTTTTTTTTTTTAATGTGCCTTTTTATGTTTTAACAGCTTTGACCTCTAAAGTCTTCCGCTGTTTTGAGTGACTTTAGATAGTGCCCATTATTGCCACTGTCTCTAATTTATTAGTATTTTTTTTTCTTCTCGTTGTATGCTAAGGAATAGCTATATTTATATAGCTTATACTGCCTTTACGAATTTGTGTCCTGGATGTCACTGCTGCGCTCAACATAATATCAGTGCAGCAGGTTCCTAACCTGTTGCTTATACTGAGTTGAGCGCATTTCTGACACCACACGACGCTGCGTTACCACAGACTGCCTATTTTTTTTTGTGTAACTACCTATTTTCTAGTTTGTAATATGTGTCCTATTTTTTTTTATTTTTATGTTTTCGTGTTATTGTATTATGTTGTCGTTTTATGTTGTCGTGTGGTAAAAAAGAATAAATTATTTTTCTTTCTTTCCTTTCTTATGCACACAAATAGGGTTAACATTTAGAAATTTTTAAAATCCTGAAAAAAAAAGGTGACAGTTGTCTGGACATTTGAGTCACAAAATGCACACATAAGGTTCCCACTTAGTACCTAACAGTAATAAATAAAATTACATACGCTCGCTCGGGGCTGTTTTAAGATGAGTGTTTTGCTAGATGAGCGGGGAGTTAATTAAGATGAAAGACTGATTTGATATTACCCATGTAAGTTTTATTACTCATACTCCATGTAATCTAAAAATCAGGACAAATTAAAAGGCCGGACAAAGTCCGGACAAAAGTCTATTAAGTCCGGACATGTCCACAAAAATAGACGTTTGGTAACCCTACACACAAAAGAAATAATCACAAGTAGACAAATGATAAATAGAAAAAAAAACATGAAGGTGGCCTTAATGCCTTAAGGAAATAGCTTCAACACTGGCTTGAGTGAAAGAAAATAAATAAATCAACAGGGTGCTATAAAAAGTTGGTGCATAAACCTACTGATATTACTGATAAGCATCCAATTAAAGTACTACCCTACAAACTAAAAATCAAATAAGTGGAAATGATTGCTTCCTTGTATATATGCATGTTAATGAAATATGAATTAAGATTTTTATGTTTATGATAAAATGACACAAATAAAAACGAATACAATATAATAGATTTTGGTAAAATCAAATAAGATAAGATAAATTCATTTAAATTGGATTAGAAAAAATAGTGAAAAAAAAAATCCCATGAGAATTATATACTTACCTACTTAACTTCAAACAAACAAATTTAAAGACAATGGTTTGTAGCAAACAATGTCAAAGAAATTAGAAGGTATGACTTATGATTGCATAAATCATATGATTAATCAAAGGTGATTCAACAAACAAACAAATTTAAAGACAATGGTTTGTAGAAAACAATGTCAAAGAAATTAGCAGGTATGATTTATGATTGCATAAATCATATGATTAATCAAAGGTAATTCAACAAACAAACAAATTTAAAGACAATGGTTTGTAGCAAACAATGTCAAAGAAAATAGCAGGTATGATTTATGATTGCATAAATCATATGATTAATCAAAGGTGATTCATCATTGGTTCCACACCTACAAACAAAGAAATTTAAAAACGTTCAGCTTGAATGACGTCGCGATTGATAAGTCGGTAACCCCAAATTTGTCAGCCATACAGGCGGGACTCCGGCAGACTCTGTTTGTTAATGCTAGTTATGGAGTTCTTCACAGAAATATGACTTCATAAAGCTAACTGAATTATCAGAAACACCATTCAGGTTTAGCTTCAATAAAAGCGTTTTCGTGATCATCACAATGCTTTGGAAATGTCACAAAAATATCGAATAAACATCTCTTTAATGGGTATCAAAATAAATGTGTATTCTAGAAGTGCGACCGTAGCATCAGTACAGTAGCGCCTTTGACTTAAATGTTTTGTGTAGTTTTGTGTACTACTCAATGAAAAATTAACTCAATGAAGTTTGGTTTATAGACTATTCCATTTCACATTACACTGAAAGTAAAAAATAATTGGCTATTTTCAGGAAATTAGGAAAGACTCCCTCATAAATACTTATGTTAGGATAAATATCACTAAGTGATGGAACCGTTACATATAAGATGTACGGGTATGGAATTGATAATACTGAAATATATAAACAAGGCAATGAAAATTAATAATTAAATTAAATTTTGCCCTTTGGCTGACCAAAGCAAAATTAGAAGGGAGGAAAGCAAATTAGAGGACGCTGTACATGACCCTGAGGCCATGTACAGCGTCCATGATGTACTATTTGTTATTTTAAGATCCAACAACCATTGTGGATAAGCAATAAAGAATTGCATTGATAATAATAGAGACACGCTCTACAGATGTAATTTTGCATTAGGTACTTGCTTTGATGAGAGAACTCGTCACAAGTACCAGCTACCTTAAGTAGTTCAGCATCACATAGTGAATGATTCGCTGTGTAAGAATGATTGATGCTAAATTTTATATAAAAAAAAGAAAAACAAAATAAAGGCTTAAATACAAGAAATATCACAGGGGTAGAGCAAATTGTTTAGTATGCAGTGTTACCGTTTTAACCACTTTGTGGCTAGATCTAGCCAATTTTCTACGTATTTAGCTACATTTATAATTGAGTTAGCCACAAATAAAAATTTTGTCAGTGGCCAATTCTAGTGTTTAAGATTACAAAAAAATATAATAAAAACATTTTGGTAACATTTAATAAGAAAACGATGGTAACATAAAAAAAAATACCCTGAAGTTAATATCCCGAGGGGTTTAACTAACAGTCACTAAAATAATCAATTAAGATAAATACTCTCGAAAAACATAACCAGTCTGTCGCAGTTGGATAAAAATATGGTATTATCTTAAGAAAAGGGTAAAGTAAAATAATATTTAGCCACATAGCTTTAGCACCTTTTCGAAAGAGTTTATTTAATATAGCCGATTTTTTAGTATGGTCAGATTCAATGGAATTTAATATTGATATTTCAAAGGCGTTACGATTGAAAAATGTTGAAAAAAATAACAAGATGCTGATGTAAATTCGGTTCTGTGTTAAAACTATGTAACAGATCAAAGTATTGGATCAATGAGTAAATGAATCTACTGGAGAGTTGGGTTAGTCTAGAAACCTACACAGTATTTTATAATGCAAAATTCTGCCCGCCAGTCTAAAGCACAAATACTTATTTGCAGTTAACTTACATGGCAATCAAGAGCATAACCCATCTTTAATCAAACATGACCATAAGACGAGGTCAATATCCGCTGGCAAGTTTGAAGTACCTAGGGTAAGTAATTATTACGGAGACAGAACAATAAAGAAACGTCTACCTTATATACTTAATGGCTTGCCGGCGGATATAAGACTCGAAAATAACAAGAATAAATTTAAAAAGTTATTAAAGAAATGTTTGTTAGAGAATATTTAAGTATTTAGTTCATCATCATCATCATCATATCAGCCAAACGACGCCCACTGCTGGGCATAGGCCTCCCCCAAGGATCTCCACAACGATCGGTCCTGCGCTGCCCGCATCCAGCGGCTTCCCGCGATCTTGACCAGATCGTCGGACCGTCGGGCCTGCCCACGGAACGTCGTCCGGTACGCGGTCGCCGCGTACCGGACGACGTTCTCGGTTCTCCGCGCTATTTCTGTATTTTCTTACTTTATTGATTAATCAAATTGTATTTTCTTACTTTATTGATTAATTAACCAACAAGTACGTAGCTTAATATCAGGGATTATTCTGATTTCCGATTTTTCAAGTATTCATTTATGTTATTCTAAATTATCACCCGAAGTGCTTTGAGTCACACCAACACATCAAAATATGACTATAAAAATTACTGCATTTAATGCGCGTACTCGTGCAAGTAATAACAGTTTTTGTTTCATCGAAATCTGTCCAGGATTTCCAAAGTTACAGCGTTGCTAAGTTTCACCAGCTTTTGTAAATTTGCTTTCCTTGCGCGCTATTGCAATGACGTCATGTCGCAGTGACATCTCCGATTGCGGCTGCTGCGGGTGATTTCCGTCCAACTGTACCTACATAGAGTCCGTCCGTGCGCAATTTTCGCGCAACTGGTGCGTTTTTGGCGCTATTTACAGTACATTTTCTTAGTTCTAAGGTTATAGTAAATGATTTTTATTCGATTTCGACCGCGCGCAGCCGCACTCTAAAACTGTCACCTACTGTCCATTTGACGGTTTCGTGTAATCGTGTTATTGTTGATCGAAGTTTGACGGTTGCTATTTATATTGACAGAATACCGTCCGCCATTACGAAAGTTGATTTAATTTATTATCACGAAAATACAACTTATATATTTGAAGGTGTTTTTTCATATGGGCTCAAAACAAAATTGATCATTGATCGACTATAAGAAAAATAAATTTTATTACGAAACCGTGAGAGCGCAACTATACAGGGTAATTTTTTTATCAGTGCACAAATTTTTAAGATCGACTCAGAATCTGTAGGTGAACAACTTTCTCCTAGAAACATAGGTCGAAATATGACAAAAAAAATTCGACTCTTCATACAAATCGGACTGATCACGTGATTGATTTAGTATGGGAAGTCCAAAAAATTTTGTCGTATTTCGACCCATGTTTCTAGGAGAAACTTGTTCACTTACCGATTCTCAGTCAATCTTAAAAATTTGTGCACTGATTAAAAAATTTTCCTGTATAGCCAAAGGAGAATATGAAGGGCCAACTCGCGATGTGACGTCACACGTTAATGCCATTGGTTCACCCGAATTTTCCTCGGAGGCCGTACTTTAACGTTCAATATCTCAGTCATTTTTGAAGATAGGAAAAAAATAAAAACATATTCTTTTTTCTCGAGTAACATATTTTTTAAATATGCTGATAACAAAAATCATTGGTGTGACTCATTGCAACCTACTCTATACAAAAACATTTATTTTGACTGGACTATATAGCTAGTTCTGTCGTTGCTGTGATCGGACGTGTCGATTATTTAAATGCAATAAATTAATCAATCTGTTGTAAATCCGTGACCTAGTTAAATTCCATTCGCTTAGATAGTGTCGCCCTTTGATCGCGCCGCCTTGGCACGTGCCGCTGCTTTTTTAAAGGATGCCGCCGCATAAACAAAAGAAGCCGCGTGCGGCGTACACCCGAAAATGGAATTGGATTTTGGGACTCGGCATTTATTAAATTATATTTTCTTAAATAATCTATGTTTATTATAAATACAGGTGGTAACGACGGTTATGACTCGTGACAATTCGAGCGATGATAAGTAATCATAATAATCATATAAAAATTTATAATAATAATTATTATTTGTAAATCACTTATTTAACTTTCTTTTATATAAAAATATCCAAATTTTCATTAAAATTGACTTTGGTACTCAACTTGAGTGTATTATTTTATATCTGCATTTTATAGCAAGAGCCACAATGCCGTGCGGGTGTACCGACACTATCTAACCGAACGGACTTTATACCCTGCACGGAAGTAGAACTATCTGTGTCAGTTCGTAATTCGTGTTAGTTTGTTAAATTCTTTTATTTATAATGTTTAAATGTTGTTAGTTATTTTTAAATATGGATAGCCCGTTTAATCGGAGTGTGCTAACGCCTCGCAGCCCGCCGTCCACGCCCAAGCCCCAGGAGTCCGCCCGGCTGGAAAATCAGCCCCCAGATGTTGTGTCCACACCGGAAATCCATGGCTTTACTTCGGGTATCGAACAGTATCTGACTGAAGTGTGCAGTATTTCATCCGAAGCAAACTTAATTCGGACCAGAAACTGCGAATTAGTAACCTGTGCTGAAAAATTGCAAGTGGTGCTTCGTCTTTGGTCATTCAGTCAGTTCAGTACCAATAGTTGAAACAAGACCATCTTTAGAAAAAAACGATTTTTCTCAGAGACTTCAAGAACTACAGCAGAGCATAGGCATAGAGGAGTCCACCAAGCCAGTCGCGGGAACAACATCTTTCGCTGACATGCAGGGCTAACATGCACGTCACGAGATAATTTTCTCGTGGTGAGATGACATATCTCTACTTCTCGACTGTCGGTAACATTTCACTACATTTTGTCATGTCGGTCTGTCAAACGTACACTTCGAGATATTTTCTCTACAAACTCACACGCGCCATATTTTATCATAAATAATCTAGTTTTGACATTTAGATTTGATTTATTTGTCGTCGATCATTCTGTTCAAAGAGATAGCTGGATTACCTGGCGAATCGTGAAGTGTTGCGAAAAATGGCAGTGCCGTAATACAATTATTTATTAACTATATATGAAGAGAGGTGGAATAGGCGGATCGAAAGGTCGCTTCCTTTCAATTTTTCAAACATTTAACGTGAAGCTGAGTCATTCGAAGATGAGTCTTTTTACTACTAAAAACCTGTCAAGAACTCGACTCGCGCACCGAGGGTTCCGTACAATCATGAATATAAATAAAGAAAACGTGAAAATGTTTTCATCGGCGTGGCTATACTCGTCAATAAATTTGCGGTGTAGAGTATTGCAGTTGTGGGTCAGCGCCATCTCTAGACCGATAGTAGAACTAATGAATTTTTTGTAAGTACTTGACGATTTCTGAAAAAGTTTACTATTTAGAGACATCGTTTTATTTTTCTTGTAATCCTTACATACACTTCTATGAAATAAATTAATTTCAGAATTTTCTCTATGCAAACTTCGGTTATATGGGGGGGGCTGTATATTTTTTTTCGTTTTCATCAAAAATCGAAAACTGTGCAGCCTAAGAAAAATGTTTGAGAACGTGCAAGCAGCGCTCTTTCATATGGTACCCCTAGCAGGGCGCTAGCTCACTTCGATTTTTTAAGACCCCCTTTCAGTCACTGTTGCAAAAAAAAAACTTTAATTTCTCTTACTTGCAAAATAATTGGGCAAACGTCATCTAAAACTATTGCAAATTTTAGGTTGATAGCATTAGTAGTTCTTGAGATATCCATTTGTGACAGACAGACAAAGTCGCACCATAAGGGTTTCTTTTTAACCGACTTCTAAATCAAAAAGGAGGAGGTTCTCTATTCGTCTGTATGTATGTTTTTTTTTGTGTATTACCGATTACTCGAAGACGGATGGACCGATTGAAATTATTAAAACGTTATTACATCAGGTTGGTTTCCAAGTTGCTTGGTTAAATTTTGAAATAGGTTCATTAGTTTTCAGGAAATCTTGAAAATACTGTCGTTTTCGTTACCACTTTATGTGAATTTAATACGTATCTTTAGGCATAACTCCTTTGTTTATAAACCGATTTAGAGCCAGCGCACATCTTGCATCTTGTTTTGTTAAAAAGGGGATACCTCAAGGTATTTTAACCGACTTCAAAAAAGGAGGTTTTCAGTTTGATCACATATCTATTTAAATAAAACACTTTCACGGATTTTTTTCACGCAATTTATTCAACAACTTAGTTAAATTTTAGTTGTTTTTTTGAGATTTTTTGGTTTATCCGACGTTTCGGCACCTTTCCAGGGGCCGTGGTCACGGAAAACTGAAAAACGAAAATCACGAAAATCTCAAAAAAACAACTAAAATTTAACTAAGTTGTTGAATAAATTGCGTGAGAAAAATCCGTGAAAGTGTTTTATTTATATGGACAGTTCGCGCAGAAATCTAAGATGCACATATCTATTTACCAGAATACACGTAAATTGCCTGCACGATGCACTAAAAAGAGTGAAATAAAAATTATTTTTGTAAGAAAATAAAACCGCCTTCAAAAAAACCACATCAAAAAAGTAAGAAATAATCCCTCACCAAATAAATAACGAAAGTACTTTGAAGTCGGGCGGGATTTAACAAAAACAACAAAAAATTGCACATGTTTCACGCCCGACTTCAAAGTACTTACGTTATTTATTTGGTGAGGGATTATTTCTTATTATTTATTATAACTTTATTGATGTGGTTTATTTTACCATTTTGGTTCGGAACCCTAAAAACTATTGTTGGTAATAAGACAAACTAGTAGTTAAGTTCTTATTTGAATAAAATATTTGAATTGTGGGGCCATATTTTTTTATTAACATTAGCTCATTAGAGGGCCCTATTAATTAATACCCATTATTTTTAGTATTAACACTTAATCATTATTTTAACTTAAATTTTTAATTATATTTTTAGGAGTAAATTTAACTTTTCTCTCCGTCTTAATCGCAACAATTTGTGAAAGAGATATTCTACGAAAAAGACACTGCCAAAGCGACCTCTTGTGAAAAGGTGTTGTGCCAAATTGATAGCCACCATATGCCCAGATTCGGAAGTGGTTAAAAATATTTTCCTGAACCGCACAAAGGCAACCTACATTGCTAAAAATGTGCTTGGAAAGTACATCAAGGAAATGCTAGGAGACAACATGAAGTGTCAAAAATATTCAGTTATGATTGACGAGTCTACTGACAAGGGAATCATTAAACATCTATGCCTAGTAGTCAGGCTTATGATAGACCATGAAGTATGTGACTACTTCTATGACATGATACCTATTGAAGGGGCTTCAGCAATTGAGATTTATAATGCCGTAGCCGAGTCATTTGACAAGGAAGGAATTCCTTGGCAGACAAATTTGATTGAGTTTGCATCAGATGGTGCAAGCAATTTAATGGGTACAAATCATTCAGTGAGCACTTTTCTCAAAAACCTTACCTTACCTTGTTCTGAATAATAATATTCTTGTTACCGAATAAACGTTTTTTACTGCTCGGCACACAGATACACAGAGTAAGTATAGTTCGACAGTCTGCCTGCTCCGGACCGCTCCAAGGTGCAGACGTGCTCACGGGAGCCCTCGGTTGACACGAAAGGGCCGCCGGGCTGCCGGCCTTCTCGGGCCACCTGCCCGCCGAGACGCCCGTCGCCTGGGCTGCCCAGAAAGCCCGATCAGGCCTTGGGCCACCTGCCCGCCGAGACGCCCGTCGCCTGGGCTGCCCAGAAAGCCCGACCGGGCCTTAGGACTGCCCGCCCGGACTGCCTACTTGGGCCGCCTGTCAGGGCTGCCCACCTACCAGGGCCTCAATTCTGCTAAATGTAATGTAGTTCAATTGCATGTCGTCAGCATGGCAAAAGCATAAAATGACACTTTTGGTATTCTGCTCCTGCTATGAAAGTTGAGTAGCGGTTACCCAGCCGCTATTCATTACGGAATTCTACCACATGAGTACTAGTAGTATTTTTTTTTACCCTTTGATTCTACTAACCAATGGCGTCACAATAGCGGCAGCACGGCAACAGTATTACGTATTCTTCTCTTATTTGACGTTTGTACCGATAGCGTTGGCTCGTCGACATCTGTCAAAATTAGCCATCGAGAAGCAATTATTGTGCAGCAATACGTTTCCTCTCACATTCTCCTTTCTAAGTGGTTCTAAAAAGCGAAAAAACAGCAATGCCGCATCACATTTTGAGATGGAGATATTTGGAATTGGCCAGCAGAGAGGAACGACGACGTCGGGAAGAGAGGCAAATACGCCTTCGAGCGAGAGCTAAGTATACTGAGGCGGAATATCGACCGTTTGCCGGACACGGAGTTTTTAAAAACGTTCCGCCTCAGTAAAACGCTGTTAAAGGTTTTGCCGAGATATTATCGCCGTTTATTCCCGACGAGCGAAGATGTGACGGTATTTCGGTTTTGATGAAGGCAAGTTCCTTACTGTTTTAGAAAATAACCTACAAAATTACGATAATACACTTGAAACTTATAGTATTTTTATTAGTGCAAAATATTATAGTAGACTTGACATTAATTTGCAGATCCTGATAGCCTTAGCATTTTATGCAACAGGGTCTTATCAGACCTTGGTCGGCCAAAGTGCGTTCCACAATGTCTCACAAAGCACTGTTTCAAGAGCTGTGAGACAAGTGACGGACGCACTAAATCAGCCCGAAGTTAACAAAAAATATTTCCAATGGACATTGCTTTCTGGAGAAAGAAATGCAATTAAATTTAAGTAAGTACAATTAACTTTCCTGTCTTTCCTATACCTACATTAAAATCCTCTTTTTTTTAACAAACTTCATATTGGTGATATTTTTCAGATTTTATAATCACTTCCAAATCCCAGGAGTTGTGGGATGTGTAGATGGAACAAATGTAGCCATATTGAAACCCGACATCCACGAGAAAAGATATTTTAACAGGAAGGGTTATCATTCCCTGAATGTGATGATTGTAAGTTGAATCATTTCATTTTTGTGAACAACATAATGGCTTGTTGACTTGTTGCAGTCAAAATAGTTTGTCCAATAATAATATATTTGTCAATCAAGCTCACATTTTAATTTTATTGCAGATCTGTGATTCGGATCTCAATATAATGTGTGTGGATGCCAGTACCACCAGTACCCCTGGATCGGCACATGACTCCACCGTCAACCAAGATGATGTTGTCAACTATCCAACGGAGTTTTTAAATTAGCTGGAATTGCCTGGAATACCATCTCATAATCTGCAATAAAAAATCGGATCGGTAATCATTATGTTGCGGAATATAAACCAGCCACGTCTTTGTAATGGCACCCGACTTGCGGTGAAGAAATTAATGAACAACGTCATCGAAGCCACAATTTTTAAAGGGAAGTACAAAGGCGAGGACGTTTTGATTCCACGGATTCCTTTGATTCCGAACGACATGCCATTCGACTTTAAACGGTTGCAATTTCCAGTGCGGCTAGCATTTGCAATGTCGATAAATAAATCTCAAGGACAGTCGCTAAAATTAAATAAACTTTTATTTCAGACTTTTGGTCCATAAGGTGTTAGTAACAATAAGTGTTTGTGGCATGAATTTTGAAAATCCTTGTTTTTCACACGGCCAATTATATATCGCCTTTTCCCGTGTCGGAATACCAACAAAGCTATTTATATTAGCGCAAGAAAAAAAAATAAAAATGTTGTATATCATAAAATTCATAAAGCATTAGAATAATAAACACTTTTTTGTAATATTTTTTTTAATAATTATACCAATTCGAATTCATAACTAGGACAGGACGTAATGGATGGATGTAAATTGTATAAAGTTACAATCAAAATAAATAAAATAATTTGAAATTGAATTTAATCAACCACAATAATATCATAAACGTTGAATACAAAACGTTTTTATTTTACTGCAACTTTATCCTATAGAAAAAACTGGTCAAGAGCGAGTCAGACTCGCGCACCGAGGGTTCCGATAAATATAAAAAAAATAAAATGTGAAAATGTTTTCGGCGAGGCTATAATCGTCAAAATTTGCGATGTAGAATATTTCAGTTTTAGGTCACCGCCATCTCTTTACCGATGGTGGAACTAACGTAATTTTTATCTCGTTTTATTTTTCCTGTTACATAAACTTTTAAGTATCAAATACTTACTCTACGTTAACCGCCTCTGTGGTCTAGTGGTCCACCGATTTCAGACCAAGAGGTCCCGGGTTCGATTCCCAGTGGGGGTACATATTGTATTCGGTTTGGTTGGTGGTAGGACTTGTTCTTAGTCCGCCTGGCTAGCTACCACCATCTTATCTAAGTCTGACGCCATAACAATGATGTTTTCAGCATTATTGTGTTCCGGCAGTTAGAGATAAGATAGTCAGTTCCTCAGTGATTGAGGATTCCGGGAGTAGTGCGCTTCCATCTTCAGCCTTATCACCACTTAACATCAGGTGTGATGAAGGCTAAGTACCCCGTTGTGGATAAAAAAAAAAAAACAGATTTTTCTCTATGCAAACTTCGGAGATAAGTGGGGGGGGGGGGGTATTTTTCTTTTTTATTTTTCATCAAAAGTCGAAAACTATGTGGCCTAAGAAAAGAAGAAAATCCTTATACTCTAGTAGCCCCACTTCGAATTTTTAAGACCCCCATTAAGTCTCTGTTGCAAAATAAAAAATTATATTTCTCTCTTATTTGCAAAATAGTAGGGCAAACATCATCAAAATCTGTTCCAAATTTCACGTTGATAGCATTAGTGGTTCTCGAGATATCCAGTAGTGACAGATAGCTTTCGTCTGTCTGTCACAGCCTGTTCCTTTTTACCATTTTGGTTTGGTTAGGTTTGAATGAGTTCAAAATGGATAAATTTGCTAGAATAAATGACAAAAAAAAAACTGTCTTACTAATGAAAAATGGAAAATGAAGTATTCAGAAATCCATCCATTTTTCAGTGATAAAAATTGCATTGTGAATGCAAAAAACTAAAAAGTCAAATAACCTGTCTTACTAATATTATAAAAAATGCAAAATTATGGATGTTTGTTACACAATCGCGGCGAATCGGCTTTACGGATTTTGATGAAATTTGGCACAGCGATTGTACGGTCTTACACCTTACATTCTTACCGCGGCTTATTTCTATTAAATTAGGTCGCGAGTCAGCAATTAGATATTACTTTTTACTTACGTTAACTTTGCTTTAGGAGATCATTATCGGCTACGATCGAGATTAAAATACTTTTAACTTGTAACTAAGTTAAAAGTGTTTCGTTCAGTTTATCTCAACACCTGACTTAATTTCGTGCCAGCCACTACTAAGAGACTGTCAAGCAACATAAATAACTTCAACATCTACTTATAGCGTTCGTGGTCAACCAAGCGAGTACCCCTTCAGAGATAGAATATTATCTAGAATTGCTTTCACCCCCGGAAATGAATGTGCAGCGCTTGGACAAACCTTGTTGGCTTATAAGCGTTAAGTAATTTTAAATAAATAATTGTAATTTAATAAGTTGATAAATAAAAATAAAATAAAAACATTCTAATGGAAAAATATCATATAAATATATAGTTTACGTGGTCAAAGTCGCAGGTATAGCTAGTTTTTATTATACTTCATGCTTCGTCCTCAAGATTAGCTTGATTTACACTTGTAGTACGCCCTAGTAATCGCCAATTTCACACTATATTGAGAATATACCTACTTATAAATTAAAAAAGTAATAAAAGACAATTATTATTTTTTAAATTTCAAATGCGGGTAGTCAAGAGCGACCTGGCTCAAAGCGAATGACAGCTATGACGGGCATAGCTGTCATTCGCTTTCTAGTGCGTCGCCGTTTCACATCTAGTTTTAAATTGTGTTAAAAAAGTTGTTAGTTGTTGTTAAAAGTGATTATTTAGGATGCCCAAACGCAAAAAAGATAATTGTGAACACATTAAACGAAAAATTATAAGATTGGGGAGGAAGTTGGAGCGAAAAAAGAAGCACCATCACACCGGTAAGATTCATCTTGTTCTGAGTTATCGGAACAATCCTATCGCTCGTCGTCCTTATCTAAAGGTACGTTATGTATTTTAATACATTCATAAGTCACTGGCCTTGACATATTATATTGCAAAATGAAGTTCAGTAACCTGGTTTTCTTACGTATCGCAAAAAAAAAATGCAAACGATAATTACATTCAACGATAAAACGTTTTGACTATTTAACTACTTATTACTAAGTTTGTAAAATAAATACTTTTTGATAAAGTATAACAAAATTATTAATTAATTTTAAAGTTATAATTGAACATAAATGCATTAGTTCGGCACAGACTTTTACAAGTTCTCGTATAAGTAGATTTCAAACAGTTTGCGGGCAGTACTTTCTATGAACTGGGACTGCTTCTTACTGAAAATAATTCACATAAGTGACTAAGATAAAAAAGAGCTTTGTACTCTTAAGTATTATGCTTATTATGATGTGTCGATTTTCAACAGTTTGCGGGCAGTACTTTCTTTGAACTGGGACTGCTTCTTACTGAAAATAATTTACATAAGTGACTAAGCTAAAAACAGCTATGTACTCTAAAGTATCATGCTTATTATGATGTGTCGATTTTCAATAGTTTGCGGACAGTACTTTTTTCGAACTGGGACTGTCTCTTACGAAATTTAATTGCATACCTAAGGTTAAGCAATACATAATCTCAAATAATGATAGCATAATCATCATTATATACACTGCAGTCACTGGGTCCTACAAACAGTACAATGGGACTGTTATAAGGTACTTTTAAGTGTTGTTTGCGGACAGTACGTGTTGTTATAACTGGGGACTGTCTCTTACAATATTATACTGACATGCTAAAATTTTATGAACATGAGGCTTGCTCTGTCCCTTACATACGACCAAGAGGTCATAGTTGACCATGTTCTAAGGGTTAACCTGAAGGACAATTAGAACAAGTGCTGGAGCCACTTTTGGAACCAACCCAGTACATCCCAGTCTGAAAACATTACAAATATACAGGATGGTCATTCGTCGACTGAGGCTCCGAAGCGTGATCTACCATCAGATCAAACGTCTGCTCTTGAAATAGAAAACATACAGTTAGATATTGAAGTATTAGAAATATTAGGTACTTGCGTAAAGAACTCATAAGGATCATGTATCCCAGAAAATTGCAAATTGATTGACCCACCTGAGCTTGATCCTAAGATTAAAGCAGCTGTTTCAGATATTATTGCTAAACGCAATAAGGCCATTCAACTGAAACAGAAGGAATCGACTGCTGGAAACACTTGTCTGGTAAAATATATACTATTATATTGTCTGCAAATGAGAAAAATACAGCCTTGCTAAAAACACTTATGGATTTGGCAAAAAACAAGTGTGATTGTCAACATTCTAATTCAATTTACAATTTTTTTTCTGAATGCCGTGAAGATGGATCTAAGGGATTCTCTTCATAATATTAAAATTGATAAACAATTATTCGGCGAAAACTTAAGGGAAACCATAAAATCAGATTAACAAGTCTGGCACAGACCCAAAGCAATCAACGACACAAAAGTTTCCTAATAAGAAGCCAAGCTCTAATCCATACAGTTCTTCGCGAAATTTAAACTGGAAGGGTCCGGGTCCTAGTCGCAGGCCGACGGGCCCTCCCAGGACGAAGGAGCCTGCAACGACTTCGACGCGTAGACGGCTCATCAACTTATCGAAGCAGTCGCAGTATCCGTGGCAGAGACAGAACAACAGCCGTCGTTAAATACGTTAACGCATGCAGGTCGTTTATCATTATTCTATAAAGAATTTTTAATGATTACCAAGGACCCAATGGTTCTTTTTTTCATATAAAAGGATACAAGATTCCCTTGAATCGAAAACCGATGCAACCTGTATCACCGTCAACCCGAAAATGTAGTGAAAAGGAAAAGGCTCCTTTCATACACGAAATTAAAAATTTGCTGTCTCTGCAATTTCAGAGATAACAGATCTGATCAATCTATCAAATATTTTTTAGTACCCAAGCCAAATGGGAACATGCGCTTCATCTTAAACTTATCACTAAATAATTTTTTTGACACAAGTCATTTTAAACTGGAGGATTTAAGAACAGTTATAAAATTGATATCGAGAGATTGTAACCGTGCACAGTAGACCTGAAAGACGCATACTTTTTGTTAAAAACTCACAAGGGAGACCGAAAATATCTAAGATACCAATTTGATCAAAAAACATATGAATTTAATGTCTTATTATTTGGCTTAAACACAGCTCCTTTGGTATTCACTAAAGTCATCATGAAACCGGTCATGAAATTAATTAAGATTATGTGGTTACCTGTTAACAATATATTTGGATCACCTCTGTCTAATATAAGGGTCTTAAAACTTACAAGATACCGTAAAGTTGCTTACAAGCTTAGGTTTCATTATAAATACCGATAAAAGTAATTTTATACCTTCTCAGTCTTGTAAGTTCTTAGAATGTAGTTTAGACTAAAAGAAATTCTAGGTCACTTTGCCAAAATTGAATTTGCAATACAAAAGTTTTCTAACTTAAAAAAGTGTACTGTTAATATCCGCCTGTCCCGCCGTGAAATGCAGCTGGTTGTATACTAAATTATTTTAAATATGTATAATAAGTACATGGATATACCTTGTTATTTGGAACAGGATTTCTATTGGTGGAGCCGCACCAAAATAGACAAGTATGACCTGGAGTTTTTTCAGGTGCCTCAACTACGGGGTGGGGAATTGCATGTGGAGACGACAGAGCTAGTGGTTTATGGAGTGTAAAAGAAAGTAGCAGACAATAAATTATTTAGGAATTCTTACTGCGTTTATTGGTTTAAGATATTAACTGTCAAGTACTTCTACGAACTGACAATACCACGGTAATTTCCTACGTAAACCGTATGGGTGTTATACACTCCCCACACCTGACAGAGATCGCAAAAGACCTCTGGCAATGGCGTAAACGTAAAAATTTTTACGTTTTTGCATCTCATATTCGATCTCACAGCAAAGTAGCTCCCTACACACCTCTTATAATAAAAAGGATCGTAAAATATAAGGTACCTATAGCCCGTTCAACTTTTGCAAAGCGACAGTTCTACTATTTTGCCTTGCGATTATACAATAAAATACTTCTGTCAAATAAGTACCTTTATCAGTTCAGCAGTAGAACCTTCAGAAAATTTGTAATGAACTGGCTGGATCAGTTTGAGTATGAGCGTTTGGAAGAAATGATTAGTGGAATAGTAAGTTTATCTTAAGCAAACCCCCACACACACACACATACACACATACATACACACATACACACACACACACACACCACATACACACACACAAGTTATGCATGCACAATTATAATAAATGTACCTATCAATAATTAAAATAGAAGTACCTACTTGTTTAGATATAACACTAATATTGTAACCTTATACCTACTAAGAAGAGCCTGTCTCTCATTACACAGGGCAACCTTATATGAGAGCAGATCTAAATGTTATGCTAAAAGTGTTTTTCGAATAAATGATTTTCTTTCTTTCTTTCTTTCTTATCTTCAGATAATACTATGCAGGCAGACCAAGAATGGCAGCTAGCTGATTATGCCTTTCAACAAATTGTTGAAAACTTTCATAGGCCTGACATTGATACGCTAGTCGTTAAAATAATAAATGTCCAAGATATATTATATCATGGCATAAGGATCCGGATGCATCCGCCGTAAATGTTTTTTCAGTGTCGTGGTCGAAATTCAATTTTTATTATATATATATTTTTGCTCCTTTCACAATGATTATTAAATGTTTAAGAAAGATTATCTCTGACAATGCCACAGATATACTTAATAGTTGTTGCATTTTGGTTCACATAACAGTGGTATCCACTGTTTAAGAGTCTTTTAGAATAAGAATAAGAATAAGAATAAGAATAAGAATAAGAATAAGTTTATTGTCGTTAACAATTTGGTTACATTTTAATAATTAAACAATTCGTTTTCAAAGCAGATTCAAACCTAATTTTATCTACAAATTCCAGCCGCAAACAAATGCGCAACTCCATTACCCTGGTGATGGTGATGATACGAAGAGGCGTCAAACAATTTTCTTAACATCATGCTTAACTCCCTTTTAGATAACTCGTATAAACAATACGAAGTTTGCTATTAAAAGTGGTCTATTTATTGTCAACTAAATAAACTACACTTATACGAAAGTATCAATTCCCGATATACAACATTTTTTTGCATCTAATTTTAACAGTGGCGCTCAGTAATTGTGCCAAATTAACTGTTATCATTCTGCTTTGGATTTAATAACTAAAATTAATATCTCACAAAAAAAAAAAAGATTTATTAAAGGAGTTTTCGTACCAGACCTCCACCCCCTAAATTTAATGAAGTCTGGAATATAGCACAGGTTTTAAATTGTCTTGAAAAGTGGTGAATCTAGAAAAAATATGTATAAAAAAAAAACAAAAAACTTTATTAGCCATTGTCACAGCCCATAGGGAATGACGAACCCTTTCAAAAAATAATATTTCTAATATTAAAAAGTCTTCTTTAGCAATTAAAATCAAAATTTCCCATTCTCATACAGACATCTAGTGGTAGCGCAGCTCAACCATTGCTCGTTATACCATTCTATAACGAAAAGCCAAGTATTTGTCCTGCAAGAGTTTTGATTACTTACCTTGAAATGACAATGTCTCTCTGTCCTGATTCCAACAATTTATTTATTAGTTACCGAAAGCCATATAAGCCTGTTACATCACAAACCTTATTCAAATGGATAAAAAATACGTTACATTTAAATGGAATTGATATTTCTACGTTCACTGCGCATAATACCCGGTATGCTGCTACGTCAGCTGCGCAAAATTTAGGTTTTAGCATAGACCAGATAATAAAACTGCAGGTTGGTTTTCAGAATTACATACGTTTGTCAAATTTTATAACAGAAAATTTAGCACCACTGTTTTGAGTGCTTAATCAAAATATTTTTCGTTTATTTCATAAGCGATGTTGATTTTTTATGTAACAAATAATACTTTTTTATTGCTTTTTGTTTCTATGTTGAGAAAATAAAGAAACAAGCTATGTTATAATTTCAATCTATATTAATCAGTAACAAATTTTTGCATATTTTTCGAACACTTAGTCTCTAAACGTCTACAAGTGTAAATCAAGCTAATCTTGAGGACGAAGCATGAAGTATAATTAGAGATTAAACGAACTTACCTGAAGTGAAGTTCTATCTTAATTATAGGAAGGCTTCGTCCGAAGAGATTAGCATCCCTCCCTCCCAAAAGTTATTACCTACTCCCCTATATTATTCGAAAAATATAATACTCTAAACTAAATGACAGCTATGACGGGCGCTTGAGCCAGGTCGCTCTTGACTACCCGCATTTGAAATTTAAAAAATAATAATTGTCTTTTATTACTTTTTTAATTTATAAGTAGGTATATTCTCAATATAGTGTGAAATTGGCGATAACTAGGACGTACTACAAGTGTAAATCAAGCTAATCTCTTCGGACGAAGCCTTCGTATAATTAAGATAGAACTTCACTTCAGGTAAGTTCGTTTAATCTCTAATAATAAACTAGCGGCCGCCCGCGGTTTCACCCGCGTGGTTCTCGTTCCCGTGGGAATATCGGGATAAAAAGTAGCCTAAGTTATTCCTTATTACAACAGCTACCTGCCAATGAAAGTCCCGTCAAAATCGGTCCAGCCGTTTCAGAGATTAGCCGGAACAAACAGACAGACAAGACAGACAGACAAAAATTGTATTTTTTTTTTTTCCAAATACATATTACATTTAAGTTAACACAAACTTACATCGCCAAACTGCTAAAGCAGATTGTAGGCGCACGCTTATTTCAAAACTAATTTATTATAAGTTAAAACTTAAATGCTAATAAATAACACACAAATATAATACTATTCTAAATAAGGCACCAAAGATTTACATCATGCATTTTTTCAAATTTTTTTTAAACCTATTTTGCAAGTTAGTTTTGGCTCTTCTAGCAACAACGAATATTTATTAAATAATTTTGGAATGACCCAATTTCTGCATCTTTCCCCGTAGTAATTTTTAGCCTTGATTTGTACAAGTTTTTTGTTGGCTATGGATCTCGTTACTATTTTGTTACATTTCTTTATCTTATGTTCATCCTTAGAGTATGTTTCCAGAGCCATAAGTTATATTACGTATTACGTTCATCCGTTAATATCAAAACGTTTTATAGTTTAGAAAGTGGCTCAAGAATATTGATTTTTACCCAGTATATATCCTCATTATATTACAGATATCACCGAGGAGAAGGAGGAGGAGCAGGAGAAGGAGGAGGAGGAGGTGTTAGAGGACTCACCACCCGGCCTCATAGCCATACCGCATCGCCTATTAGCCCGTAAAGCCGCAGCGGATCCGGACTCTGTCATGGGTAAAAGAGAAATCAGTTTGTACCTCTGCGTAACCTAGAGTTTGCAATGCATTGTTTTTTTTTTTTCTAGATAGCGATTAGCGATGCGGGTGAAGAGGTTCCCCTCCTCATCATCCCCGGGAGTTCAACGGCGGAGACCGTACCGTCCGGAACTCCGCGACGAACGAAGTAGGTTATATCCTGTTTGAGCATCTGGTAAATGTGTTAATGGGGTCGATTCTAAAAAATATAAACAAAAATTTTTATTGGCAGGATTCCTAAAACCCCGTTCTCGCCATCAACGGGGATTATCCAGTGTGCGGTGTCCCCGCAAAACCCCTTGATGGCAGACATTGAGTTTTTGGGATTTTCGTCGCCTTGTGGAGTATATTATAAATAATAAATAAATATTTCACGTCAGTCGGAACTTATCTGTTGTGCTAACTATACGTTAGCTTTCTCGACGCTCGCTATTTTTTATCACTTTTCTGTAAAATTTTCCACTGTTGTGTTTTGTGCGAATTCAAAAACCTTTCATGGATTGTTCAGGCACAGGTGTGTACTTTGTTTTTAATGCATTATTGAACTATACAATGGTTCCCAACCAGTGGTCCGTGGACCACCAGTGGTCCGCAGAAGCCAAAATATGGTCCGCGGAGTGAATATGAATTGAATAGTGTTATATAAAATTTGGATTTACCTCGATAGAAAGTAACGGAGAAATAAAACCACAGTGCGTTATATGTGCAACCGTTCTCGCAAATGACGCATTGAAACCGGCGAAATTAAAACGCCACTCACCTATTATTATTTTTTTTTTACTTTTAATTGGTTTGATCTTGATCCCAATCAAGCCCACGGGCTAAGACAGGATCCACAATGGAGCGAGCTAACCCAGAAGTTGCCTATTCACCCTTGCTTTAAAGGTGGTCGTTATAGTTACTATAAGAAGCACTTTTTCATTCATAAAAAGTAGCAGACAGTCATGAATACTGTTGGGCCAGATAATTTCCTAAATATTAATTTTCCGAATGCATTTTAAGTATCAGTTAAATAGAGTTAAGCTATATTTCTTAAATAGGCGTATTCTATAATCCTTTTACCTGAATTATGAAGAGAAAAACTTTCCGCCACTTTCCGACCCTTTGTTTTTATTGCCATTTAAATAAAAGAGGTTTTAAGAATAAAGAATTTAAGTTTTGGACTTTGTATTCATATTTATGCTGTATATTTATATTATTGTATTGTTATTTTTTGTGTATTATTAATAAAAAATTATCAGACACCCATGTTTTTTGTTTATATATTTTATCCCGACCGATTTGGCGCAGGCGTAGGCTACCCACCTTCTGCGCCAGTGGCCTCGGGTTCGATTCCCGAACAAGACAAATATTTGTGTGCATGAACATGTCTATTTGTCTTGGTCTGGGTGTTTACTATGTATATTAAGTATGTATTTACAAAACAAAAAGTATTTAATTATATATTTATCCGTTATCAAGTTATCCATGATACAGTTTCTTAATGAAATTAACATGGGCTTTGATAATTGGTGTGAATGTAAGAAGTTATTTATTTATTTATTTATTTATTTATCCCATATTAATTTTTTTTACTACAATAATTTATAGCAAAACATAAAAAAGGCATTGGAATAATTTATGAATGATCTGAAAAGTCATTTGGCACTGAATTAATCCAAAATCACAAAAATATAGTTTTGCCCAGCTTTTTATGTTATATACCCGTATGTGCAACTCTGCCTCGACATTCGCATTCTTAGTCGTTCCTCGAGCTTGCTTCAGAGATTCCTCTACTGAGGTCGAGAGGTGTGACGTCATTGATTCGAGGATTTTTTTACTATTATGTTGGCTATTCCATAGATTTAAAAAAAAAAAGTGCCAATGAACGAAAAATTAACTTGTTTTTTTATTATTTCTTTTTCTCATGTAATGATGCAGCGATGAGTATAGTTTAGTTTATAATACCTTTGTGTGCCAAATTTGTTTTTTAAGAGAACTTTGATTGATGGCATGCTTTTCTGGAACTGCCTCCGTGGCCCAGCTGTCTAAGCACTCGCAACACGATCCGGAGGTCCTGGGTTCGAATCCCGGGGGAAACAGAAAAAGAGATCATTTTGTGGTTTTTCCCAGTTGGTTAGGACATTGCAAACTCATCTGTTTGTCAGACAAGAAAAATTATTCCGTGCTTCGGAGGGCATGTTAAGCCGTTTTTGGACTTCTACATTATCATAAAATTATGGCGTTTTTGAATCGCGTAAATAACGCCGTTCAGGATAATTGTACGAATAATCATATAGATAATTTAGAAACTGTTGGAAATTCATTGAAATCACAACTCAATTAAAATAATGTGCACTGTTTGTTTACAAGCGTAGGCGAAAGATGGTCAGTGAAGTTGTAGCAAATTAAAGTACAATTGCTTGATCATGCGTTGTTGACGGTTGGCCCCGCCACAAATCAAAATACTTTTTATTAGAAACAGGATACATGTAGTAAAATGTTATCTCCATAATTACTATAATGAATTTAGATGTAAAAATAACTATATGAGATTAATAACAAAACTCCATATCATATCGCTTTGTTGTCGGATGGCACCGACACAAATCAAACTACTATTTAATGAAAACACGATAAATAAGGTACGATGTTATCTCCAAAATTAATTTAATGGATTTAGGTGTAATAAATACTAAATTGAATCAATAACAAAACTTGATATTCTATCACGCGCATGCGTAGGATCGTAAGCCGTGACGTATCTGCCTAAAAATTGTACATAGAAGCGAGTTTGCAACTAAGTTATAAGTATCTTTTGCGGTAATATTTGATTGAATTAGGTTTCCTTAACCTTTCGTCAGCTTAGGCACGGATACGTGCCACCCCCGTTGTATGCTTAGACACGGATCCGGGACAAAAAAATACGAGTGTTGTTTTACGTAAAAATAAATGTTATATCTATGAAAATACGACTGTTTTTTATTTGAATTGCATTCCCAGTTCATTCCCTTCCTATAGACACCAATTCACTCAATGAAATTTTCATTTTGTTCAACCGTCGAACTTATTCAAAAGTGAAGCGGTACTCTTGGATAGCTGTCTCCACGGAAAAATTACATTTTGTGTGATAATATCTATTGAATGGTAAGTAAACATTATTTTTATGATAATATACGTCTTACATTACGTCTATTTTCTATTTCTTTGTCATATCTCGTAATATTTTAGTTCCAAACTTCCATCGAAACTTTTAGTAATCGAAATCTTGAATTTCGTTTGTTGATTTATAGCATTTTACATGTTTACCTAGTAATCTTCACACACAATATTGAAAGAAAACTTATTATAGTGATAAATAATAGTCTTATTTTAGATTTTATATTATTTTTATGCATTCAAAATGCAATTTTTGTAAGAATAGGAAAAATGTGATAGTAAAAAAACCACGAGCCCTATAAGTAGCTTTCAGGCGGGATTCGAACCCGCGCCTCCGGGAATCCGGCCCGATGCTCTGACCAACTAAGCTACCGAAAGGCTTACACGACTCGTCGAATTTTGCTATCACTTGTTACGCTGTAGGCCAGCGTTGCTCCATCAATGTGAGGAAACCCCCGCATCCGAAAGAAACATTTTTACAAATGTTTAACAATCGATTAAGATGAAACAGCCAATTGAGATTTTATATTATTTTTATGCATTCAAAATGCAATTTTTGTAAGTATAGGAAAAATGTGATAGTAAAAAAACCACGAGCCCTATAAGTAGTTTTCAGGCGGGATTCGAACCCGCGCCTCCGGGAATCCGGCCCGATGCTCAGACCAACTAAGCTACCGAAAGGCTTACACGACTCGTCGAATTTTGCTATCACTTGTTACGCTGTAGGCCAGCGTTGCTCCATCAATGTGAGGAAACCCCCGCATCCGAAAGAAACATTTTTACAAATGTTTAACAATCGATTAAGATGAAACAGCCAATTGAGATTTTATATTATTTTTATGCATTCAAAATGCAATTTTTGTAAGTATAGGAAAAATGTGATAGTAAAAAAACCACGAGCCCTGTAAGTAGCGTTCAGGCGGGATTCGAACCCGCGCCTCCGGGAATCCGGCCCGATGCTCTGACCAACTAAGCTACCGAAAGGCTTACACGACTCGTCGAATTTTGCTATCACTTGTTACGCTGTAGGCCAGCGTTGCTCCATCAATGTGAGGAAACCCCCGCATCCGAAAGAAACATTTTTACAAATGTTTAACAATCGATTAACATGAAACAGCCAATTGAGATTTTATATTATTTTTATGCATTCAAAATGCAATTTTTGTAAGTATAGGAAAAATGTGATAGTAAAAAAACCACGAGCCCTATAAGTAGCTTTCAGGCGGGATTCGAACCCGCGCCTCCGGGAATCCGGCCCGATGCTCTGACCAACTAAGCTACCGAAAGGCTTACACGACTCGTCGAATTTTGCTATCACTTGTTACGCTGTAGGCCAGCGTTGCTCCATCAATGTGAGGAAACCCCCGCATCCGAAAGAAACATTTGAAACATGAGAAACAGCCAAAATCTCAATTGGCTGTTTCATCTTAATCGATTGTTAAACATTTGTAAAAATGTTTCTTTCGGATGCGGGGGTTTCCTCACATTGATGGAGCAACGCTGGCCTACAGCGTAACAAGTGATAGCAAAATTCGACGAGTCGTGTAAGCCTTTCGGTAGCTTAGTTGGTCAGAGCATCGGGCCGGATTCCCGGAGGCGCGGGTTCGAATCCCGCCTGAAAGCTACTTATAGGGCTCGTGGTTTTTTTTTTACTATCACATTTTCCCTATACTTACAAAAATTGCATTTTGAATGCATAAAAATAATATAAAATCTCAATTGGCTGTTTCATCTTAATCGATTGTTAAACATTTGTAAAAATGTTTCTTTCGGATGCGGGGGTTTCCTCACATTGATGGAGCAACGCTGGCCTACAGCGTAAACAAGTGATAGCAAAATTCGACGAGTCGTGTAAGCCTTTCGGTAGCTTAGTTGGTCAGAGCATCGGGCCGGATTCCCGGAGGCGCGGGTTCGAATCCCGCCTGAAAGCTACTTATAGGGCTCGTGGTTTTTTTACTATCACATTTTTCCTATACTTACAAAAATTGCATTTTGAATGCATAAAAATAATATAAAATCTCAATTGGCTGTTTCATCTTAATCGATTGTTAAACATTTGTAAAAATGTTTCTTTCGGATGCGGGGTTTCCTCACATTGATGGAGCAACGCTGGCCTACAGCGTAACAAGTGATAGCAAAATTCGACGAGTCGTGTAAGCCTTTCGGTAGCTTAGTTGGTCAGAGCATCGGGCCGGATTCCCGGAGGCGCGGGTTCGAATCTCGCCTGAAAGCTACTTATAGGGCTCGTGGTTTTCTTACTATCACATTTTTCCTATACTTACAAAAATTGCATTTTGAATGCATAAAAATAATATAAAATCTCAATTGGCTGTTTCATCTTAATCGATTGTTAAACATTTGTAAAAATGTTTCTTTCGGATGCGGGGGTTTCCTCACATTGATGGAGCAACGCTGGCCTACAGCGTAACAAGTGATAGCAAAATTCGACGAGTCGTGTAAGCCTTTCGGTAGCTTAGTTGGTCAGAGCATCGGGCCGGATTCCCGGAGGCGCGGGTTCGAATCCCGCCTGAAAGCTACTTATAGGGCTCGTGGTTTTTTTTTACTATCACATTTTTCCTATACTTACAAAAATTGCATTTTGAATGCATAAACATAATATAAAATCTCTATTGGCTGTTTCATCTTAATCGATTGTTAAACATTTGTAAAAATGTTTCTTTCGGATGCGGGGGTTTCCTCACATTGATGGAGCAACGCTGGCCTACAGCGTAACAAGTGATAGCAAAATTCGACGAGTCGTGTAAGCCTTTCGGTAGCTTAGTTGGTCAGAGCATCGGGCCGGATTCCCGGAGGCGCGGGTTCGAATCCCGCCTGAAAGCTACTTATAGGGCTCGTGTTTTTTTTTTTTACTATCACATTTTTCCTAGTCTTATTTTATCATAAAATGCTATTATTTTCAGAATAAAACCATATTTTACTCGATTGAATTGAAATTGCACACACACATACACATTCAAGATGGTGGGTTTTAGCGTGTAAGCACTTTGAAGTAGGGTCACAATCAGTTTAGGTTCTTTTTAACCGACTTCTAAATCAAAAAGGAGGAGGTTCTCTATTCGTCTGTACGAATGTTTTTTTTTTTTTTTTTGGTGTATGTCCACCGATTACTCGAAGACGGCTGAACCGATTGAAATGGTTCAAACGTTATTACATCAGGTTGGTTTCCAAGTTGGTCCCATTTTTTGAAATTTTGAAATCGGTTCAGTAGTTTTCAGGAAATCTTGAAAATACTGTCGTTTTCGTTACCACTTTATGTGAATTTAATACGTATCTTTAGGCATAACTCATTTGTTTATAAACCGATTTAGATGATTCTTGTTTTGTTAAAAAGGGGATACCTCAAGGTATTTTAACCGACTTTGAAAAAGGAGGTTTTCAGTTTGATCACATACCTATTTACCAGAAAACACGAAAAATTGCCTGCACGATGCACTAAAAAGAGTGAAATAAAAATTATTTTTATAAAAAAATAAAACCGTCTTCAAAAAAACTACATAAAAAAGTAAGAAAAATTTCCTCACCAAATAAATAACGTAAGTACTTTGAAGTCGGGCGGGTTTTAACAAAAACAACAAAAAACTGTACATGTTTCACGCCCGACTTCAAAGTACTTACGTTATTTATTTGGTGAGGAATTATTTCTTACTTTTTTGATGTGGTTTTTTTGAAGGCGGTTTTATTTTTTTATAACAATAATTTTTTGGGACACAGTATCTCAATGAAATCTTAAGTGATTCATATTTTTTCCATTATTTCTTTTTGATTTTAAATTTTGTACTAAAGCCCCTTGGCTTCGTTGCAGCGTGAAGAAAATCTAGTATTTCGTAAAAGACTTTTGTTTTTGCAAATAATATATTATTGTTAGACATCGAACTTCATTGTAATTCCTGGTTTAATTTTTTTTTTGTTATGCTTATATAGATCTCTTACCTTAATGATTTATGATAAGTATATTAGTTACCTACTAAACTAATAGTAATAGTAAGTAATAGTAATATATTTATTTTTCTTCTTACAATGTTAAATACGGTTAAAACTAGTGTTAAACATGAAGTAGCAAAATAATACAATATAAATAACTAATATACTGAGTGTAATAATTTATTCATAATTTAGTTTGCATTTTGTATATTTAAGACCAATAAGTATAAACTGTTGTTTTTAGCTAAATATGGATCCCATTCCCCCTTCGACGCCAAGCACCAGTGGCCAACAATTGGTGACCGCAATGGAGGTGGTGATGACACCTCAGGGGAGCCTGAGGGTCAACAATGACCGAATTGTACTCGTGAGGAGTTCCTCAGGAGGATTACGCGTATGTTATTCCTCTATATTATAGGACTTGAAAAATATTGTTCATGTTGTTCGTTGTACGTTACAATAGAGTATGTTTTGTTATGCTAACTTTTAGACTTGGTGGAGGTGGAGGAGATAAGTTCGACTCCCCGTGCACTCTTCCAAGAAGGTCCACAAGATCTTGTACGTATAATTGTTTTAGTATAAATGTTAACCCTAAAGTAAAGTAAGTGAACTGCCTGGTTTTGCCTTATTAATATCAAAACTGCTGAGAGCTAAAGAAATTAAATTAATGTATTAACGTGATTAACGTGTATATAAACTTCAAGTCTAAGCTTTACCTACTATAATTTGGTGATCATAGTTGGGTATATACATGGGTTGGGTTTTATTTATGTTTGCAAGGGTTTGTGGTGTGTGGAATTGCATGTTTGCATCTTTTATCGATAGGACACCGACACCATCTTGGTGACACCACCATCATGACGAAACCCTTGCGGTAGACGATGGGAGTGAGGACGAGGAGGAACCTGAGCCACTCACGCAAGATGAGTTGCTAGCTATCCTGGCCGACGACGACGAAGCTGAAGAGTCAGACGATGTCAGCCAGGATTTTGAGTGGTGTTCCGACTTTGGTACTTTCCGCGGTGTCCCAGAACCATTTTCGGAAGATGCTGGTCCCAAAATTGAGGGAACAAGTCCGTCGGGCTTGTTCACTCAAATATGGGATGAACATCTTGTTCAGTTAATTGTGCGGGAGACCAACGAATTCGCTTTCCAAAAAATTGGACCGCTTTTTGAGTCGGATGGCAATATCGCACCTCATTCGCGCCTCAACCAATGGGCAGAAACCACAGTTGCTGAAATCTACAGGTTACTGGCAGTCATGATAATGATGGGCATGTGCGTCAGGGGCCGTATAGATGAGTATTGGGCCACTGGGTGTTTGGGGATGCCTGATTTTAGGCGCTTGATGTCAAGAGACAGATTTTTAATTTTACTTAGATTTTTACACTTTGTAAATAATCGGACCACGCAAGCGGCTGGGGCCGAAAGACGTCTGGCAAAAATAGCACCAGTATTGGAACACCTAAACAAAAAATTTCAAGCCGTTTACACTCCTCGCAGAGAAATATCCATTGACGAATCGCTGCTGCTTTGGAAGGGGCATTTAAGTTGGATCCAATGCATACGTTCCAAAGCAGCACGATTCGGAATTAAGAGCTATGAACTCTGCGAGGCGGTAACCGGATACGTTGTCAAAATTGTTTTGTATGCGGGCAAGGGAACGACCTCCAATGAGACGATATTTGGATTTTCTTCATCCACTGCCAAGATAGTCCTTCATATTATGAAGGACTATCTTGGCAAGGGATATGCCCTGTTTATGGATAATTTTTATAATTCCATAACACTTAGTAGGTTTCTAAAACGGCATAAGACTGATGTCGTAGGGACCCTCAACAGGAGGAGAATTGATACTCTCAATTTGAGGTACAGTGGTAAGCCGACATTGTGGTGACGTGTCTGTTACATCTTGGAAAGATGTAAAGCTCGTCACCATGGTGTCGACTTACCACAATGCGGACATGGCGCCAGGTAGGAGAGCGGGAAACGACGTTGACAGCTGAAGGTAGTCCACGACTACAATCAATTTATGGGTGGCGTAGATCTAAAAGATCAAAAATTATCTGTTTTTATTTAGAGAGAAAGAGGGGTATAAAGTGGTACATAAAAGTTTTTAGACGTTTGCTAAACCGGCAGTTTTAAATTCTTATATAATTTATTGTGCCAACATGGACCAACTCAAAAAAATTACGCAATGCTAATTCCGCTATAAGCTGGTAGAAGAGCTGTGCAGCTTGTACGGGCAAAATGTGCCTGTAAGACAACGTCCTGGTGACTCATGTGCCAGGCTGGATAAAAGCCTTGACCACTGCCCAGATCACATTGAGGTCACCACGGAGCGCACTAATAAACAGGACCGATATAAAAGGGGACGACGCAATGCAAGATATTTCTTTGTGTTGGCTCATGCTGGAAGGAATTCCACACACTAGAACAGATATAGTTAACTTATTAATAAAATAATAATAATAAAAATCTTTATTTTCTCATCACAAACTCTTAGTGTATGCCTTATAAATACTAATCTTATCTAAACTTGTGTGAGACTGATGCCTGAAATAGGTAAAAAATACTGCCTTATAAATATTAGGGGTTAAAGTATGAAATTGCCGTTTTATTGTAACAGGTTCTTTGAATTGACATAGAATCTTCATGGTTAGAGGTTTTCGAATGAAACTTTTTTCACATGGTTTCTATGATGTTCTTCTTTTAAAAAATGTGAAACATTTGAATATCGACTTTCAATTGTTTTTGTTATTCAACTTAGACAAGAAAGATGGATACTGCGAAAATTCGAGTGATTTTTGAATACGAGTTCCGACGCGGAAGTAACGCGGCAGAAACAGCCCGCAATATCAATGTTGCGTTTGGAGAGGGGTCTGCTAATGAACGCACCGTGCGATTTTGGTTTAAACGCTTTCGTGATGGAAACTTCGACTTGCAGAACGAGCCACGAGGAAGACCGCCCACACAGGTGAATAACGATGAATTAAGAGAGATGGTGGAAGCCGATCCTAGTCAAACTACCCAAGAATTAGCGGCATGGTTTAACGTTACCTTACCCACAATATTCACTAATTTGCGTCAAATCAATAAAATAAAAAAATACGAAAAATGGGTGCCTCATGATTTGACTGATCTGCAGAAAGAAACCCGTGTTGAAACTTGTGTTGCCTTGTTGAATCGGTACAGAAATGAAGGAATATTGGATCGAATTGTGACATGTGATGAAAAGTGGATTCTTTATGATAACCGTAAAAGAAAAATGCAATGGCTGACCCCAGGTCAAAGGCCACAACAGTGTCCTAAAGCAAAACTTACCAATAAAAAGGTAATGGTAACTGTTTGGTGGTCTCAGCATGGTGTTATTCACTATAGTTTTCTCCGATCTGGTCAAGCAATAACGGCAGATGTCTATTGTGCCGAACTCCGAACAATGTTGGCAAAACTAGCAGTAAAACAGCCCCGACTCATGAATCGATCTTCACCATTATTGCTCCATGACAACGCGAGACCTCATACAGCACGAGAAACCGTTTTGACCATTCAGGAACTGCAGTTAGAAACCATTCGTCATCCTCCGTGTTCGCCAGACCTTGCTCCAACGGACTACCATTTTTTTCGTGATTTGGACAATTATCTACGTGACAAGAAGTTTACCTCCCAGGAGGCAGTACAAAATGATTTCACAGAGTTTGTGCAGTCTAGATCCTCAGAGTTCTATCGCAAAGGCATAAATGACCTTCCTATTAGATGGCAACAATGTATAGATAATAATGGTAACTATTTTGATTAAATAAATTTGTTAAAAATTAAAAAATAAAGAATTTTGATTTTCAGTACAAATCGGCAATTTCATACTTTAACCCCTATTACTAATCTTATCTAAACTTGTGTGAGACTGATGCCTGAAATAGGTAAAAAATACCCGTTTGCACAGGACATCAGGCTCCCACCATCTCGGTTATTTAAGACAACGAGATCAAATGAAAATGTTATGGTAATCAGTATAATCAAAAAGACAAAAATTGGAGAAATAAATTAATTCTTATAGATTAAGTATATCTAGGTACAGATTACATGCATTTTACATAGTTTTATCAATATTTACAGTTTGTGGTTGCTTGTGTATGTGTATGAGTGAGTGTTTATGTGTGTGAGTGTAGTTGTGTGTGTGTGTGTGTGTGTGTGTGTGTGTGTCTGTGCGTAGGTGTGTTTAGTGACGGTGTGAGAAGATAACTTAATTTAATTTCTGGTACGTTTCAAATAGTTTCTACATTAGGAGTTTTACTTTAAGGGCACGAGAAGATTTTCTGTGTCATTGTAGGTTTGATGCTGTAACCACTGTGAAATTAGCTTTTTACAAGATTGTTTTGAGAGGTGATAAACTGAGAGACGCGAGTTAATTTTATTATAAAGAAAGCTGCCGAGAAAGCAGTAGAAACGTTGGGCAAATTGTGTATTACAACGCTTGTAAGTACAGACAGTCCCTTTTCGGCGATTGTTAATATTCAAAAGTGGGTTGTAGTCAAGCTGAGAATGTTTGCGAAGAACTATGGAGAGAATAAACAGCTGTCGCACAGTCATAACTTTCCAGAACTCGTATACCTCAGTTGACGGGGTCAAACGGGGAAGAAAAGCACCAACTTTTAACACCATTCTTTGAGCTCGCTCAGCCTTAAGAAGATGAGTTTTAGCAGCCCCTCCCCAAGCCGAAATGCAGTACCCTATAACCGATTGGCACAAAGCGAAATAAACAGATCTTATTAAATTAAAATCTGCAACATGACGGAGCGTTCTAAAAATATAAATCAATTTCCTGATTCTGCCTGCCAGGAGTTCTATGTGAGGAAGAAAGCTTAATTTGTCATCAATGTGAACTCCGAGATATTTTATAGTCTCCGAGGATTTCAGACTAGGGCATGAACAATTGGCTTGACTAGAAGATATAGATGAACAAGAAGGCGTGTGGTTCACAAGCGACAGTCCCTCTGGGAGCGGTTGACCTTTAATGGAGAAGGTAAGATACTTAGTTTTATCAGTATTTAGACTAAGTACGTTTTTCGTAAGCCAGTTGGAAACGAAATTTAGTCCTGATTGAGCATGAGTAAAAGCGTTACCCCAGTTTTCACCGTGAAACAACAGGGCAGTATCGTCGGCGAAAGCAATGATCTTGCCGTTAATTAAATGTTTTTGACAAAGATCGTTAATATACAACAAAAACAGAGTCGGCCCGAAGACGCTGCCCTGTGGTACCTCATACAGGACTGGTGTTTCGTTACTAATCCATTTTTCCACTTTTACTGTTTGTGTGCGATTTGTGAGGTAGCTGGAAAACAACTTGAGTGCTACTCCTCTAACTCCGACTCTTTTCAACTTGTCAATGAGGATTGGGATAGAAACCGTGTCAAAGGCCTTCGCAAGATCGAGAAAGATTGCTATTACTTTGTCCTTCCTGTCAAGACTCGTCGCGATGAAATCTGTGAGATCATGAACTGCATCATCAGTTGACTTGCCGGAGCGAAAGCCATATTGTGACGGGGACAATATGTTATGTTTCTCCAGGAAGTCAACCAGACGTTTGTTGATCAGGCGCTCTAATATCTTAGACAGGATCGGAAGAAGCGAGATTGGCCTATAATTGTTGACACAGTTTCTATCGCCACCCTTATGGATAGGTATGATGAGTGATTTTTTGAAAAGGTCGGGAAACACACCAGTCTCTAAACAGACGTTACAGAGGTATGTTATGGGTCGAACTAGATGATCTAGATTTTCTTTTAGCAGTCGACCTGAAATTTGATCAACGCCAACTGCACATTTGTCGCGAAGTCCTAAGATAAGTGATTTTATCTCTTGCTCATCCGTAGATAACATAACAATGGAGTTCAGTTGCTCGCACGCAGCGAATGCGGAAGGGCGCGCGACGATCGATTTGTTTTTTCGTCTGCGAACGTGTGATCTTTCAACCAAGATGGCGAAATGTGCCAAATGCAATAAATTAGTTGGGAAGAAAAGTCCAGGCGTTCAGTGTAACAAGTGCAGCAAGTGGTTTCATGGATCCTGTGTTTCATTATCCATGGATCAATTAAACGCCTTATCGGTAACGGAATCAGTTGATTGGAAATGTGACCGTTGTTCCGCCACCAGCGGCGGTAAGCCCAAGCGTATTTCGGTCATCTTACCGGACGAAGACGACGAATCCGAAGCTGATATGGACCTCAATAGTTATAACCGCAAAGACAACGAGAAACTACTGTACGAAATACGGAAAGATATTCGAAATATGAGAGATACGGTTCGTGAAATAATAAGAGACGAACTTCAAAACACCCTCAATTTTTATTCGAAAAAAATTTACGAATATGAAGAAAAGATACATGACTACGAAACTAGATTAAAACTAGCCGAAAACCAAATAAAAAGTCAATCGAATATTACCAAAAATTTGTTACTGCGGAACGACGTTCTAGAACAAAAAATAAATAAATGGGAACAAGCACAGTTATATAACGATATCGAGATATGCGGCATTCCGAGAAAAAACAACGAAGATGTTACCAAGACCGCCATGCTGGTTGGGAAAATACTTCGCCAAAAACCGGAAGACCTTTTAAGAGTATATAGAAAGAAGAAATTTGTCCGCCAGGGCACAGCGCGCGCAGAGCGAGCCGCCGCTGACTCACCAATCGTAGTGACAATGCGCGAAGGATGTCGTGACCAGTGGCTGTAAGCGGCGAAGGACACCATCATCAGTCTCAAGGACCTGGGCCTTGACGGAGAAGCAGAGGACAGCAGCACTAAAATCTACGTCCGTACAGCACTCAGCCCTGTTACCTCACACTTGCTTTGGAAGGCAAAATCTGAACTCAAGGAGAAATCCCTGTGTAAATATGTTTGGTGCAAAGATGGTTCGGTAATGGTTCGGAAAAGTGATGGTGGTAAAATCTTCTATGTGCGCTCAGCGGGTGACATAGAAACTATTAAGAAGGAGCTCCTAAAGAAATGAGGTACCTACCTATGTCAAACACTTAATTGTTTTTATTTTTCTCCCTTTTTTGGTTTTCAACATGACATGATTGCCAAAACATTACTTTTTGCTCATGAATAACACCTACACTTCAGGAACAGAAACAACTCACCAGTTATGGAGCGAGTTTACGTGTCACATACCTAGCAAAAACAATAAATTGTTGCTACTTAATGTTAACTTAAGATCTCTAATAAAAAACCATTGTGAGCTTGAATTTGTAATTTCAACAAGCCCAGTCATTATTCATCTAATTATTGCCACGGAAGTGAATATTAAAGATACAACCAAATCACTATTTGAGTTAAATAACTATACTATGTACTCAGCCTTGAGAAACAAACGGAGAGGGGGTGGCATTGTTTTGTATGTTCATAATAGTATTACCTTTATGCAGTCTCCCGTATTAACTATTAATTTTGAGTGCCTTCTTGGTGAAATTGTTTGTTCTGGAGGTTATAAAACTAACCTCTGTATCATTTACCGACCACCTGACCTGAATGTCCGTAGCTTCATACAAGAATTATCAAAACTAATGCGTAAATATCCTTCAAATTCAAATTGTTTACTGGCGGGTGATATGAACATTGATATTCTCAAACTTTCTAATACATTAGTAAGCTCCTATCTTGACGAACTCACCGAACTCGGTTTTCAATGTTGCATTAATCAGTACACTAGAATAGAAACAACAAAAAAAGGCACCTCAAAGTCATGTCTAGATCATGTATATTTTCGCGACGCGAGCGATAACAGTCACACAGTACGATCAGCTGTTGTGCGAAATAAAATAGCCGACCATTTCATAACCGGTTTGTCGCTAGTTAGTGCAGATATGATGCAGCATTGTTGCACAATCACAAGTGCATTTAACGATATAAAAATTAGACAGGAGCTTGCTTCCGTGGACTGGTCGCCAATATATCAGATGTCAGAACCTAATGAAATTCTTGACTACATATTAAATATATTTACAAATATATATAGTAAATGTACAGAAGAGAAAATTTTGCGTACAGATAGGAAAACAAAAACTAAATGGATTTCTGATAGTCTTATTAAAATGTCTAAAAAGAAAAGTGAACTTTTAAACTTGCATTTATCAGATATAACTAACAAACAGAACGAATTAATATATAAAAAATACAGAAACAGAACGAATAAACTTATGAATAAGGCTAGGAATAACTCAACTAAAAAAGAAATATTTAATAACCTAAAGAATACAAAAAAAGTATGGGAAATTGTCAATAAATTATCTGGTAGAATTGTACTTAATGTCACTTGCTCTTATTTTATCAAAACCCGGGCTTTTCTTTATGCTGATGCTATCAATAATTTTTAATACCACTTTCTCATTTATCTTTTTTAGTTTAAAAGCGACAGTAGATGTATTTTTATAAGAGTTTTTATCAAGAATCGGCGTGGTGCAATGGTTAAGCAACTGTTTAATGTTACTTTCGAATTCATTCGCAAATTTGTTTGATAATTTTTTAGGTTTCATTTTAAAATATTTTAATAATATATCGGCGAGAGCTTGCACAATGGTAGAAGTGAACTGGTAGAATTGTGCAAGCTCTCGCCGATATATTATTAAAATATTTTAAAATGAAACCTAAAAAATTATCAAACAAATTTGCGAATGAATTCGAAAGTAACATTAAACAGTTGCTTAACCATTGCACCACGCCGATTCTTGATAAAAACTCTTATAAAAATACATCTACTGTCGCTTTTAAACTAAAAAAGATAAATGAGAAAGTGGTATTAAAAATTATTGATAGCATCAGCATAAAGAAAAGCCCGGGTTTTGATAAAATAAGAGCAAGTGACATTAAGTACATAGCTTCGGAAATAGCACCTGTCTTAACCCACCTAATAAACAGGTGTTTAGTAAATTCAACCTATCCTGATAAGCTAAAAATAGGTGTTATAAGGCCAATACACAAAAAAGGCTGTTTTACTGATACAAATAATTATAGACCAATTACATTACTCTCGTGCATAGATAAAATAATTGAAAAATATATTGGATCTGAAATTAGTGAGTTCTTGTCAAGAAACGGTGTGATTAATGAGAAACAATTCGGATTCCAGAAAAACAAAAGCACAACGCGACTCTTGTCCTTGTTTTCAGATGAAGTAAATGGCCATTTAAACGATAGGAAACACGTCCTTGCGATAATGATTGACTTCAGTAAGGCATTTGACGTGCTTAATTATAAAACCCTTTTTGAAAAAATGTATCAATGTGGGATACAGGGCCCCACGTTGGACTGGTTTAAAAATTATCACTTAAATAGATATAGCACTGTCAGTATAGCCAAAGAACCAAGTAAGCTAATTCCAACCTTATGTGGCACCGCTCAAGGTTCAATATTGGGCCCAACCGAGTATCTTATTTATGTAAACGATATGTGCAACCTCCTTCAACGTGGTTCTGTGTACCAATTTGCCGATGATACTTGTCTTATAGCCGCGCACCGTGATATAAAGAGTGCTCAAAGTATTATCCAACATGAGTTCGACTTGTTGTGTAAATGGGCACACGATGCGGGCCTTACAATAAATTTTCAGAAAACTAAACTGTTACACATACACTCACCTTATATTAAATGAAGTTATTTGCCCCGAGTCGTGGCTCACGTTCATAATTGTATGCACACAGTGTCTAAGCAATGTCAATGTGATCCGATAAACTTGGTAACAGAACACACTTATCTTGGGCTTAAAATTGATAATAAGTTTAACTGGGGCCCCCATATCCAGAATGTTTGTACTAGACTAAGGGCAGTACTTGCTAAAATATGTATTCTAAAACACAAACTGCCATATAATACATTGAGATTATTGTACATGGCACTAGCAGACTCAATAATAAGTTATGGTATTTCAAGCTATGGGCGGACATATAAAACTTATTTGCAGAACATTTACAATCTTCAGGTTAGACTATTGAAAACTATTGTACCGCTAAGGATTAAATATAAATTTAGGAATGACTATGAACAACTTTTTAAATATTGTAATGTTATGAATGTATTTGATAAAGCAAAACTTGCCATTGTAATAGAAAATAGTGACAGTATAAATTTGTTAAAAACAAGAGAAAGACCTAAATCCCTGCGCGCTCTAAAGCACCTACCTTTGTACGAAATACCGAAATGTAAAAATGATTATGGGAAAAGGGTATGCATGTGTAAACTTCCTCAGATTCTGAATGGATTGCCAAAGAACATTATAAATAAACTTAAGGACAAAAAACCCATTCAAATCAAAAACATCCTAAAAAAATATTTCATAATAGATAAATACAAATAGTGAGGGGTGATTACACATTCATATCAATACTAAATAAATACAGGTATTCTTTTTATGTAAAAGTGGTAAAAATATATAATGTAACTACTTATATCCTAAATATGTAATAAGAATGACCACATATACTTATGTTTATAAATAAGCAACAAATCCAATCCAATTCTGGCTCATAATCTTTAATTTTAAGATTCTGCCTAATTAATAATGCATGAATTTAATTTAATTCTAATATGTACTTTTTTCATGAAATAAACAGATTTAAATTTTAAATTTAAAAAATTTTATTTTTTAGTTAGACACGTGATTTTCATTGATTGGTGGGGTGGGGTAACTGGAACAATTTACAATGAGTTTAGTCGCCAGTTCCTTGCCAACATTAGCAAAGTAGGCGTTAATACTATTAACTCTTTCTTGGGGATTGCCAGCTGCAATTAAGTCAGAAGATTTGTCTTTTACGTTTTTGATATTATTTTATTATATTTTTTTGATTATTATGTTTAGGTATTGTTTATTTTCCTTATAGTTATGTGTGTGAAGATCATATTTCTGTTTGAAATAATACAGGAAGACAAAATAGGCCTTGACAAGTTTTTAGCCGGTTCTTTTCGTTACAATGTCTCCCGCCGTAGGATTTGCGAGCCGATAGCGTAGCTTCTTTGACGTTCACAAGTAAATAAATGATTATAATTCACAACATTTCAACTTTTTTGCCTTATGTTTTTTTATGCTCAATAAATAGTACTTTGAAAACTAGGAGACCCGTATTTTTTCTTTTCACGAACTTTGTATTCTAAGTTAGTCAAAAAAAAAAATTAAATGTCGGATAAATCAAAATTGCTTGTAAGGTAAAATCAACACATTATACCTTTGCCTGGGTCATAATCATGACTCATGAAAAAAAAAAGATCGAGATTGACGTATAAGGGTAGTATTCCACTAATCAAATATATTTGTATGTGCATTTGATCAAAGAATTTATCAATGAAACCATTCATGAATTTCATCCTCGTCTAATTTCTTTGATCAAATATTTGATAAGTGGAATACACCCTTTGACTGACGACTGACGTTTTCTCTGATTGATCTGATTATTGGTTTGGTTTGGTTTGTTTGTTTTTTATTTTTCACATTTGTCTGGACTGAATTGGAAATATATGACAACAACAATGAATAAACAAGTTCGTAAATTAGATCCCTTCGTTACTGGCTTCGTTCTCACCTGCAAAAATACAGAAATAAAGAATCCTAAAAAACACTTTTTCCACGTGCCGAAGTCTTCGAGATTACAATGGTGTGCTGCAGTAAATAAAACATACATACCAAAAACTGCAAGTCCTTACATTTGCGAAGATCATTTGAATGTAAGTATCTACTTATCTACAATATACAGGGTGTTTTTCTATAAGTGCAATACCTCTTAGGTGGTGATTGTACTCATGAATATGAACAACTTTTACTATGAGGCCAACTCTGCAACTTCACAAAAAAAATCTGTTGTTTCATACATTCTGGTCAGGTAGGTATTAACAAATTGTTTATTATACGTACAAGATTGTTTTCCTTTATTTGGCTGTTATTTGACTACCTATTACTAATGACTTGTTATCGTTTTATTCTAGCTGGAAGAAGCATTACTAAACTACCAAGATTGGATGGACCAAAAAACCAAAAGACCTAAGCTGAGTCCCTATGTTCCAAATAATTTAAGGAATATAAATAAAGAACCAACTCTTCTGCCATCAACATCCACATCAACAGTCAATGTAGATCCTGTACCAAATGTGCAAGAAAAAGGTGTGCTGTGTATTCCCGACTGTTTTCATAAATCCATTCAAGTAAAACCCACTACGGTCAATCGCTCAGTTGGTGCAAGGATTTTTAGAAACAGGAGACCTACTTATTCATTTGAAGAAGAGACATCAGAGGGACATGATCCGTCTACAGTTGGCAGTACAACAGAATTTTCTGAAAACGAAAGTACCTTACCTATACAAAAAAGTTTAGCTGGCAGGTGTTTTATGTTAAGTTTAATAGAAAAAAACCATTTTTATATATTGGTGTTCCTAAACAATATTATTGGATTATTCTATTATATTATATTAAAAATACCTTCTTTACATATTATAGTAACATTTTATAAGTTAAAAAATAATGAAACATTCGCCAAAATAAAAGACCTTTTTGAAATTTCATTAACTACATTGTGGCGAATATTTAACAAATCTTTAAAAGCCCTAAGTTTATTTTTTAGAGAAGTAATATATTGGCCAACAGCCCTGAACATTAAGAAGACTACTGCTTTTACTACAAGCAAAGAATATGCAAGTGTTCAGGCAATAATAGATTGCTTCGTGATAGAAATAGAAAAGCCTAAAAAATCTATAGACCAGGCCCTTACATGGTCCCAATACAAGAATTGTAATACCATAAAGTATTTGATAAGTGCTACCCCTGATGGTTTTATAAATTTTGTGTCTAAAGGTTATGGGGGGCGTATAAGTGATATGTATTTAGTTGAACAAAGTGGATATTTAGAGATAATACCAGCAAACGCTACCATACTAGCAGACAGAGGTTTTAAGCATTTAGAATCTCATTTAGTTATGAAATCTATAAAAGTTCTGCGCCCGCCTAGTGTCCTCAAAGACACGAAAATGACGAAATCCGAGGTGATTGATAGTAAAATTGTAGCTAGTTTACGCATACATATAGAAAGGGTTATCAGTAGGGTAAGACTTTTTAAAATGTTGAAGCCACATGCTGTTGTAAATAATAAATTAATAAACATACTAGATGATGCAGTGGTAGTTGCTTGTGGACTTATAAATTTACAGTCACCTGTCATTCATAAAGAAGTATTAGTTTTGGTAGGCCTCCCACAGTGAACAATTTTTAATGTTGGTTAATATTCAAGAAAACTCACTTTTTGATTTATTTGTACATTGTGTGTGTACAAAACTATTCTATATTTTTTTATACTGTGTGTTGATATAAATATAAATAAAAGAGAACTTTATGATTCAAATTTTGATTTTTATTTATCATGTACATACAATATCTAAAGATCTCTGAATATATCGAAAGATCAAACTCTGGCACAAACGTTAACGGCGTCTGGAATGCATTCCATAAAATCTGCATAGAAACAGCGACAGCAAAATTGGGAATATCTAATGGTGTTTTTAGAGAGAAGAAAGACCCAATCATGTGGACGCCAGAAGTACAGGAAAAGACTCCTTGGGACATTCTATACGCGGACGACGTGGTTTTGATCTACAAGGACCCACTTGTTCAAATTGCACTTCGGGTCGTAGGTAGGCGTAGCTCAGACATCTGGGGTTATAATTAACCTTGGGCGCCGTTGATATTAATCACAAATGCAAGTTACTAAAAGTATTAAACTTGTAAGCAGAAGTGCTAAAATGTCTATGAATTTATTTAAAAAACCCCAGATTGAAACAAAGTGAATTCAATGAAAACTCATATTTGATGCATTAATAAACATTTGATCGGCACTGATACAATTAGTACAAAACCAGTATAATGGTATTAATAGTAATGAAATAAATTATAATTACTTAACCAGAATACGACACATAACCGTCGCCTTACTTAAAATGTTATACGGGTAACATCATTATTATTATTCTATTTATTATTACAAGTAACATCATCCGTACAAGTGGGACGATACCTTTATTAAGGGGATAGCTCAAGGCCCCGACGGACCCACTCAACGGCAAAGTGACCAACTGCAGGCGAACCATGCCGGAGCGGTCACCTCCAGCTAGGCACTCTCACAGGTAAATGAGACCCGTCGTGTCCGTGGTATATCCCATACAAATACACACAATGGTTCTATTCACACACTATTACTAGCCTTCGCTCCAGCTCAAGCATATAAAATGGGCAAGCGCTGGTTTAGGACACTACACAACACATTCTCATTACACATACATGTCGGAGCGTGAGGCTCTAGAATGGCATCAGGATGGGTTACCATTATTTATTACGAGCTTATGATTGTGGGCAAAGGGTAACGCTAGCGAATGCTTAATAAGAGGGTTGATAATAATCAAATCTAATGTAGCTGCGATTAACACTGAATTTAAGTGACGATCTAGATATCCTATTAACATTCTTTCTTAGACTAGGTTTTAGGAAACGAATAATGAGTTCGTGGGCCACGTTTTAACCGTTTAACGTCTCTAGACCGAATGCCCAGCTTCATGGCTCAGAATGCATCAAGTTTGCATCCCTTAGTTTTTATAAATGTCTCATAAATCACTATTAATTGCGGGCCCACGACCACATTCAGTGTGTAATAACACCGTTTGTTCCCAGAACGTCAAATCAATATTTTAACACTTGACTCTTGAAAACCCAACAAGTGCTATTTTTGTAGCACTCAAATATTTTAGGCAATAAATAAAAATAACTTTCAAGTTATTATGAACCTAATTATTGATATCGGCCAGGCGCCGACATATATATAAAGGTCTCTAAGTTGAGTTAAAATAAACTAGGGGTAATACATGCGGGCAAAGGTAGATGAACACTGCCATACGAACATGAACCGGTTATATATTTGGCATTTATGTTAAAAAAAAATTGGACAGCGGCATGGCTTAACAATACTTTAGGATTCCGCAGGTTACCTCAATAAGTCCCTGAGTTGTGCTGAATTGGCAAAATAGGTCAACAAACTTGAAACACCCATTGAACATCACATTCCAAATAAGCGAGCGGGTGGGCCGGCAACCTCACACGGCGCACATAATATTCCACGTCACAGCTGTGGACACATGAAGTTCCCTGCTACAGGTGGGGTATGGGGCCCTAAAACAATCAAAAACATTTTGTCAGTACGAGCCGCCATTTTGTGATGAAGCGGCACGAACATGTGGAACAACGAACTTGTCATGAACTTACCTAAACGGGCATAAAATTACATGAACCAATGCTCTGCCGGAGTTCAATCTCTGTTCAAACCATCACCTATCCAAAATACGTTCCCATTAATCACACCATGACATCAAAGCCATGATTCTCCATTTCACGTGCCAACCTCGTATAAAGGCGCATTCACCTGAAAACCAAACAAAGTCACTATTCACGTCCGACTCATAGATCTATAAATCTTTCCAACCAACGCGACACATTTCTTAATGCTCTGCCGGAGTTCAATCTCTGGGTTCCCAGCCGACCATCACCTATCCAAAATACGTTCCCATTAATCACACCATGACATCAAAGCCATGATTCTCCATTTCACGTGCCAACCTCGTATAAAGGCGCATTCACCTGAAAACCAAACAAAGTCACTATTCACGTCCGACTCATAGATCTATAAATCTTTCCAACCAACGCGACACATTTCTTAACTTCACATGTCGCTAACCTGAAAAATTTCCCAAGGGACCTGACGCTTAACCGTGTAAAAAGAGCTCCGTCCGAAGACGTGTCTATACCTGCTCTAAGCTCGTCACCGGATCTAGTATTTATCTAACTGTATCCGCCGGCGCGATCCGTTTCACACGGCGCTAGTCCGCTTCCACTCACGTGACGAACATCTCTTTGGCAGAACGCAACAAAGATAAAACATCAAAACGAAATCGGCTATTTGCTTCATAAATAGTCCATGTCTTCCCAAAACAATGGCACGGGAGACAAATAAAAAAAATAAAATCACTAGAAGATCACTGTGTGACTGGCGCCACGGCATGCGATCGATCGTGGTCACGGAACGTCTCTCCCCAGAACACACAGCAGAGTGCTAGCAAATTAGCTTTGGTCAAGCTAATACAAAGATAACAAAAATACTTAGCATATGACTTTAAAGGCTGCGAATTTATCGAAATGTTTTCTAATAATAAAAGGAAATTAAAAGTTCAACCAGGCATCTCTGTTCTCGCCAGACAGAACTCTGGTCTGTGCGAGTCGACGCAACTGTCAACCGCCCGCCAAACGTCAACTGTCATTGTCACACGTCAGACAGCTATCGAGTGATGCTATGAAAACAAACGAAGCTTGTCATCATAATTCTATTAGAGAAATGTTTACACTTTAATCAAAGTGAAGTGAATAAATTAGAGCTCAAAACCAATCAATACGGGAAGGATTCTGTGACAATTAGTGTGTATAAACAAAGATCGCTATGCGAAACCAGGCGAAAAGGTAAAACTTTCATTCACAAAAAAATACTGTGTTACACTACAAAACCGCAGTAAGACCAGCTCTGACTTACGGTGCGGAATGCTGGCCTCTCAAGAAGCAGCAAGCTGACAAGGTGCAAGTCGCGGAAATGAGAATGCTAAGATGGTCGGCAGGGGTCACTCTACTTGATAAATTGCCAAATCGGTTTGTTAGAGGAAGCTTTAAGACAACATAACTGATAAGCTGGAAGAAACACGACTCCGATGGTATGGTCATGTGATGAGGAGACCAGATGACCACATGACTAGAAAAGTGCTAGATCTGAAATCGGAGCCAAGAAGTCGCGGCAGACCCCGTTTAACATGGATATCCGTCGTCAAGAAAGATCTGGAAAAGTCTAACGCGGACCCAATGACGACCCAGAATAGACCACTCTGGCGAAGAAGGATAAGGAGAGCCGACCCCAAATAGAAATGGGAAAAGGCCGGAGAAAGAAGAGAGGAATTTCTCCCAAAACATTTCACCTTCTTTTACTAACTTTTCTGCAAACAATCTGTCGTAGTAGACCCAGTGTTCATGGTAGGATTTATTTCTTTCGAAGTCTGGATCAGCTATACATAATAAAGCTTTTTTCATGTTCATCGCCAACATTTGCATCTGTATTTGGGCATTACATTTAGCCGATATTATATTATCTTTAAAATAGTTTTCCATAGTTTTATTACTGCTGGGGCATTTGATTTCTACGGTGAAGCCATGTTCTACACATAATCCATCTGGTGATGCTCCTACAAAAGGTGTGATTAATCTAAATCCACATTGAATTATCTCAATATTCATTTTTTTCATTATTTCATTCACCACTTCTTTTTCCAAGCGCTTTCCTCTTTTGATAGCCTTTGTTTCAGGGATCTTATAGCCTCCAAGAATGGATTTAACTAATACTCCATCAGTGTTGCACTTTGTACATTCATAAATCTTTGATGCAGTAACTAGCCCCTGTCTTAAAATATGCCACAACTGACTGTGAGCTTGGCTGCGTGTTTGGTTTTCAATATCATCTATAACCTCTTTAGTCAATTTATTTTCGGCAAAGAGTCAATTTCGTGAAATCTGTTAACTCGTCTTGGGATGAACTAGTTGTATAGTAATCCAGTAAAAGCTTGAAAACTCTGAAACTATCCAACGTTATTACTATATTGTTATAGTCGGAAAACAAAGAATCTTTCATATTTCTTTTTCGACATTCTTGTAAAAATGCAGCTCTTTTAAAGGAATTCGGAAGATTAACAGTTGCTGGTAAACGTTTTCCCATTTCTTTGGCTAAAATGCATTTATCTTGAGTCACTGCCGCTGAGAGTTTTGGCTGGGTCCAATAGCAGCGCACAGATGTGACTGAAGGCTCTTCAGTCCGCTTAATAAGCCACATAACAAAACAAATTGAATGTTTACATCCACCCTGACTTCTTCTGCCTCGTTAATGCTTGCGACAACTGAGAACATTTTAGTACGAACTCTGTGCTCAGGAGTTATTCTGCCCTTGAGAAAACACACAGTATTTTCTCGTTTCACTTCCACATACCCTGCTGAAGTTTCAACGTAAGCATCCCTTGATGATAACAAAACCTTAGCTCCCCGGATTTCGGCAACGTTAAACGAGTCTTTTTCACGCATGTATTGCAACAACATCATATAATCACCTTGGGAAGGTTGCGGCTGTCTGCCATGGCATAACCGTCCGACACTTTCATGGCAAATCAATTTATTAAGTTTACAATGCTTTTTCAAAACAAACAACCTCGGAATCACCTCGGAATCTCGTCAAACAACAACAACAACTGTTACAACAAAGATGTTAGAGGTTAGAAGCACAGATCACTATAATACTGTCAATACTGTCTATAGAGTTTTATCGTTCGATTCACAACCGACGACACAACACTTGATGGGCCCCATGGCAAAGTTCGTTGATTCGTCACGACGAGAAGTATAACTTGGATCTCAACTCAAGCCAGTAACGGCGAGGAAATCACAAGAAATTATGTCACGACGAGAAGTATAACTTGGATCTCAACTCAAGCCAGTAACAGCGAGGAAATCACAAGAAATTATAGTCACGACGAGAAGTATAACTTGGATCTCAACTCAAGCCAGTAACATCGAGGAAATCACAAGAAATTATTGTCACGACGAGGAGAAGTATAGTATAACTTGGATTTGGATCCTAACTCAAGCCAGTAACGTAACAGCGAGGAAGGAAATCACAAGAAATGTAACCTATATCACAGCCACAGACATGACAGCAACTTCTCGGGAACTACAGTGTCACAGGCCTGGTTAGAAGACAATAATATATTTGACGTTGACATGACACCTTTATAACATTGACATTTTTATTCATAATAATTAGCAGCGCAAAGGTATCATAATACTGAAAATGCCTTACTCGGGATTTTTTGAGGATTTTTGTGAATATTTCGTTAAATAAATAATTTAAAATATCAAAAAAATATGGAATGGAATCCTTAAACATAAACCTCTAAATGGTTTTCATTACCTTAGTATTTATTTAAAATTGAAATGTTGTGAATTATAAAGTACATATTTCGGTATAGGTAATATAGGTATTATATATATAAATGTCAACGCCACCCTAAATTTTGATCTTGACTGCCCGTCGCCCGATTCTTTTAAAATGTCTCCTGCCGTGGGATTTGCGAACCGATAGCGTAGCTTCTTTGACGTTCACAAGTGCTGAATCGGCCTAATTTGAATAAATATATATTACACATATATTAAGTACAGCTATTATATATGTATATATATATATATATATATATATATATATATATATATATATTTAAATATATATGTGTGTGTGTATATTGTATAATAAATATGTAGGTACTTATGAATCGTCAACATTCTCCTATGGCTATTTTTCTACCACCTACTTCTTTGTTTACTAGCTGTTAGGTAAGCTGTTACTTTCAGGCTTATTATATTATCGATGAAATAATATAAATTTAAGAAAAATAAAATAAATATTGTAAGAAGATTAGAAAATGATGTTTTTTGGTTTTTTTCATAAAAATATACTTACTGTCTTCATTCCTACAAAATTCCTACAAAATGTGTACACTCTACAAAGTCACTTCATAAACTGTAAAAAGATAGTAAAATTTTTTTTTTATTATATGTCGTGTTTTACTTCCATAAAAAATTACACTGTCTTCATTCCTTACAAAATGCGTACACCCTACAAATTAAGCACGGATACGTGACTAAGCAGACTGACGCGCACACCCAGTATCGGATCCGGGACACAGCAGATGGGGAGTGTAAGTATAGTAACGGATCCGTGTATAAGCAGATAAACGCTTGAACAGACTCACGCACACATGCAAAAGAAAGAAGACCGAAGCCATTTTATGAATGTCTAATAGTTCTCGGCAATCGACGACCTATTAAAGATATATACAGTTAAGATGAAACAATAAATTACAGATAACAAGTTTCATTAGCTATTCAGCTACAAAACGTAATTGTTACTTTAGAATGTGTCAAACAGTTTTGTGGAGATTTTCGAGGATTTCGAAAAAGCGTCGCGCTCGCTTTCCGCCCGCTCAAAAATTGCAGCAAACGGCGGATACAAGTCCGCGGGCTGTTCCCGCAGACGAAAGGTTATAATCGGTGGACATACACAAAAAAAAAACATACATACAGACGAATAGAGAACCTCCTCCTTTTTGATTTAGAAGTCGGTTAAAAATAGCGGTCGTTTGTTGTTTTCATTTGATTGCATTGGTGATTGATTTGACTGGAGCGAGTTGAGGAGAGAAGTGAATTAAAAACAATAAAGTAACAGAATTTTATTTGAATCTATTTTAGTTTATATTCTTACTTTACAATGTCTGATTCTGAAGTAGATACAGAAAAGACTCAGCGAAAGAAAAAGAAGGACCTATTCTTCATTTTACAATAAAGATTGGGAAAAAGAAGATATGTTCAAAAGTTGGCTGAAAAGAAGTTCCAAAGGTAAAAGAAAACAACAACTTTTATAATTTTATTTTAAGTAAGTACCTACTTATAATTTTTGTTTACAACTTCATATTTTTCTCAGAGAAATGAAATTATTATTTTATTAATATCATTAATCATTATCGAAAATAAAGTAAGTACAACTCGAATAGCACAAAATTTGGCGCCGTTTTTCAGCAAATGTTTTTTATTCGCTATGTTGGTATGGGGTTGGTACATAGATATAGTATATTAAAAGGGGTAGATGCGCCACCGAGCGACCGGGTGTAAGAGATAGACATATTATGACGTCAAAATATGGGGATGCCATGATCGCATAAAAGTTTCCCTAAAATGTAGTCGGATTCGTTACAGTACTCGAATTCCGTAGTAAGTGGAAGTCAACATTTTGACTCGCTAATTAAACATAGTATAGTCACAGTTTAAGCAATCTTTTTATACAGTTGGCCGACGCCCTTGAAGTTAGGCGATGCCGACGCCTGTATAGGTATTTACGTAAGTACGGAAGGGTTGTGTGACTTTAAAATGTGAAGGTGGACCTTTTATTTTACGACCCCGGGTGGGTACATTGGTATTGCGATATTAAATAATTAAAATAATTAATTATGCAATGCAATGTCAAAATAATTTAAAAAATCCAAGATGGCGACAGAATTTTTTGTATGTGGGCTGATTTCGATGAAACTCGGTTTGTGGTACTATTTTGACAAGAAAACAGCAACGCTATGCTAAAAATATAAAAAAAAATCTAAGATGGCGGCCAACATTTTTGTTTGTGGGCCGATTTGGATGAAACTCTGTTTTTTGTTTTGATGTAGGTAACTAGGTAACTCCGTTTTTAGTACTATTTTGACAACGAAACAGCAACGCAATGTTAAAAATATTAAAAATCCAATTAAATTACAAATCCAAGATGGCGGCCATTTTTTTTGTTTGTAAGCTGATTTTAATTAAACTTAGTTTCTGGTACTATTTTGTCAAGAAAACAATTCTTAACACAATGTTAAAAAATACAAATGGTCAAGATGGTGGCCGTCTTTGTTTTTTTAATATACCTAATGTTAAGTAACTATTTAATAAATATACCTAATGTTAAGTAACTATTAGGTATATTATATAGCTAGGTACTTATTTATTCATGGACTTAGCAAAATTCTTAATTACAGTGCGAAGCAGAAACTTGTAATTCAAAGGTTTTTACTCTTGCCGCATTCCCTAAATCCAGAAAATTATTTTCTAGATTATGTTTATTCTCTCTATTAGGGTATTTCTAGGTTTACAATATAAATGTTACCTTCATTTCAATAGGTTAGTTAGAGTGGTATTCCACTTATCAAAGATCTTTGTCCAATATACATTTGATCAAAGAAATTGGACGACTTTGACGTCCAGTTTCATACTGTTTCGACGTCAAATTTCTTTGATCAAATATATTGGACAAAGATCTTTGATAAGTGGAATACTACCCTTACCTAGATAGACTAGATACCTACTGAAATGTAATATTATTATGTAATATATATTGTATAATTTAAGTAATTTTTAGTAAAGAGTGCATGCATACCTACAATATAATAAGATGCTCCGTAGGTACATGATCATCAGTCTTTGGTAAAAGATGGTGTTATTGATTTTTGTTGGGTATTTCAGTCACTCATATTATTTGTAAATAAGTTATGCTAAATTGCTGCTCATTTAATTTTTTTTAGTTATTTAAATATAAACCGGAATCAGACGTAAAAAATTGGAAAAGCTCACTCCGAAATACTACAGAAGTATTAAACGTCATGAATTGAAAAATGTCCCTCAATCTGAATGTTCACCCATGTCTATAGAAGGTGCAATATCGGTTGACGAGTCTGTTACTAATAATAATAACTCTTTAGTTAATACCTGTACAGCGGCTATGCCAACTCAGTCTGTCGAGACTCTTGTATATGTTGAACCCTCTTTGTCAGTTGTATTGCCTAATCATGAACAAATGCACCTGTTATTAAGCCCTTGTCTAATCAACCATTATCGTCTGATTTAGCACACAATTTAAAAAATTGGGCTGAAGAGGGTCATGTGACACAAAATGTTTTCAACAACCTTTTAAATATATGAAAACAAGTGAAGAATATAAGAGAATTAACTAATTTGCCTTCTGATTGTAGAACTCTGTTAAAGACTGATACAATAAATAACATTGTCAACACTGGTTCAGGTCATTATTATCATTTTGGATTATCTCTTGATTTGATGTATGCTTTGGAAAATCATATAGATGATGAGCTGCAACATGCGCAAGCTATTTTATTTGATATCAACATTGATGGTTTACCACTAACAAAAAGTTCAGGAAGCCAACTCTGGCCTATATTAGGAAGTCTTTGTTTAGGTGGGGATCTATTTATTATTGGTGTTTGGCACGGTTTAAAAAAACCAAAATTTTGTAATGAGATACTAGAACCATTTATAAAAGAATATGTAGACTTAAAAGAAAATGGTTTCTTTTACAAACATCAAAAGAAAGAAATTTCCCTATCAAAGATAATTTGTGATGCACCAGCCAAATCGTTTGTGTTATGTGTAAAAGGACATAATGGATATTTTGGTTGCACAAAATGTGTTATTGAAGGAACACATGTAAATAACAGAGTTTGCTACACTGAAATGCTATAAATTCATCATTGAGAACTGACAATGATTTTCGGTCAGGACGGTATGGTGATGACTACCATACAGGCAGGACCCCATTACTAACATTAGACATAGATTTGATTAAAAACGTTCCTCTTGATTACATGCATCTAGTGTGTTTAGGTGTTATGAAAAGATTACTTCAGTTTTGGCTTCGAGGTAACATGGTAATCAGGATGAGGGCAGAAGACTTGAATATTCTTAATGAAACTATTCTTAATGTGAGTAATCATATAAGTTACCATGATTTTGCAAGGTTGCCAAGACCTCTGCATGACTTAAACAGATGGAAAGCAACAGAGTATAGGCAATTTTTATTATATACTGGTCCCATTTTGTTAAAAGATAGGCTTAAGCCTTCTCAATATATGCATTTCTTGAGTTTGAGTTGTGCAAACTCAAGTAAAAAAAAAAAAAAACATGGAAAAATCTATTACAACAGCTCATAAATAGAGAAAATGAAAGTAGGTCCTATCAGATGAAACGTTACTCCGCTTTGAACTACCCAAATACTAATATTGTATTAAACTATATTACCACATACAAAGAACCACTTCTGAATGGCAGTTTAGTTAAGGCTTACAAATGGGCTTCATTCTCACATTTTAAATAGGAACAGATATCAAAAACAAGGGCCGCGACAGGGGCCACATCCTGGCGAAGACATGGTAGTGGATGGGGTCGTGATACCGATGCGACCACAAATGCGTTACCTGGGGCTGGTCCTGGATAGCCACTGGAGTTTTAGCGAGCACTTCAGGCAGCTGGCCCCCAGGCTAGTGAGTGCCGCAGCGGCATTAGGGAGACTCCTGCCGAACGTAAGCGGCCCAAACCAGAGCTGCCGCAAATTGTTCGCGGGAGTCATCCGAAGTATGGCCATGTACGGGGCGCCAGTGTGGGCGGACGCCCTTAGCACGGAGAACAGGGCGGCTCTTCGCCGACCGCAAAGGGTCATCGCCTCCCGTATCATACGGGGATACCGCACGGTGCCGGGGACGGCGGCATGCGCCCTCGCCGGTACACCGCCCTGGGAGCTAGAAGCCCAGGTACAGGCAGAGGAGAGTTAGAATAGAAAGGGGCGAAAGCCTGGCCCCTGAAGAAAGGTCGCTCGCGAGTCCGGCGCGATGCGGAGGAGCGGATGCTCCAAGATTGGGAGCTCCAGTTGCAAAACCCTGATTTCGGGGCATAGGTCTGTTCAGGCCATTCGCCCGGTCCTCAGGCAGTGGCGGGATAGGCAGCATGGCTCCCTAACATACACAATGACACAGGTACTTACCCCGGGCATGGTTGCTTTGGTAAGTACCTGTGTCGAATACGGAGAGAAGCCGCTCCGGTGTGCCACGACTGCGGCGCATCACGGAGCACACTCTTGCAGAGTGTCCGACGTGGTCGTCACAGCGGAGAGGAGTAATGGCAGTCATTGGAGGGGACCTCTCGCTTCCCAGCGTGGTAGTCGCCATGCCTACCTAATTTGCACTATACCTTTTCAGCGCAATTATATAGTGGTACTTTTTACCACTGAAGGGGAAGAATTTGTGTCGGCTGCATCATCAAAATGGCTTCTTGAAGACAAAAAATTGATATGGCCACCTACAAAAAATATGAAAAGAAAAGCCATTAAACTTTCAATGCGACCGGAAAATGACTGGATATGTGACAATGATGTTAGAGTAGTGGGATATTATGGTAAGTATGATTCATGCATTTCATGCTGCATTTCCTGAGGAATAGGCAGATACTCTCCATCTAACTATCATAACAATAACTGTTAATGATAGGTAAATATTACTAAAGTTGAATATTTACAGCAACGTTAACAGAAGCTATTAATGTGGAAAAAGACAAACAAAACAGTACCACTTGCAGCGAAGCAAAAGTCAGAGGAAAGGAAAAAATAAAAAATAAAGAAAAATTATAAATATCGCGATGACTCCATTTCTCCACCACCTGCAGTTGACGGTAGGTTTGTCACACATTTAGATTAGGCTGTAGTGCGAAGTGCAAAGATTTCATATTTTGGCCAATTTTTATTCGGTTCGCATGCAAATTATCTATACATCTCATTTAGCACAAGAGAATTTGACATTTGCAAGTTGAGACAGTTATATGAATTGAAAACAAACGGTTAAAAAATTCTCTCATTTACCTCGGCTGTTGTGTATTTTTTTTATTTTTTCAAAGTCTGATGATGAAAAACCTCTGTTTAACCTCCTGTTAATATTTATATGTTCTTATATAAATTACATCATAGGTACTATACTGTACCTACATGTTTTTAGGGTTCCGTACCTCAAAAGGAAAAATAGAACCATTATGGGATCACTCGCCTGTCTGTCTGATTAGTATAATTTATATGTATACCTGCTTATAATGGTTATTATTTATATTTTGCAGAAACAGATTTTTCCACTGTATAAGATATAATCAACGCGAAAATTGTACTGGAGTCTCCTCCAGCAGTTGTCTTGGAAATTAAAGAACATGATGAAATTGCAAAAACAGGAGAAGATTGCATTGTCATTTCTGAAGCAAGCGGTTAAAACATTTTTGGAAATGATAATATGGCGAGCTTATCTAACGACGATGTAGTGCAACATTCTCCATAAATAAATTAAAAAAAAAAAAACACCTAGTGACACAGAAAGTGTTTAAAGCGATTCTGCAAAAGGCGGTTCGAGTATTTCTGGAAACAGCACTATCGGAATTATTTTTAACTCTATTGTATTTTACTTCTAGATTATTTACTTACAGTCAATTTATGTGCTTAAGTAGGTAGGTACTAAATGTTTTTATTTCTTATTATAGCAGATGAACTTGTATCAGAGATGAAACAGATAAAACATTTTGTAATGTATACTATGCGCAAAGTTGAATCATTAGAAATAACTCTGGCCAAGTACAAAACAGTTCCGTCACTTGAGCTACAAAAAACTTTCTTACCAAAATTGCCATTAATGGAAATTGCGCAGCTTCGTACCCTAGAAGACAATCTCGAAAATGAGAGCATTCGAAGAGAATTGGTACGTTATTTATAGTATAGTCTACCTACTAATACACAAAAGAGACATAGAAATGTGACACAAAATAGTAGACAAAATTCGAGGTTAGTGATAGGGATCAAGTAAGTACTAACAATACCACTGCCAAATGTATGTGTAGGTACGGAACCCTCGGCGCGTGAGTACAACTCACACTTGACCGGTTTTTTTGTAATACCACTGATAATAATATTTGTGTCATATAATAATAATTGATTAAATATTGTATTTTAATTTTAGTTTGACATGCTAAGACACCCTGGAGGAGCAAAAGAACGTGACGTGAGTGTGTCACTCGATGCTTAGAAAAAATATTTTCTAATTACCTAGGGCAATACTGCTCGTGGACTGGAAAAAAGAACAATTACAAACTGTCATCAATGAATTTGATGACCACAATAAAACGTAAGTATTTATTACGTTATTCTCTTTTCTAACAGTTGCCGTAAGGGAGACATTCCCTAATATTACCGACGATAGCTTCGAGCGTCACGTTATGGAATGGTTCCAGCACGCCGGTACGAGACTGAAGCGCGAAAATTAGTCGCTGAATTAGTGTTTATAGTCCGTTCGGTTAGATAGTGTCGGTACACCCGCACGGCATTGTGGCAGAGCGACACTATCTAAGCGAATGGACTTTACACTGCGACCCCGCGTATACTACTATTTTGTGTCACATAAAATAACTGTACGCGCCAATCATGACGCGACGGACTGACTCATTCGCTCATTGATTCACTCACTCCCTCTCGAAGATTCGCCGCCGCGAGCGCCGCTCGCCGGCTCAGTGCATGACTGAACGCCGCGATCGATACGTGTGTCGCATCAAAGCGCGTACGAACCACGCGGTCGACACCATTTTGGGTTATCGCATACCCATACGAACGCTCATAAACTCATAAACAGACCCCGGCCGGGGTGATCCGTGACAAGTGTTAGTGCGCATACCCCGTCCCGTGCGTCACCACCATCACCAAACCACCGTGCCAGCATTCGCCCTCAAGAACTCGCCATCCATCTCATCCACAAGTAAGTTCCCATATCCTCACTACTCCTCACTCATACCCTCAGCCCACAGCCGCATGTGTCTGCACTCCGCAGACACAATAACACTATACCTGTGTCTCGTCTTATCTTAGGTTAATAACTATGTATCATATAGTGGGTAGCAGCCAAGATCACCAAATACTTGGAAACATCCAAAATGGTTATTAACAACGACTCAGCCAAATTGATCAAATTTTTTAGGCCATCCAACGTGTTCAAATATACCGGAGCACGCAAAACGCCAAATACTAAGGTGATTGTCAAAATTCAAAATTCGAGGAGGTGAGTAGCTAGAAATGAAAAAAAAGTAATGCCAAATTGAATCTTATGTCATGTTAATTTATCTCTCACCTCATCTATAGTAACATATTTTATGACCCGAGATTGAATCTTATTTGGCTGAGTCGCAGCTATTGACCATTTTGGATGTTTCCAAGTATTTGGTGATCATGACTGCTACCTATTATATGATGCTGACTGTACAATTTATTTCAGCGGAGGTATAGGAAGTAAGAAAAGGGTTGTTCTACACGTCTAGAAGAGACTTCAGTTTAATAATAAACTCGTGAGACGAAGGAGAACTATTTTAAATATAATTGGTTTTTTATTTTGTTAGATTTTGCAAAAAACATCCTCAAAACTTACAAAAAAAGTTTGAATTTTCTAAATCCGTGTAACAAAAGTTTTCACCTAAATTTCTAGAACAATGCCCTTATAGATTACTTCACCCTAAACACATTGGATAGACTTTTTTCACATTTTCTATATAGACTGGCTAATGATATTTCTGTGGGCTTTAGTGCTTATTTACCTGCCTAACAGTGAGGTGTGCGTCAGGATGGCTGGTGTAGGTCCAAAAATGGTCCAGTTGTATACACGAGAGCAATGTACCGAATATACCTCAAATTTGGAGCAATGTAGTTAAGAAACCTCATTAGGACCCCAACAATCAATAATTTCGAGAATACTATGTAAGAAGGCTAATATGATGCAAGAGATTGCGCGACATTGTAGCTTATCTATGCATTAGAAATAGTTAATTAAAACTGCCATAAACTATATTAGTTATGAGCTTTTTATGAGAATACGTGTCATCTGAGTTTCATGGTACATAATTTTATTAAGTTTCCCAATTCACCATGGTCATTACAATTTGCGTAAGCATGGGTTAGGAACACGTGTAAAAACCATATATAAGGAGCTGCGACTCCAAACTAAAACATTCCGAATGTACCACCAGTTCGTGTGACATACTTAACATTGTAATTCTGTACAATTAAAAGGTGATCAAGAAACTTCGGCTTTTACTTTAAAAACTCCTCATCATCATCGACCTGTCAGCGTCTCCAGAGGAAGAAACTTTACTGGCGCAGTCGGTAAGATCAGCCATAACTGTTTCAAGGGTAAACTGAAACGGACAAGTGGGTGAAGACCCCGTATTTATCTGAAAAGTTATTTTCCATCTCAACGGAAGAAAAGCTGATCAAAGACCGAACAAATAAATAAGTTTATTTTCTTAAAAATGAAAGACGCTGAAAGTCTGGAGAACGAGTCGGAATCGGGAGGCTCAATATACAAATATTTTGTTTTCCTTCCTTAACAAAAATCCCTAATGATAGACATATGTGCTGATAGGGATTAGTTTTAAGTGAATTTTTATTTTATGTGTATACTTTTATATTTTGAGTCGACCTAATATAATCTGCGAATTATAAAATCCTTATCACTTCGCGAATGTAATATTATATGCTGTGCAGCTACGGCTTAATGCATGAAAATAGATTATTCATGATTTATAAATCAATTGAATGAGAAAGCGCTATAAATTTTTATGTGTTATCAAGGTAAATAAAAAGGGGAACTTTTACGCTTATTAAATTATTATAAAACTGAATAAGGTCAATCCTGTTAAAAGGTGCGGTCAAAATAAGAGGTTCTCTAAGTATTCAAAAATTATTAAAAAAAAACATATCTTCCAGTATATAAATACATTGAAGGAAGTATTGAGGTTATTCACTATCAAAACTTTTTACCACAATAATAAAAAAATAAAAATAGAAAATGGACTTTTTGGCTCAAGCGGCAGGTGTAGCAGCAGGTCATGTTTTACAAGCAGCTGAAGGGAGAGCTAGTCAGGTATTAGAAACGGCTGGGGGTGTAGCTGGACAAGCTCTGGGAGCAGTTGGCTCAGCAGTTGGCTCAGCAGTTGGCTCAGCAGTTGGCTCAGCAGCTGGAAAAGTTTTAGAATCTGCGGCTATTCAGGGAACTAGTCGAGTACCCTCAAATAACCCTTTACCGTTAGCTGAACAATATGAAGGAGACATATATCCTTCTTATTCTCCCGTACAACTGCGAAACAATTACGAGGAATATGATAACCGAAACAATGATGACGATGATAACGAAAATGAGAATCACGGGCCAAGACCAAGACCTTTATTACAGTTTGATAATTATATGGGTAAAAACCCTCTGCACGACCTGATCCCATTTTTCGATGGAAATTCGAAACTGCTTAATTTTTATATAAGAAAATGCGAGTATGTAACTTCCAATTATCCTTCGGACAAAATGTCCTATTTACTGCAAGTAATTACGAGCAAATTAACGGGTAAGGCCGCCGCGATAGTCAGCGAGAACGACTATGTTCTTTCGGATTGGAGTTCTATTAAGAAATTACTAACCCAACATTTTGGGAATCACAAATCAATGGATTGTCTCGTATTAGAATTAGAATCTATACAAATAAAGAATAACGAAAGTTACTTAGAATTTTGTGGTCGCATACAGTCAGTGAGAAGTAATTTGTTCGCTAAAATATTAGCAAATTCTGAAGATGAACATAAATACATTAAAATGGAAATTTATAACCATACAGCCCTAAATGTTTTTCTTTATAACTTACCACAAGCATTACTTAGAAGTGTCAGGATCAAAAACCCCCATACCTTAGAGGACGCGTTACAGATTGTAATGGAGGAGGATAACTTTGAGGAAACATATAGAATGAAGCATGAATTAATTTCTTCAAAGGGAAGAAATTCAGCTATACAACCAAGACTACCTCAAAGAGGCGCAGCCTCACCCTCACGATCCTTCCCACCTGTACGAAATAACTTTAGATCCCAGGGACCAAATGCTTTCTATAGGGCTCAATACCAAAGTTTTAGACCCCAAGGTCAAAACCCCACTAGAATGACGACAATACGTCCTTTTCCACGTGTTGAACAAAATGATTCAGTTGAACGACCAATGTCCAATAATTTTAGACCCAACTGGCAAACTAAACCTAGTTTTCAAAGACCAAATATGCAAAATACGGTAAATTATCATCAGACTTCAGAATCGCAGCCAGAAACATCTGGATTAGATCAATCAACTGAAACTAACTCTACACCGAATTTTCAAATAAAAGCCTCAAAACAGGCACCAACGAAATGAATCCACAATTATTGCCATACATTTATATTCCCGACATAGGCGCAAAAATTCTAATAGACACGGGAAGTACAAGATCCTTTATAAGTAATAAATTGGCTAACAAATATTATAATCATTTTAAAATTATACAATCATTTGATGTTACAAGCACGCATGGAACTAGCAAACATAATCTAGTAGTATTCATACCTATTTTCGACATATTTAAAATAAAGTTTATGTATAAATTTTATGTATATGATGTTGATAATACGTACGACGGTTTAATAGGAATCGATTTGTTAAATAAACTCAACGCGGTATTGAATATCCGAAAACAAATCTTAGTTACGCCATGAGTGAAAATACCTATAAAATATACTGAAAGTGAAAAGAGGCCTATTGTTACGTTAACAATTGAACCTCACAAAACAGAAAAGGTCATTATACCAACCACCCTCACTCTCGTTGGAGGCATTTTAGCATCAGTTCAGTTTTACGACAAGGTAACTATGCCAAGTTCGTTCGTACATTGTAAGGACGGGTTCGCAGAAACAGTGATTGTAAATGAAACAAGCGAATACATAACCATTAACGTGTTAAACCCATTCAAAATAATCAAGCGCGAAGATCCTCTGAGCGTCATACGCAGACATTTTCACTCGTGTAATATAAACTACTTAAGAAGTCAAGAACAATTATTGGTTGAAAATTTACATAGAAAACTTAGAACTGACCATATGAGTAAAAACTAAAAAAATATAATTTTCCAAATTTGTCATGAATATAAAAATATATTTTATCATGAGGACATTCCATTAACTTTTACACACGAAATAAAACACCGCATTAGAACTAAAAATGAAGTACCCGTATACATAAAACCATATAGACAACCGCCATCACAAAATCAAGAAGTAAAGAATCAATTAGAGAAATTACTGAGAGACAATGTAATTAAACCGAGTTTTTCACCTTGGAGTGCACCAGTTCACTTAGTACCAAAGAAAATGGATGCCAGCGGTGAACAGAAGTTCCGTATGGTCATAGACTACCGAAAACTAAATGAAGTCACGTTAGACGATAAATATCCTATACCGAATATAAGTGATATTTTTGATAAACTAGGAAAGAGTTGCTATTTCACTACTAATTAGATTTAGTTTCATGATATCACCAAATTGAGGTAAATCCAATTGATCAACCGAAGACAGCTTTTAGCACTCAATTCGGACATTACGAATTTCTTAGAATGCCATTTGGACTCAAGACAGCACCAGCTACTTTCCAAAGAGCTATGGATAACATCTTAAAAGGTCTTCAAGGAGTAGACTGTCTAATATATCTAGACGACATAATAATCTTTTCTACAACACTAGAGGAACACGTACAAAAATTGAGAAAAGTTTTTGAACCCTTAAAAGGAGCCAATCTAAAAATTCAGTTAGAGAAATCCGAGTTCCTAAGAAAAGAAGTACTTTATTTAGGACATGTAATCACAAAAGAAGGTCTTAAACCAAATGATGATAAAGTAACTGCAGTCCTGAAATTTCCTGTACCTAAAAAGGTAAGAGACGTTAAGTCATTTCTAGGACTAGTAGGATACTAAAGAAGATTTATCAAAGATTTTGCTAAGATTACAAAGCCCATGACCCAATTGTTAAAAAAGGATCAAAAGTTTGAAATCAATAAAGAATTTAAAGAAGCATTCGAATTGTGTAAAATAATTCTAACAAATGCTCCACTCTTACAGTACCCAGATTTCGAAAAACCATTCATTTTAACTACTGACGCCTCTAACATAGCGTTAGGTGCAGTATTATCACACGGTCTAATCGGGAGCGATAAACCAATCGCTTATGCAAGTCGCACACTTAATCCTGCTGAACAAAAATACAGCACAAATAAAAAGGAACTACTTGCTGTAGTATGGGCAACACGCTATTTCAGACCTTGCTTATATGAGATTACAAGAATATAATTTCGACGTGATATACAGAAAAGGAACTCAAAACACGAATGCAGATGCTCTATCAAGAATTGAAATTAACGCTTTGACTATTAGGGACGAGTCCGAAAACCGACCCTCTACTTCACGGGATCCAATTTATGAAACCATTTCAGAACCATTGAAATTGATACCACAATGTCGGAAGAAACAATGACAGCCGCGGAATCGGCATCAAATATACAAGATTTAATTTTTGACGATGTTATCACAGTATCAGAAGAGGCAATTGATAATAAACCCAACCAAATCATAGTAAACCAGTGGTACAGAGACAAGGCCAAAATTAATGAAAAATCTAAAAATAAAATGCAAATTAAAGAAATATTTATTCCATTAGATCCACAAGTAATAAAAAACTTTTTATTAGAATATATAGATATTTCAAAAAAATACTATATTCACTTTACGACACCAAGCTTAAGACTTTTATTCAATGAAGCCATTTCTGAGTTGTATGAAGGAAAAACTTTGAATATTACTAAATGTACCAAAAGAGTTGTAGTCATAGATAATGAGGATGGACAAAGAAACTTAGTGTCAAAATATCACGAAGGAAAAACCTGTCACAGGGGTATCACAGAAACCCTTCATAAAATAAAACGAAATTATTATTGGCCAAATATGAAGGAAACGATTGTGGTCTATATAGAAACAAATACAGCTAAGCGCCATGTACTTCAAAACTCAACTAACTGTGGAGACATCTAGCGATATTTTTTTTAAACTAATCTTTCTATCCCCATAAGAAACAAATACAGCTATCATCCTTACAATTGCATCGAAAGATTGAAATTAGGATCAAATACAGCTAGATACCACATTGACAGATTCAAAAACAGCTAGGTGACAAACCAGCCAATCACAGCGTTTGATTTCTAGAAAACAAAATGGCGATTTCTATGCGTCGTCCTTAATTACGCTCAATCGTTTTTGTTTGATTCTTAGTATTTTAGTGTGTTTTCGTGGCATATTTTACGCAAGACTGTTACCATGGAGGTCCAAGTACAGCTAGCAACTGCAGGCAAAGGTCGTAAACGCACACGAAACCCAGAAAACTGGAAAGCAAACATTGCGAAGAGAGCAAGGTTAGTGATGTACCACAACACAAGGCATACGAACAGCTTTATCGATAAGTCAGTGAAAAATCCTAAATAAAGAATTGAAAAAATTCGACACCGTCTCACAACCACCGCCGATGGGAATCGAACGAAAGGTCATGGGTTCGATTCCCATCGGTGGTCGTTGTGGGACGGTGTCGAATTTTTTCAATTATTTATTTAGGATTTTCTCAATTTCAATAATAAAATAATTACATTGTTAATGCTTAAAATAAAATGAAAAATAAGTCAGTGAAAAATTAAGTTCTACCTTTATTAATTATTAAACCAGTAATTTATTGTTATAACAATATTTTGTCACTATAGGTATTAGTAAACTTTCTTTTTTCTGAGATAACAAGTACCCTTTATGTTCATACTCTATTTTCATATCAAAATTTGGTACCTAGATAATTTATGCCCTAGGTAAAGTCACGGTCAATATCCTACTAAAATTATAAATGCGTATGTCTGTCTGTTCCGCTTTGGACTGATTTTAATATGTGTCTATTTTTTTTCTTTTCAGATACTCTTCACCTGGTTTACCTGAAAAAGTAACTTGTAAACATAATAACTCAGTTCTAAAATGTACCAGTTTAACGATGACTGAACTTCTAAAATTTCATCAATCATTTTATTCTAAACCACAGAAAAGCGTGCAAGATGCTTTCCTTTTAAAGTGCTGCAAAATAAAAAAAGTGAAGAGAAGACGTTGTTCACGCCGCGCGTGATTCATTCATTCACGTTCATTCGTGGGTGCGCCGCCAACCACCGTCTGCGCAACTCGCGCTCAGTTGGCCGTAAGCAGCCGTGAGGCAAGTTTGTGTGTTTCTGTAGCGACGTGCCGCGCCAGTTACCTACCCGTATCGTGACCGAGATCTCGAGCGTTTTTGCACCTAGGAGCGCCCGGTCCGGGTACGGACTTGTGACCCGTGTGTGTTCGCTTTGAAAAGCGCCGGGAAAGTTTTAGCTGCCTATTAGGGCATTGTGTAGTATAAGAGTGTTAGCTGTAAGAGTATCCCATCGGGGGTTGTGTGGAGATCGTTTTGCCAGGCGCGCGCCGGCGAGACAACGTTCAGCCCCCCTGGATTACGGACACTATTTTCTAGTAAGGTAGGACTAGCTTAATTTACTTAATTTTGCATGAGAAACCTTCGTTTCAATAAACTGTGGAACACAGTAGATGTGGTCATCACAATTGTGCGTGATCATATTTTTGGTAGCAGAGCGTAGTTGATATAATTAATTTTCATATTAAAATTAACTACATAAAATTTCATAGTAAAAATAAAAAGCGTACCTAAAAAGCGTACCTAAAAATTATTTTTTTTTTGTTGAAATCTCGAGGGTATTTGAAGATCCCGAGACGATTTGAAGTACTAAGAAATTGTTCTAGTAAATTCTCGAAGCGAATGTTTCTCACTTGGTGGATCCGATAATAGATAGACACTTATATAATTGTTGTCACATACTAGTGTTTTGATACGAGTTTACTCGCCTAGATGTGTATATTTTTTTTGTGTGTCCGGATTTATTTGACGAATAGTTCGTTCGAAAGTGTGTTTATTAGTACCACATACTAGTGATTTGATACGAGTTTACTCGCCTAGATGTGTATATTTTTTTTTTGTGTGTCCGGATTTATTTGACGGATAGTTTCGTTCGAAAGTGTTGTTTATTAGTACCACATACTAGTGTTTGTTCCGAGTCCGCTTGCCTAGTTAAAAAAGTGGAACTAGTTTTAATTATTAGTAGTATTACATTACGAGTATTATTATTAAAAATAGTTTTGTTTTCGTTTGTTGATAACGGTTTAGTAGTTGATTTGCGAGGTTGACTTGGCCGTGCCGTTATGCCATACCGTTAATCCTATACGTTTTGTTTATACCGTTATATTGTTAGCCCTTGAAATTGGTAAGTTGCTAATAATTTATGAAAATAGTAGGGTCCGTGTATGTCGTCCGAATTTTAATTGTGTTTTATATTATCGTGACGCGACCTATTTCTATTGTTTTTTTTTGTTGATGTTTGCCACTTTTATATTTCTTTGTTTGCTTTGTTTATTAAACGGATTATAAATGGCTCCTACGAATCCGACCGCCGTATCCAGGGCTGGCATCCAAGGAGCTTTGCGTTGGCTTGCTTGTGCGGTCACATTAATAGACCGAGCCGACCGGGTAGGCGCGTTGCTAGCTCGGTATGGCGGGCTGGCAGCTCGGCTGCAAGACCTGGAGCGCCACGCCATGGAGTGTCGCGCGTATTATATGGAAAACCCCCAGCTGATGATGCCGTGTCGGAACAGCTGGAGCAGGATGTAGCCCAGGCCTATGAGCTGGCTGACCAGTTCACGGAGGCGGCTGAGAGGGCCCTGGCTGTTCGGAAGGGGGAGCCGGTTTTGAGCGGGGAGGTCAAACCTACCCCGACGGCGTTGCTAGGCCGATTGCCTACCTTGGAGATTCCCACTTTTAATGGGGATCTGTCAGCCTGGATGGGCTTCATTAATTTGTTTGACAGTTTGGTGGATTCACGACGGGACTTATCCCCTAGTGAGAAGTTGGCCTATTTGCGCTCCTCCCTGCGAGGAGAGGCCAGCTCGGTAATCCAGCACCTGCTCATCAGCGACGACAACTACCAGGTGGCTCGCCAGCTTCTGGTTAGCAGGTACCAGAATGTCCGGTTACTGGCGGACACCCACGTGGCCACGATTTTGGCCCTCCCGCGAATCACGCGGGTACACCTGTTACGGAGGGAGTTGCTGAACCCGCTACTGTCAGCGGTCAACTCCCTAAGGCGATTGGACCTGCCGGTGGATCAGTGGTCCTTTGTACTGCTGCACATAGTCCTCGCCAAATTGCCCGCTGAAATGAAGGGGCGTTTCGAGCAGAGGTACGGAGGCGACAGCGCCTCGTATCTCCCGCCCTTCGCGGACCTCCTTCGTTTTTTGGAGGACGAATGTAGGGTGACGGACCACCTGGAGCCCGCCCCGGTTCCAGGTGTTGGTCGTATGGTGGCGGCGAGGGAACAGCCCCGTCGCCCGACCAACCGGTATGCTGCCTTCCAGCAGTCCCCTCCCCCCGCACCGAGTGAGCGGTGCAGGTATTGCAGGGGAGATAGACACGTGGTGCACGAATGTGCCAAATTTAGAGGCCTCCGCCCAGAGGGACGGAGGGCCGTTGCTAGACAGCGCCAATGGTGCTATAGGTGTTTGGGGGGACACATGCAGTCGGCGTGTCCCCAGACAGAGGATTGTCGTCTTTGCGGAGGGAGGCATCACCCCCTCCTTTGTTTGGACCGCAAGGACGCCGGGAGCGACCGGGGTTCGAATTCCTCGCGCACGGGCGGGGGCCCGGCAGCCCGGAACCGGTCCCCTAGAGATTCGGCGGGGCTTAGCCCCCCCGTTCAGTCCCCCCCGGAGAGGGGGAACTATAGGAGAGACGCCCCCGCCACGGGCGGGGGTAGGGGGGTACCACAAGAGTACGCCACGGTGGCGATGGGCACGGGCCCTATTTGCTACTCCCCCCCCCTAATGGAGAGGCCTCGATTGGGGTACTATGTACCGAGGCACGCCCCACACGGGTATTACCCTGCACCTAGGAGTGCTGTTGGTCGGGGCCAGTATGTACCCGATTGGGACCCGCTCGCCCGGTACGAGCGTCCCACATTTGGCGCGCCGACTCAGGCGCGAGGGGGACAAGTACCCCCCCAAAATTTTTAATGGCGCCCCTGTCGGACCCAACCACCCCTCCGGAGCTTGTGCTGTTGCCAACAGCCTCCGTGAATGTTTGGGGACCTAAGGGCAATGTTGTCACGGTGCGTGCCCTTTTGGACTCAGGTGCCCAGGGGTGCATAATGTCCAGGTGGCTTGTCCGACAGCTGGGTCTTTTGCTTGTGCCGCATCACGAAGCGGTACGGGGGGTGGGAGACTCGCGGATCCCTGATCCGATTGGTCGAGTTGAGTTCTCCTTCTCCCCCCACTTCACGCCAAGGCCGAAGATCGGTGCTTCGGCGATAGTTTTTGATAAGGTGGTTGGACCACTCCCGCAAGTGCGAGTGCCGCCATCCACGATTGAGCTGACGTCTGGACTGGCTTTGGCTGATCCTTCCTTCCACCGACCGGGCCCAATACACTTGTTGATTGGTGCGGATGTCCTCGGTCGTGTACTGTGTGGAAGCAAGCGAGTTTTGCAGACAGCCGATCTTGTCGCCTTGTCCTCGTCGCTGGGTCATGTGGTGATGGGAAAGGTACCACAGACACCAGAGACCCCGTCGGTAGACCGCCAGACCATTGTCGGTTCTACTTTGTCCGACGTTCTCCAAAAGTTTTGGGAGGTGGAGGAACCTCCCACTGCCAAGCGGTTGGATCCGTTAGCGGAGGAGTGCGAATTGTTCTACCAGAACAACACTGGGCGCCTCCTCTCGGGTCGCTTGATTACCCGCTTGCCCTTCTTGGCGGTTCGCTCTCCTTTAGGGAGCTCCCGACCGATGGCCGAGAAGAGATTGTTGTCCATGGAGCGTAGGATGGCCAGGGATCCCGCATTCAAGGAGAAGTATATAGACTTCATGCGGGAGTATTTGGACCTTGGGCACATGTCCATCTCGCAGTTGGACTGGCGTAATGTGGAACATTACTTCCTGCCACACCACGCTGTTTTGAAGACTTCCAATGGGAAGATCCGCGTGGTCTTTGATGGTTCAGCGCCCACGTCAACCGGAGTGTCGTTGAATCAGTGTCTGCCTGCGGGGCCGAAGTTGCATCACGATGTCTGTGATGTTTTGACCAACTTCCGCCGGCACGCTGTCGTCTTTGTGGCCGATATCCGCATGATGTTCAGACAGACCGTGATTCACCCGGAGGATAGACGATACCAGCTCATCCTTTGGCGTGAGGATCCCCAGGATCCGATGTTGGCTTACGAGCTGAACACCAACACTTATGGTTTGCGGTCGAGCCCCTTTGTGGCGATCCGTTCGCTTTTGGAGCTCGCAGAGCGCGAACGGCTACGCTATCCCCGGGCATCTGCTCTTATTGAGGGGGGGGCCTTATTTGTCGACGATATCTGCACGGGGGCCTCGAGCTTAGATGAGGCTCTCGTCTTACGTGATGAGCTCATTGCGCTCTTGAGGGCTGGTGGCTATGAGTTGCGGAAGTGGCTGTCTAACTCACCGGACCTATTGGCAGATTTGCCTAAGGACCACCAGCAAGAGCCGCTCCTCTTTGAAAATCCGGAGACTCCAGACATGCTGTCTGTTTTGGGAGTCCAGTATCGACCAGTCCCGGATATGTTCACATATAGACTGGAACTGCCAGACCCAAAGGTCTGGACTAAACGCACGGTGCTGTCTACTGTAGCCCGTACCTTTGATCCGAGCGGTTGGCTCAGCCCTGTAGTGTTTTCGATGAAGTGCTTCCTACAGGAGCTCTGGGCTGCGGAATTGTCATGGGATGAGCCCCTCTCTGGTAGCCTCCTACGAGAGTGGGTGAGGTTCGTGTCATCCCTACCCGACGTCAATCGGGTTTGTATACCGAGGCAAATGCTGCCTTCGGGAAAGTTTAAAGCCTCCCTGCACGGCTTTTGTGACGCGTCCGAAAGCGGATACGCGGCAGCCGTTTACATCCGAACGGTGGATGCAGCAGGCGTTGTCGCCGTACACTTAGTTACGGCCAAGAGTAAGGTCGCCCCCCTTCGGACTAGGCTAACCATTCCGAAGTTGGAGTTGTCCGGCGCCACTCTCTTAGTACGGCTACTCAATCATGTTGCCGACACCTTGGGAAACGGTGTCGACTTGGAGTCGATATTTGCGTGGTCTGACAGCCAGGTCGTCCTTTGTTGGCTGAAGAGTTCAGTCCACACCCTTGAGGTTTTTGTGGCCAACCGGGTCTCACAAATTCAGACTTCAAAGGCCCCGTTGATTTGGCGCCACGTACCGGGCGAATTGAACCCCGCAGATTGTGCCTCCCGCGGCTGCGAGGCGCCTGAGTTAGTGGACCACCACCTATGGTGGAGTCCATCATGGTTGTTACGGCCTGAGCGCTCATGGCCTGCCACCCCGGCTGTGGCCAGAGTCCCAGACCTAGGCATGCGTGTTCACGCCGTGGAGACGGTGGCGGCTCCGCAGATGGAGTTTTTGTTAGACCGCTACAGTTCTCTTGATAAGTTGCTCGGCGTGACTGCTTGGATGAGGCGCTTTGTGCGAAATTGTCGCCAGCCTCAGGAGAAATCGTTGTCTCCGGTCCTCGCCCCACAAGAGCGGCAAGACGCTCTGTTGCATTGGTTGCGAGTGACGCAACAGCGAGAGTTTGAACCGGAGCTGAAAGCCCTGCGCTCAAGTAAGTCCAAGTTGAAGGGACCCTTGGTGCGGTTGAATCCCTTCTTGGACAGTACCGGATTGCTGCGTGTCGGAGGTAGGCTCAGACATGCCAACCTGCCGTACGGATCACGCCACCCTTTGTTGCTCCCCAAGGATGGACCGTTAGTTAGACTGTTGATTACAGACCGACATGTAAAGAATGCTCATGCCGGTCGTAATGCTTTGACCGCGCTCCTCCAACGAGAGTTCTGGATTTTGTCAGCGCGGAGAATAATCCGATCCGTTATTTTTCGTTGTCTCCCGTGTTATCGTTTGCGCGCCGATACGATGCAGCCCCAGATGGGTGATTTGCCTGCCGATCGAGTGAACGAATCGATGCCCTTCTCAGGAGTTGGAACGGATTTTGCGGGGCCATTTACCGTTAAGACATCGCGGCTTCGTAATGCTAGAACGGAAAAGGCTTACTTGTGTGTATTTGTTTGTTTGGCCACTAAAGCGGTCCACCTGGAGGTGGTTAGTGCCCTCACCACAGAAGCCTTTGTAGCCACGTTGAATCGTTTTGTGTCTCGCCGCGGAATGCCGTCGTTAATCAGGTCCGATTGTGGAACCAATTTCAAGGGCACCGATAGGTATTTAAAGGAAGTTTGTGAATTTTTGGATAGGAATAATTTTGAGATCGGATCCACACTCTCTCGCAGAGGGGTACGATGGCAGTACTCCCCGCCATCCTGCCCCCACTGGGGAGGGATTTTTGAAGCAACTGTAAAGGCCGCTAAAACTCACCTTCGTCGCGTTATTGGGGAGACGGTCCTCACGTTTGAGGAACTCGCGACCGTATTTTGTAAGGTTGAGGCGGTCCTCAACTCGCGTCCGTTGTGTCCGTTGTCTTCGGACGCGAATGATTTAGAGGCCCTTACGCCGGGCCATTTTTTGATTGGCCGACCGCTTAACGCCTTGCCGGAATATCCTTATTCCGAAGTGCCCTCCGGACGGCTCTCGCGATTTGAATTGCTCCAGCAGCATACGCAGAGTTTTTGGCGCCGTTGGCATCTGGAGTATTTGCACATTTTGCAGCAACGCGTTAAGTGGTCGGATAGGACGACCCCACCCAAGACTGGAGACCTCGTGTTGGTAAAGGATCCAAACCTGCCGCCCCTCCGCTGGCGTTTAGGACGCATTGTTCAGCTTCATCCGGGGTCGGATGGTGTGCCCAGGTTTGCCGAGGTCCTGGTGGGGGACTCTGTTTTGAAGCGAGCGATCGCTACCCTCTCTCGCCTGCCCTTAGATTGAGTTGGCGGACAGTTTGCTACTGTCCGGGACGGGGGGATGTTCACGCCGCGCGTGATTCATTCATTCACGTTCATTCGTGGGTGCGCCGCCAACCACCGTCCGCGCAACTCGCGCTCAGTTGGCCGTAAGCAGCCGTGAGGCAAGTTTGTGTGTTTCTGTAGCGACGTGCCGCGCCAGTTACCTACCCGTATCGTGACCGAGATCTCGAGCGTTTTTGCACCTAGGAGCGCCCGGTCCGGGTACGGACTTGTGACCCGTGTGTGTTCGCTTTGAAAAGCGCCGGGAAAGTTTTAGCTGCCTATTAGGGCATTGTGTAGTATAAGAGTGTTAGCTGTAAGAGTATCCCATCGGGGGTTGTGTGGAGATCGTTTTGCCAGGCGCGCGCCGGCGAGACAACGTTCAGCCCCCCTGGATTACGGACACTATTTTCTAGTAAGGTAGGACTAGCTTAATTTACTTAATTTTGCATGAGAAACCTTCGTTTCAATAAACTGTGGAATACAGTAGATGTGGTCATCACAATTGTGCGTGATCAGACGTGTTTGTCAGAATAAAAGACTTAGAAGAGATTTTAATGTGCAGTATAGAATTTTAAATAATCAAAAAGAATTTGTGCCTGTGTGCCAAAAAGTTTTTTTAAATACTCTTAAAATAAAAAAATACAGAGTAGAATATGTTACAAAGCATTTTTACTATGTTGGAGAAGTTGCTACAGAACATAGAGGTGGAAATCATAAAATAAATAAGTATAATGAACAAAAACGCATGGTCCATCAGTTTATTTTAAAGTTAAAATGCATAGAATCTCATTACTGTAGATCTGCAACTGCGGAGAGAAAATATTTGAATAGTGATTTGAGCATAAATAAACTTTACAAGATGTTTAAAACTGAAAATAGTCAATCTTCAGTAAAAAAAATCTTATTTTCGAGCAATTTTTAACCGGGACTTCAATTTAGGTTTCGGTAATCCCCGAACGGATGTTTGCTCGAAATGCATAGAAATGGATGGAAAAATTAAAATGGAAACGGATTTAGAAAAGAAAAATGAATTAATGATTGAAAAACGGGTTCATAAACTTAGAGCACAAGCTTTCTTCAAATTGCTTCAAGAAAAGACAGAAGACATGATTACATTTTCATTTGATTGTGAGAAAAATAACCCTTTACCAAAAGTACCAGATCAGAGTGCTTATTACAGTCGCCAAATCTATCTGTATAACTTTACTATTGTTCAGGGGTCTTCAAAAGATCATTTGAATAAAGATACAACTTTCGCGTACTTATGGACCGAAGATGAATTTCCAAAAACATCTAATCAGATAGTCTCTGCATTATATGACCGATTAAATAGAACTAATTTTGAAGGGATCAATACTGTTCGTCTCATGGCTGATGGTTGTGGTGGCCAAAATAAAAACAGTATTTTACTATGTATGCTGTCAAAGTGGCTTCTAGAGAACATTCAGGTGAAAAAAATTGAAGTCGTATTTCCCGTCACTGGGCATTCTTTCATGCCACCAGACAGGGTTTTCGGTAATATCGAAAAAATTATTAAAAAGAACGAAGTAATAATTCACCCACAAGGGTATATAGATATTATTGGACAAAATTCAACAGTTACTAGAATGCGCGATATCCAAATGCTAGATTTTAAGCAAGCAGCTAAGACTGTATTCAAGCCTACGGCTAAATGGCCTTTTAAAATAACACAAAGGTTTATTATAAAAAGATCCAAAGTTGCTGGAAATGTCCTTGTTCGCGGAGAAATATACTTTAATTCAAATTTAAATAAAGCAGCAAATCTGTGTAAGGCGGGCATGAAAATAAATATGGTTCGTCCATTAGTCATACCAGTTGGGGCACCAATAAGTCATGCAAAGATTGCAGATGTTGATGCACTTTTGAAAAAGCATTTTGGTAACGATTGGCAAGCTAATGAAGAATGTCAGTTTTATCTTAATATCATAAGATCGCCAGCAATACACGGAAGAGAAGAAGAATCGCCAGCAATACACGGTGGAGAAGAAGATACTCAAGAAGATTTATGTGAACCGAGAGAAGAGCCAAGTGATTTAAGAATTTAAAATATATATAAGAAAAAATTAAGAAAAGAAAAGGCTCATTATAAAACATTTATTGTCTTTTTTTTTATAACATTGAAAACTGTAAAGTATACGTACACTTATTTAATTATATACACTTAGCGGCACGGAATTTAACCCAAACTTTATTTTTCGATTTAATCAAAATTTACATAACATATTTTTTCTTTTTTTATGTGTTTTCATTTCTACCGTTATTCTTTGATTTAAGTAGTCTTTTTTTTGGTATCAAAGCTTATTTTCATGACAAAATCATGGTTCGATTGGGTATTCAATAAAAATCATACATTAAATATTTTTCTATAATTTTAAATCAAAAATTAAATAAAAAAAGAGCCAGACAGAAATTAATATCGTGTATTACCACCTCTTGCTCTAATAACTGCCTGCATGCGTTCTGGCATGCTGTGGATTATGTTTTTAATCTCCATTTGTGGGATTTCATCCCAAGCAGCTACCAAGGCTAATTTTAGTGCACGAAGGTTCTGTGGTGGGTTGGGGCTAGCTTTGACCCTACGTTTTAGCATGTCCCAGACATGTTCTATTGGGTTCATGTCCGGGCTTCGAGCTGGCCACTGTAGTTTGCGAATGCCAACTTCTGCAAGGTAGTTTTCCACGCTCTGTGCAGTGTGTGCACGAGCATTATCGTGCATTAGTAAAAAAAAATCGGCTCCGATGAAGTCCACGTATGGCACAACGTGTTCTTGAAGAATCTCTTCGATGTAACGTGCTGCATTTTCTCGTCCTTCCACAATAACCAACTCTGTACGAGCGTCGGAACTTATGCCACCCCATACCATAACCGAGCCTCCATGAAAACTTTCTGTCTGTCGGGTAGTTATTGGGAGAAACCGTTCGCCACGTCTCCTATACACGCGCTCTCGACCATCTGGAGCTCTCAAAGCCACTCTACTTTCGTCCGTAAACAAAACTTTGCCCCAGTCCTCCAAACTCCAGTTAGCGTGCTCTCGTGCAAACCGAAGGCGTGCTACTCGATGATACCTCTCGAGCTTTGGAGCTCGGGCTGGCCTACAAGCATGTAAATCGACTTCCTCTAACCTTCTTCTAATCGTGCGCTCACTGACGTTTACATTTCGAACCATTTGCAGACTCTGCCTCATCTCAACAGCAGTGAGGAAGCGATTTCTCTGTACTTGCAACACGACAAAACGGTCATCGCGGGCAGATGTGCATCTTACCCCACCACTGCCTGGTCTCCTTGTGTACAGGCCAGTCTCGCGGTATCGTTTTACGGCATATTTCAAGTTGGAACGTGCAACATTTAATCTTGCGGCCACTTGGCGCTGAGTCAGGCCCTCGTCGATTAAAGCGACAGCTTGAGCAACTTGTGCAGGAGTAAGCGACATATTTTAATTCTAAAAATGATAAAAATTCAATTCAAAACAAAAAAAAATCAATTAAACCCACGCTATTAGCATTAAATTTAATTTAACTAACATTAAACTTACCAGTACTTAGCAATAATTTTCCGGGAAACCGTTTCCCGCCGAAAGTTTTGAAACTGGCATTGACAGCTTGCATTTTTTTTCCATGATACTGCCTAAAAACAGCCAGCATTAAATAAGGTTTGAAACCGAAACGGAAGTTTAAAAAATATAAGTTCTAGTTTGTGTAAACTCAAAAACAAAGTTTGGGTTAAATTCCGTGCCGCTGAGTGTATATTTAAGCGGGAAACGAGCACGAACCTTCTTTTTATTATTTGTTTCCGATGACGTTTCGATGAGTCACGATGGGTGTAACCCTCATCGAACGTCATCGCAAACAAATAAAAAAAGCTTCGCGCTTCGACCCGTTTGATAATAAAAATGTATAATTTTGTCAGTGTACGTATACTAACATTTTTCTTACAATTTTGCGCAAAAAAAAATTGAAAAATATACTAAATATTTGTCAGTAAAGTTAAGGTTTTATTAATTAAGAAAAGGAAAGTCTGATCAAGATTTAAATTTCTATAGTAACTATTTGATTATATTGCCTAAAAATTGCTCCAAAGAAAAAAAGTTAAGTTCTCTCCTTAGTAAGAAAGAAGATATTTTTTTTCTTTTAATTTTAGTTATTACCTACTTTAATAAAAATTTAAAAATAGAATATTTTTTTCATTCTGGTTCCCTTTTATAATATATTAAAATAAATATTATGAGTTGCACAAAAATATGAAATTCGATAAACGCGATAGGTGAAAATTGTGTTAGTAACATCACTAAAATTATGGCTCCTTACATTATCAAAGACAGCTAAGTGCCATACAGTGAGAATCAAATCCAGCTAACTACAGACGGCAGTTTCAAAAACAGCTAGGTGATTTACATTTTTATATTTTTTTTCCTTATTATTACTGAGTTTCAAGAATGTGAAAACCTAAAGCTTATAATTTTATTAAAAAACTGAATACTAAAATACAACATTAAATGAATTATACGGAATAGCTAAAGAGAAAAACGTTTTTTTCGTTTTCTGTTAACTAGTCATGATTGCACTTAGCTGTGTTTGATTTTATATGCCTCTTTTGTGTTTTGTGAGGTTCAATTGTTAACGTAACAATAGGCCTCTTTTCACTTTCAGTATATTTTATAGGTATTTTCACTCATGGCGTAACTAAGATTTGTTTTCGGATATTCAATACCGCGTTGAGTTTATTTAACAAATCGATTCCTATTAAACCGTCGTACGTATTATCAACATCATATACATAAAATTTATACATAAACTTTATTTTAAATATGTCGAAAATAGGTATGAATACTACTAGATTATGTTTGCTAGTTCCATGCGTGCTTGTAACATCAAATGATTGTATAATTTTAAAATGATTATAATATTTGTTAGCCAATTTATTACTTATAAAGGATCTTGTACTTCCCGTGTCTATTAGAATTTTTGCGCCTATGTCGGGAATATAAATGTATGGCAATAATTGTGGATTCATTTCGTTGGTGCCTGTTTTGAGGCTTTTATTTGAAAATTCGGTGTAGAGTTAGTTTCAGTTGATTGATCTAATCCAGATGTTTCTGGCTGCGATTCTGAAGTCTGATGATAATTTACCGTATTTTGCATATTTGGTCTTTGAAAACTAGGTTTAGTTTGCCAGTTGGGTCTAAAATTATTGGACATTGGTCGTTCAACTGAATCATTTTGTTCAACACGTGGAAAAGGACGTATTGTCGTCATTCTAGTGGGGTTTTGACCTTGGGGTCTAAAACTTTGGTATTGAGCCCTATAGAAAGCATTTGGTCCCTGGGATCTAAAGTTATTTCGTACAGGTGGGAAGGATCGTGAGGGTGAGGCTGCGCCTCTTTGAGGTAGTCTTGGTTGTATAGCTGAATTTCTTCCCTTTGAAGAAATTAATTCATGCTTCATTCTATATGTTTCCTCAAAGTTATCCTCCTCCATTACAATCTGTAACGCGTCCTCTAAGGTATGGGGGTTTTTGATCCTGACACTTCTAAGTAATGCTTGTGGTAAGTTATAAAGAAAAACATTTAGGGCTGTATGGTTATAAATTTCCATTTTAATGTATTTATGTTCATCTTCAGAATTTGCTAATATTTTAGCGAACAAATTACTTCTCACTGACTGTATGCGACCACAAAATTCTAAGTAACTTTCGTTATTCTTTATTTGTATAGATTCTAATTCTAATACGAGACAATCCATTGATTTGTGATTCCCAAAATGTTGGGTTAGTAATTTCTTAATAGAACTCCAATCCGAAAGAATCTAACCGCCTCTGTGGTCTAGTGGTTCACACCACCGATTTCAGACCAAGAGGTCCCGGGTTCGATTCCCAGTGGGGGTACATATTGTATTCGGTTTGGTTGGTGGTAGGACTTGTTCTTAGTCCGCCTGGCTAGCTACCACCATCTTATCTAAGTCTGACGCCATAACAATGATGTTTTCAGCATTATTGTGTTCCGGCAGTTAGAGATAAGATAGCCAGTTCCTCAGTGATTGAGGATTCCGGGAGTAGTGCGCTTCCATCTTCAGTCTTATCACCACTTAACATCAGGTGTGATGAAGGCTAAGTGCTACCCCGTTGTGGATAAAAAAAAAAAAAAAAAAAAAAAAAAGAACATAGTCGTTCTCGCTGACTATCGCGGCGGCCTTACCCGTTAATTTGCTCGTAATTACTTGCAGTAAATAGGACATTTTGTCCGAAGGATAATTGGAAGTTACATACTCGCATTTTCTTATATAAAAATTAAGCAGTTTCGAATTTCCATCGAAAAATGGGATCAGGTCGTGCAGAGGGTTTTTACCCATATAATTATCAAACTGTAATAAAGGTCTTGGTCTTGGCCCGTGATTCTCATTTTCGTTATCATCGTCATCATTGTTTCGGTTATCATATTCCTCGTAATTGTTTCGCAGTTGTACGGGAGAATAAGAAGGATTTATGTCTCCTTCATATTGTTTAGCTAACGGTAAAGGGTTATTTGAGGGTACTCGACTAGTTCCCTGAATAGCCGCAGATTCTAAAACTTTTCCAGCTGCAGAGCCAACTGCTGAGCCAACTGCTCCCAGAGCTTGTCCAGCTACACCCCCAGCCGTTTCTAATACCTGACTAGCTCTCCCTTCAGCTGCTTGTAAAACATGACCTGCTGCTACACCTGCCGCTTGAGCCAAAAAGTCCATTTTCTATTTTTATTTTTTTATTATTGTGGTAAAAAGTTTTGATAGTGAATAACCTCAATACTTCCTTTAATGTATTTATATACTGGAAGATATGTTTTTTTTTTTAATAATTTTTGAATACTTAGAGAACCTCTTATTTTGACCGCACCTTTTAACAAGATTGACCTTATTCAGTTTTATAATAATTTAATAAGCGTAAAAGTTCCCCTTTTTATTTACCTTGATAACACATATATAAATTTATAGCGCTTTCTCATTCAATTGATTTATAAATCATGAATAATCTATTTTCATGCATTAAGCCGTAGCTGCACAGCATATAATATTACATTCGCGAAGTGATAAGAATTTTATAATTCGCAGATTATATTAGGTCGACTCAAAATATAAAAGTATACACATAAAATAAAAATTCACTTAAAACTAATCCCTATCAGCACATATGTCTATCATTAGGGATTTTTGTTAAAGAAGGTGTTATATATGTGGGTACTCTTGTATTTGTAATTTATTATTGTGTGTGCAGCGTTCCAAAGTTAGTCTGCTAATAAACGCCTTACCGTGTACTCGCTGTTCTTTATTTACCAGTGGCGACGAGGATTAAAATTAAAAAAAATGTCGGTCGGTCGTCTTAGTGAGTTCGACGTGGACGCGGGCAATTGGGAACTTTATTGTGAGCGTTTAGATATGTTCTTCAAGGCGAACGCTATTAAGGACGAATTAAAGTTGCCTATACTAATCTCGTCAATGGGTGATGTCGTGTATGAACTGTTAGTGAATCTTGCGATTCCCCGGAAACCTGCGGAGTTGACGTATCAAGAAGCCGTTACTTTTTTGAAGGATCATTTAAACCCGAAACCGTCGGTCCTTGCGGAACGATATCTTTTACGGCAGAGGAAGCAAAAAAATAAATGAAAAAATTCAGTGCTATGTTGCAGAATTAAAGAGCGAGACGCGGCCGCGGTGGAGGCGCCTGGCGTTGGCTCGGGCGCGGGCCCATCGGCGGCGGCGGCGTGCGTGGCCGAGGCAGCGAGTACTTCGCGACGCAGTTCGTCAGGGCTGGACAGTGGTCTGCATCGGATGCAGATCAGCGGCTGTGTAGTATGCGGTGACTACCGGCATAGGCGTGCAGACTGTAAATTCAAGAATGCCAAGTGCAGTCGTTGTGGACAGATAGGCCATTTGAGACGAATGTGTGGCGAAAATCCAATGGTATCTGGTGCTACGAACAATGGGGACAGCAGGTTTGGAAGCGGGAAAACCACACCACGTGGCCGCGGAAAAGGCGACTCGGGCGTGGCGCACGGCGATCGAACAAAATGGCGGCCCGGGGCGATACGGAATTCCAATAATCGACGGGTTGCCAATACTCACTGGATGGAGGACCAGGAGGAAGAACAGGAGGAGGACGAGGAACGGCAGGCGGATGAGGCGATTTATCAAATGTCGCTAAGCCAGTACAAGCCGGTGAGGATCACATTAAATGTACAAACAGTTGACCTTACGATGGAGATTGATACTGGTTCCCCCTTGTCTTGTATTAATTATAAAACTTATATTAAATATTTTAAACATTTACCATTGTTACAAGCAAATTTATCAGTAAATTATTATAATTTGAGTCAAGATAAGATAATGCATTAGGCAGATTGGAAGTAAATGTTAAGTACGAGAAGAGAAATAAATTATTAGATTTGTATGTATTTAAGGTCGGTTCCACGAGTTTACTGGGACGGCAATGGCTCGCCGAGTTAGATATTTCTGTGCCAAAAATAGGCATTATCAATAATTTATCCCTGGGAATGAAAAAATTTAAAGAACGGCATGAAATTATTTATGATATTATAAGACCAGGAGTGGTATTTTAATTAAAAAAAAACAAAACTTAGCTAATTCACAATCTTTAATTTTCAACAAAATATTTTAGACTTTGGAAAACGAAACAAATCTCAATAAAAATAAGAAGACACATAAAAATAACGAAATAAATGAATATCACCAAGTGAAGACAACCGATAGACAGCAACTCAGAGTGACAGCCTCGCTCGCACGCCCAAGGAAAAGTGAGCCGCGCGCGCCAGCGCTCTCGCTTTTATAGCCGACTGGCGGGGCGAGGGCAGCTTGGTAGGGATGGCTGCTTATACGGCCTCTCCTGATGAAGAGTCGTCCTCGACGCGCTCCTCTCTTGTTGTGCCGCTAGGTCCAGCAGCATCAACGGTCGATGGTCCAGCTTCGGGGTCCAAGGAAGGCATGGATAGCCCGACTTCAGTTCTTGTAGACGTCTCGCTGGGTTCCGCATCTTCAGGTTCTTCATCTATTAGAAAGTGCAATTGAACAACAGTATCTGTTATTAATACAGCACATCTAACACTCCCTTTCACACTTTTCTCTTTTAAACAACGTTCAATCAATTCATCCTTCATCTTATAAACGCATCTATTCCTCACAAACATTATTTTCTCAAACATGAAGCAAAGAGACTAAGCAGTCTCTCCACGTTAATACAAACAGAAAATGCGACTTGGTTAACGTAACAACGCTTGCGACTTGGTTAACGTACCAACGCCTGCGACTTGGTTAACGTACCAACGCTTGCGACTTGGTTAACGTACCAACGCTAAAGCGACTAGGTTAACGTACCAACGCTAAGGCGACTTGGCTTATAAACGCCAACGCCAGTGCGACTTGACAAATGAATGCCAACGCTACAGCGACTTGACATATTGATGTCAACGCTAGGACGACTTGACGACAGGCGCCAACGTCCATAGTGTCCATACCCGACAATCGATTGACGATACGGGACATAACACACTAACTCTAACTAAACACACGTGACCCCTTTTCGTCTCGATTATAGCAGATACGTTAAGTTTTGTGCAACTTCAATTTAGTTTATTGAATGTTGATAGTCACTAAAAGAAACGGTCAACATTTAAATCGTGAAGGAAGGGGTACGACTGTGATAGTGAGTTAGTACCAATGCTTACGTTCGAAGAACGCCGCGCAAGTCTCTGGGCACCACTCGCCTCGCCACAGCATCATGTGTTGCGCTGCAGCCTGCGTGGTCTTGCCGTAGCTGCCGCTGAGCAGCTTCAGCTCATAGCGCCCACTTGGCAGCACTTTGGTCACTTTATATGGACCACGCATGCCAGGATCGAGTTTCCCCGTAGACTGTGAAAATTTGATGACAAAAACAAGATCACTTATATAAAACTTTCGAGGTGGTTGTCGCAGCCGATTCACTCGTTCATCTTGATCCACTTGATTCTGTCTGAGTGCCCGGCGAGCCAGTTCCCTGGTGATTTCTCGCAGAGTCGGCGGTGTGGAGTTTTCAGCTGCGATATCACGTACTAGTGCACGGATGATGGGGGTCGTCGCGCTTGTACCAATGAGCAAGTTAAGAGGCGAATTTTGTGTGGTTTTATGTTTGGTTAAATAGTGGTTATGTTCAGGATAAGTTGCAGCTTCCACAATGTATCAGACCATGACGCATTGTTGTGATTGGTTTCGATACGAAGCATGTTTAGAACCGTTCTCACGTACCTTTCTACCTGCCTATTGGCATGATGCATCTCCGGCGTCATGTAGTGTAGGTCGCACCCCGGGTCGTTTATCCATGACGAGAATTCGTTCGACTGGAACATTCGGCCCTTATCCGTAATTATTATTTTGGGTTACTTTACTGAAGTACGCAACGACTTGTTTACCATCTTACCATCGGAGTGCGTTTGGAGTAGGACAGCACCATTGCCAATGCTACTCGCGTCGGTGTGTACCTCTGTCGGGAGTTTGAGATCGAAGATTACTAACACCGGTTCGCTGGTAAGGAATTTGATGAGGTCATATCGGATCCCTTGGTGTTCCGAGGTCCAATTGAACTCGATGTTCTTGCGAGTTAAGTGCGCTATCGGTGGCGTCTTCAGAGCGTAATCTTTTATGTAGCGGCAGAAGTGTCCGGCCAGGCCAAGTAGTTGGCGCACCTGTTTTACGTTTTTAGGTGGTGAAGTATTGACAAGGGCCTTGATTTTACGTGGACTCGGCCTAACCTGACCTCGACTATATAACTACCGTGCCTAAGTATTCGACTTCTGTAACAAGGAATGAACATTTACGAAGGTTTATTGAAAACCAAGCCAGCGTGAGAGCGCGCAGAACCCTTTGAAGAAGCTCAATCCCCTCGGCAACTGTATGGCTCATGAGGAGCACAGGTTAACTAACACTACGCGGGTTTCGCGGTGCAGAACGCGCAGGAGTTACTCGTACTAGGTTGAGACGCTGTATCTATGCTCACGCCTGGTTTGGACCTTTGAAAACAGTCCCGACTTAAATGTCCGCGTCGATCACATTTAAAGCACTTAATATCTGTGCGGCTGTTCGGTTTATGTACGTCTGGTTTCTTAGTTGCGAGGTTAGAACGACTATCAAGCTTTGGTTAAGTATAAATCGATAAGAAGGAAACAAGGTTATCGGGGGTTAAGTCAGCGTTCGCGGCAGCTGCGCGAATTTGGGGGTTGTCTATTCCTCGTATAACTATCAAGCATCGTAAATCATCACTGAGGCCCTGAACGATTTTCAAACGTAACAAAGTGCGGCGAGCATATTCCGCGTATGTAGGGTACCTATCGGACATAGTTTTCATGGCGTCGAACAAAATGTTGGCAAAATCTAACTTACGAGGACAAAGTGGTTTAAACTCTTGTTTAAAATTCGACCAAGTGCGGTCATTCGTGACTCACTCTCCTAGCCACACCCTAGCATCACCCTTTAGGCATGATGCTACACGAGAGAGACATTCGTGATCGTTCCAACCATTTGTATCTCTGGCGCGATCCACTTCTTCGCACCAAGCATCAATATTATTAATCGAAGCATCGAAATTAGAAACAAAATATGTATGGGACCTCGTGGGTTGAATTGTTTTAATAGCTTGGATTAGTGCTTGTGCGAGAGTGGACGCCTCAGAGCACGGAGCAGTTGACCTAACTGAGTCGTTGTGTTCGGCTTGCAATAGAGGCGTTCCAGGTGTTCGAGGGCGGGAGACAGATCGTGACTTGTTATGCGTACGAAGACTGCGAGGACTACGAGAACGAGTACGATTCCTACCGCGACCGTGACGGCGAGCCCTGCCGCGGGACGGGGATCGTCGCCTTTCATACGATTCATCGGATAAATAATCACTGCTGCGAGTCCGCGATCTATGCCTTGAGTTACGTTTTCTTGAAGTAACACGGCGTTTTCGATAACGCGATCGACTACTAAGACGGTCACCTACGTAACTGCGCGATTTAGACCTCATTTCGGTACTAAAACGTACAAACTATCAATTTAAAACGTTGGTAATCACTTCAATACGATTAAAATAATTCAAAACGAAAGTAACTAATATTGGTTTAACACAAAAATTACTTAACGAAACAAAAACAACAAGAAACCTGGAATTCACGGGGTAACTTTACTTACCCCAAGCACAGAGAATAATTTCACAACACAAATCACTTTAAACACACAATCGTTTCGAAAAGAAAAACAACGATTGATTTTCACAAAGAAATAAATCGAAGTACCCACCAACGGAAAAAATTGCAAAGGAAGGTAGAATTGTTTCGTTTTCCACTAACAATGGGTCGTGTAGTCCCTTATCCCACTTCTGATATAAGACCAGGAGTGGTATTTTAATTAAAAAAAACAAAACTTAGCTAATTCACAATCTTTAATTTTCAACAAAATATTTTAGACTTTGGAAAACGAAACAAATCTCAATAAAAATAAGAAGACACATAAAAATAACGAAATAAATGAATATCACCAAGTGAAGACAACCGATAGACAGCAACTCAGAGTGACAGCCTCGCTCGCACGCCCAAGGAAAAGTGAGCCGCGCGCGCCAGCGCTCTCGCTTTTATAGCCGACTGGCGGGGCGAGGGCAGCTTGGTAGGGATGGCTGCTTATAATATTGTTTCTAGGCATAAGGAGTTATTCGATGGCAGTTTGGGGTGCTTCACGGGCGGTCGGGCGACGCTAAAACTGCGGGGCGACGCGGAGCCCATATTCTGCCGCGCGCGGCCTCTGCCGTACGCGCTGCGGCCGCGAGTTGACGCCGAGCTGGACGCCATGCTGCGCGCCGGCGTCATCGAGCCCGTCGACACCTCCGACTGGGCTACGCCGCTGGTAATCGTACATAAGCCTGATGGTTCATTGCGTATATGTGCCGATTATAAAGTTACACTTAATAAAATGTTAAAGGTCGATAAGTACCCGGTACCCAAAGTTGACGATTTATTTTCACGGCTCAGGGGTAGTAAATATTTTACAAAACTTGATCTATCTCAAGCGTACAATCAGATTTTACTTGATGGAACTAGGAATTTGACTGTGATTAATACTCACAAAGGTCTTTTTAACCGACTTCTAAATCAAAAAGGAGGAGGTTCTCTATTCGTCTGTATGTATGTTTTTTTTTTTTTTTTTTTTTTTGTGTATGTCCACCGATTACTCGAAGACGGCTGAACCGATTGAAATGGTTCAAACGTTATTACATCAGGTTGGTTTCCAAGTTGGTCCCATTTTTTGAAATTTTGAAATCGGTTCAGTATAGGAAAAATGTGATAGTAAAAAACCACGAGCCCTATAAGTAGCTTTCAGGCGGGATGTAAGTAGCATTCATTGTGAATGCATAAAAATAATATAAAATATCGGTTCAGTAGTTTTCAGGAAATCTTGAAAATACTGTCGTTTTCGTTACCACTTTATGTGAATTTAATACGTATCTTTAGGCATTACTCCTTTGTTTATAAACCGATTTAGATGATTCTTGTTTTGTATAAAAGGGGATACCTCAAGGTATTTTAACCAACTTAGAAAAAGGAGGTTTTGAGTTTGATCACATACCTATTTACCAGAAAACACGTAAATTGCCTGCACGATGCACTAAAAAGAGTGAAATAAAAATTATTTTTATAAAAAAATTAAACCGCCTTCTAAAAAACCACATCAAAAAAGTAAGAAATAATTCCTCACCAAATAAGTACTTTGAAGTCGGGCGGGTTTTAACAAAAAAAACAAAAAATTGTACATGTTTCACGCCCGACTTCAAAGTACTTATTTGGTGAGGAATTATTTCTTACTTTTTTGATGTGGTTTTTTAGAAGGCGGTTTTATTTATGTATAACCGTTTGGTGTACGGTTTGACTTCGAGCCCTGGAATTTTTCAAAGAATAATGGTAAAATTATTTGAGAACGTTCCAAACGTAACAGTGTTCCTTGATGACATTTTAATACATAATTCTTGTCTGGATTCTCATGTGCATACAGTAAATAAGGTTTTGCAAATCCTTAAAGAAAATGGATTAAAAATAAAGAAACAAAAGTGTGAATTTTTATGTGAAGAAGTAAAATATTTAGGGTTCATAGTCAGTAGCGAGGGAGTGAGAGTAGATAACAAAAAAATCAAACCCATTTTAGAAATGCCTCCCCCGCGTAGTGTATCTGAATTGAAATCTTTCCTGGGTATGGTAAATTTTTACGGAAAATTTATACAAAATTTATCTGGAAATCTGATTCCTCTTTATGAACTATTAAAGAAAGGTAAACACTGGTCATGGGGTCCGCAACAAGATGTTGCTTTTAGAAAGGTTAAAAAAATGTTAGTAAGTCCGGAAATATTAGTTCACTATGACGAATCGAAACCGGTTGTGGTGACGTGTGACGCGAGCGGGCGCGGCATCGGAGCTGTGCTAACGCAGATAGACGAGCGAGGCCGGGAGCGCGTTGTCTTGTATGCGTCGCGCGCGCTCACGCCCGCCGAGCGGAATTACAGCCAGATACACCGGGAAGCGTTGGCTATCGTATTCGCGATTAAAAAGTTTCACCAGTATTTATATGGTAGGCATTTCATGTTGCGAACCGATCACAAACCTTTAACCAGTATCTTTGGAGCAGACTCGGGAGTACCTAGTATGGCGGCTAGTCGGTTACAACGTTGGGCATTGTTATTATCGGCATACGATTTTACTATTGAATACATAAACACTAATAACAATGGGGCCGACGCGCTTTCGCGATTGATGCAGGGATACAAGGCGTTAAACGCTAAAGAGGTTAGCGAGTACGAACCGGAACAAACTTATCTACATTTTGCTTCTGAAGCCCTTTTGCTTAATTTTGAAAATATTAGAAAAGAAACCCGAAAAGATCCGATTTTGAGTAGAATTATGTCTTATGTTAGAGACGGTTGGCCTAAAGATGTGGAAGTCAAAGAATTTAAACCTTATTTTAATAGGCGCACGGAACTATATTACGAATTAGGTTGTTTAATGTGGGGTCATAGGCTGGTAGTACCTACAACTTGTCGAAAAAGTGTTTTACTTGAATTGCACGATAGTCACATGGGCATTGTAAAAACTAAGGCTATAGCTAGGAGTTACGTGTGGTGGCCCGGGATAGACGAGGAAATCGAGGCTTGTTGTCGCGAATGCGCAGTGTGCGCGGACGCCGGGGACGCGCCGCCCCGCCACGCGCCGCAGCCCTGGCCCTGGCCGGCTAGACCATGGACTAGGCTTCATATTGATTTTTTAGGTTCTATTGCAGGGGAAAAATTCTTAGTTATCGTAGACTCTTCCTCAAAATGGATCGAGGTATGTAAAATGAAATCAACTACAGCTTTAGCAGTAATCACTAAGCTCAGAGAAATTTTTGCTCGTTTCGGAATTCCGCGCCAGCTCGTAAGTGATAATGGACCACCGTTCAGTAGTGTCGAATTCAATAACTTTTTAAGTAATAATGGAATCGAACACTGTTATTCGGCTCCATATCACCCAGCTTCGAACGGGGCGGCCGAGAATGCGGTTAAAATTTGCAAGAAAGTAATAAAAAAAGCGTTGAAACTTGGGATAAATACTGAGTGTGCGTTACAACGATATCTGTTAATGTACAGAAATACTGAACATTATACGACTGGCGAATGCCCAGCCAAGATTTTACTAGGTAGGACGGTCCGTACTAGGCTGGACCGAATAAAACCGGCCCGTGAAGATTTCGTTTTGAGATCTCAACCTTATCAGCAAAACGCGGCGGGCGGCTCGCACCGAGCCTTCCACGTTAGCGACACTGTGTGGTACCGGGTGTATCAGGGCCCGAGTAAATGGGTGCAAGGCCGTGTTAAGGAAGTAATAGGCAATACTGATTATGAAATTGAGACAGCTGAGGGTACCGTAGTTCATCGGCACATAGACCAATTGAAACTCAGGTCGTCAGCTCAGGTTCCACTTACCAAACCGAAAAAAGGGAATATAATATTTTCAGAAAATGATCACACGGCGGCGGCGTACCCTTGGTCGTGAGGTTGCGTGACAGATGGCGCTCAGCTCGGTGAGGGGGGTGATAGGGTGCCTCAAAATACTAACGCTTGCATATCAGTTCGCTGTAGCTAACAACAAACAAAATATCCCTGAGAGTTGGCATAAATATGAAAGGGCTGGTATAGGGTGGCTTAGATGTTTTCGAGAGCGATATCCGGAACTTTCTCTTCGCAACCCGAAGCGACAAGCTTGGCACGAGCCACCAGCTTCAACAAAACAAATGTTGATAACTTCTATAACAATCTCGAAAAGTCATGGAAAAACACCACTTCCCTCCGGAATCAATTTACAATGTTGACGAAACCGGAGTGTCAACCGTTCACAAGCCTGGAAAAAAACTCGCACCTAAAAAAATACGACAGCTAGGCAAACTAACTTCTGCAGAACGGGGTGTTAACAATACAATGATTGCCTGTATTAATGCTTTGGGAAACTCTGTACCACCTTTGATTGTATTCCCAAGAGTATATTTTAAAGAACATATGTTGAGAGGAGGAGGAGGACCAGGAGCAATAGGAGCTGCTAACCAGTCAGGATGGTCTACAGAACCAATTTCCGCGAATGGATGGACCATTTCATAAAGTTCTTAAAACCGACAAAGAAACGAACGGTACTACTAACGATGGACAATCATGAAACACACATATCCATTAAAGCTAAAGAAAACGGCATTGTTTTATTAACTTTGCTGCCGCATACATCTGATAACCTACAACCTCTAGACAGATGCATTTTTGGACCCTTTAAAACACAATATAATAAAGCAGCGGACAGGTGGATGTTAAACCACCCTGGTAAGCCCATTACAATTTATGATGTTTCAGAAATCATAGGCAAACCTTATGAAATTTCCTTTACTCTAAGTAATATTATAAAAGGGTTTGAAGTTACCGGCATATGACCCTATAACAGAAACAAATTTACTGATGAAGATTTCATGTTTTCGTATGTCACCGACCGCCCAGATCAAACGTTACTGGCAAAAGATTCAGATTCTTTGGTAGAAAACGAAACCGAGAACTTACGACGAAATATTAATTCTATAAAAATGAAAGCTCAAGCAAAAACTTCTAATATCCAAAAGTCCTATACATGTAAACAAGATAAACCATTCACCGTAACTAGCGACGATGAGGCTGATGAAGAGAAATATGTTAGCTTAATACAGGTGGTAGCAGAAGTACATTGCCCAGACTCATTTCCAATAGGCTTACAAGGCAAAAACAAAACTGATAAGAACTCCAGATCTGCTGCATTACAGCCACAAGCCTTGGATCTCGATGCAATGGGGGAGTTTCCTGCAGTAATTTTTCGATGCACTAGATGGCGCTGTAACCCTAACGCAACCTACTTTTTTCAGCATATTATGGCAAAGGATTAGTTCATTGAGCCTAAAAAAGACTTGTGTGTCGGTCGGTTGTACTGTCAAATTAATCTGTCTGTGGTAAAGTTTTTCTTCTGTCAGATCTGCGGATTGCTTTGCTGCTATGCGTTGGTGTTGGTGATGTTTTGTGAGCGTATTCGTTTTTTATTGATAATTTGATTGAAACCTGGCATTGAATTCTGGACTCCGTTAATGGGGAGAAACGTACAAAGCCTTTTAAAGATGGCGTTTTTGTGATTGGAGTCCACGTTCTACCTAATCTGTGTACTCTTTGGTCGATGATTGATTATTTTAGGCGGTTCCCACACTTCATCGCACACCGCTCCGGTTTGTGGTAGTGCGCTTTTTAACTATGGCTGTAAAATCTAGATGTGCATACAAAACCCGCAGTGTATGACAAATCACGCCGCGTCTCCGTCCTGTAGTGCGAAAACCGGAGGCAGTGTGGGATCCGCCTTATGGCCCGTCCACACGGCCGGCAGCGACATTTGGTCGATAGCGACTCGCTGGCGATGTCAAAATTACGTGTGGACGTGAATTTAGCAGAGACTTATTGTCACTGGCGACTTATGTATGATCAATAGTAATCATAAGTCGCCAGTGAGTTGCCATCGATCAAAGTCGCTGCGTGTGGACGGGCCATAAGGCCGTGTTTCGAAATACGCTGATAGCAGCGCTGTTAGTGCGAATCCGACCAAATTTAGTAGACACAAAATATCTAACACAAAATAGTATTTTTGTACCTACTGCATTTATATGGATTCGCGCTAACAGCACTTTTGACGTATTTCGGAACTTAGCCTTCAGTCTACCTATTTGGCGCCCATTAGACGGTAGGTTTTGCTGACAGTTTGCTATCAGTCACGATTCTTTTAGCCAATCAAAATGAACTATTCATAACGCTACCCGAAGTTCCTCTATACCGATTAGATAGTCATTCATGATAGATGGAATCGACTGATGGTTGCATGACCGTCTAATGTACGCCTTACTACAGACGGACTTTTTTCTTTGCTATTTTCTATTACAGTGCGACAACGTTTTCTGTTCCGGTGATAATCTTTGGAACTAAAACAGTTTTCATACGACAGTCTACTTTGACAGCTAATTTCGTATTGCAAGTGGTTCCTCTGTCACGGATGTCACCGGATCAGACATGATTGTGGGACTATAGGTACTTTTTCGTTTACTTCTTCAGAAAAAGTTAGGTCGCTATAGTGGGGTAGCGCCATCTAGTACAAACTTTTGAACTAACGATGAAACGTCACTAAAAACTCTCTCATTTTTCCATATCAACCTGAATTGACGCCACAAAAAAACAAAATACCTATAATAACACCAGCCGGCCTAGCATGAGCGGCTTATAACGCGCGATATGATATGGTACGGCATGCCGTCTTGCTTACACCTTAGCAGGGTAAACAAGACAACTTGCCGTACCATATCATATCGCGCGTTATAAGCCGCTCATGCTAGGCAGGCAGAGTCAATAAGACCTTTCCTAAAAGCTGCTCCAAGAAAGACAATACAGCGTGGCAGAAAAGCAGGGAAAACAAGGATTCTCATGGATACGCCAGAAAAGAAAGCTAAAGAAATGGAAGAACAAAAAAGAACAGAAAAGAAATAAAATATAAAGACAAAAAAAGAACAACGACAACGCGCAAAGGGACAAAAAGAGGCAGTGTAACTGTATGTCGTCAAACGAAATGTACTAAAAAGTTTAAAAAACAGAGAAGATTAGAAAGTTATTCATCTAGTACAGAAGTTAGTGTCGAAATGAGTGTCCACACTGATAGCGACATCATTGATTGCGCTGATAGCGATTCTGACGTTACATTTTGTGATGATAAAGAGACAACAAATAGAGTTGATCAAATTGAAGCTGCGATTTGGGATGAGATTAACAACAAGAACGGATTGACGAAAAGGACTTGAAAATAAAAACACGGATGGATACCCAATGTTACAGAAGTGGTGAGTCACAAATGGTAACGAAATCTAAAAAAAACATAAACGGAGCTGACAAAAACGACTTTAAAAAAACCAAAGAGAACCTAAGTGTACGACCAGAGTACCCGCTCTGGTTGAGCATCGGGCGGGGCGGGGCGGGCAGCGTTCATGTTAAACAAATGCTAACGCATAGTGGTGTCCTGAGTAGCAGCAGGAGCGTCGGCAACCAAATGATGAACGCTGCCCACCCCGCCCCGCTCCACGCTCAACCAGAGCGGGCACTCTGGTCGTACACTAGGAAAAGAAAATGAGGCATGTTTCAATTGTTGAGCTACCTTCAATTCAACGCCAACTAGGCGAGGCAAAGCCATGGTAGTTACGGGTTCACCGCATAAACAAGAAATAAAAGACGCAGAATAGAAAAAGGTTAGAAACTATACCAATGATTAATAAATGTCTGATTACATACATATACTCACGCCTGTTTCCCACGGGGGTAGGCAGAGACTATGGATCGCCACCTGCTACGATCCTTGCACACTTCTTTCGCTTCATTCACATCCATCCATCAATCTTTTCATACATGCCCGGCGATTTTTGTCACTGCGTACACCAGTCTTTTTTAGTAAACCTCCTACTTGGTCCGTGTAGGTTTTTCTGGGACGCCCTTGCGCAACCGGTCTTTACTTTGCACATTCGCACAATATATCTCTTTCGTGATTCGCCTTTCATTCATCCTTTCTAAGTGACCAAACCACCGGAGCATTCCTTTCTCAATTCTGATTAGATATTATAATTATAATTTACTAATAATTATCGTTAAAGATACAATTTAAGTTAACGTTTTGATTATTGTGATCTCAATATCGTCCCCGGGAAGTTATTAGGCGCCCAAAAATAAATCTCTTGAATTTATACTTTTTTGTTAAAGTTATTTTAGTAGAAAAAATAACAGTTGGGAAATTTTTTACTCTTCTAAATAACAAATAAATGTTTCAACTTAACTCTGATGCTTTATTTATTACTTCACTTGTTATATTATTTAAAAAAATGGTTTTTACAAAAAGGGGACGTTATTTGGCGACTGCACCTTACCAAAGACACCAAAACTTCAATACTTATAGCAAAGAAAATTTGCAGAAAGCAATAGAAGCTGTAACAGATGTTTCTAACAATTTATCTACAAGACAAATTGCTGAAAAATACAGTGTTCCGAGGACCAGTCTCCGATACCATATAAAAAAATATTAAAAATAAAAGATATATTCGATTTAGTTATTAAAGCCAAACGCAATTTATTGTGAAATTTGGAAGATTATCCTATTAGATTTAAGTTAAATGTTTTGTTTTGATTATTTACTTTTCACTGACAGACTTTCACTGGCAGGTAGATGTAATAAGGAGTAACTTAGGCTACTGATATTTTAGATAAAATCTTATAATTATAAATGTGAAAGTATAGAATAACGGCTGAACGGATTTGATTAAAATTTGGAACACAGATAGATACTTTGTAGCCTGGAGAGGAACATAGGCTACTTTTTATCCCGGAAAAATATCACATTCCTTCGGGATAACGTCGTGTAGTCCACGCGGGCGAAGCTGCGGGCGGAAAGCTAGTAAAAAAATAATAATAAAAAGTTTAAAGAAAGGGAAACAATCCTCCTTATGCCGGGGCTTCACCTGCGTGACGCCTAACGGCGTTAAAACGGCATTCGCGACTTAGCGCGCTAATTGTATCAAATTAGTGGGCTAAGACCCGGCTACACCTGCGTATTATATCAAATAGCGCGCTAATTAATGGCATTAGACGCAGGTGAAGCTCGGGCATTACAAACAATTAGTGAGAAATCAGGTTTCTCACTAATTGTTTGACGTAGTATGTAGTCATAAGTATAATAATAATAATATGTAATAAAGGGAATAATAATAGATTTATTAGCCTCAGTATCCTGGCTCCGTTTCGGTGACCTTTTTGGTGAAACCGAAGGTTTTGTCTGTGCAATTATGGATGAGGTTGTGATGACGAATAACTACCGAAAGTATATCCTAAGGGATGGCACAGTGGATATTTGCCGAGCGTGCCATCGTCCGGGTGAATCCCTTAGGCATATAATCTCCGGTTGTTCTCGTCTCGCAAACGGCGAGTATTTGCATAGACATAACCAAGTGGCCAGGATAATACACCAACAACTTGCTCTGAAACATAGTCTTGTGGCATCCGAGGTGCCGTACTACAGGTATGCACCAGAACAGGTCCTTGAAAATAGCCATGCCACATTGTATTGGGATCGATCTATCATTACAGACAGGACTATTGTAGCTAATAAGCCTGATATTGTATTGATAGATCGACACGAACGCCGCGCGATAATTGTTGATGTCACTGTTCCCCATGACGACAACCTTTTGAAAGCTGAAAAAGATAAAGAAAACAAATATCTTGATTTAGCTCACGAGATTGTTGACATGTGGGACATTGATTCAGCAATTATTGTTCCGATAGTCATATCTGCCCATGGGCTGATAGCCAAGAGCCTCGATAAACACCTTAAGAGGCTTGCGTTAGGTGGATGGATCGGGAGTCAGATGCAGAAGGCAGTACTTCTGGACACGGCCCGTATAGTGAGAAGGTTCCTGTCTCTTGATCCTTAACCATCGGTAGCCGGGACCCTGATCTTGCTGCCGTTGGGGAACTACATTTTTGTATTTTTAAATGTTATATTTTTTAGTGTTATACATTGTAAAAATTTAATGTTTAGAAATATAATTTTGTAAGTATTTAAAATGTAATAAAGGGAATAATAATAATAATAAATTTATTTTTCTTCTCAACACAATCTCATGTTTTACACAAATACTTAATTCAAAACAAATTACATGAAAATCACTAGTACGAGATTGCGGAGAGACTGGTATCTGAAGTAAGCCGTAGCCTGTATCTCAGAGAACCAGTACTCTCCCCTCTTAACCACTGGCACTTTAGTCAGATAAACATGTTTGTTTAAATTTTTGATACATAACTAACAAATATTTACGTTAATTGAGTAAAAACAATTTACAAAACAAGAGTAGGTAAGTATGTAGTATGTGTGTAATACAAGTTTAATTATGTGTATATGTACGACGGACTAATAATTGTCTGTTCTGTTTACATGAATTAATGTGTGTTTGTGTGTGTGTGTGTAAGTGTGTGTGTGTTTAAGTGCAAGGGCGTAGAAGATCTTCGGTTTCATCATACTTTAACGTATTTAAAAAGCAGAAAAGAACCTTCTTACACATGAACCTAGTTAAATTAATTATGTTACATTTTTTGTGTAGCTTCTTATACAGATGTGGGCCAAGAAAATAAAAGAAGCGTTGCGCAAATGAGGATTTACAGCGTGAAGCCGGAACTACAAGGTAACTACTGCGAGATTTAGCCGTTGTATCTATGTAAACATGTTGTTTCAGTATAGTCTGGAGAATAAATAATTGTCGCACCGTTAGTACTTCGCAATACTGATAAAGGTCATAAGTCGAAAACATTATGGGTTTGAAGGTACAGACTTTTAAGACCGCCCTTTGGGCTCTTTCGAGAGTTAATAAAACATTCTTGGAAGTGCCACCCCAGGAACTGATACAATAATTTAAGACGGACTCACAGAGCGCCCTGTAGGTATTTTTTACAAGTAAAGGATCAGCTACGTGTCTTAGTTTTCTAAAAATGTGCATGAGCTTACGAAGTCTAGAAGCAGTTAAATTAATGTGAGGCTGAAAAGTGAGTCTAGCATCGACGGTGACACCAAGATATTTCACTGAGGAAGCTAAATTTAAGTGAGGGCAAGAGCAACCTGTTGTGTTCTTTGTGTGAGAGTGAGCCACAAGATGTAAGTTCTGTAGGAAAATCGAGGGAATTCTTATTTTTGACATGGGCATATATTGTGTTTTGTCGACGTTGATTGAGAGCTGGTTTGCTCTGAGCCAACTGAGCACTATATCTAGACCTAACTGAGCACGTCGATAGACTTCAGGGAAAGAATTTGCATTAAAGATCAATGCAGTGTCATCTGCATAGGAAACTATTTGACAATTGGGAATGACAAGGGAAGACAGCTCGTTTATATAAACTAAAAATAAAGTAGGACCTAAAATACTGCCCTGCGGGACACCGCATTCTACAGGAACGTCAGTGCTCGTTACTCCATTGATCACTAATCGCTGAGAGCGATCGGTAAGGTAGCTATGAAATAAGGTCAGTTGCTCTCCTCTCACGCCAAGGCGTTGAAGTTTATCTAAAAGGATTGGAATTGATACGGTGTCAAACGCCTTGGCAAGATCAAGGAAAACTGACAAACATTTATCTCCTTTATCAAGGGTTTTGACTATATGGTCAGTGAGTTCGTGAACGGCATCTGCGGCAGATCTTTTTGCCCTAAAACCATATTGTCCTGGTGATAAGAGTGATGAACTTTCTAAAAAGTTTATAAGCCGTTTATTTAGGATGCGCTCCAGAATTTTTGAAAAGGTTGGAAGTATCGATATTGGGCGATAGTTGTTTGGGCAGTTTTTAGGTCCAGACTTATGGATAGGATGGAGAAGTGCTTTTTTGAAAGCAGAGGGGAAGATACCAGTCTCTACAGAAAGGTTGCAGATGTGAGTGATTACTGGGACAAGAATATTTTTATGACGCTTCACGAAAGCTGATGAAATGTTGTCCCAACCTACTGCACATTCGCCCTTTAAGGAGTCGATGATACTGTGGACTTCATCCATATTGGTTTTAAGTAGGACAAGTGAGGTAAGTGGTGACGTAGTAGAAGAGGTGTGATTCAGTGCGTGTGATTTCTGATGGGACTCTACGTTGGCCGACTCCTTCAAAATCTGTTCAGCAAGAGATTTACCAACATTTGCAAAGAAAGTGTTGGCGTGATTAAGTGATTCCTCTGGAGTAGGTTTACACAGAAGTAAGTCGTGTGCGTTGCTGCGATTTTTATTCATTTTTGTAACATCTCTGACAGCAGCCCAGAGCTTTTTATTGTTATTACCAGCCGAACGTAATAACTCCCTATCATAATTTAATTTAACCTTTTTAATGAGAGAGTTGCAAAAGTTACGATAGCGTTTAAATGTGGTTTTGAGAATGTCATTATTAGGATCTAACTTAATGCGCTTGTGCATTTGGTCACGGTTTCTGATTGATCTTAGTAATCCCGGTGTCATCCAGGGCTTTAAAGCCTTTTTACGTCTGGAGGGTATAAAACTCACGGTATATGAAGCTATAGCTGATTGTAACATATTAATAAGTAAATCAGTAGCCACATTGGGATCTGGAGAGGTTAACACTGGTGTGAAATCTAAATTTTCCATTGTTGTAGTAAGTAACTTATAATTAATTTTATTTATGATCTGCGGAGAAGGTCTATCTATTTTTGTACCAATTGATACCAGTACAGCATCGTGATCCGTGACCAAAGAATTTACCACTATAGTCTGAGCTAAATGTATTGTTTTCAAGAACGCATGATCGAGACAGGCAGGTCCCCGTGTTGGTAATGTATGCGCCGGTAAGAGACCGTTAAAAGCCATGCTGTTTAAGTAGCTTTCACTGTGAATGTCCAGTCCTTGATCGTCTAAGTCCAATATGTTAATGTTAATGTCACCTATAATCAGTATGTTACTGTAATTGCGAAGAGAAACAATTACTGAGTGCAAAGACTGGATAAAAGCTGTTGGATTTTTGAACGCACAAGGTCGGTATATGGCAAGAATAATCATATCTTCGTTTATTTGGATTTGTAAGCAGCTGGCTTCAGCAACATTAGGTTCAGTGACTGAAATACCCGTAAGTGCTGTGTTACAGTAGACGATCACGCCATCATTTTGATTGGCAGGATAGGAAGAAGTGAAGGAAATAAAACCAGGTATAGCAGGAATAGGAGGCTCCTTCTGCAACCAGCATTCTGTTAAAATTATGAAATCTACATCAATATTTAGTCTACTTAAAAATAGGTTAAAACTTTGAAAATTGGCAGATATGCTACGTACGTTTTGTGTTATGACTTTTAACGATGAGTAATCCATAACCAACTTAGAGGCTTGAAGAGTATCGCAGGTAAGCGAGTCACTTACTACTATATTATCTATATTTTTTATTAAATTATTAGTATCGCAAGCCATTTTTGTATGTTGAGACTAAAAGTTTCTTACCAACTTGAACAAAAATAAAAGACTGGACCGGTGCAGGTAATAGTTCTTTAAATAAATCAATTAATGGCATAAAAAGGTATAAGAAACCGCTTTGCACTGGCAATAAACAAATAATGTAGGTCAACGACTCATCTTTTTTTATTTGATATAAATGTTTAGCCATGTCTTGTTTTGTACAATGAAATAAATTCCTAGGTTTAAGACAGCGATAGATCTTCTGTTTGGAACGATTGTGTGTGTATATAGTATTTGAGTGCTTTCTGTAAGGAGAATTTGATGCTTGTAGGTGTGAATGTAACAGTTTTGTACATTGTAAATTCGTGTTATTATTACCTATTAAGTTCTTAACTACAAGTAAAACTTTAGAAAAACTTAATGTAACAAAGATAAAAGAAAATAATTCTTTGAAAACTGAGTAAATTAAGTGTGACAATTTTTTGTTAAAGTCTATAAAACAAAAAAGTATTAAGAATATAATAAAAAACAAAATTATGTAAAATCTAAATAAAATGTAAATATTAAAATAGAGTCATGCTAGATTTTTCAAGTCAGCCTCGTTGTTTATACGTATCGGCAGCATACCATCATTCTTCTTCAAAAATACAATTCCTCTGGAGGTCCAGCAGTGAGCATAGTTGTTTGCTTTGCGGTATTCCCGAGCTAAATAAAACAGTCGCCTGGTGTATGCTGTTAGACTTTCTGCTACATATATAGGTTTTGAGGTGCCAGAGATTTTCAAGTTCGTGGTATTTAATTTATTTTCTTTATGCTCTTTATTATATTTTTTGACAGACCCAATAACTTCTTCTTTGAGAGACTGGTTAGATAATTCCAAAACAATTGGTTTGACATCTGACTTTCTAGTATTATTAACGCGGTAAATATCTTTTATGTCTCCTGGTCGCAGGGGTATGTTTAACGTAGTTCCCAAATTTTCTGCTATTTCGGATAAATCATTTTTTGTTTCCATGGACTTCTTAGGTACGTTTCTAATTTCAATGCAACAGTTGCGCGCTTTTCTTTCTAAATATTCAATTTTGGCTTCTAAAGATTGCATGTATTGGTGATCAGATTTTCTTTCAGCTTCGAGCGAGGAAACTTTTTTAATCAGTTCATCGTATTTCTCGGATAGAAAATTCATGGCATCATGAATATCAGTGTTCTGTTTTTTAATATCATGCATTGTCTCTAGCAATGTATCGAATTTCTTATCCTGCTCCATTTTTAAATTCGAAAATAATTCAAGGATGTCATCTTTACTCAATGACTCGTCTTCCCTTTTACGTTTACGTAAAGTGACATTTAGCGGCGCGCCAACTGCGCGCTCTCCACTTAGATTTGGTTCCGAGTCATATCGCGGCAGCAGCGGTGGAGACGGTTTAGGGCGCTCGGGCAGCGGAGAGGTGGGAGGCGGTGTCCGACGCAGCGGCAACATGATGCGCGATAGAAGGCGAAGTACTAGGCACTTATAAACAGTAGGAACCGGAACCGGAGCGTCTCGCTCGCGCAGTGCAGGGTGGTGCAGGCTAGCTAAGGTGTGTGGTGTGCGTGTGTGCGTAGGGACAATGTGAAATACACAACGCTCGAATACTCGCACTCACCAGTCCAGAAGTTGCGCGCGCGTCGAGTTAAACACTTCCTCGTGTAGTCTGTTCTCCTATTATTTCGCTTGAATTATTTTGTAAATATTTCTTAATATTTTTAAATACAATATTAACACGGATCTAATAAATTAACACGACTGTTCACCACAGTGATCCGGGGGGAGAGAAGTATATAATCATTTCACACTTATTATTCGCTGGCTATGCCCAGCAGTGGGCGTCGTACGGCTGAAATGATGATGATTCGCTGCAGTAATAAACTGTAGTAGTAGTACAGATGACATCTTTCATTTGCCCGAACCCATCCTTATATGGCGACACTGCCATTTGAGACGGGCTCGGTTCGTTCGGTCGCGTCGCAATAGTAACATTCATAGTGCAAGTAATTATTGTACGAGTGTTTTGCAAACAAAAAACGTGCCGTTCTACATTTTAAAAAGACGAGGTTTTTATAGCCCAGTCAGGTGGAGCGAAATTTACAGAATATTATCTGTCCAATATTGGCATTGTGATGTTTCTTATGTGCACCATGCTGGCTATTGCTGGACTTTACGGATTTTATATATTATACAAGAGATGTCACCACGGATGGATTAGAAACGAATTTATGTCGCAAAGTCTGATGCGATTCTTTCGGCGAAGGCCAAACGAGGAGACTCGGGTGTGCTATAGTTGCCGAAAGCAGCCTTTGGAACCAGCACCGGCAGCAGCGGTATGCGTTGGAAAAAGTGGTTAAAGTGGAGTGTTTTTTTTATATTATTGCAGCCGCCGGCCGGGAGTCTGAAGCATCGGTGTATTTCAGACAGCGAACTATGTCGGGTAATTATCGACATTTTCGTAATAATAACCGAGGTAATTTTGTGGGGCGGACCAACTACTCTAATAGACATCCATTATTTTCTCATATAATCGTGGCTTCTCAAAGGGGATACCCTAGCCGAGGCCGGGGTACACGAATGTTTAGTAGAGGGCGTATGACTAGGGCTAGACATACGACTGGTAAGGCGATAAGGTATGTTAGTCAGGAGTCAGGACCTCGATTTTAGTGCCAACACTAACAGTGACGAAAATAGCACGAGAAATTAACCATCAATGTTTTTGCGATCCTACCTAACTATGTATTAGCTTGCGAATATAGCAATGCGGCAGAGTTCTTGGTAGACGGCTCCTGACACTGGCGCCTCTATGTTAGTCGTCAAATATGACACCGAGCACTGGAACGTTCCAATACACCCAGAAAACATTAACTGAAGGTTTTGTTTATGTTACGCTTTCCCATTATGAAATGGAATTCAACACAATTTATATGTACTCAAATGTTTGCCTTGCAATTAGGGATTGCTCCCGGGAATTCCCGGTACTGAAATTCCCGGGAATTCCCGGGAAATTTCATCGCCTGTAGTACCGGGAAACAAAACCTATTTCCCGGGAATTTCGGTACTACAAAAATATTTAGTAATTTTAATATTTTTTAACTATTATCAAGCTGTAAATGCTGTATTAGTCGTCGGTTATTTAAAACATAACGTTTTATTAAGTAACGGGATAAACTTTTTTAAGGACATCGTGGCTAGTACTATTGATGACTGTAGAATGATGATAAAAACTGGAAGACTCCTCTCAACATTTCACCAAAATGTATTGCTTATGCAGTACAGCTTTCAATCGTTGACATATTTTAAAGGGGAGTCCTATTGCCTTAGATACGTGTTCAGAACAGGAAGAAGACAATGATGAAGATATACTTTTACTTGATCTGAAACGTTTGCAAAATCAAAGATTCATTAGAATTCCAAATGAAGAGGATTCCTCTGGCGACGAAGATCGTGGTGTAGAATTCACAAGCGAGATATCCAAATCCCAAGATATCACGATATTTTATCTTAAATCCTCAAAAAGTCACCAAAAAATGAAGAATATCGTTTTTTTATTCTCTACGGGGTAGCACTTAGCTTTCATCACACTTGATGTTAAGTGGTGATAAGGCTGAAGGTGGAAGCACACTACTCCCGAAATCCTCAGTCACTGAGGAACTGGCTATCTTATTCTAACTGTCATCTTCAAAAGTATGTCTTATCGGAGTTCGGAATGGAGTACTAATTTGATCTTGGATGTGCAGACTCGATGGAGCAGCGTTGCTAATGTGATGAGCTGCTTTTTGATGCTTAGGAACTGCATAACAAAAGCTCTTTTGTGTCTCAAGATTGATTTTCAGTTTAGTCAAAAAGAATGGCAGCTTCTTAGTGAACTTCACAAGGCGTTTCCGAGACAGTGAAGATCACAACAGAAGCATTGTGTTAACGTGATGAATCCATTTTGACTTCCGATATCACACTGAAATTTGCAATCAAAAAGTTAGAAAACACCGATTCCACCAGCTTAAGAAAAGAACTGCGTGCGGCCTTGAAGAAAAAATACAAATAAAGGTGACTATTAGAGGCATCCGTTATGAAATATCTGGCTAAAGCATGTACTTACTTTTTTTTCAAAGTTGTCGACCGATGATATAGTTATTTTTACGACCCGGCAGTGATCACATTTGCGAAATAATCATGGCTCTTCTGCGTCGTACATTAGACGTTGAACACAGGGAATCCGATCAAGAAGATTATCATGAAAGGTAGACCGTCCAACTTCAAGCCAATCTACTCGCATGACCAATAAAGAGGATGTAAAAAATTTGCATCGAACTACTCGATAGAATATGTTGGATTAGTTTAAATTGTAAGACCTCATATTGTTACCATATTCTAGCAAATAAATGATTTTGATTTGATTTAAATCTAGAAATCTAAAAGGCGTTGGCAGCTCCAAACCTATCAGCTAGACGCTGATTGAAGATTAAATGACGAAAGTCTCGATGCGATTTCCTTTTTACGCACGCTTTATCAACAGCTACGTATGTTTCGCTAATGTTTTACGATAAGTAAATAATAACACAATACTATCCTATCCTTTTTTTAGAAGTCAAGGCTATGACAAGATGATGTTTTTTTTGTTAAAGTTGAGTTAGTAATATTTAGTTTGTTGACTAACAAAGATTATTATATTTATTATTGAGATTTGAGAATGATTGTAGGTAATATTTTAACAATAAAAGTATAATCTAATTTTTATTGAATTAGGTAGGTACATAGGGTAATTCACTGATTTGTAACTGTTGTGCTAATAAAACATCTTTAAAACTATTTCCAACGTTTTATTTTATGCTCAACAAGAATATAAAACTATTTTTTCTCTAGTACCGAAAGTATCGAATTTCCCGGTATTTCCCGGTACTGAAGTAGATCCAGAACCGGGAAATACAAATCCGATTTCAGTACCGGTACTGCAATCCCTACTTGCAATACGGATGGAATAATCGGGCAAGATTTCTTAGTAAAAAATAAGTGCGTAATTAACTTTGAGAATAATAATTTAACTTTAAATTATTAGTCCGGTCAAATTAGACCAAAAAATAAGAGTGAAGGTACATTAATTCGCAAGAAGCTGAAATGGAGAAGTTGCAGCTTCCATTTAAAATTAACCTACGTCGCACAGCTAAGAAAAATATCTCAAAAAATAGATAAAAGTAGTTAATAACAAACTGCCCACCTCCGATTGTCACCCTTACTGGCTAACATACTTAGAAATTGCTCCAAAGATTCTGGATCCGCCTGAATAGGCGCAGAATACTACTGTAAAAATTGTAAAATATTTTACTTTCAACGATGTAATGGTACCTAAAATCCATAAAAAAGTGGATTATGATGTCATGAAGATTAAAAAAATGGAATTCTGCGACATTTTAAGTTGATTTGCTTTCTTGTCCGAGGAAGGTATAAATAAATCAATTAAATAAAGAAAACTTATTCATTCCCATTCTTTGTCTATCAAAACATTGCCTTAAAAGTGCGCTGGGTGACTAAAAACATCTTCATACATCTCGCCCAACCAAGATAATACAGTATAGTACACCCCTGCCTATACCGAGGAATCGGCTAGCGCAGTGGAAGCTGGTATTACTAATATAGACTCCGGACAAAAAACTAGGTTTCAGCGGGGATGTAAACTGAACAATTGGACTGCGATACACAGCGGAGAGAATGTTAAGTAAGGTGAGGCTACATACGGGTCCGTGTGTCGAACGTCTCCAAGGCAGAAGTGGTGTAAGGGAGCGCGCGCGCCCCTGGGGTCCTTTCTTCGTCTTCTGCAGACCTTACCAACTCGTCACCTCACTCACAACACATACAACACAGCGTTCCCAAGACACTGGGCGCTTCAACAAGATACACAATAACACACGGAGGAGCTTTTTGTCAAGATATATATTGCCCCTGCAACAACGCGTGGTGGACAATTATCTTTCTTTCAAAACTCCGCGACCAGCCCGATGGATGGCGTCAAAACCTTGGTCGTACAAAACGGGATCACATAGATAATTTAAGATTTTATTCAAACTCGATATGCCAGGCACATTCAACGCGAGCGATTTTTAACAAATTCAGCAAAATTAATCCGACATTTTTCTACTAGAATTTCAATCAAGTGTCACTGTCAACTTCAAGTGACAGCCAAATGTCAATTTGACGTGACATTAGAGCTGCGTTCAGAAACGTCGATCTTTTCCGAACATCCCCCCGCCCCGGACCGTTAAGAACGGTACGTCAATCTACGGGTAATCGGGAGAGCCCACTAACGGCTCTCTTCAAAACCGAATCTCGAACCAAAACCTCAGCAAAACGAGGAACTCCGTCAGTTCCGGGGTAGAGTTTAACAATGCGCCCCCTTCGCCAACATAGGGGCGGCAGGTTAGCATCCTTAATCAACACGAGGTCGCCAGTCTGGGGTGGGGTGGTTTTATCTGTCCACTTCACGCGCTGTTTTATTTTTATTTTATTTTTTTATTTTTATTTGCAAAGACGTACAAAACAGGTTACAAACCAAATTTTGAAAATTAAAATACAAAATAAATTACGGACTAGGTTGAAACCCTAAATTATGTACATACTAATAGAAAATACTGAGCAGCGACCTTGTAATTGTACAATCATTTAAATTATAATTTTTATTATAAGTTATTGAAAACATAAATTATACATTACAAACATGTCAACATACAAACACAATTTTAATAATCAGGAATTAGAAAAAAAAAATTGGATAATTTAACTAATAGGTAAGTAAGTATTTAATATTATAATTAGATTAGAAAAATTTTACCACATAAAATTAATTCAAATCAGGAGAATAAACATGCAAATAAATACCTACTAAAATAATACTAATTAAAATTAGAAAAACAATAAACCTATACAAATTTTTACAGAGCTAAATTGAGTAGAAGCTAGAGTATAATTTTTATTTAATACAATTTTTTATTTTATTTTTGAATCTCCGTAAACTACATTCAAATACATCCACATCCGGGCAGCAACTGACGAGTTCATTATAAAGGCGACACATTCGGGTTAGGGGATTAAAGTAAGATGTATTATTCAGATAAACATTAAGGGAAAATAATTTTGGCTTACGAGAACGATGATAAGTGTTAAAATTAATTTGAGAGAGCAAACATGGGGAGTCTACACAATTGTTAATGATCTTATAGAGTAGGAATAGTTCCAGATGTTCTCTGCGAGTAGTCAACGATACCATTTTGAAATGTTCGAGCTTATCTACATAGGAACATAAAGTACGATTAAGATTGAATCTGAAGCATAGCAACCGAAGGAATCTCTTTTGTATTTGTTCTATCCTATCAATATGTATTTTATAGAATGGCGACCAAATAGGAGTGTTATACTCTAATATGCTACGAACTAAAGCAAAGTAGAGGATCATATATGATGAAATTTTTGTAAAGCCCTTAGTTACTCTACAAATAAAACCCAACATTCGTGACGACTTATCAACTACGTGATTGTAATGAGAACGAAACGACAATTCGCTATCGAAAATTACTCCAAGATCTCTAATTTCAGACTTGCGTAGTAAACTATGGTTGTCTAAGGAGTAATCGAAATGAAGAGCATTGAGTTTTTTCGTAAAAGTCACCACATAACATTTACCAATATTAAGTGTCATCTGGTTGGCCATGCACCAGTCCACAACCGAATCCAGATCTTTTTGAAGTTTTATCGCATCGTTGATACAAGATACAGAATTGTAAATTTTTAGATCATCAGCATACATAAGACTTGGGCAAGATAAACGCTCTACTAGATCATTTATAAATAATATAAAGAACAAAGGCCCTAAATGAGAACCCTGCGGGACGCCTGAGGGTACCATAAAGGCTGTTGAAAACTCACCTTTCAAAGCAACTAGTTGACTCCTTCTAAACAAGTAAGATTCCACCCACCGTAATAAGTTTCCACATACACCGAACCTCTCCAACTTCCGACAAAGTAATCTGTGGTTCACCCTGTCAAACGCTTTAGAGAAGTCGGTGTATATAGAGTCTACCTGTCCTCTTTTAGCAAATACTGCACATAAGTAACTCTTATATTCCAATAGGTTACTAGAGGTCGATTTATTTCTAATAAATCCATGTTGATTCGGAGATATATAAGGCCTAACTTGCTGATAAAGAAAATCGTATACTAGCGATTCGAATAATTTAGCGCAGCAAGATAAGATACTGATCGGTCGATAGTTTTCACAGAGCGATCGATCTCCAGACTTAAACACAGGGATAATGTGAGCAGTTTTCCAATGCGTTGGGAATACACCTGAGGTCAATGATTTATTGAACAAAATACACAGTGGAACACATATAGTTTCGTAGCATCTCTTTAGTATTAACGGGGGAACACCATCAGCACCTGCACCCTTACATTCATCGATGTGTTTTAATTTATCCATAATTTCATCTTCAGATACGTTGAAAGAATAAATTGTACAATTGCTGTTAGCTTCTGGGACGAATTGTATACTATTCCCAGCGTCACGCGCAGAGCAATCATACACGGAATTGAAATATTTAGCAAAGAGCTCGCATACTTCTCTTCGCCCAGATTTTTCCTGATCTCCGAACTTCACAGTGTTAGGTATACTATTAGAAGATGATTTCCTGTTTTGCACGTAACTCCAGAACGATTTAATGTTATTATCACCAATAGAATTTTCCACAGAATTTTTATACTTACTGTAGCAAGCATCCATGAGTTTCTTACACCGTGATCGTAACATGGAAAAGGTATCGTAATCGCGTGGATTGGCGTATTTTTTAAACAACTTATGGTATTTACGTTTCTCTTTGAGGCATTGTTTTAGGCCAAAGCTAAACCAGGTCGGAAAAACACAGCAGTCTTCTTTAGTTAATGGAGTATGTTTACTTATGAGTTCGTTTAGTTTATTGTAAAACATGTTTACATCATGATTTACATCTTCAGAGGACAATACCTGATGCCAATTAATTGCTTTGATATCACTATTTAGCTCGGCAAAATTACACTTGTTGTAATTCAGGCGAATACATTTCTTACGCGGAAGAGGCTTTCGATGAGTAGGGGTTATAATGTCTATAGCCAACGCAGGGTGATGAATGTCTAATCTACTCACAGGATCAGTAAGACGAACAGTACAGTCAAAAGAAGAAAAAACAAGGTCTAAATATTTACCATTTTGATTAGGGATTCCATTAAACTGTTTGAGGTTACAAAGAGTCATAAATTCCAGTAAACTGCATGATTTGCCATCAGGTGAACCATTTACAACCGGCACAAAACAATCACCACTAGAGTGCCAAATAACATTAGGAGTATTGAAATCACCAATAATAATGAACTCATCAGTAGGGTTTGCTTCTAATATAGTTCTAATACAGGAGTTATAAAAAGTACTCAAATGCTCAGAAGTAATATCTGGAGGCAGATAACAAACACAAATATTTATACATTTGGATGAGTGCGTGTCAACTGAAAAGCTAATCCACAAATCCTCAACAACACTATCCCAGACTCTACGGCGCATGACGTTGAAGTTTTTCTTAATGCCTAAGAGTACTCCTCCACCATCCTTTTTAACAATACCAGTAGTGTGACGATCTCTACGGAAGATATTGTAGCGGCTATCCAAAACTTCACCATCATACACCGAATCATCAAGATTGGATTCAGTCAAGCAAACAATATCATAGTTATTATTTAATACATTTAAATAAACTTCGTTAGTTTTAGATCTTATCCTATTTACATTTTGATAAAAGACTTCTACCATTCAAAAAAACAAAAAACAAAAACACTTGATTTTCACAGCCAATTAGGAAAGGTGGTGACGTTAGTGGCGACAAATAATTTTGAGTGATTCGGAGTTTTTTATACATATCGCGCTAGATGAATCATCACGCCTAACAAAGATTTTCCCATAGCGAACCCAAACATACTTATAATTAAATTCCTTCGCCAATCGTCGAGTTTCGGCATACAGGGATTTCATAGAAGGCGACAAATGTTCAGTGACAAAGATCTTCCTGTGCTCGCCGTTTATCCCCAAGTGAGTAGAGCCAAGGACATCGTTACGATGAAGCTTATTGAACCGGTAAGCCGCTGATAAAATTTGATCACGCTGGTAGGTGGAAGACAGTGAAACTAAAATGTTTCGTGGTCGTTTGGAGGTTTGATCCATTTTTGCCACACGATGACAGCAACGTATAGAAGAATTCTCAATAGGCACGTTGAGCACACCGCAAAGTTTATTGAACAAATCCAGTACATTTTCATTATTTGCTTCAGGCACAGCTTGTAGTTCAATATTACAGGCGCGAGAAGTTTTTTCAATAATCGCAAGCTTATCCTCAATTTTGCTCACAGTCACCTGCAGCTTAGCGTTTTCAGCCTCCAGTTTTTTTATCATTTTATCCTTGTCGTCGATCTTTTTACTAAGCTGTTTCTGCTCCTCACAAATAAAGTCTGTGGTAACAGTGAAATCGTCTTTGACATTTTGAATCACAGGAGCCATCTCTTTGTGCACGATGTCGATGATATCTTGTTTCAACGTAGACCGGAAGCTATGAGCAAAGGCTTGAAAAGATGATTCCAGTTTGGTATCTAACAACCGACTTATATTTTCTAAGGTTAGGGTCTCATTTGCTCTACTGCTGTTATCCACAACATGCACGGCATTCGATTCTAGGTTGTCACATGACATGTTGAAGGACTCAGGATGCAATGGAAGCTGAGTTGACCTCACAGGAGTGTTGCAGTTAGTCTTGGTACGTCGTGTTACATTATTACAGGACGGACAGACCCAAGAAGCACGGTTATCCTTCGAAAGTGACGCAAACTGAGCCGTAGTTATATTTAGGCACATGTGGTGATATTTTTGTTTACAGATACGGCATTGAAGAAAATCATTCTGTCCCAAATTATTAATGCAGGCGTTACATTGTGCCATTTGTGCGATTAAAAAAAAAATGCACTACTTGTAAAGGAACGTAAAATTTATCTTATCCAAATGTATCCGAATGGATTTTCAACGTCAGCGTGATAGTCGAGTTGTCACACCCAATCTGTCATTGACAGATGTCAGTCAGTGTCAGTGCGGATGTAAATACGGAAGTGGTGTAATTCCTAATTAACTTGTAATTGGCCAATTTTCAAAAACAAAATCTTCGTTATAATTGTGTCTTGATGTTTGAACGAAATTTCACAAGTTGTTTTCACAAATTACAACCCAAACGAATGGTATCGTGAATGGGTTATGTGCATACCTTAATAGCGATGGAGTTACTGCAATGACTGACTGGTTTAGACTTGCTTCTTCGCACTTTTTTGCACAGAAAACTTAATATTTTTACGGAGAGGACAATTATACGTGTAACTGCTAGTAGTACCGGAACCGGAAGAACTGTGTAGAACTGTTGTAGGATATGCAAATACTCCATCGACCAACGTGCCCAGAAGTTTTGGGACATCTGTTTCAAAAGTTGGTATCGCGACAAACGATGGGATCCTACATCCTGAATCGGATATTCAGGCAACGCCAAAAGGGGCTGTCCGATCAAGAAATGACCTGGGGTCAACGCTTCCAGGTCATTCGGGTCCGAAGACAACGGGCACAAGGGTCGCGAGTTGAGGACGGCCTCAATTTTACAAAATACCGTATCAAGTTCCTCAAACGTGAGAATAGTTTCTCCAATCACGCGACGCAAGTGTGTCTTGGCAGCCTTTACACAAGCTTCAAAAATTCCTCCCCAGGTCGGACAAGCTGGAGGGCTAAACTTCCAGATTATCCCACGCCGGGAGAGGGTGGTTCCAATGTCTATTTTATTATCAACAAAAAACTTAACTACTTCCTTAAGATAATTACACGTTCCCTTATAATTAGTACCACAATCGGAACGTATCAATGTCGGCAGTCCTCTACGGGAAACAAATCTGCTCAAGGCGGCGACAAAGGCTTCGGTAGACAATTCCGAGACAATTTCCAAATGGACAGCCTTGGTGTACAAACACACAAACACGCACAAGTACGCCTTATAGGTTTTAGCATTACGCAGTCTCGAAGCCTTTACAGTAAAGGGACCGGCGAAGTCGGTGGCGACTCCGGCAAACGCTCTACATTCCGTGACGCGATCAGCAGGCAAATCACCCATCTGGGGCTGCATGGTCGCGGCCTTCAATCTATAACAAGGCAGGCAACGGAAAACCACAGTGCGAATGGCTCGACGAGCAGACAAAATCCAAAATTCACGCTGCAAAATGGCCAACAAAGCATTACAGCCAGCATGTTGTGCATTCACATGGCGATCTGTTATTATCAGTTGAGTCAAATGTCCGGCTTTAGGTAACAAAAGGGGGTGACGAGCTCCATACGGCAGGTTCGCATTTCGAAGTCTTCCGCCGACTCGCAAAAGCCCACTCTCGTCCAGGAAGGGATTCAATCGCGATACCGCGCCCTTCAACTTGCGACGGCCTAAACGCAAAATTTCAATCTCGGACTCAAAACTATCAGCTTGTACTCTCCGGACCCAAAACAAGAGCGCGTCCCTACGCTCGTCCGGAGTGAGAACCGACGAATCACGCCTCGCGCGTGGGTTCCTGCAATTGTACGCAAAACGTCTGATCCAAGCGGTAACACCAAGCAGCTTCTGTAAGGAGCTGTACCGATCCAACAACAAATCCTTTTCCCCGGCGGGGTTAGTCTCCAGGACGCATGCCCGCATATCAGGAACGGCTACGTTCGACAACGCTGGAGAGGGCGGCCACTCCGACTCAGGCCGCATCAACCACTGTGGGCCCCACCAGAGGGGGTGGTTAATTAGGGTTGGGGCTACACAACCCCGAGACGCACAATCCGCGGGATTCATGGTTCCCGGCACGTGTCTCCAAATCAACTCGATGTCGGAATTACAAATCTGCGACACTCGATTGGCCACAAACACGTCCAAGGTGTGCGCCGGAGCCTTCAACCAACAAAGGACGACCTGACTGTCCGTCCAAGCATAAACCTCTTGTATCTTAATAGATCGACCTAATGTGAGCCATACGTGGTTCAACAAACGCATTAGGAGGGCAGCTCCACACAATTCCAACCTCGGGATCGTATGACGAGTCCGAAGGGGAGCGACTTTGCTTTTCGCTATCACCAGATGCACAGCAACAACTCCGTCAACAGTAACGGTGCGGAGGTACACGGCCGCAGCAAATCCACGTTCGGAGGCATCGGAAAAGCCGTGAAGAGTAACTTTACAATTTTCAGAAGGGAGGAATAGCCTCGGCAAATGCACTTCATTAATCTCGGGGAGGGATGAAACGAAGCTCGACCAATCTCGGAGTAACTCGTCCGAGAGGGGTTCATCCCACGACACACCCGAAGCCCATAACCGTTGCAAGAAACACTTGGCCATAAACAGCACGGGGCAAATCCACCCATTGGGGTCAAAGGTACGTGCGACAGTAGACAATACTAAACGCTTGGTCCAGACTTTCGGTGGTCGTAAATCCACACAATACGTGAAAGTGTCAGAGACCGGTTTGTACTGTACGCCAAGGACGGTCACCACATGGGGATTATCAACATTTTCGAATAGGTGGGGGTCCTGCTGGTGCTCTTCGGGCAAACCTACCAGTACATCAGGCGAGTTGGATATCCATTTCCTCAACTCGTAACCTCCCGACTTCAAAAGGGCGGCGAGTTCGTCTCTCAGGACAATCGCCTCTGAGACAGATGAGGCGCCCGTGCAAATGTCATCCACATAGACGTCACTGGCCAAAATGGCGGAGGCGCGAGGGTATCTCAAGCGCTCCTTCTCGGCCAACTCCAACAAAGAACGAATCGCAACAAACGGGCTCGAAGCCAAACCGTACGTATTCGTATTCAATTCATAAATCAACAAGGGGTCCCTAGGACTCTCTCTCCACAAAATCAATTGGTACCTCCTATCCTCTGGATGGATGACCGTTTGTCTGAACATCATCCGGATGTCAGTCATAAATACAATTTGGTGCCGCCGGAAGTTGGTCAAAATGTCTGAGATCTCCGTGTGCAGCTTGGGACCTACATGCAGACACTGGTTCAAGGACGCTCCAGTAGAGGTGGGAGCCGAACCGTCAAAGACCACCCGAATCTTTCCGGATTTCAAAACGGCGTGGTGCGGCAAAAAGAAGTGCTCAACGGAGCGCCAATCCAAATCGCTCACGGACATGTGCCCTAACTCCTCATACTCCCGCATGAATTCAACGTACTTCTGGCGGAAGACCGGATCCTTGCTCATGCGACGCTCCATCGCCACTAGCCTACGTTCCGCTAGCGGTCGGGATTCGCCCAGAGGAGGTCGGCCGGCACGAAAGGGGAGACGGGTGATCAAACGACCAGAGCGGAGGCGACCAGTGTTATTCTGGTAATACAACTCGCATTCATCCGCTACTGGGTCAACCCGCGGGGCTGGTGGAGGTTCCTCAACCTCCCAAAACTTCTGCACCACTTCGGAGAGAGACACATTAAAGACAAGACCGCGATCCTCATCAAGGGAATCCAAAACGCGGCGAGCAGGGCCCATCACAACTGTACCGAGTGTCGTCTGCAGAGCTACCAAGCCATCTGGCTGCAAAACTCGCTTCCCCGTCAACAAAACTCGCCCCAGGACATCGGCTCCAAGGAGAGCATCAATCGGGCCTGGGCGGAAGAAATTTGGATCGGCGAGTGGGGAATCAGACACCAAAGACAACATACTCGGTCCCAAGTCAACTGAAGGTTGACGGCCAACAACTGTGTCCAACACAATCGCCGAGGTCTTAATGCCTGGCGTGGACTTATTACGTGATGTAAATGTGAAGTCAACATGCCCTAACAACCCGGGGACTTTCACATCGCCAACACCTCTCACGCCTTCCGTGTGGGGGTGCACCTTGAGGCCCAACCGCCTAACTAACCAAGATGACACAACACACCCCTGAGCGCCGGAATCCAACAAGGCGCGAACTTCCACAAGGTCGCCATTCAATCCCCTGACAAGCACAGAGGCCGTGGGCAACAAAACGGTCTCTGGAGGGGTGGCTACAATCGACCGTAAACACGTTGATTGCTAGTATGTGGGGTCCCCAGACGTCCCCCCATGGTAAGGGGGTCGCTCATAGCGATCCAGTGGGTCCCAGTCTCCCACATACTGCCTACGTCCAAATCGCCCGGTATCAGGCGGGTTATATCTCCCGGCCCCTTGAAGACGGGGCGGGCGCCGCTCCAAACGCGGGTATTCGGCGAGCGGCGGCGAGAATCGGTGCCTATCATCCACCGTGTACGTCGCCCCATAGTCGCGGGGGCACGGTGACCGATTTTCAGAGGGGGGGTCCCGGGGACCCCCGGCTGTGCGAGGCTCAACACGTTGCGGGTGGCTTCTACGACCTCCCGCATCGCTCGCAAAATCGAACCCCCTAGTTGGGGACCGATTTCCCATGGGGGGGTCCGTGGGACCCCCGCCCGTGCGAGGCTCAAAACGTCGCGGGGGGCCTCTACGACCTCCGGCAACGCTCGCATAACTCATCCCCATCCTTGGGGATCGGTTTCCCATGGGGGGGTCCCTGGGACCCCCGCCCGTTTGAGGGTCCAAACGTGGCGGAGAGCGTCTGGGGCCACTCTGGTGGCCACTAGAACTGCTGCGGGATGCAAACACCGCGGGGGGTCCGAGCCCCCCACCCATACGAGGTGATCCTGCAGCGACGCGCTGCGGCGCTCCGCCGCCCTCTGGGCTGTTCATGCAGAGGAGGGGATGGTGGTTGCCCTTACAAAAGCGGCATGGGTGCGCTTGGGTACATTCGCGCTGCATGTGCAGGCCCAAGCACGAGTAGCACCATGTCCGTTGTCGCGCGATCGCTCGACGGCCTTGGACGCGCTGGTCGAGGAACTTATCACAACGGGTCGTGCTGTGACCCGGTTCCCGACAGTACAAGCAGCGGGCGGTCTCCTGGACGGCGGCATAGCGGCCGGGCGCGCGAGGGGCCATACGCCCCCTACGGGGGGGTCCGGTGGGGGATCTACTCTGTGGCACAGGTCGTTCGGGTCCCATAGGACCGGCCAGAGAGGAATTATCTGCCAGTCTACTTTCTCCTTCCAGGAACGTCAAGAGGTCCGAGAAGGGTGGCAGATAAGTCGCACTATCCCCACCATACTGCTGCTCAAAACGGACCTTAACAGAGTCCGGCAACTTTCCCAGGACAATGTGCAGTAACAAAAACGACCACTGCTCCACTGGGAGTTTTAAGTTTTTCAATGCGTTGTAGGCAACCAACAGCGGATTCAACAAAGCCACTCTCAAGTGCATCACGCTGGCAACGCGGGGTAAATTCAAAATGGCGGCAACATGGTTGTCCGCCAGACGTCGTACGTTCTGGTACCGACGGGCAATCAAATCCCTAGCAATAGGGTAGTTTTCATCCGAGGGGGCCAAATGTTGAACTGATTCAAGGGCCTCCCCTTCCAACACGGATAATAAATAAGCTAACTTCTGGCCCTGGGTCAAATCATCCCGGGCATGTACCAGACTATCAAAAATATTAATAAAGCCCTCCCAGTCCTCTAGACGACCAGCAAAACGCCTTAGGTCTAAGGGGGCCAATCTAGCAAAGAGAGGGGGCATACTCTTAGATGTGACCGGGGACGGGCTCGGATCATTCTCTCTTGCCACTTGCAAAGGTCGAGCCACCTGGGTAATTCTGTCCGCAAAATCATAACACTGGTCCACATCCAAATCGACTTCTTGTCGCATTTCCACCTCGGCCTCAACAGTCCTTTCCAAAAATAAGGCATACTGTTCATCAACAACAGCCAAACGTACGGGCAGATCTACGTATCTGTTCAACAAGGCCTCCATTCTATCCGGTCGATCCAATAATGCAACCGCAGAAGCTAACCACCGTAACTCAGAACGTATTTTGGCTTTAGCCGAGGAGGCCGTCATTGTAACGTCCCAAATTTATCAACAAAAACAACAAATTCAAAATATTCACTATAACACAAAATCTCCAATATTTGGAGGTTATTACTAACCACAAAATTCCAATATTACAACAACAAAGTATTTATAATGACACAAACTCTTAAATATTTGGAGGTTATCAGAAAGCAACAAAACTCACTGACTATTGAAATTCACTCAAAATCACTGACTATTGAAATTCACTTGGATATCAACATACAACAAATTAATTTTAATTATTTCAAAGCACAAGTTTCAATGAGTTTCAATGAGTAAACAATGTCTTAAATCATTTAAGTTTCACTAAGTATTCAGTGCAAACTTATTAGCTAACCTTTTATTAGCTATTATTTTAGCAACAAACCTGTCAATATTCACAACTCAAATTTGCTAACAAAACTGAATAATAATTATTATGAGCAAAGAAAGGCATCTGTTTACACTTTGGAACTTCAATACATGACAATTAATTACAAGACATGGAACCAATAACAAAGGTGTTCAGTACACCCCTGCTAAATCCGCGGAATCGGCTTAGCGCAGTGGAAGCTGGTATTACTATTATAGACTCCGGACAAGAACTAGGTTTCAGCCGGGATGTAAGCTGAACAATTGGACTGCGATACACAGCGGAGAGAATGTGAAGTAAGGTGAATTTTACATACTGTCTGTGGTCCTGGGCAGTGGAGACAGAGGGCGCGCCCCCTGGTAAATCTTCTTCTTCTGCAGACCTTACCAATTAGTCACCTTACTCACAAAACCAACACAACACAACGGTCCCAAGACACTGGGCGCTTCAGCACTACACGATGACACACGCGGGGCTTGCTTATCAAGATATATTGTCCCAACAACAACGCGTGTGGTAGAAAAGGTTATCCTTCACTCAAAACTCCGCGACCAGCCCGATGGATGGCGTCAAAACCTTGGTCGTACAAAACGGGATCACATAGATAATTTAAGATTTTATTCAAACTCGATATGCCAGGCACATTCAACGCGAGCGATTTTTAACAAATTCAGCAAAATTAATCCGACATTTTGGTTACAAGAATTTCAATCAAGTGTCACTGTCAACTTCAAGTGACAGCTAAATGTCAATTTGACGTGACATTATAGATGCGTTCAGAAACGTCGATCTTTTCCGAACATCCCCCCGCCCCGGACCGTTAAGAACGGTACGTCAATCTACGGGTAATCGGGAGAGCCCACTAACTGCTCTCTTCAAAACCGAATCTCGAACCAAAACCTCAGCAAAACGAGGAACTCCGTCAGTTCCGGGGTAGAGTTTAACAATGCGCCCCCTTCGCCAACATAGGGGCGGCAGGTTAGCATCCTTAATCAACACGAGGTCGCCAGTCTGGGGTGGGGTGGTTTTATCTGTCCACTTCACGCGCTGTTGTAGGATATGCAAATACTCCATCGACCAACGTGCCCAGAAGTTTTGGGACATCTGTTTCAAAAGTTGGTATCGCGACAAACGATGGGATCCTACATCCTGAATCGGATATTCAGGCAACGCCAAAAGGGGCTGTCCGATCAAGAAATGACCTGGGGTCAACGCTTCCAGGTCATTCGGGTCCGAAGACAACGGGCACAAGGGTCGCGAGTTGAGGACGGCCTCAATTTTACAAAATACCGTATCAAGTTCCTCAAACGTGAGAATAGTTTCTCCAATCACGCGACGCAAGTGTGTCTTGGCAGCCTTTACACAAGCTTCAAAAATTCCTCCCCAGGTCGGACAAGCTGGAGGGCTAAACTTCCAGATTATCCCACGCCGGGAGAGGGTGGTTCCAATGTCTATTTTATTATCAACAAAAAACTTAACTACTTCCTTAAGATAATTACACGTTCCCTTATAATTAGTACCACAATCGGAACGTATCAATGACGGCAGTCCTCTACGGGAAACAAATCTGCTCAAGGCGGCGACAAAGGCTTCGGTAGACAATTCCGAGACAATTTCCAAATGGACAGCCTTGGTGGACAAACACACAAACACGCACAAGTACGCCTTATAGGTTTTAGCATTACGCAGTCTCGAAGCCTTTACAGTAAAGGGACCGGCGAAGTCGGTGGCGACTCCGGCAAACGCTCTACATTCCGTGACGCGATCAGCAGGCAAATCACCCATCTGGGGCTGCATGGTCGCGGCCTTCAATCGATAACAAGGCAGGCAACGGAAAACCACAGTGCGAATGGCTCGACGAGCAGACAAAATCCAAAATTCACGCTGCAAAATGGCCAACAAAGCATTACAGCCAGCATGCTGTGCATTCACATGGCGATCCGTTATTATCAGTTGAGTCAAATGTCCGGCTTTAGGTAACAAAAGGGGGTGACGAGCTCCATACGGCAGGTTCGCATTTCGAAGTCTTCCGCCGACTCGCAAAAGCCCACTCTCGTCCAGGAAGGGATTCAATCGCGATACCGCGCCCTTCAACTTGCGACGGCCTAAACGCAAAATTTCAATCTCGGACTCAAAACTATCAGCTTGTACTCTCCGGACCCAAAACAAGAGCGCGTCCCTACGCTCGTCCGGAGTGAGAACCGACGAATCACGCCTCGCGCGTGGGTTTCTGCAATTGTACACAAAACGTCTGATCCAAGCGGTAACACCAAGCAGCTTCTGTAAGGAGCTGTACCGATCCAACAACAAATCCTTTTCCCCGGCGGGGTTAGTCTCCAGGACGCATGCCCGCATATCAGGAACGGCTACGTTCGACAACGCTGGAGAGGGCGGCCACTCCGACTCAGGCCGCATCAACCACTGTGGGCCCCACCAGAGGGGGTGGTTAATTAGGGTTGGGGCTACACAACCCCGAGACGCACAATCCGCGGGATTCATGGTTCCCGGCACGTGTCTCCAAATCAACTCGATGTCGGAATTACAAATCTGCGACACTCGATTGGCCACAAACACGTCCAAGGTGTGCGCCGGAGCCTTCAACCAACAAAGGACGACCTGACTGTCCGTCCAAGCATAAACCTCTTGTATCTTAATAGATCGACCTAATGTGAGCCATACGTGGTTCAACAAACGCATTAGGAGGGCAGCTCCACACAATTCCAACCTCGGGATCGTATGACGAGTCCGAAGGGGAGCGACTTTGCTTTTCGCTATCACCAGATGCACAGCAACAACTCCGTCAACAGTAACGGTGCGGAGGTACACGGCCGCAGCAAATCCACGTTCGGAGGCATCGGAAAAGCCGTGAAGAGTAACTTTACAATTTTCAGAAGGGAGGAATAGCCTCGGCAAATGCACTTCATTAATCTCGGGGAGGGATGAAACGAAGCTCGACCAATCTCGGAGTAACTCGTCCGAGAGGGGTTCATCCCACGACACACCCGAAGCCCATAACCGTTGCAAGAAACACTTGGCCATAAACAGCACGGGGCAAATCCACCCATTGGGGTCAAAGGTACGTGCGACAGTAGACAATACTAAACGCTTGGTCCAGACTTTCGGTGGTCGTAAATCCACACAATAAGTGAACGTGTCAGAGACCGGTTTGTACTGTACGCCAAGGACGGTCACCACATGGGGATTATCAACATTTTCGAATAGGTGGGGGTCCTGCTGGTGCTCTTCGGGCAAACCTACCAGTACATCAGGCGAGTTGGATATCCATTTCCTCAACTCGTAACCTCCCGACTTCAAAAGGGCGGTGAGTTCGTCTCTCAGGACAATCGCCTCTGAGACAGATGAGGCGCCCGTGCAAATGTCATCCACATAGACGTCACTGGCCAAAATGGCGGAGGCGCGAGGGTATCTCAAGCGCTCCTTCTCGGCCAACTCCAACAAAGAACGAATCGCAACAAACGGGCTCGAAGCCAAACCGTACGTATTCGTATTCAATTCATAAATCAACAAGGGGTCCCTAGGACTCTCTCTCCACAAAATCAATTGGTACCTCCTATCCTCTGGATGGATGACCGTTTGTCTGAACATCATCCGGATGTCAGTCATAAATACAATTTGGTGCCGCCGGAAGTTGGTCAAAATGTCTGAGATCTCCGTGTGCAGCTTGGGACCTACATGCAGACACTGGTTCAAGGACGCTCCAGTAGAGGTGGGAGCCGAACCGTCAAAGACCACCCGAATCTTTCCGGATTTCAAAACGGCGTGGTGCGGCAAAAAGAAGTGCTCAACGGAGCGCCAATCCAAATCGCTCACGGACATGTGCCCTAACTCCTCATACTCCCGCATGAATTCAACATACTTCTGGCGGAAGACCGGATCCTTGCTCATGCGACGCTCCATCGCCACTAGCCTACGTTCCGCTAGCGGTCGGGATTCGCCCAGAGGAGGTCGGCCGGCACGAAAGGGGAGACGGGTGATCAAACGACCAGAGCGGAGGCGACCAGTGTTATTCTGGTAATACAACTCGCATTCATCCGCTACTGGGTCAACCCGCGGGGCTGGTGGAGGTTCCTCAACCTCCCAAAACTTCTGCACCACTTCGGAGAGAGACACATTAAAAACAAGACCGCGATCCTCATCAAGGGAATCCAAAACGCGGCGAGCAGGGCCCATCATAACTGTACCGAGTGTCGTCTGCAGAGCTACCAAGCCATCTGGCTGCAAAACTCGCTTCCCCGTCAACAAAACTCGCCCCAGGACATCGGCTCCAAGGAGAGCATCAATCGGGCCTGGGCGGAAGAAATTTGGATCGGCGAGTGGGGAATCAGACACCAAAGACAACATACTCGGTCCCAAGTCAACTGAAGGTTGACGGCCAACAACTGTGTCCAACACAATCGCCGAGGTCTTAATGCCTGGCGTGGACTTATTACGTGATGTAAATGTGAAGTCAACATGCCCTAACAACCCGGGGACTTTCACATCGCCAACACCTCTCACGCCTTCCGTGTGGGGGTGCACCTTGAGGCCCAACCGCCTAACTAACCAAGATGACACAACACACCCCTGAGCACCGGAATCCAACAAGGCGCGAACTTCCACATGGTCGCCATTCAATCCCCTGACAAGCACAGAGGCCGTGGGCAACAAAACGGTCTCTGGAGGGGTGGCTACAATCGACCGTAAACACGTTGATTGCTAGTATGTGGGGTCCCCAGACGTCCCCCCATGGTAAGGGGGTCGCTCATAGCGATCCAGTGGGTCCCATTCTCCCACATACTGCCCACGTCCAATTCGCCCGGTATCAGGCGGGTTATATCTCCCGGCCCCTTGAAGACGGGGCGGGCGCCGCTCCAAACGCGGGTATTCGGCGAGCGGCGGCGAGAATCGGTGCCTAGCATCCACCGTGTACGTCGCCCCATAGTCGCGGGGGCACGGTGACCGATTTTCAGAAGGGGGGTCCCGGGGACCCCCGGCTGTGCGAGGCTCAACACGTTGCGGGGGGCTTCTACGACCTCCCGCAACGCTCGCAAAATCGAACCCCCCCATGGGAAACCGATCCCCAAGGATGGGGATCGGTTTCCCATGGGGGGGTCCCTGGGACCCCCGCCCGTTTGAGGCTCAAAACGTGGCGGAGAGCGTCTGGGGCCACTCTGGTGGCCACTAGAACTGCTGCGGGATGCAAACACCGCGGGGGGTCCGAGCCCCCCACCCATACGAGGTGATCCTGCAGCGACGCGCTGCGGCGCTCCGCCGCCCTCTGGGCTGTTCATGCAGAGGAGGGGATGGTGGTTGCCCTTACAAAAGCGGCATGGGTGCGCTTGGGTACATTCGCGCTGCATGTGCAGGCCCAAGCACGAGTAGCACCATGTCCGTTGTCGCGCGATCGCTCGACGGCCTTGGACGCGCTGGTCGAGGAACTTATCACAACGGGTCGTGCTGTGACCCGGTTCCCGACAGTACAAGCAGCGGGCGGTCTCCTGGACGGCGGCATAGCGGCCGGGCGCGCGAGGGGCCATACGCCCCCTACGGGGGGGTCCGGTGGGGGATCTACTCTGTGGCACAGGTCGTTCGGGTCCCATAGGACCGGCCAGAGAGGAATTATCTGCCAGTCTACTTTCTCCTTCCAGGAACGTCAAGAGGTCCGAGAAGGGTGGCAGATAAGTCGCACTATCCCCACCATACTGCTGCTCAAAACGGACCTTAACAGAGTCCGGCAACTTTCCCAGGACAATGTGCAGTAACAAAAACGACCACTGCTCCACTGGGAGTTTTAAGTTTTTTAATGCGTTGTAGGCAACCAACAGCGGATTCAACAAAGCCACTCTCAAGTGCATCACGCTGGCAACGCGGGGTAAATTTAAAATGGCGGCCACATGGTTGTCCGCCAGACGTCGTACGTTCTGGTACCGACGGGCAATCAAATCCCTAGCAATAGGGTAGTTTTCATCCGAGGGGGCCAAATGTTGAACTGATTCAAGGGCCTCCCCTTCCAACACGGATAACAAATAAGCTAACTTCTGGCCCTGGGTCAAATCGTCCCGGGCATGTACAAGACTATCAAAAATATTAATAAAGCCCTCCCAGTCCTCTAGACGACCAGCAAAGCGCCTTAAGTCTAAGGGGGCCAATCTAGCAAAGAGAGGGGGCATACTCTTAGATGTGACCGGGGACGGGCTCGGTTCATTCTCTCTTGCCACTTGCAAAGGTCGAGCCACCTGGGTAATTCTGTCCGCAAAATCATAACACTGGTCCACATCCAAATCGACTTCTTGTCGCATTTCCACATCGGCCTCAACAGTCCTTTCCAAAAATAAGGCATACTGTTCATCAACAACAGCCAAACGTACGGGCAGATCTACGTATCTGTTCAACAAGGCCTCCGTTCTATCCGGTCGATCCAACAACGCAACCGCAGAAGCTAACCACCGTAACTCAGAACGTATTTTGGCTTTAGCAGAGGAGGCCGTCATTGTAACGTCACAAATTTATCAACAAAACCAACAAATTCAAAATATTCACTATAACACAAAATCTCCAATATTTGGAGGTTATTACTAACCACAAAATTCCAATATTACAACAACAAAGTATTTATAATGACACAAACTCTTAAATATTTGGAGGTTATCAGAAAACAACAAAACTCACTGACTATTGAAATTCACTCAAAATCACTGACTATTGAAATTCACTTGGATATCAACACAACAACAAGTTAATTTCAATTATTTCAAAGCACAAGTTTCAATGAGTTTCAATGTGTAAACAATGTCCCAAATCATTTAAGTTTCACTAAGTATTGAGTGCAAACTCATTAGCTAACCTTTTATTAGCTATTATTTTAGCAACAAACTTGTCAATATTCACAACTCAAATTTGCTAACAAACTAAATAATAATTATTATGAGCAAGGAAAGGCATCTGTTTACACTTTGGAACCTCAATACATGACAATTAATTACAAGACATGGAACCAATAACAAAGGAATGCCCTTTACTTTTCAAATGCAAGTTAATTACCATTTACAAGTACAAATTAATCTAGTCCGGACCAGACTGGGTCATCAAAACGGCACTGATTAATACAAAGTTTTGGCGTGGGCCTCTCAGGCCTTCAAGCTACGCTCTTGGCTACCAAGAAATGTTCAGTACACCCCTGCTAAATCCGCGGAATCGGCTTAGCGCAGTGGAAGCTGGTATTACTATTATAGACTCCGGACAAGAACTAGGTTTCAGCCGGGATGTAAGCTGAACAATTGGACTGCGATACACAGCGGAGAGAATGTGAAGTAAGGTGAATTTTACATACTGTCTGTGGTCCTGGGCAGTGGAGACAGAGGGCGCGCCCCCTGGTAAATCTTCTTCTTCTGCAGACCTTACCAATTAGTCACCTTACTCACAAAACCAACACAACACAACGGTCCCAAGACACTGGGCGCTTCAGCACTACACGATGACACACGCGGGGCTTGCTTATCAAGATATATTGTCCCAACAACAACGCGTGTGGTAGAAAAGGTTATCCTTCACTCAAAACTCCGCGACCAGCCCGATGGATGGCGTCAAAACCTTGGTCGTACAAAACGGGATCACATAGATAATTTAAGATTTTATTCAAACTCGATATGCCAGGCACATTCAACGCGAGCGATTTTTAACAAATTCAGCAAAATTAATCCGACATTTTGGTTACAAGAATTTCAATCAAGTGTCACTGTCAACTTCAAGTGACAGCTAAATGTCAATTTGACGTGACATTATAGATGCGTTCAGAAACGTCGATCTTTTCCGAACAAAAGGAATGCCCTTTACTTTTCAAATGCAAGTTAATTACCATTTACAAGTACAAATTAATCTAGTCCGGACCAGACTGGGTCATCAAAACGGCACTGATTAATACAAAGTTTTGGCGTGGGCCTCTCAGGCCTTCAAGCTACGCTCTTGGCTACCAAGAAATGTTCAGTACACCCCTGCCTATACCGCGGAATCGGCTAGCGCAGTGGAAGCTGGTATTACTAATATAGACTCCGGACAAAAAACTAGGTTTCAGCGGGGATGTAAACTGAACAATTGGACTGCGATACACAGCGGAGAGAATGTTAAGTAAGGTGAGGCTACATACGGGTCCGTGTGTCGAACGTCTCCAAGGCAGAAGTGGTGTAAGGGAGCGCGCGCGCCCCTGGGGTCCTTTCTTCGTCTTCTGCAGACCTTACCAACTCGTCACCTCACTCACAACACATACAACACAGCGTTCCCAAGACACTGGGCGCTTCAACAAGATACACAATAACACACGGAGGAGCTTTTTGTCAAGATATATATTGCCCCTGCAACAACGCGTGGTGGACAATTATCTTTCTTTCAAAACTCCGCGACCAGCCCGATGGATGGCGTCAAAACCTTGGTCGTACAAAACGGGATCACATAGATAATTTAAGATTTTATTCAAACTCGATATGCCAGGCACATTCAACGCGAGCGATTTTTAACAAATTCAGCAAAATTAATCCGACATTTTTCTACTAGAATTTCAATCAAGTGTCACTGTCAACTTCAAGTGACAGCCAAATGTCAATTTGACGTGACATTAGAGCTGCGTTCAGAAACGTCGATCTTTTCCGAACAATTATACTTAGTCATTACATGGGCGCAGACTCACAGTGTCCTGCGCCCATGTACCTACCTATACATGTACAACAATATTCTGTTATCGCAGATCTCCCTTCAGCTCAACGATTATATAATATATAAGTCCGGTATACCTACTACCAATACCACCAATGAACTTGTCAAAGCACCGTACACTCCGACCAATATAAAAAGCCCTACCTGGACTAATATTTAGAGCAATATTTCAATGGTTTCGCCAGTAAGGATGATAACCAAAAGTATGTCATCCTTTTCTTCGTATTTTTAGCTATTTTTAACATTGATGTTCGAAGAACTTCTTCTTTGGTGAAATTAATCAAAACATTATAAATGAAATTTAAAAAGTCCTCATCGATCCGGTACCTGGAAAAAAAATACTCGAGGTCAAAGGTAAAAAGATGAGTATTTCGCGATTTTCAGCAAAAAGATAAGATTTATCATAAAAGTAGCTTTGACAAAAATTGTAGACCATGTAATTCTACCAAAAATGCATCAATACTTTTTCCCTAATGCTGGGGCTTCACCTGCGTGACGCCTAACGGCGTTAATAACGGCATGCGCGTCTTAGCGCGCTGATTGTATCAAATTAGTGCGCTAAGACCCGGCTACACCTGCATATTATACCAAATAGCGCGCTAATTAATGGCATTAGACGCAGGTGAAGCTCCAGCAGGTGACATAGGAGCCACCGTTTCTGATATAACGATTCAAAAAATTGGAAAAGTTGTAATTAATCATGTGCATCATATATGCACGTTTCCACGCCACCTATGACGTAGCGCGTTTTTTAACGTGGTTTCCCCGGTAGGCTAATAAGCCTATAATCACAAAATGCCCGTGGAATACCACGGGCATTTTGTGATTCTAAACGATTGCATTATAGCGGACTAGCTGTCCGCCCCCGGCTTCGCACGCGTGGACTACACGACGTCATCCCGCAGGAATGTGATATTTTTCCGGGATGAAAGTAGCCTATGTTCCTCTCCAGACTACAAAGTATATGTGTCCCAAATTTCAGCCAAATCCGTTCAGCCGTTTTGGCGTGATTGAGTTACACGCATCCAAACATCTAAACTTTCACATTTACCTACGTTATCCCGCGGGAATGTGATATTTTCCGGGATAAAAAATAGCCTATGTTCCTCTCCAGGCTACAAAGTTTCTGTGACCCAAATTTCAGCTAAATCCGTTCAGCCGTTTTGGCGTGATTGAGTACAAACGTCCAAACATCTAAGCTTTGCATATGATGACGATTACAACTTTTCCAAATTTTTGAATCGATATATCTCAGAAACGGTGGCTCCCCAACGAGCAAAAAGCGGTTTTATAATTATCCTAAGACCAATTTTCAATAGACTTATAGCGAACTCATAAGCGCTTACAAGCCCGGAAAAGGGCCCACTTTATTAGTGTATTCAGTTTTTTAACAGTCTAATAGTACCCTCATGGAATTCAACTCACGACTGTAACAGCCGTGTAGCGGCATTTTGTAAAACTGTACAATCCTACGAAATCTATTATTAGTCTCTTATAAAACTAAACTAGATTGTTATGCACGTCACAACTCTTTTACAAGTTCTTACTCATTCACTCGTTCGGTCAATTATTCAGTTATCAATATTGGGAGTTTTACACGCTCCGTGTACTTATTAGTGAAAACTTTATTAAAATACTAGCTTTCCGCCCGCGGCTTCGCCCGCGTGGACTACCCGACGTTATCCCGCGGGAATGTGACATTTTTCCGGGATAAAAAGTAGCCTATGTTCCTCTCCAGGCTACAAAGTATCTGTGTTCCAAATTTCAGCCAAATCCGTTCAGCCGTTTTGGCGTGATTGAGTAACAAACATCCAAACATCCAAACATCTAAACTTTCACATTTATAATATTAGTAGGACTAATAATATTTTGGACATTAATAAGGTAAGTTTGTAACTAATTTTTTTAACTATAGGTTTTGATGTAAAATAAAAGAAATGGAAATATAATGAAATGTGAAGTTTTATTTTTATAACATGTAAAATTAGGTCCTTACAAGAAATACAGGGCGTGGGGATAAATATTCTACTTTGCAGCTCACTTGTTGCACTGTCAGAGGGACTTAAATTACAATATTCTCACTGAGTTGGAAATTACATAAACAGGTAATGAAGTTTAAACTAGACAAATAAAGTTTCAAAAGAAATTTATATGAATAGGAGACCTAGGCTATCGCTATCCTTAAAATAGGTTTACAACGTGTCAGACTGGATATACAAATACAAACACAAATTAAAATATGGTTGTTATTCAATATTAAACGTTTTATAAGTTCACAAGTGTAGTTTAAATCAAGTTGGGAGTGTTACAAAATTGAAAGGTAGGTAGGTAATACTTATATGTATGTAGTTAAGTTAAACTTATAAGAGAGGAGAAGATTAGAGACAATTAATGGGCGCCACGTTTATGAACAGCTCATAAACGAAGAGAGTATGGAGAGATGTAGTTAAGAGATAAAGATATAAGAACGATTACACCTGAGACTTATGTTCCGAGGAGGGGTTGCGAACGCCGGTCTCTCAAGGCCTAAGGTCAGCGAACGAGGGCTCGCCGGTATGATGTCAGCTTCGCAGGTGCTCGCTCCGGACAGGTAGTCCAGTCAATAATAAGAACTGTCGAGGAAGAAGAAAACACAGCGTTATGCCAAAGCAGTGACATAAAGAGATGTTGGTAATTTGTTTGCCATTTAGCAGATCGACTTACCCGGACGCTGAAGATCGAGGACGAATCAAGAAAATTGCAGTGTTCACACAATAATGCAGCTTAGGACGGTTAGGTTTATCAGGAATAAACTACGTAGGTAAAAAAATGTCTATGCAATAACAGTTCACAGTGACTTTGCTTCACAATCTTTCTCACAGTCAGTTAAGTAGCGGTTATCGAGAGAAAAAAAAACACTGGGGCCAGACGGGCCCTATTTATATGTTCTGCCACGACTTTTCTAGAATCTTGTTTTTAATTCATATTGCTTTACCATCAATCTCGAATTTTCCAAGGTAAGTAGCATAGACAATGCTCACTTGTACATTTCTAGAATGATCCGAATATAGTCTATGGTTAAGAAAATTAGCTAAAGATAAATGAAGAATTATATAAAATCAAATAAAGGCAGATTTGTAGAATATGAATAACTAATTACTTTCATTGTAAATTAGATATTCATAATGTTATTGATAAAAGTTTTTAGGTACCATAGATAATCTGGACTCAATATGTAGAAGTTCAATTATTAAAGCAAGAGAGCTACTCTACGCCAGATGTCAGTTTCGGTGCTGTTGCATGAACGAGATGACAGGATGGCTATGCATTTAGGTGTGAGAGAGATGACAATATATGTGCGGCATACTTTGCCACTATTTGACACCAGATGGCGCTAAAGTTTGATGAAGTGTGGACTCTCAACGCAAGGTGTCTTTATAAGAAAAAGAGATGGAAATAGCTGGACATCCATGCAAGAATGAGAAGACGTATATCTCTGGATAATTGCTCGTGGAAATAGTTCTGCTGTTCCTCACAAGATTGAGCCAGTGGTTCAAAAATTATGATGTTTACTCTGATAAAATTAAATGTCAAACGTCAGACGTGATAGATGTTTGTTGACAAATATAAGTGTACCTAAGATGTAAAAATTAGCAATTATTGTTTGGAATTGAGTTAATGAGAATGTATGTACTTTGCAATAAGGGATGTATAAAAACTGTGTTGTGTAAAGGTACAAAATATTGGATAAAAAACAGGAATGAAGGTTAGTACTATCATAGTTTATTATGAATGTAACATATTAAAAAAATGATATGTTACAAGTTATATGATAATTTTTCAGAGTGTTCGTTATTCCACATTGTTAATCAAAAACGTACAGGGAACTCGTATTTTTCGTGCAACATACCAAGTTTCTGGTGGAAATTTTAAAGCCCCTCTTAAAATAAGCAATTATACATTCGTATTAATTATTTAAAAATAACAAAATGTTCCCCATTAGTCATTTTCGGTAGCCATTTTTAGGTTAGCATTTCGAAGTGTTTTACAATACCACTATTAACAAACTCGGTTCTATAATGTCTCATAGTCGCTGCATTCACTCGCCATGTTTTTATCATTTGGGGATCCGTGGTGAAATAAGAAAAACGCTAAATATACAACCTATTATTGAAATAACACCTGTAGGTAGGGTTACCAACTTTTTTTCTATCAAATATAGTATTCTCGAAGCTGTTACCTCTAAAAATATAGAAGATGACAAAAAAAAAATAGTATGTGGTTAGAATATTTTTTCATGAATATTCTTTGCTGCCTCTGTGCCTTCGTGCGCATCGGCTTTACACCTAGCGTTCGCGCTCCTCCGCGGTTTTCGTGCGCTATCCGCGGGCTGTGTAGAGCGGACCAGGCTATAGGCAGAATATAGTAGTTTCGCCTACTAATTTTTTTTTTTGAAATATAGTATTTGATACCCTAATATAGTAGGATACTATATTATATAGTAGGGTTGGCAACCCTACCTGTAGGTGATATTTGTGTCCATGAATATAAAGCAGGTATGTATTTATTGACGATTTGTGTATGTACCTACTTAACATTTTTTTGAGTTAATGCGCTTTCGCTGTAATACTAACAGTTAAAGTCATATTTATTCATGAGCATAATCACCACCAAGTGGTTTGGTGTTACTTCAGTAATAAATACAACAAATAAATAAATAAGTCTGGACACTCTCACTCACACCAATCATCTAGCCTCAAACTAAGCAAAGCTTGTACTATGAGATCTAGGTAACAAATATTAGTATATAAATACATAAAAAAATATCTATATACTTACATAGGCACAGGGTTTAGGGACGGTGCGGTGTACCGTAAACTGAAACAGGTTGCTCAGTCAACGAAACTTCACAACATTCACAAAGAATATAAAAAAAAAAATTGGCTGGAAGTTAAATGTTTCCTTTGTAAGTTGTTCAGTTTCGTTGACTGAACAACCCCTTTCAGTTTTCGGTACACCATCCATAACGAACAAAAATAAACATATAGACATAATAACATCCATGATTCAGGAACAAACATTCGTGTTTATCACATAAACATTTGCCCACACGGGATTCGAACCCGAAACCTTTGCATCTTTAAACAGGGTCACTGACCACTGAACCAAACGGGCTGTCAATGTTATTAGGTGTAAGTATATATCATTTTATTTCTATTATTTGTAGGTGTCAACGAGCTGGAGCAATGGTTATGTTTCTAGATATCGACCGGTTTTTGACCAAAAAGGATTACCGTTTATTAAAAAAATTAAAGTGGCCTTGGATTGCAACGCATTTTGTACTTTCAGACAAATGCTACGGCTGTGGTCATGAAGTCTCTAAAGACAGGCCATTACATTTTATTATGAATCAAGAATTTATAATATCACTTCTTAATCAAGATATTTTTTGGTGTAAAAACTGTTCTATTTATACAGTTTATAATCACTTCCCGACTGATGAATGTGAAATTTGTAGTCAGATTTAAAACAAAGTGTCATTATCATCAACTAAGTGTAAGTTTAACTTTTGTAATGTAGTATGTCTTCCATTTTTGCATTTTTTTCCGCACGGCACGTCCGCTCATTCTGAACACTGAGTGTAGTTAGGTACGCGAGCGTGTAGAGGCCCCGATCGTAGGTACGCTATTACGCTTTGATATTCGCCAAAATACCGACAAAATAGCGAGCGGCGACCGAAGGGCGAGACGAGGGCGCACGAGTCGACACGAGCGTTGTCTCACCACCACTCGCGTCCACTCGGCCATCCAGTAGGACTCGCGAGCGAGCAGAGCCGCACGCGCCGTCAATCGATTTTTTCTTTCCGCCGAGCCCACGCTTCGTTTGCTAACAAAGTAAATCAATGAATACATAACTTATAAAAATAATTCCCCTGACGCGTATATCTGTCTGTCTGCTACCGAGCCGAATTTTGATGCGGTTCTCACCAGTAGATAGAGCGAGAATCAAGAAAGGTACATAAGGTAGGTAAATATATAATTTGTTAAGGTACCTACCGGGCGAAGCCGCCGGAGCGAGTCGCTAGTTAAGTAATAAAATATAACAAATAAAGTTTATGTTTCTGATGAGTTGACCTATACTTTTCCATGTTATATATAATTTACAATCATTAATCTGAGGAGCTCCGTGGAGCAAAAGTCTACGGAAACAGAGGTCGCGGGTTCATTCCTGCATCTAACAACTTAGAAATGATCTTTTCCATCTAAGTAAGTTTAAGGTCTGAATGTGTTTGTGTGTGAGCTTTTGTGTCCATGGCACCCATAATACAGGAATTCTAGTGTAATCGTTAAATAAAAGTAGTGTTTTCTTGTTTTAGAGTGTAATATTTGAGTATTATATCTAATCTACATGATTAGTGTTTTTTTTACAGAACTGTAATAGGTATAAATATAATAATGCCATTCAAAGTAGTTCAAACGATTGAAAAAGGCAAACTTAGGTTGACAACTGTGCCAGATAAGTGGGAACAGAGCGGTACTTTGTTTTGGCCTAAGAATAAGCAAGAGAGATTAAGAAGACAGGAAGGATGTGCACCTGAAAGTACATGGACTGCTATAAATTGTTTAGTTAAACGGTCAAATTTACGCACATTTGAAGAGGGAGAAGCTAAAATAGACGCCATGAGTGACACATCTGAAACGGAGACTGATAGCGAATTACATCGACTGTCCCGAACTCATAAAAATATAGTGCCATCGACAGCGGGAATATCTTTTAACGAGATGGCAGAGGAAGAGGTAGAGAAGGTAGGTTTTAGTTTTACATTACACTTACACTAAATTAAACAATATTTAATTTATTTATTATATATGTCACAGTCAAAACTCATAACCGGTCAAAACTACTTTTGACTGCAAAAATCAGGCCAAAGTAGTTTTAACCGATGCCCTTAGTCAAAAACAGTTTTGACTGATTTTCGCAGTCAAAAGTGGTTTCAACTAAGGGCGTTGGTCAAAACCACTTTTAACGTCAAAAATAGTGATTGTGACTAAATTGAATTGGTTTAAAAGTGGTTTTGAGTCAGAAGAACTTTTATCGGAAATATTTAATAGTAGCGTTTTAAAGTTAGTAGAGTTTGTAATCCAACCTGCCTTAATTTTGTAGGTCACGTGATAGGTTAGAAATTGACAACAGAAATAACTTTTCAAAATTTAAACCACATAAGTAAGAAGTCTGTAAACCGAACTAAACATTAATAGACAATAGTCTCTATTAAATCAGGCAAAAGCAGTTTTGATTGACACCTTTAGTTAAAACCACTTTTGACTGCGAAAATCAGTCAAAACTGTTTTTGACTAAGGGCATCGGTCGAAACTACTTTTGCCTGATTTTTGCAGTCAAAAGTAGTTTTGACCGGTGATGAGTTTTGACTGTAACATCTACGTACTTACTAAACATTATCGCTATTAATCACTGTGATTAAGATCCCGATGGTCCCGAAACTAGTCGAGCAAAACTCGATATTAATGGTGAGTAATAGCCGATAATGAAAAGTATATTTTAGTATGGCTCATTTAAGTTTAAATAATGGTCTATTTATTTATCCCAATGTTTAAAGAGAAAATATAAATAGTAAATAAAAAATACTTTAATTGACTTTAGGCCCATATTTCATGAGTTTCATCTTTGTTACAATATGAAACTTAGATTTGTTCGATAACAATGTTTATTTGTTTTTTTAGATTTACGAGCCGAGCGTTGCAGCCCAGGAAGTAATCCAGGAAGTAAATGACATACAACATATCAATATAGACCAACCATATGTACTATTTAATCAAGATCTACAGGCTCAACAACTGAAAGAAGACATAAAATCTATGAAACAAGACCTGAAGACAATAATGGACAATCAAAGCGTTTTATTTGAAATTCAAAATAATATATTAATAAAGGTATCGGAATTTCAGACTCAGTTTGAGGGATATATAAAAATGACATCCGCAAAACCGCAACGTCAAGACACTACTATGGAGCCTATAAAAAACTTATACGATTTGGAAGATTTTGAAAATAAAATTTCGGATTTAACAACAAGAGCAGAATTATTTCAAAAATATCATAAGGTATGCAGCAAGACTCCAGGAAAAGGAATGTCTAACGCTTATTTTCTGGTTGATGTAATCTTCGATCGAAGCTTTTTCAATTTATGTTCCTGGACTGGATCATCAAAAGGTGACATACAAAAAGTGTGTTTTAAAGCATTCTCTAAAACTATACAATTTTTCTTCGATATCGTTAACGATTCCGACCCATCCTTTACCAAAGCCGATTGCGACAATTTTTTTTAAAATCATTATAAAAAATTCACGTTCCCGTTGTGAAAGCAACCAAAGAATGTCAAGCTCAAAACAAAGACGTTGTCGAAGCAAAACATTGAAGATCAACCCTTGTACATCGAATGAATCTCCAATTTCACAGCCATCTGGGTCAGGTCAGCGCGTTGAACCTGATTCAAAGCCATTTCCACCTATTCAGTCCCTTGCAGCCAACGTAACTTTAGCTGCGCCGCATCTTCCATCAAATGAAGCTCAAGTAGCTGTAGCTTCGCAACATTTGCAATCTCTTCAGCCACTTGGAGCTCCGCAGTCTTCTTAATCTTAATCTCTTTAGCCACTTGGAGCTCATGTAGCTACAGTTTCGCATCCTTGTCTACCATTTAGTCCTTAATACAAAAAACGTACAATAGGTATGTTTTTTGTATTAAGGACCAAACTAAACTATTAGTAAAGATTTTTTTATCACCTCTAAAATTTTACGTACCTACCTACGTATTCCTCCAATTAAACTAAACAACTATTCATAAAAATCTGGGTCGAAATATGAGATCGCTTTTTTCTTCATATTTTGACCCACATTTTAATGGATAGTTGTATAATTTCATTGAGGGAATGCATACGTAAAATTTCATAGGTGATAAAACATTAACCCTGTATATGTACCCTACCTACTCATGCATGCACGCACCATAACATGTGGTGGTTCCTTAGACTTAAGTTTTATATATTTTCAAAAAAAACCCACTAATAATTTAGAATATAAGGGGATAATTGCATTTATGTTATTAGATCTTTACCTATAAAATTGCCGATTTGCACGAAAATATAAGTAGGAAAACATAATACATAATTCTATAAATACGTGTATGTAAGTTACAATGGGAACAAACTATGGAAAAATTAAAACTGGCAATTTCATAGGTATATTTAATAGAATATAGGGTAATTTTTAATGCCCTTGCTATATTTCAGTATCGGAATCAATAAATAAATAAATAAATAATAAATAAATAACTTCTAACATTCACACCAATTGTCTAAGCCCATGTTAATTTCATTAAGAAACTGTATCATGGAAAACTTGATAACGGATAAATATATACTTAAATACTTTTTGTTTGTAAATACATACTTAATATACATAGAAAACACCCAGACCAAGACAAATAGACATGTTCATGCACACAAATATTTGTCTTGTTCGGGAATCGAACCCGAGACCTTTGGCGCAGAAGGCAGGTAGCCTACCCCTGCGCCAAATCGGTTGTCATCAATAGCCCTAATTATTATATAGAACTGCAAGAAAAAAAAATTAAAAGTAAAAAAAAAGTTGTACTTTCCATACAAAATCACCGATCTGCAGTCAAGTCAGGTTTCTATGGAAAGTGTATTTTTTTTTTTCTATTTTTACCTTTTTTTCTTGCAGTTCTATATACAATTAGGACTACTGATTGCGATACTGAAATATAACCTGGGTATTTAAAATCACCTTGTATTGGTTGTAGTGGTAAGTTTACATTAAGTACAAAACATGTATCCAAAGTAGCTTGAAACATAGTGATTGACTGAATCTATCCAAAGTAGCCTATTAAAGATTGATTAATGGTGTTACATTTACATTATAAAAATGAGCAAGTTGCTTTCGTTAATTCTTACGTACTATAAATACAAAAAGTGATTTTATTAAATTTTGTTTTATTTCACAGTTTTATGTATTTACAGAGTATGCAGTAATGGTATAAAAAATAAATTTGTATGTATTTGGATACTAACAAGCTTACATTTTATATCTGTAGTTTTAAAAACACTCTCCAACTTTTTAAGTTGTCTGTTGTCACATTTATAAATGTTAAGAAATGAAGATTTCAAAGGTTCTTCAAATGCATCTTCAGTATTTTCAATATAATAGCCGTGTATTTCTATAGTCTGCTCTTGGCTTTCGTTAACTTTATAACATACGGAAATAAAGTCGACCACTTTATTTTCATTGGTAAGAAACCATTTGTCTTGCTTCTTCGAAGATAATACAAATGTCTCCAAATGCAAAACACCCCCAGGTTCACCACGCTTAGTTTTTTTAATCATTGGGTAATTTTGATTTTTCTCCAACAGTCTATCTACATCAGTTAAGGCTCTTTCATTAATTCTTTTAGCTACTTGTTGAAGTGCTTTGTTTCCTTGTCGCACCATTTTTTTAATGGAGTAAAGTTTATTTTCAAAGGGATAAGCATTAAAATTTTGAAGAATCCCATATTTCCTTACTTCCTGGACCAAATGTAACAGATTATGAATGTTACTTGTAACATAATCTTTTCCATATATATTTTGAAATTTTTTAAAGAAATATTTTAACATTTCTTCTGCGATTCGCAGAAATTGAAAATGTTTCTCATTGGAGCAAATCGTGATGGCACAATTAACAGTCTTTTCATTAAACCGAGATCAATTAAATGTAGTGAATCTGATACGGGAAAGTCTTCTATCATGTCAATTTTCAATTTTAGCAATGGCGAGTCACACTTATGATGTTGCCCATAACTCTTTGAACGAAAATCATTATCATTTCGTTTGGGGCTATCGGTCGCAGTGAATGTCACAGTATTTGATCTATGAGAATATTCCCCAACTACTGTGCATTTTAAGCACCCATGTTTACTATTAAAGTTGGCAACACCTGTAACAAATAATCCATGTCATATTTACTGACAAGGTATACTTCTCACACAACTACGTAAACCTAATATACAAATGCATTCAGTTATTCAACAAATTTGTAAGTCAAGGTATGTATGATTATAAGAAGATGCCCTACCTTTTATCATAGCTCTCGCTGGTGAGTCACAAATAAAGGCTCTTAATTTTACGCACAATAATTTTTCTGTTTTGGAATTCGTAGTGATTTTAAAGCCATTTTCTTCTATCTGTTGCATTTCTGACACAAAAGGTCCCAAGAAAGCATGTAGGTCCGATGGTTTACCTTCACCAGCGTATATTCCTAAAACAGGAAAACAAATCAAAATAATTCTAAATAAATTATAATAATGACGTGTGAGGCGAATGTGGCGTGTGCGGCGAGTGTGACGTGGACGGCGAGTGTGGCGTGGACAGCGTGTGCGGCGAGTGCGGGGTGCAGAGGAATCAAACCTTGACTATTTTTATTGAAGCGCGTTGAGGGCGAACGATATTGAACAGCTGTTTTTTTTCCGAGGTACAAAATTGACCCCATAGTAAAAATCGTTCATATCCATGAATACAAATTATCCCCAGATGTATATCGGATAAATAAAATTTTAATAAATATTATAATAAATTATAACACTACATTACATTACAACTCACCTACAATAAACGGAGCCACAGGTACTTCACAAATATTACACAATATCGGCCAAAATTGATATCTAGAACTTCTGAAAACTGGTAATCCATCGACATTTATATTAAGAAATATTTCATTGGATGGACAGGGGACACATTCAAAAATAGTAGTTAAACATTTTATCAAGCCATTATGCCAATATTGACCTGGTGCCGAAACACTAAGGGACAGGTTTTCTTTATTAGTATGAAGAAGCGTTCGAGCATCTTTAGGTAGAGCATTGTTTGTTCGCTTGTTTAAAATTTCTAGTAATGCATTTATTGCTGCATGTGGTATATTGAAAAGCAAAGCCCATTTTTTAATATTTTCTCGAAGCTCATTATTTTTGTTACTATCTAAAGTATGTTCTTCAACGCCAGTTTCACTCTCACTTGATGAATTAACACAAAAATTTTCTTCGGTATTTGAATCATAGTCCAATATACGATTAATTTGTGCGAAACCCTCGCCAGGTTTTGTGACTTGAACTTCAACCGGCTCAAGATCAGAACGTGTCCCTTTTACCATTTCTTGATAGGTTTTTTGAATTTTCCTTTTATAGTGACCACTTCTTTTAAATCTTTTCCATTTATTTAAATCCATTTCAGAAAAGAAATTAAATCAAAATGGCCTACAACAAGGTCGTAGTGCGAATCAAATGAACTATTTTGGCCTAAACCGCCTATTGCAAGGGTAAATAATCTTATAATGACTTTGCCAACGAATCAATAAGTGTTTCTTTGACAATAACAGCATTGAGCTTAGCTCGTATAAAACCATTACGCTTATAATAGCATGTGGCAAGTATGTTATTAGAAAAAGTAGTATCATTAAGAGTGTTTTAAGCGCGGATTAAACTAGATTCAATTACGAGTTACAAATGCTTTAATAAAACTACTTTATTTGTAACGGACTCAAATATTGTACTTATTAGCGCTTATAAAACTACGTAACAAGTATAAATGGAATCAAGTGTATTTACACTTATGGGCAGCTTTAATAGGAGATTCGGTTCTATAGTAGCCTAATAATCAATCTTGAAAGCGCTTACAAGTGCTACTTATAAGAACCTTCATTCTTAAGTCTGATTGCTCTTACTAAAAGCTTTTACAAGAGGGTGTGGCTTATAGTAGTCTATATAAATAGTATTATAAGCGCTTAAAAGACTAATTATCAGAGTAATCGTAATCAAATACTAAACAGCATTTTCCGAGGCGCATATAAGAGTAATTGCGAACGCCAAAATCAATACAAGAATCTTATAAGTGTCTTATTCCTATAACATATGTGTTCTGAGACTATTTTGCTTGTTGGGTCCTAAGAAAAAAGGTATTGAACCATTTTTATAGATAATTACATGACTTACAATTTAGTCCTTGCTAATTTTACGATAAAACTAACCGTTTTGCTGAAAAAACGCGAATTTGACATTTGACTCTGAATTTTTTTTTTCCAGGTACCGGATCGATGAGGACTTTTTAAATTTCAAGTATTTGATTGAATCAGGCGTCACTTGGTGGAAGTCCCTAACCATTGTGAAAAATAAATCTCTAATAAATTCTATTTCGGTGCTGGATTGCATACAGACAAACATCTCCTGAGGATGCCCCGGGTTGGGGCGAAACACGTATAGAGTAGTGTGATCGGTGAAGGTGCAAAAATTTTTGTGATTATTTGCGGAAGAAAGCTACATATTTTTATTATTCACAATTTTAAATTTCATTCATAATTATGTTTTGAACAATTTCACCAACTTTCAGCTTCTTGCGAATTAATGTATCTTTGGATGTCGAAATTGACCGGACTATATGAGGATTTCCAAAAAATTACATTACCATTAATTATTATGGGTAGGTTAGGTAGCAATACGTTCTTTAAAGTGCCACCGAGATGTGAAAAAATATTTTAAAGGAGATTGGCGTTACTTTGCCTTTAGAATTATGCGAGGGCGTGGTTATTGCAGGAAGTATTGCAACACCCTTTAACGGACAAATACCGATCCAAGTATTAAATACGCAAGAAAATAAAGTTGGACTTAATTATTTCAATGCAGAAATAGAAACGCTATTGGAATTCGGAATATACAGTGGGGTGTAGTTTTGAAAAGTGCAATATTGACGGCAACCGCGGTCGGAAAATGTTTTTTATTTTATATAACTTTATTGCACAAAATACATTTGTAAAGTACAATAGGCAGACTTAACGCTTAAAGCATTCTCTGCCAATCAACCTTTAGGAAAAAAGAAATCAGATATTTCTTTGTTATTTAAATTTTTACTTTTTTGCATTCACAATGCATTTTTTATGGTTGAGCTGGTTGTGAGATGGGTCGATTTTTTCTAAATACTTCATTTTTCATGTTTCAGATAATAGGTCTTTACATATGAAATTGCCGTCTTTTTCTCACATGTTTATTGGTCTCAAATTTTTTAATTAATATCAATATATCAACATTAATAGTCAGTTTCGAAAATAGAGTATAACGTCATGTTAAACATCTAAGAAAAGAATAATTAAACACGCGTCCAAATTTTTATAACTGCTTCAAAGTACCGCTCTTTGGTTGTCGTCAATTTGACAGCTTTGAACAGATTTTTTTATTATTCTAAGACAGTTTATTAAATGAGATTATAGGCAATAGTTAGATTAATTTTGTCTGAACATATCTCGAAAGTTTCGTTGATTTCGGAGTTCACATGTCCAAGAAATCCCCAAATATCTTTGTATGCTAATTCCAGCTTCCTACAATATCGTCCCCATAGAAAACGGCAATTTCATAGGTAAAGACCTATTATTTCATTATCAAATTTAAATCATCTAAAGGAAGAGGAAAGAATATCTATTGAAAGCATATGCACTAAATTTTCTGACGTTTTCCATCTTCCGGGTGATAGATTGGCAACATCTAATTTGATAAGCCGAAATGGGTAAGTGTGAGGTTAAATTTATCTTTTAAAACGGTTTTTCTTTGGTGTGGACTCTTAAATGACTACTTTTTAGAGTTAAGCTATTCTCCCGTATTTTGTTGCTAAGCTTTCTTTTTGGATCTTTTCATTCATCAAGTAAGGGTGATAATTTAGAGCTGATTAAAGTATTAAATAATGAATATGACCAAGAAAGGCTTATGCCAAGCTACGGCCCAACATCAAAAATCCGCAAACAAACTTTTAATAAAACTGAAAAATCATTATTTTTTTTAAATATGAATAATGCATTTGGAATTATTCTTCAATGAAGTCGCCAACCTCCAAACCATTTTAATAACAATTCATAGATTTTGATCGTTTATCACCAGACCACCTCACTCACTACAGTGAGAATGTTGACATTTATTTATAAACGTCGTAAACAATCGATTCAATAAAAAAAACCATTTTAACAAAACGTTTTTAATGAGAGATTTTCTGACAGCTGAAATAAAAAGCACGAAAATAGTTAAAAAGAATCATTAGCTGTAATTCTACTTAGCTTTTTTCCACATTCCACACAGCGCATGTGCTGTCTTCGACATGACTACAGTATGTCGGAGCGAAAACGCAATGCTGCCCTCATAAGACATCAAGATCGATTATTTTAATTTAAATTATAACGACATCTATCGAGTTATTTTGTAACTGTCGACTTAAAATTATTAGCGCCATCTATTTTGTTGCTTTGTAACTATTAGTTGAGTCAGTTTAAACGTTGCGGCAAGCACTTGGGTGAGTTGGATACAGAGAGAATGGCAGCGCCTGACAAAATGAGTTGAATTTGTCGAAACATTTGGTTGAGGCGCAAGATAAAAACAGTCAAAAACGGACCTACAAAGTGGTTGGATGTGAGGCGGATGTAGGGCCCGCAAGGGCCGCTTTTCTGTATCGAATTTGCCGCGTTTAACGATTCATCCGTCTACATCACTTGAATCGTTGTTCTATTTGTGCCATATCTGTTGTGATTGAAGAATAAGACGTTTGTTATTGAAGAAAGGACTATTATTTTGAGGACCCCTCGTCGCAACCATCCTGACAACGAGACCAGACCAGGCAACCAAACCCAGCGACGTCAAGTATATTACGTGATCGATGACTATAGTGCTGCATGCGCTCTCCAAAAAACTCTCCAAAAAATTGGTAAAAAATGGAACTACGATTAAATACAACTATTATGAAAGACGGGATTTTTACCATGTTTATTTCGTTTTTCGAGTTCCCGATATTGAGCGCACTGCAACTGCGCCGAAATAATGGTAAAAATAAACATGGTAAAAATCCCGTCTTTCATAATAGTTATAGTGATAATGACCATGTAAGTTTAAAATTTTATTACGATTAAATACAGCCTAATATTTTTGTCATAATGACATTTTGATGTTTACTATGATTGAACTGGATTGAACACGCATAAGCTGAACACCTTAGAGACGTCACTAACTGAAAATATATTATGTTGGTCACTTAGCTCTTCTCCCGGATTTCACATTTTAAGGCTTTTTTCCTAAAAATTAAATATAAATTAATACTACTAGTAAAACGTTTCACACAATAACTAAATTGGTATTGTTTTTCTTTGACATAGCCAAAACATACTTTATATTATCTCTCCCGTATTTATTAATTTCTGGCAGAAAGTCATTATTCTAGATTTCTTGTAACTTTAATGAATATTACTAGGTGTTTTTTTCATTTATCAAATGGAGCTCCACACCACACCAAAAGGTCACATTCCCTCTTAGAGTGAAAAATAAACCTAAGTATGGAAAATAATCTCTAAATCATCAAAATTTCACCAAAACGCAATAAATACAGAGTTATGCGCATGACAATACGCAGTTTTGCACCTAAACGTGACATTTTATTTGACTAAATTTCATCACATTTTAGTTGCAACAAAACGTTACATTTTCACCACATCGGTTGTTTTTTTTACAATTTACCTACGCACTAAAAAGTTATATTTTCCGTTTGAATAAAAATGCAATATTTTGAAGCTCTCCACATTTTTACAAATGCTCAGGTAAGTTTTTACGTGTTATAGCCGCTACACACGCTTCTATCCGACCGCCGATTTGGTGCGGGCGAACTTCACTGCAGATCTGATCCGCGCCTACACACGTTCAAACCAAATCTGCCGCACCGAATCGGTCGGCGCTATATACACACGTTCCGATTTGGTCTGGCCGCACCTAGCTGTTGTTGCAGTGTTGCCAGCTACTACTAATTTCCCAATATTAATATTATTTATAAATACTGAAAACATTGATTTGCTTGCAATAGATAGATAAAAAGAAAAATATTTTCAGTTTTTAATGTTTTGTTATTATAAAGAATTCAATTTCATTATTTTTTAATTTTCTGTTGTTTTCATTAAAATACTGGAACATGCTAAATATTTACTAAAATCAGCAGTTATTGATGAGGTGAATTACATAGCGTGCTAATAGCAAGATCGCTGACACCGCGCCAACCAAATGTAGTCCATAACTTTTGCAACATGAAGGAATCGCCGACGCTGCACAACGTGAGTTCGCCGTGTGCATCGTCCTCCCTCCCCGCGCGCCTTCGTCGCTGCGGGCTAGCCATCGCCACGCACTTAGATACAAGCATCGATCGGGTCATTACTAATTAATTATAATTGTATTTTTCTATAATTAAAGTTTTTATAAAAATCATTTCGGTTTTTTTTAAGTCTTGCGGCTGCGATCTTCATAATTGGCGCAGTCGGTAGGATACTCGCGGTCGGTTTCGCGTATCATCTGAGAAGATTTCCGTTCATCTCACGAGCCGCCCGTGTGGCTTTCAAGTCGCGCATCCAAGTATCCGAACCTGAAGGAGTAGTCGGAAGAGTATCCAGCAATTGATACGAAGAAAAGGGCTGAAATGTTACTGTGAGTACGCTTAAGAATTGTCTTGGTTTGCTCTGTGTTAATCCCCTAAGATTTTATATTAGTTAGGCATAGTTTTCAAAATTTTCCGACCAGGGAAAAGTGCCAGCGAGTCTGTATCGCAACAGTCTCGCCGTAGATTATTAGATTCGCGTAGATTTAGTCTAGAGGAAATTGATCCTTTAGATTGTTCGTATAATAGTGATAATATAAATATTATAATCCCAGACGAACCTCAACCAGCGCCTCAATACTCTCAACAGCCTCCGTTAGAAATGGCACAGCCACGTTATGATCCTGATATTATATTCAAGGCCTTACGCGTGGTTCCTGATTTTGACGGAAACCCGCATATTTTAACTCGTTTTATAAAGCTCTGTGACGAGGTGGTACAAACCTATACAGTTCTTAGTGGCCCAGGAGCCGACTTAAATAATCTCTCTCTGTTAAATGGCATCCTTAATAAAATTACCGGTAATGCCGCCAGAACCATAAACTCAAACAGCATACCATCTAACTGGCAAGGCATCAGAAATGTCTTAATTAACAACTTTTCCGATCAGAGGGATGAAACTGCCTTGTATAATGATCTTTCGTTGCAGTCACAGGGTGGTAGCACTCCTCAAGAGTTTTATGATAGGTGCCAGACTCTTTTTAGCACACTAATGACGTACATTTCTTTGCACGAACACATACCCACTACCATAGAGGCCAAGAGGGACTTATATCGCAAATTAACATTACAAGCCTTTGTTAGAGGGTTAAAAGAGCCCCTTGGTTCCCGGATTCGCTGTATGCGCCCGGATACCATAGAAAAAGCCTTGGAATATGTCCAAGAGGAATTGAATATTATGTACCTCGCGCAAAGAAATGAAGGGTCACACAAGAATCAACCCCCACATGTTACTAACAAAATTCCCCCCGCTTCATTTACTAACCCTATTATGTCTTTTCCGAAACCGTTTGTTTTACCACCATTCGCTCAGCAAGCCGCACATTGGCAGCGCCCGGTAGCGCAGCAACCGCCAGTGCAATTCAGGCCTAATAATTATAACTCGCAATTTAACAATGTAAATCGCATGCCAACTCGTACGCAACAAATGTTTAGAGCGCCGCCACAGAATTATAATGCTAATAGTAATATGTTCCGTTTGCCTCCGCGAAATAACGTTTCAAATAATTTGACTCCGAAACCTATGAGCGGTGTAAGTCATTTTGTTTCAAAACCAATGCCTCTAGCGGGTCATGATTGGCGTAAGCACGGGAATCCACCCCCAACTAATTATTTTAAAAGCCGCGATATAAATGTCAATGATTGTTGGACTTACGACAATTGGGTATTTGACTGTTTTTTTTTTATTAACTCAAAATGTTCATTTTATTAGTAGCAACACAACAAAGATATTTATTTTCTAATATCTTGCATATTTTTAGCGATATAGAGCATCAAACTTTCAAATTAGACAAGGAAAGCGCTATAGGAACGTGACGTCACATTTCTATAGCGCCATACTCTCGCCATAGAAAATTTCGTTTTAGAAAGAGATAGCTAGAGTCACAATTAAGTAGCTCATAATTCGCTTGTTAAGATATATATTGAATTTCTTTTTTTGCACATTTGTTATTCAATAATTCTATACTTCTGATTGTCATAATTAAATATCTACATTTCAACAACAGTCAAACACCCAATTACTATGACTATAACCATTGCACCACTCCGTACGACTATGACGAATACACTGACTACGGTCTGAGCTACCGTACCGCCGTATCATCATCGAATCCTATTTATCTTTTTAACTCACGAAACGCGAATTTGTATGAAGATATTATCCCTGCTAACTCAACGAGATTAGTTAAAATTCCAATCAACTCATCTGACGGTGAAGTGTTTGTTCAAGAACAGATTTTATGTAATTGCATAGTTCACGAGTGTTTAACAACCGTAATTAATAACCGTGGTTTTGTCGAGATAGAAAACCCTAGTAATCACGACATTATATTTTCGTTGGATCGGGCTGCACAGGCTAGTCTATTTAACATCGAGTGCATAAGTACCGAGCCTCAGTCTGAACGCGTACGTGAAGTTTTATCTCGATTACGAACCGATCATATGAACGAGAAGGAGAGAGCGAATATCATATCTCTTTGCTCTAAATACGCGGATGTTTTTTATCTTGATAGTGAACCACTAACGTTCACAAATAAAATTAAGCACACAATTCGCACTACAGACGAGATTCCGGTCCATACAAAGAGCTATAGATATCCGTTTATTCACCGTAAGGAAGTCGATGATCAAATAGCTAAGATGTTGGAACAGGGTATTATACGTCCATCTGACTCCGCCTGGAGCTCACCCATCTGGGTCGTACCTAAGAAAGCTGATGCTTCGGGTAAACAAAAATGGAGGATAGTAGTCGATTTTAGGAAACTAAATGAGAAAACTATTGATGACAAGTACTCTATACCAAATATCACTGACGTCCTTGATAAATTAGGCAAGTCAGTATTTTGTGTTTAAAGAATTTTTATTTCTCATACGAACACTTTTTACATGGTTCACTTAAAATGAGAACTTAAAACTATACAATACATACTTAATATTATTAAGTATTACTTATATTCTGCGCAGCGCAGCTATAGTAAAAAAGGCAAAAGATTTATTTATACACACAAAAACATAGGTACTTACATTACATGGCAAGCTTCTATGCTGTATTTAATATTGTATTGTCATGTAAACAAACCAAAACCGCATGCAAAATTTCACCTCAATCCAACACTGTGAAGTGGATAAAAACACTGTACCTATTTATCAATAATTGTTGATTTCGAGCACAATACAATCGTCACATTTACGCGCGGTCACTTATTTTGCTACCCACCCTCCACTAATGTTAACGCGTACTCCGGCCGGAACGTAGGTAGTAGGCACGGCACGGGACGGTAAACAAAGTATTCGAGCGCTCGAAGATGCGACACACAAGGAAACACACATTTTACTACACTAAATCTTGCATCTGGCTTTTACCAGTGCGAAATGAATCCAGACGACATTCCGAAGACCGCGTTCAACGTTGAGCATGGCCATTATGAATTTTTGAGAATGCCTATGGGTCTCAAAAATTTACCATCTACCTTTCAGAGGGTAATGGACAACGTTCTACGAGGTCTCCAGAACAGTATTTGCCTAGTTTATCTCGACGATATCGTCGTATTTAGTACTTCCCTTCAGGAACACATAAATAACCTAGAAAAAGTATTCCAAAGACTTTGTTGGTACGCGCGGTTCAGGTCTATTGTGCTGAAGATTGTCTTCCCGGAGAGCTGGTACGTGAAGTCTTTTATTCTTGGGATTGGGTAACGGTCTGGCTTGGTTATGGTGTTGAGTCGGCGGTAGTCACCACAGACTCTGAGGTCTCCATTCTTCTTCGGCACGATATGAAGTGGGCTGGACCATGGGCTTTTGCTTGGTCTGCATAGGCCTTGTTCCATCATGGATTGAAATTCTTGCTTTACTGCTTCATATCGGTGTGGTGGTATAGGTCGAGCGCGGCAGTGGAGTGGTGGGCCGCTGGTCTCAATGTGGTGCTCAACTCGATGTTTGGGTGACAGCTTCATGGAGGTAAGACGAGTGATTCCGGGGAATTCGCTTAGTATGTTGTGGTAATTCTGTTCTAGGTCGATGCTGCGGACTTGTCCATCTGGACTTTAAAGTTCGATTCCCTAAGCTTGAGACAGCATATTTAGGCCACATAATCAGTAGAGAAGGTATTAAACCGAATCCTGATAAGATAATAGCAATACAGAACTACCCCATTCCCAAGACCCCTAAGGAAATCAAACAGTTTTTAGGCCTAATTGGCTATTATAGAAAATTTATTCCCGATTTCGCCCGTATTACCAAACCGATGACATTATGCTTTAAAAAAGGTACAAAGGTTACGCTTGACACTGAATATGTTAACTGTTTCGAGAAGTGCAAGACTTTACTGAAGAATGATCCCGTATTACAATATCCTGACTTCACTAAGGAATTTATTTTGACCACTGACGCATCCAACGTGGCTATTGGAACTATTTTATCTCAGGGTCCCATCGGTTCAGATAAACCTGTTTCATACGCCTCGCGCACATTAAATGATAGCGAACAAAACTACAGCACCATCGAAAAAGAATTACTTGCAATAGTTTGGGCAACTAAATATTTTAGACCCTACCTTTTTGGCCTTAAAGGAGACGGAATAAAACCCCCCTAAGAAGCAGCTGGCATAATGAGACTTGTAATCGATAAAGCCTTTAAAACGTAATGTTCTTACGTTATTATTTTAATTCGAAAGCTAGCCCATTATTTTATATTTAATTTTCAAAATACTCCTAATTGCGTTAGGGAACGAAGCTATTCTTGGCTTGAAGATGAGAACATACCCTATTTTAAAAAAGTGAGTGTCAAATCAAGTGTGATTGAGCATCTGGTTGTTGGTTGACAACATAACATGTCAATGTCACTTTAGTTAAATGAACAATTTGTTAGAGATGTGTCAAATATATCCATATTACTCGAGTTGAGTATCGATTCATTATCGATTGGGTATCGATTCATGCCCGATATGCGGTGACATTATATTAATTCGCATAAAAACTCATGATCTTAACTTAGTTTTAATAACTCGAAACATCATGCATATTATCGCATTGTTTTTAATCTCGTAACGAAATATCGAATGAAATACAAAAGTGTTGCAAAAAATCTAAAATCGATACAATTTCCCGCAATACATATCGATACTGTACATCAAATCGAGACACATTGTTAATGATTGACTCCATCTCTTCTCTACGGCTTGTGCTAGTGCTGCTATTTAAAACAAACAACATGGCCATGTAAAAAAATGAAAAAAATATTTAATTTTCAAAAACTAATTGTGAAAAATTGGCTAGACTAAGATTTTTTTTTTCAACTCATACGAGTTCTGGATATTGCATTCTCCCGATTTTCATTCATTTTGGTGCAGCTGCATTTTAGTGAAGACCTTGTATGGAAATCTAGACCGTCTCCTTTAAAATTGTTACAGACCATAAACACAAATTATATAGACTAGTACAGATAGGAATCAAGCCTTATAACGGCCGTTTGTTAGTGAATGACATCTTCCCACGTTGATTTTGACAACATAGTGCTGTCAAAACTATCGACGCCCTTGATACGTTATCGATAATTGTGTAAATCATCGACATTTAGTTACTACCCTAAAGATATTAATTTTTAAATAAATTCTGCAAGTAAAAAAAACTCATTTGTTGATGAAAAAAGGCGTTTATTACTCTACATAGTTTATTTTATTAAATACAAAGTACATAAGTGTAAGTTAAGATTTATACAAGGCAAAGAATGAGAGTAATTAAATTATTACTACTTACATTGAAATTTTAGATAAACTAAGAATTAAACACTCAGTTGAAGAAAGCTCTCATCAAATCTATTGCTGTCACTTATTTTCTTGACAACGAACAAGTGACAGCAATAGATTGTGAAGCATTAACTTCAATGGAGCTTTCTGGGTGCTAAACACTTTAATAGCCAATAAAAGAAAACTTAAGCTGCTTGCAAATATTTTTTACGCACAAACGCTATTGCTTTCAATGCAAAACACAATGACTTAAAATAGTTAAACATTTATAATACAGTATGTAATAATATAGCAACTAACAGTAGTAATTTGCACCATAATTATTCTGTTTTGATATTTATTACCGCAGAAATAGGCAGACGCGGGTATCTTTCGCAGCACTCCATGAACCTCGTTGACACTCAAGTTATCTGAAACGATTAGATTTTGTTACTAAGTATAGATTTTAGGTATTGTTACTACTGCCATAACATTTCGTAAACAAATAAGTGAAAGTTGAATAGTTTGTAAATCAAGAAAGAGTAGTGTGGCTAAAGCACATGTTTTGTTGTGCCGTATGCACATATTATTAAGTTATGGATAATCAACGTTTCTAGATAATAGTAAATAAGTAGATAAGCTTTGTACATAGACTTATAAGATGTGTATAGTATATATAAGTAAGATCTAAGGTAGTAGCAGTAACAGTTATAATAACACAGTCATAAGACAATCACAATAAACCGTCATTCGTACCGACACCACAATCATTTATTTTTCTGCCGGAACATTTGTTATAATTCTATTCCGTTAGTCAGAAATTTGAAGTTGCTGATAAGTCAGTTTTAAATGCTTCGACAAATTTATTGAATGACATTGTTATGTTCTCTCGATTAACTCCACACAATTGAAACTAGTTAAATGTGTCCCAAGGTAATCTACTGTAAAGCAGTACCTAATAGTATATCACAATATGATATCACTTCTAAATGGATATTGAAATTATTAGGAAGATTTTTCAAAAAACTAATCAATAATTTTAATATGTACATAGGTTAGGTACATTCATATATAAAAATTAAACAAACATTACCTTTCATTCATAACTTTCTGAAAATCTTTGCTCCGGATTGTTAACTGTATTTTGTATTTTTTAAAGACGCTTCCTCTCCTCTTCCACCAAGTTGCGTACCCGACAGGATCCATATTGTCGTCCTTCAACATATTTTGAATTTGTTTTTCTATTTCAGGTTTCATAGACTGCGGTAATCTGTAAGGCTTTGAATATATAGGACTAACATTTGGTTTTATATTTATTGATTGAGTCATAATATTAGTGGAGCCAAATTTGTCTCCATCTATGTGAAAAATATCATTGTACTTTACGCAAATCTGTTCAATAGTTTTTTGTTCTTCTGGTTGTAAATAGTTAAGTTTTAAAATTGACAATAGTCTTTTTATTCTATCTAAATCATGTTTAACTTTATCATAGTAACAAAGATCGTAATTATTCAAAGTTTCCAATCCTAAATCGAAAAGTGGTAATGTAACATCTTTTTCGTTCGTTAATATAATATTTAAAACTTTTATCGGTACCTTATTATTTTGAACCTTGACTATACTTCCTGCTAAAAACACGTTATCTGACAGTTCTTTCGGATGTAATACAAAATCGCCTTCTAATGAATCGACATCTATAAAGTGAATAGATTCACATCTAGCCGGAATTAATAACACTTGTTCACTATGCTCCCTTCTATAAACATTTATTTTAGTTTCAGATTCATGCTTATACAAGGTTAACTCGTTCCTCGACATATCTATGTTTGCGCTGTAATTTCTAAGAAAATCCATGCCGATAATACCGTCCGCACTACATGGCATGTTATTTAATACATGTAACTTGGAATGAAATAGTACTCCGTTTGTTGCTTGTAAAGCGATATGTGCAACATGGTGGGAACAGATTCTACCACCCATTCCCTCGATAATAGTATCGGTATTTTGTAACTCTAAGTTTATCGGAACTTTGTTTTTATGTATAACGGATATTGTTGCTCCCGTATCTAAGAGAAATGAACATACGACGTTATCTATTTTAAAATTTACGTAATGCAAACCTGCACATGTCAAAATTTTATGCACGAAAAAACTGTGACGAGGGTGGTTGTGCTGACTCACCATTATTTTGATGATGTTCTGAGCTAATAGAGTTTGTCATGTTAATGTACGCTGTTCCGTGCTGTGACGGAATCCTTCCTCTTGTAACACGATGACCTCTAACCCTGGTCTGGGCTCTGCCACGTGGGTTGTAGTTACCACGAGAACTGCTCCTTTGACTATAGTAATTCGAAAAATTACCTCTCTGTATTGGGTAGCTCCAATGACTACCGCGATGCCAACTACGACCTCCTCTAACTCTAGGTTTACCTCTTATGCTCATAACCATAGAATTAGGAGTGGTCGACAGCTCCTCGTCCTGTGCGGCGCGCACGGCGTCCTTGAGGTCGCTGTAGTCTCGAGCCGCGATGATAGTCCCCAATCTGCGGTTGCGAAGTCCATCTGAAAAGCGTTTTATTGCAAGGTGTTCATTTATTGGTTGCAAAATTTTTATCGCATTTTCATTTGAATCTGCCTGTGCTATAGTTAAATTTACAAAAAGGTCCTCCAGCTTATTACCATACTCTGTTATAGACATGTCATTTTGATTTAAATTATTTAACTGAATTAACAAAGAATTTGCTGATTTTTTCGTTAATAAATATTTTTTTATGTCTTTTACTAAATCTGTCACTGTGGTATATGTGGATTTAATTTTTAATTGAGCTGTTTTTGTTAAACGAGTTTTAATTACAAATGAAATCAGCAATTTCTTTCCAGCATCGTCTAATAAACAACTTTCATACATTTCTATACCTTGAATCATTTTTTCCGTCGTCTCCTCCGTTCCGTCCATCACTGGAATCAAAATACTCGCCGTTTTCAAATCAAACGCCATTTTGCTTATGGTTTTGTCTTCATCTAAACTGTAACTTAAGATTTTTCTATATATATCATGTATCTGTTCCACTAATTCCTCAAAAATATAACCTGAAAACTCAAGCGGCAGTTCTTTAACCTTGATATTCTTAATTAATTCCGTACAAACTAGATAGATTTTCTTAGCCCTTTCTATTTTTTCTAAACCTACTTCTTGCTTTCTCCTTATTGGTCCTAATTTCCTAAGATCTATTCTTATACAATCTAGTTGTTCATATATATCATTTATCTGTTTCATTAGCCATTGATGCTAATTTTAGAACTACTCTTAATTCATTTTGGAACTAAGTAGTTAAAAACTCTGAAATTATGCTAACCTATTCACACAGAAAAGCACGTAAGAACCTGATATTCTATGTTTTTACTAACAGTTTTCTTATTACTTATTTTTTTTTTCTGATAATACTTACGAACAAACACAAAAAAACCTTATTCTAATTCACTCACTTCACTGCATTTTTTTTTGCACTTTAGTTTATTTATTTGTAATATATTTAATTTCCGCACTTTTGTATGGCCGTATTTCGCGTAGACAGAAGGGAAACGAAAGCTCGACGAAATACCACTTTTAATTCAGACGATATCTTCATCTGCGCCTCTTTGTTCTGGATTCTTCTTCCTCTTAAAAGACAGACGCTCACGCAGGCGTGTTATATAATCATTTTGTATCCCCGTTTGTATCCACGACTTGGTACGTTTCTTACACAGTTTGTACAGCAAATACAGCATTCCAATTCCAACGATCACAAACAAGGAAATTATCATAGCTTGATTATTATTTTCGGCAGATAATGCTGCGGCGGCGGCCGAATTACCCGCTCCGGTTTGGTTGATAATGATCTCCTTTTCTTCCGTCTTGGAATAATTTTTCCCCATCTTTTTGATGTAATGGTACAGCTTGAAAGTTTGAAACACGTTGAAATTTGCAACACGACTTTAACACGCTCGATCGTCCACAGTGTGACTGTGTATTAAAATGTAACATTGTAACCATTGTTCATTATTGCAAGTTCAAGTTTCACAGTTTCACACAGGGCACACCTGCGGGCCGCGGGAGCGCAGGAATGTGCACATTCAGCGACGCGACGACGCGGCGGCGCGGCGCCCTGGCAGGGTCGCCATGCGATATGATCGTACTATCGGGAGCTAAATGAAACCCGTGTTTTTCTAGTGAAGTGTAGTTTAATACTAACTTATTGAGGAGACAGTACATAGGTAATATACTTAGGGCTTACACACTACATCAGTATACTCTACAGAATACTTATTGTTATCAATTTAAGTACATCTTATGGCAGGCAGAGGGAATATTTTTACCACCAATAAAAAAAAACAGTTTTTTTTTTTATTATTTTATGTTTTTAAGGAGTATTAATAACCCCAAGTCGAAATCAGCTTGGATTTATCTCTTCTGGATCCTTATGTCCGTTAAGGGGTAAAAAGAAATCGGTAAAACATTTCCTTTTCTGCAACTTCAACTCGCTGTTTCTAATTAAATCATAATAAAAATCCATCTACAAATCATACAATCTTATTGCAAATTTAACTAGCATTATAAATCAATAATTAGTTTTTATTAAATCCTTCTAGTTTTTGAGTAAAACTTAATTTAAAGCCGAGCGAGCGAAGCGGAGCGGAGCGGAGCTGTGCTGAGAAACCATTGCCCCGTAAGCATATTTAAGCGTGCGTAACCATTGAGTGGTTATTCTAAAAAATAGTAATTACGGCGAGGACGTCTACATAAGATGAACAAAATTAAATCAGTTACTTGTTACAACCGGAGAAAATATAGATGATCTTTTATATGAGTTGCGTAGGATAGAAAATATCATAGCTTTTACGCGTGCTTCCAGCACCCATCATTCCATGTTAGATATAGATAGTCTAGAACGTATTATAGAAAAACTTAAAATACTTTATGACAAAGATCAGGTGTTAGACATTGAACTACGTGAGTACTATGACGTAATCAAACCAAGTTTATACTTCTCCGAGACTCGTGTAGTATTAGTACTTAAATTACAGATAGTAGCTAGCGATAAGTATAACTTTTATAAATTGTCCCTATTACCTAATAAAAATAACCAGATAATCATACCCCCCTTTCAATACATCGCAACCAATGACGAGACTTACGTGTACATAGAGGCTGAATGCCCGAAGCCCCGAAGTTAAATACCCTTTACCTCTGCGAAGAGAAATTTAACCGACAGGTACAGACGCAACCAGACTGTATCCGGAAGCTGCTAACTGAGCAGTCAGTTGATCCCTCCTGCAAGAAGATGTCCATCACCTTATCCCGGGAAGCCATGGAGAAGCTGGATGATAAACATTACGCTCTCGTCATACCGAAGCCAACCAAGGTACAGTTTTACTGTGGAAGCAGTGAAGATTACATCGTCTTGAAAGGAAGTTATCTCGCATCCGTACCACGTCATTGCCATCTGCGAACTCAAGAATTCATCATTTACAACGAAGAAAATCGCATCAAAGGTCAGCCCATCAAGATCATTCCTCTTAGCAACGAGCCAACACCCCCTGCCTCCGCAGCATCCCTTCATCTCAGCACCATCAATCTGCAAGAGCTACATCGCTGTGAAGATAAGTTACTATCTCAACCACCTATGACGTATTCCAGTGATGACGTAATCGATGACAGCATATACCATACGACACTACCTTTCTATACACTATTAATTTCTGCAATACTGCTACTTTCAATACTGCTCTGGCGCCGCTATGCTTCGTCTCGGGCCGAGAAGAAATCACCTGCTTCAGTTGAAGTCGTCAAGGAAGATATCTATTCCGAGATAAATCATGCCACTACATCACAGCATCGTGTACCAGCAACTTTTTCTCTCAACGTTTTGAAATAGTTGCTGATCTGCGGATGGAGGAATTACATAGCGTGCTAATAGCAAGATCGCTGACACCGCGCCAACCAAATGTAGTCCATAACTTTTGCAACATGACGGAATCGCCGACGCTGCACAACGTGAGTTCGCCGCGTGCATCGTCCTCACTCCCCGCGCGCCTTCGTCGCTGCGGGCCAGCCATCGCCACGCACTTAGATACAAGCATCGATCGGGTCATTACTAATTAATTATATTTGTATTTTTCTATAATTAAAGTTTTTATAAAAATCATTTCGGTTTTTTTTAAGTCTTGCGGCTGCGATCTTCATAATTGGTGTTATGCCTTTATTATAAATATTTAGCTTTACTTGCGAGTTTTTAAATAAAATAAACGAAAAAAAACTAATAGATAAAAGAATCTTTGCACAAATTGCCATAATTAAACCTTTCGTTTGTTCAGTCCTACGTAAAACTCATGAACGAGCATTAAATTGAATACTCTGAAAATCCCTTAAACGTAATTATATCTACTTTAAATATTTCCGCTTTTACATATTTTCTCCCTAAATCTAGGGGAAAACCTCCAAAATTGTCAACACTGCCAAGTTGGTCCGGTCGGAAGCCTACACACGTTCCGATTTGGTAGGAAGTGAAGTTCGCGCGAACCAAATCCGGCCGACCGCGTCAAACACTAATAATAATAATTATGGTCGGACAACGACGCTACACACGTCCAGATTTGGTCTGGAGCAGACCAAATCGGCTGTCGGATCGGAACGTGTGTAGAGTCTATAACGGTTTTGAATACGTACTCAACTCAAAGCAGGGCTGGAAACCGGTTTCTTCAGGTTAATTTCGATCTCAAACAGGTTTTTTCGTAAGTGTTCACTCGGTGGGAGCGGAATCGATTCGCGAGCGATATTGCTTCTGGGATAAACCTGGTTAATTCCACGACGCGCGTGAATAGTGCAGCGATATATTTTGTCTCTTTTTTATCTGCGGGCGGGATCGCGACGCGATGCAGCGCAAACGCAAGTCGCAACTTGTCAATACGTGTGTATTATTTTATTTGTTTGTTTCTATTTCTTATTGACGCGTAACGAACGAAGTGCGATAATATTTGCAATTTGCAGGATGGGTCAGAAAAAAACAAATAATGTCCATGATTATTTTCGTTATGATAAAACATCCAAATAAAAAAAGTGTGACAAAGTGTTACAGGTAAGTCAATTTTGTTTTGTTTACATACTTAATTCATACTAACCAAATAACCACGGCACGATCAGACTTTTTTTAGTTGGAAGCTTATGGTCTGGATTGTAATTCTTGATACTTCTTACGGGAAAGTCTAAAAACACATGCGAAGCTGTGGGTAAGCAAGCTAATCTATACAGGGTAAATTATGCTGAGCAGCATTATGCTGAGACGGGGTTTTGTTGGCCCACACACACACCTAAGTGTTATTTTTTGTTTTTAGTTTAAGTTTATTTTTTCTCTTCTCATCATTTATTGTTTGTTTGATTGTTTCTTTTATAAGTGTGTGTCCAATAAATGTTTTTCTTTCTTTCTTTCTTTCTTTCTAAATTTATAATGTTACAGGTGTGTGTCTACCGAGCGTGTACGTGCAGTGTGTGTGTGTGTGTGTGTGTGTGTGTGTGTGTGTGTGTGTGTGTGTGTGTGTGTGACTCTATGCCTGTTTTAGTCAATAATGAATTACTTTTTAACCCCCGACGGAAAAAGAGGGGTGTTATAAGTTTGACGTATCTGTCTGTCTCTCTGATTGTGGCATCATAGCTCCCAAACGGATGAAGCGATTTCAATTTAGTTTTTTTTAATTAAAGGTGACTTACCTATTTTGGACATGGATTGTCAAGTGAGAGTATCAATGACTATACTCAAAAGTATAAAATAAAAAATAATAAAAGAAACTCATTCTTAAAGTACATAAGTATGTATGATTAATTCTTTTAATAAAATACGTCGCATTGGGGGAACGCTCCAAAACTAACAATTAATTACAAATAGTAACTAACCTTGGCACTAGGTCGTACTAATAAATAGGAGCGGTCCCCCAACGCGAAGTAAGCCAAAAGCCAAGCGATAGCAAAAATCGCAAATTCGTACTATGGAGGTCTGTATTTGTATGTAGATTCAACTCGATTAGCGATTTTAGAGCAATCATATTGCGCGATTTTTGTTATCGCTTGGCTTTTGCAAGTTACGTGATAAGCCTGCCAATTAGACAAAACTTTTATTCAAATCAAATTGGGACTACCTTGCGGAGCAAGAGCGATGCGCGAGTGGAACGGTGTGATCATCACAGCCGTGGACATTTACAATGATCTCTCTAAGTGTTTTAAAAAAATATCACTAATTGAACTCATAGGTTGGGAACTCATGGATGAACATTATAATGAATTTTGCAGTGTAAAAAAAAGAAACAAAAGCGAAAAAATCAAATGATAAAGCACCTATTTATGAGGCTTGGCATGAGCTATTTAAATATTCAAATACTAGGTACTAAAATATTTCAATTTGTAGCATCAATTCCTAGCTCTAACGCCGCTGCTCAAAGATCATTTTCAATACGTGGGAATGCCTGGACCGATAAAAGAAATAGAATAGTGTCGAATACGTTAACAGGAGCTACAAGTGAAAATGAACTTTAAAATAATTGCAAAGAGTTTTTATAGCTGTGTTAAAAATAAAAAAAATAATTAAGTAAATGTACCAATTCACAAAATAAGTACTCCTTCAAAAATAAAAACTAATTGTGATTTGGCTCATTTGATCAAGAAAAGTGCTTTACTGTTCAGTATTTCGATGTGTTGATTATAAACGAATTATTTTGTAATTAAGCAAAAAGTTTTTTCTTAAATAAAACTGATTTAAGTAATTATATTTCGTTTTCTCTCGTTTCTGTACATTTTTAGGTAGGTCCCGCAGTCCAGTCCCGCTTTTTTGGCCAAGTCCCGCATAAAAATTTCTAATGTCCCGGATATCTGTTAATTGGAGTTGGCAACTCTACCTACGAATGACGTTGGCCCATACATTTTCATACACCGACTATTGACGCAACAGCCGCGCGCGTCAGTCGATCGCGCGCGGCTTCGATCGGCCGTGATGCACGGAAGTCTACCTTAAGGCCGTGGTCTGCAACAAACGCCGTAGGTCGCGTCCGGCGTGACGCTGTGCGCGACGTCCGAATGCTTACTATGGAAATGCAATGTAGTGGTCTCTCTCACACGCCAGACGCGGCGCACGAGCGCCGTGCGCCGCGTCTGTAGGTCGTACGCTGCCTACGCAGTCATTTCGGAGCATTCTTGCGTACGGAGACGTTGCGTTTTTGATCAAATTACTATGCGCAAAATATAATTTACTACAAATTAACAAATTACAATTACAAATTGTAATTGGCGACTTCAATTACAAATTACTTGAAACTAGCTGTGCCCGCGACTTCGTCTGCGGGGAATTTAACAAAAAAGTTATTTAGTTTATTTAGTGTTTTTTCGTTGTTGCATTTTTATTAGAATTATTATTTACTAGCTTTTCGCCCGCGGCTTCGCCCGCGTGGACTACACTACCATATCCCGCGGGAATGTGATATTTTTTCGGGATAAAAAGTAGCCTATTGTCCTCTCCAGGCTACAAAGTATCTGTGTCTTAAATATTTAATCGCATAGTTAGTACCTACTTTTTTTTAGGGTTTTAGGTAAAAAAAACATAAAAAACATAAAAAATAACATTTGTAAAATAAAATCATCATCCTCCTCCTCTTCTAGAAGAACTCTTAAAATTGTTTGAAGTTCATCCATGTTTAACTTCACGATCATTCGCATTGAGGGCGTGCGAGAAACTGATCGTAGTTTGCATTAAGAGCCGCGTCTGAGAGTGACCATCGCGGGTTTACGCTGTCGGTCGCGTCCGGTGGACGCGGCGTCAGTAGACGCCGGACGCGACCTACGGCGTTTGTTGCAGACCAGCGCCTAAACATTCACGCGGCGAGAAAAAAGATGAGAAGTGACTAGTTTTTGTAGTTACTGCCCATCTTTTGTTTAGCCTCGCGAATGTCAAGTTATTTGTCGGGACAAGCTGTAAATGATTGTATTTTGTTATACAATATTCATTTTATGTTAATTTTATTTTGAAGTGGGTAAATTTATAAATGTATAAATAGATAAAATATAAAGTGTAAATTAAATATTTGAAGATGAAAAAAATCACCTAAACTAGAATACCTATTTTAAATAATAAAAACTAAAAAAAATATTATTTCAGAGTTGACAGAGCGAAGAAAAAGTTATTCATGGAGGAGTGCAAAGAGACCGTAAACACTGAAGTGGGTAAAGAAGTACTCACCGAGCACTGCGCAGAAAATATCATTGTTTGCACCAAAGACAAGGAATACGCTATAAATAATGTAGAAAAACGTGAACAAACACTCACAAAAAAAGCGCTTTAACGTCAGTGAAAAATTACATTGTTTGCCCTGGCAGTTCAAAACTGGAACTGGAAAGTTCTATTATAGTAATTGGTAGTAATGCTCATAACACTACTGACGCTGCTGATGTCGTGAAACAAAAAATCTCAAGAAAGAGAAAAAGATGCCCTGAAAGTTGGCAGAGAGTTGTGAGGAAAAATAAAAGAGAGGCTGGCGAAGAATATGTTAATATTAAAGGAAAACATTGTCCGGCAAAACAGGTGCACGCACGCAAGATGTGACGAAAAGTGCGTATACAACTGCTCAGCAAATTTTTCAGAACAAGAAAGAGAGGACTTGAGAAAGGCATTTTATTCATTAAAAGATGCCCAGAAAAATAAATACTGTAGCGTTGCGTCGCTCGCTACTATCCTATTTCATATGATTTTTATTCTATATTTTCACGGTATCATTTTTATAACCTCCTTTCATATAATTCGAAACTATTTGTCAAATTTTTATGAGTCTGAAAAGTAATATTAAAAATGTCATGTCGTTGCCATGACATTGTTCACATATCAGTTGTCAATTATATTTTATTTGTTTCGGTCCATTGTTATATCTTAGAAATTATTTTGTTATTAAATTGTTATAAAACCTGTTATTAACAGGTTTTTATTTTTATCGTTGAAATTAAAATATAATCATCGCTGTGGATTTGGGTGTTTCATTCCTCACCCCCACGCGACATGGCGCCCGAGAAGATCAAAACCGGACCCTTGGAGTAACCTGGAACAAGTAACGCCTGACCTTAAACCTATCCAGGCGTTCCCAGGTCATCAGTCCGTTCCTTTTGTACCTGTCTACACGGTGCAACCCGTGTTCCACCGTCCCGTCTCGTCACTGCTTACCGTTCACCTTTATCCTGCTCCGCATATCCCCTTTTCTTAATTTTATTTTGTGTTTGCTTAGTTTAACTGTGTGCTTATTTGTACCTAATTTGTAAATTATTTTTCAGACCAATTCATACAAATTTGTCAATTTTACTAATGCCCCAAATTCAAAAAGTAACTTTCACAAGTTATTGATCGATTATTTGGCTTCTCCTTTGGCATTTCATCTTTGCATATTACCATAATTAACCCCAATATAAAATCCATTTTTTTTTATACAGAGTGATTGGAAGATGAGTGCAAAGCTTTAAAGGGAAGCTAACATAGACTATTTAGAACCATTTAAGCCATGTTTGTCTTAGACGAAGTCTAGCTATTTTTTTAAAACAAATTGTTATGTTTTTTTGGTTATAACCCAAAATTTTACAATTAGTTACAAATAATGGCCAGTTTAAATGATAAATGAATACTTTTTCATTTTAATTCACAAAAGTAATGTGTAACTAATTTAAAAAAAAAACATGTTTATAACATTTGTATCACATAACAATTTTTTTACAGATGTTTTAAGTTAATGTAAATTTTAAAATATTTTTTTCAACCGCCATAAAAAAAAACAAGGAGGGTACTTTTTTGTTCAAAGCTTTTTAAAAACATGCTTGGTTATTGTACTTTCTTTTGACGTATCACTTACGTAGTAATCTCTAAAGTTTTTGAAATTCGGACCTACAAACCAAATTAAGGGAGAAAATTTTAAAAATTAAGCTGACTGATAAAACTACATTTTTGCTTCAAAACAAGAAAAATGGAAGGGGAGCGGGTTTGGAGAGCCGAACAATGGCCGGCGCGCTCGATGCGATAGCAATGAACATGTCCTTCTCAGGTAGCCCGCACAAAAAAGGCATTCAGCAATATCGACTTAGTTGCTAAGATTACAAAGTCGTATTTCTTTAGACAAGGTGGACCGACGATCTGTTCAAGGTCGCGGGAAGCCGCTGGATGCGGGCAGCGCAGGACCGATCGTTGTGGAGATCCTTGGGGGAGGCCTATGCCCAGCAGTGGGCGTCTTTCGGCTGACATGATGATGATGATGATGATTTCTTTAGACAGGCCCAGGCCCAGGCCCATTTATTTATTTATTACTATTTATTTGTTTAGTCAATTAACAACTTCGCTTGTGACTAGAAGCTATTTTGTTATTCTTGACAATTCACCGAGTTCAGTTGTAGTTACGTGTTAGTGTTCAAGTTTGTGATATCATTAGAATTAGACAGACATTAATACGTAAAGGTGTGGTATACAATGCAGCAACATAACAAGTATCCGTTCCATGGCACAGGTTTGGAAGTGCGAGATCCTCAGAGAAGGATTCAATTTTGTCGATTTCTTCTCAATGGAGACATTGAAGATGCGTGGTTTCTGAAATCAATCCTGTGGACAGATGAAAGTAAATTCTCTAGGGAGGGCATTACTAACTTTCACAACCTGCATCAATGGGCCGACAAAGATAACAATCCTCATTGGAAAAAGCAGGTGTCATATCAGAGAAAATTCTCTGTGAATATATGGGCTGGACTGATTGGCAGAACATTGATTGGGCCCCACTTCCTGCCAGACAATTTGAACGGCGAAAATTACCTAGAATTTATCCAAAACCATTTACCAGACCTTGTTGAAGAGTCCGATGCCCCAATATTCTCAACGGATCGAGAAGTTATTTTTCAACAAGATGGGTGCTCCAGCGCATTGGACGTTAAGTGTAAGAGAACATTTAAATAATTGATTTCCAAATAACTGGATCGGCAGAGATGGGCCAATCCCTTGGCCCGCTAGATCACCCGACCTTACCCCAATGGACTATTTCGTGTGGGGTCGGGCCAAGGAACTAGTTTACACTCAATTAGAGATAAACACAAAAGAAGAGTTAATAGAAAGAATCAATGGAGCGTTTCAAACAATGAAACATGAAATGATGTTAAAAATAACCACAACGGAAGTAAGAAGACGGGCCCGTGCTTGTGTTAGAAATCGCGGCGCACATTTTGAACACGAATAATATTTTTTTTTCAGTTAAAATTTTGTTTTAATTAGTTCACCTAAAAAAGTTAAACGTCTCCCTCAATTTGGTATGCAGGCCTTAGTTTAAATAATGTTTAAGCCATTCGCATAAATGATACCTCAAAATAAAGTACAAAAACCAACCATGTTTTTTAAAAGCTTTAAACAAAAAAAGTACCCTCCTTGTTTTTTTTTATGGCGGTTGAAAAATATATTTTATTAAATTTTTAAAATTTACATTAACTTAAAACATCAGTAAAAAAACTGTTATGTGATACAGATGTTATAAACATGTTTTTTTTTAAATTAGTTACACATTACTTTTGTGAATTAAAATAAAAAAGTATTCATTTATCATTTAAACTGGCCATTATTTGTAACAAATTGTAAAATTTTGGGTTATAACCAAAAAGACAACAATTTGTTTAAAAAAAAATAGCTAGACTTCGTCTAAGACAAACATGGCTTAAATGGTTCTAAATAGTATATGTTAGCTTCCCTTTAAAGCTTTGCACCCATCTTCCAATCACCCTGTATATACACCGTGTAAATTTTACCTAAAAAATAATTATTACTTATACACCGTGTATCAATAACTTTTACGAAAACATTATTATAGAACGTATATTTAATACCTGTATATAAATTCCATTCGCTTAGATAGTGTCGCCCTTCGATCGCGCCGCCTTGGCACGTGCCGCTTCTTGTCAAAGGATGCCGCCGCATAAACAAACGAAGCCGCGTGTGGCGTACACCCGCAAATGAAGTTGGATTTTGGGGTGTCGACATTTATTAAATTATATTTTTAAATCATCCATTATTTATTATACATACAGGTGGTAACGACGGTTGTGACTTGTTACAATTCGAGCGATGATGAGTCATCATAATAATCATAAAAAAAAATTATAATAATTGTTATTATTTGTAAACCATTTATTTAAATTCCTATTATATAAAAATATCCAAATTTGCATTTAAATTGACTTTGGTACCCAACTTGTGCGTATTATTTATATCTGCATTTTATAGCTAGAGCCACAATGCCGTGGTGTACCGACACTATCTAACCGAACGGACTTTAACTAATATAGAAACTTTCAAAAATCACTTAAAATTTATTAATATATTTTTTTTAAACGGCTTTAACTTCACTAAATTTTGATCAACTTAATAAACCCGAAATATGTTTTGAATTAAGAATACGAAACATAGAATTTTCCCAATCAGACACTTCAGAAATTTTACGACAAAAAATATTGACAGCTTTACAAACACCTGATACTTATCCACTTGCACAGATAAGTCCCAATATCCTCACTACTAATTTCGAAGAAATATCCAAAAAATTAAAACTCATAGAAGCTTGTTTGACTTCGTTTTCAACGAGAAAACTAAAAATATTACCTTACCTCACACACACTCGTCTGAGGCTTAATTAATTGACTTGTCAGCAGACCTGACAAGTGACCAGCTATCCAATTATTTACAACTTTCTCACGATTTGGATATTTTTCAAACACAATACGATCGCCTCACTGATACACCTTCCCAATCCGAATATCATTCAACAGTTTCAGTTCAAGACACTTCTATTTTAGCATCACAAATTTATTTTGACACCCTTACACAAAAACTACTTAACATTTCAGATAACAAATATAATCAGGACTTTAAACGTTTTAATTTTAAAGGCGAAGGCTGCCCCAAAGAATTTATAACTAATGTTGAGGAATTCGCACTAATACGCAACATTCCTGAGAATATACTCTTCAACCACATTTACGACATTTTACATGGAACCGCCTTAGATTGGTTCCGCTCTAAAAAAGAAAACATCAAAGATTAGAAAACACTTAAAACTTCTCTACTTAATGATTTTGAAATAGCTAACCACGATTTTAATATCAAAAAAATAATAGAATCCCGTAAACAAAAACCTGACGAACGCGTAATTATTTATTTTTCAGTAATGGAATCCCTATTCAATAAATTACATGATCCTCTTTCAGAAACAGATAAAATTGATACAATGTTACGAAATTTACTCCCTCAATATAGTCTCAGAGTAACCCAATCAGATTTAACAACTTTGTCAAACCTGTTAGAAGCATGCAAATTCACGGAAAAACTTTTACATGTCAACAACAACACTTTATATTATTCCAACCCTTCAACATCTACCTCTCAAATAACTTCTCAACTCTGCCAACGTACTTATGATCAAACATACCAAAATAGAAATTTTTACCAAAATACCCAACCTAAATCTTTTCAACCATTTATACCAGAATTTCCATTTAATAATTCCATATCCGCTATTAAGACAAAACCATCTCAATTACCAACTTCCTTTACTTGTCCACGTTGCCGTATTAATATATAATAATTGCCGTATAATATATTGCCCATTCGTCAAAGATGTTATCGCCTCTCCCCCGAAAAACAAAAAGCTCTTCACAAAGAAGTTGACGATATGATACGTCCCGAAGTTAAAAAGCTCTTCACAAAGAAGTTGACGATATGATACGTCTCCAAGTTATTGAGCCATGCGAAAGCCCTTGGCTCAATCCAGTCTTAATAACCCTCAAAAAGGATGGAACTTGGCGCTTTTGTGTTGATAGTCGGAAGCTAAACGATATCACACAGAAAGACGCGCACAAGTTACCTTTAATTTCGGACATTTTGGATAATTTGAAAGATTCTAAATACCTTTCATCAATTGATATCGCTAAACATTTTGGGAAATACCATTAAAAGTCAGAGATCGCCCAAAAACTGCATTTCAAGTTCCTGGTCGCGGAATGTACCAATTTTAGGTCATGCCGTTTGGTCTCACCAATGCACCCGCTACCCAACAAAGATTTCTCGATGAACTCCTATCTGACCTTATGTGTGACAACTCAGTATTCTGTTATTTAGATGACATTGTAATAGCTACTCAAACTTTCGACTAACATGTCGAATTATTAAACAAAATTATAACCAAACTTGAACAAGCAAATATACCAGTCAATTTTCCTAAATGTTCGTTCTTTCGTAATGAACTAAAATACCTCGGTTATATTGTTAACCATCAAGGTCTCCAAACAGATCCTTCTAAAGTAAAAGCCATCCTTAGTATCCAAACTCCTAAAACAGCTAAGGAAGTTAAGACATTTCTTGGCACTACTAGTTGGTATAGACATTTTATTCCTAATCTATTATTGCTTATATGAGCAAAACTTTATCCGGTCCCCAAAGAAACTACTCAATTACTGAACGAGAACTTTAAGCGTCATTACGGCCTTAGAACATTGGCGTTGCTACCTTGACAATGGCCAAAAATTTACCATTTACACCGATCATTCTGCTTTACAATGGTTTTTACGTTTAGATAATCCTACCGGTAGATTAGCACGTTGGTGCATTCGTCTTTCTATGTTTAACTTTGAAATTAAACATAAACGATGTTCAGAACATTTGGTTCCAGATATGTTGTCTAGAATTGATCATAGTATCAATGCCATTTCCAGTAATTTCTCTCAAACGAAAGATAATTGGTAAAATACTGTCTTTAACAAATGTAATTATGTTATAAAAGACAATAAACTTTATAAATACACCCGTTCAAACACTCCATTTAATTCTGAATTCAGTTGGAAATTAGTAATCCCCACAGAGTTCAGAGAAAATATAATTTCTAATAACCACAATAATCCAACCTCAGCTCATTTTGGTATTTTCAAAACTTATCACCGTATTAAATTAAACACTTTTGGCCTGGTATGTAAAAAGACGTCGCTACATTTATTTCTAAATGTGACATTTGTTTAGCACATAAACACCAGAACCAACTAACTTTAGTTTTAATGGGCAAACCTAAACAATGTTCACGACCTTTTCAATGTATATCCATAGATTTTATTGGTCCCCTCCCATCTACACATAAACTTAACAAATTTATACTTGTCGTCACATGTTGCTTTTCAAAATATTGTCTCTTATTTCCTATTAAACGAGCGACCTCCGCTATTATTTCCCATATAATGGAAAATCTAGTTTTCATGAATGACGGTATACCAGAAACTATTATTCTGGATAACGGCCCACAAATGGTTAGTCCTGAATTGACTTACATGTTCCAATATTACAATATACCTCTTATACATTTTATTCCACGTCATTGCTCACAAGTCAACACTGTTGAGCGTTACAACAAAACAATAATTACTGCAGTAGCTTCCTTTATAGACGAATACCACAGAACTTGGGACAGGCATTTGCATAGAATTCAATTTGCCATTAATTCTTCGGTTAATGAATCTACTAATTTCTCACCGGCATTTCTTGTATTCGGAAGAGAAATTGTTCCTTGTGGTTCAATTTACACTCGATCAGATACTGTCGAAGACTCGATTTTTAGACCTCGCGACATTTACGCCGAAAACATTGGAAATTTAATACCAATATTTTCTCAAGTCCAATCTCGTTTATATTCCATCCATAATAACCAAGCTAAATATTATAACAAAAGGCGCCAAATTGAATTCGACCAAGGTGACATCGTCTGGAAACGTAATTACCCCATTAGTTCTACAGAAAAATACTTTTGTGCAAAACTTGCACCGAAATATATAAAATGTTTAATTTCTGATAAAATATCACCATTAGTTTATAACTTAACAGATCTAAACAATAAAAATTTAGGCCGATGGCATATTAAAGACCTTAAACCGCTATACTACATTAAATAAATCAGAAACTATGTCAGATTTTTCTACATTAATATACCCTGCCTAAAATGAATTTATACTTTCGATACAAAAGCAGGGATTATGAGATATACAAAAGGCATGGTCATTTAAAATTGTTAGGAGATGACTGGGGTCTTCTTGATATTAAATCGATGAGTGAATATCTCCGTCCAATGACAGGAATTCAAAACCTGAAAAGGATTTACTTCAAACGATCAGCAAACAATCGTCAGTGTCTTATAAAAAAAATATGAGAATCTCGGGATTGAGGGCAATGAAAAATATAAATCATACTTAAAAAGAGGAAAACAGTTTCCAAGAGAAATTGGTATGATTCCATTAGGAAACAAAATTTCTAATGAGAAAAAAAGAGATGTAAGGGCTGTATTAGTAAAACAATTCAACAACATTGAGCAACAAACATCCAAACATCTAAACTTTCACATTTATAATATAAGTAGGATTAACTTGTGTGTTGACGTGTCCGTTATGTGCAGGAACGTTCGCAACCAAAAGCGGGTACATTAGCCACGATAGAGCGCACCGTCGACTAGCAGAACAACCCAGTTCTGTTTTATAAGTGTGCCAATAAACAGTCGCCGAGGCCGAAATCAGCTAGGAAGACCTCATCATCATCATCATCAGGATTAACTTGCCCATTCTCCTCGTCATTCAAAAATATGAGGTCTCCTAAGCACTATGAACCTTATTTTTTTTATTTAGATTATTTTTACAGATGTTGTATAGTATTATAAATATATTAATATATATTTTATGTGTTTTATATATGTATTTTATACTAGCGGATCCTCGCGGTTTTATCAGCGTGGTTTCCGCAATATTTCCACGGGAACCGTTTGTCTTTGTTAGTCCTCAAGGTTCTAATTGCAATTAGTGTTCAGTAGGTAATATCAAAAACAAATAGGATGGTTGTGTCGGGATGAAATATGGCCTATATGTCACTATAGCACTATAGCTTTTTATTCTAATAAATAATAAATAAACTTATTTTAATTTTTAGTTTTTTGCATTCACAATGCAATTTTTATTACTGAAAAATGGAAAATGGCGAAAGGTCGTGGGTTCGAGTCCCATCGGAGCTAGTTGTGAGACGGGTCGATTTTTTCTAAATACTTCATTTTCCATTTTTCAGAAATAATAAATAAATATAAATAATTTTCTAACAATCACACCCGACTTTCTAGCTCATAAGTAGTTTTCATAAAGAAACTGTGTTACAGAAACTAGTTAACGAACAAATATATACTTGTTGGGTTAAGATGGCCTTTTGAATGCTGACCCGACATTTGGGATATCACTCAATAAACAAAGTCTTAAAGTTCATGATGATCAGATGGGCAAATTTGTATGGGACCCGTCCCCCCGTCCAATGTCTCCAACATACATTTAATGTGTGTCGACAATTTCATACGTATCTATAAAGAGATTAATAGCCATATTCAATGTCAAAATCCATAGGGTTTAGTCAAACCGAGAACTTCCTTTTTTGTAGTCGGTAAAAATACCAAAACCTCTTAAATGTAACAAAATTCTTTCCTGAAAACTGCATCAAAATCGGTTCAAGTGGACAAACATACATACGTACATACATATATACATACATACATACAGATCAAACTGAGAAGCTTCTTTTTTTTAAGTCGCTTAGAAATGGTAAAAATCAAAGATTTTTTTATTAACGTAGGTGTTACTTTTGTAGTAAATAACAATATTAAAATAATATTTTCCCAGAATTCCCACACATTTGAGGAATGTCGCCATAGTAAAATATTGTCACTATATTAATTGTGTTAATTTGTGTTAATAAATAAAATAAAAAATAAAATAAATCTTTTACCTGAGATACATTTCAAATCTGTTGGTTTTAGAGGACGTTTTGTCCCATCGTCCTTTAATGTCTAATAAAGTAATAGTCACAATCTGCACAATAGTGTCTGTTTTCTAATTAGGTTAATAAAACTATAACTAACTGTTTCATAAATAATCACTAATAATAATTTTTGGACTCTACTAAACAAAAGTAGTTCCTCAATGCGCACACGCCCTACACGGACAGCTCCAATCTAATACTGAGGTGTTGTGTTTTACGTGCCGTACTGAGATTCTACTGAAGCGACACGTAGGCAGCTATAGGTATCGCTTGTGTTTTGTAGGTTCCAAGACGATGACCATCCGACATAGGTACTTATATACTTTTTTTAAATACATATTTAATATCCATATAAAACACCCAGTCCAAGACAAATAGACATGTTCATGCACACAAATATTTGTCTTTTTCGGGAATCGAACCCGAGACCTCTGGCGTAGAAGGCAGGTATCTTCCCCTGCGCCAAATCAGTAGTCTAATGGTCCAAGAATTTTCTAAATAGGTCTGGTAGTTTCGGAGCCTATTCCATGCAAACGAACAATCAAATCTTTCCTCTTTATAATATTAGTATAGACAACGTGTTAATACAGAAACCGAAACGGACAAAATAGTTTGTTCAGAATTTTTAATTTAATTTTAATTTTATTTATTGTGACAACAACAGCCATACTTAAACTAGAAAGACAAACTTAACTAAAACAGTTACATCTTCGGCCAAAAAGAGTAGCATCGATTCTAGGGCTTGCAAGTCGAATATTCGAAGATTCGCCCCATTTTAATACAAAAATATCTACCCAATCAAACTTTACCCTGTGCCCTGTCACATTTAGTCTAATTATTTGTATCAAAAATTAAGCAAACTTAATTTTCTAAATTTGAAGGTAGCGACGTAAGGTACTTTAATGTCACGTTTAAGTCATATAATTTTACTATCATTTATGACAATTCATGATGTCAAATGTTTGTTGAATTATTTTTATAAAAAAAAACCGCCTTCAAAAAAATCCACCTAAAAGTAAGAAATAATACCTCTAATACGTAACGTAAGTACTTTGAAGTCGGGCGTGAAACCTGTGTTGTTTAGACCCGCCCGACTTCAAAGTACTTACGTTATTAGAGGTATTATTTCTTACTTTGAGGTGGATTTTTTGAAGGCGGTTTTATTTTTTTATAAATATTATTTTTATTTCACTCTTTTTAGTGCATCATGCAGGCCATTTTCGTATATCTTGGTAAATAGGTATGATAGTTGAACATCCGTCTTAAATTCATATGAAGTGGTTACGAAAACGACAGTATTTTCAAGATTTCCTGAAAACTACTGAACCGATTTCAAAATTTCGAATAATGGGACCAACTTGGGAAAATACCTGATGTTTTAACGTTTGAATTATTTCAATCGGTACATATAAAAAAATAAAAAAAAACGCGACGAATAGATAACCTCCTCCTTTTCAATTTTTGAAGTCGGTTAAAAAGCAATCTGCCTGTTCGTTATGTTAAAATTAAAGAAATAATAACATGAATTCAAATTTTCGTTCAAGAGATGAAGTCAAACTGGGCATATCTGTAATTTGATTCAGTTTAGAAGTAACTTCGATAGCTTGAATATTATTATTTTTTGCGATTATTTCTGTAATAATGGCATTTATTGTGAGAGAAATACAGAAAGTCGATGGACAGTGCGATGGACTGTGCGAATCCAGTTCTCCTGAGGGTCCAACAACAACTCTACAAGAAGTCACCAGCCTGACAATAAACAAAATGTAAGTACCTACCTACCAAGTTTATATTTATCTCAGTATCTATATCATTGCACCTAGTAGGTGAATATGACTACTGAACTCACGATCGCGGGTTCGATTCCTGCAAGGGTAAATGTTTGCATTGTATTTCAGTATGCAGCACAGAACAAAGATAATTTTTTTTTCCGTGTTCTGTGGTATGCAGTATTCATAGTTGGCTTGAATTTATTTATTTATAACCTACACTCTTTACTATACTTCTGTCATTGTTGTATTAAATGAATAAGTAGTAAGCGAGTATAGGTAATTATTTCATATTCTTTTTTTATTTTTCGACAGGTCAAAGCATCATTGTACCGCTACTGCTGACACACTGTTTCCATCCGATGAGGATATTTCAGAAACGGAGACAGAAACTGCAAAGAAAACTGAGAAGTCGAAGAAACGGGTAGCAGCGCCTGCCGCCACCGCCCACGCCGCCGTCGCCGGTCCATCAAAAAAGAAGCCCAAGATAAGGCCTGTTTCGATGCAGACTGCAAGGGTCACCGCCCAAGATCTGTTCGGTGACATAAGCGACAGTGACGAAGAAGCACAACCACCGCCCAAGCCGAAAGGTAAAACCAAAGCACCAATGTATAACTATTACACACGACGACTGGCGAACGGGCACTCTCGCCAAATCAATGACAACAAAGAAGGCTCTCATTATATCGAGATCAAAGTATATAAAACCGAAGAAATAGAGCATGTACTACCTTTGAATAGATGCCGTCATGCCATCATTACAATAAAAAATAAAATAATGAGGATAGTGACAGTTGGCGTGTATTATCGCAATTAATTGCAGCAACACGTAAAGATTTTAAAGACTGTCCGCCAACTTTCGTGAGCAATTATTATTAATCTAAGTAAAGTATCTTTCTTTTCATAAAACAGTTTTATAGTTAGTAGTTAGTTAGTATAATAACATATAACCGTTTAAAATGTATAATTTATTTGTATAGGAACTATCTTATTTTACTGTATCTACTTAATCTTTATGAAATACAATGATATATTATTAAGTGTCAGGTTTTTCTTTTTTTCAGCCCCATCCGACGAAATGAAATATTGTGAAAAATGTAATACAGAATTAACAAGAAATGAATATCGATATCATACCAGAAGTAATATACATTAATCAAATTGTTTATTAAAGACCGAATATAATAATATTGACATTATTATTAAAAATCGAATCATGACATATCGTTTAAAGCCCTCGCAGGAAGACGAGTACCATAAAATAGAGACGTTCCTGCAGGATAACAAACGAGTCATGATAAAACTGCTCGATGAATCTGTAGCTAAAAATGTCTGTATAAAAGTTAACTTTGAATTGTTCGCTCATTTTATATTGTATAAAACAAATGAGCAACAGTCGAAATCATTTAATACAAAATATGAAATTGTTTACAAAAATAATGACTTGAATAATATTATTATGAATATGACTGATAAAATTAATCAAAAAATTACAGAATTTGAGCATTGTGAGTCTGGTTGGTCTTTTGTTGCGATAAGCCAACTAGAAATCAATATTAACAAATTTATATTAATTTACCCCTATGAGAGGTGGCACTTATTTAGAACTAGCCTTCCGCCCGCGGCTTCGCCCGCGTGTACTACACGACGTTATCCCGCGGGAAGGTGATATTTTTCAGGAATAAAAAGTAGCCTATGTCCTTTCTCAGCCTCTAGACTATCTCTGTACCAATTTTCATTCAAATCGGTTCAGTAGTTTAGGCGTGATTGTGTAACACACAGACAGACATTTTCGCATTTATAATATAAAAAAAAGTAAGGATTACCTCCAAGTGTAAGAAATTCTTTAAACTGTATAAATATAAAAAAATCTGATAATAGCTGTTTTTTATGGAGTGTTGTTGCGAGTATGTTTCCTGCCAAAAATAATGTATGCAGGCCATCTTCATATCCTTATTACTCTAGAGTTTTAAACATAGAAGGGATGTCATTTCCACCTTCGATCAGTGATATAAAGTTATTTGAGAAAAATAATTATAATATATAATCTTAATAAGTATCAATATATACGGCCTAGACAAACACATCATGTAGGCCCTTTGTATAAAACAAATATAAAAAAACAGAATCATTTTAATTTATTATATCTGGAAAGTGATGATAAAGCACACTACTGCTTAATAAAAGACCTGGCACGATTAGTTCGTAAGCAGGTATCATTACACAAGAATAAAGTATATTTGTGTGATAGTTGTTTACAATTTTTTCCATGTGAAATAAAGCTTCATTCGCATGATTGCTCTAATGTGCTGACTGTGTTACCAGAAAAAAACAGTGTACCTACTTAAATTTAATCACTATGAAAGACAGCAAAAAATAAATTTTATTATTTATGCTGACTTTGAATGTTTATTGATAGATCACAATGAAAATCATACTAATAATACAACGATTAATAAAATTCATAAGCCTTCATATTTTGCATATTATGTATGTTGTTCTCATGACGACTCCTTGAATAAATATGTATGTTATAGAGGCGAAGATTGTGTCGAAGTTTTTATCAAAAAAATAATTTAGAAGTTAAAAGAATTCATGCTATTTTACGCGATAAAAAAGGATATGTATCCTTTAACCACTGAACAAGAGAAATGTTTTCAAGGCTCGAAAATTTTTTACATTTCTAAACAATTGATATTCGATGACAAAGTTCGTGATCACGATCATGTTACTGGCGAGTATAGAGGAGCTGTGCATTCCCATTGTAACTTAAGGCTTTAAGAGGGGTCAAATGCCTAAAAATTGGCATGTTTGAAGCAAAATATCTAAATATCTGTCTATTAAATTCAAATAAAAAAAATTGTCAATGAAGAACGACTACCTAATAAACATTTTTAATTGAAAGAAATTGTATTTTCTTAAACCACTTTTTATAAAAAAAATCCCCAATGAATCCCTATTTCACTCATAAATTGCAAAATTTCTCTAAATCGGCTCAAGCTTTTTATTTAGTTTTTATACCAATCGAAAGGTCTTAACGATGCGAATAATTTTAATTGAGAGTTTTATTATTATTCCGTATTTAACTGGTGTAAAGTAATTTTAACACGAAAATTGAAGTGTATTCGCGCGAGAGTGCCTGCCCCGTCGCCCTGTTATCACCCGCGAGCCCTGCCGGCAGTCAGTTTCGGTATTTCATCGAGAGTGGACTGCGCGCCGGTTTCGGAGCGACTTCAGTAAATAATTTTATAGATTTTGAAGAGTTTACACTCATTTTTACATGTACATATTAATAGAAATACTTAGTTCAGTTGATATCTTTAGCTTAATAACTGTAAATACTGCTTTTATGCAAAATTATTGTTTTTAAGTAATCATAGAAAAAATATGACTAGACGGTTAAGATTAGATGACACTACGACATATTTTTTGTCCTTTGGACTGAGCGCCGACAGGATGCAGTCGCGCTCATGTCAGAGTTAGTGATTTCTTTTTCTTGGGATGTTGATCACGCACAATTGTGATGACCACATCTACTGTGTTCCACAGTTTATTGAAACGAAGGTTTCCCATGCAAAATTAAGTAAATTAAGCTAATCCTACCTTACTAGAAAATAGTGTCCGTAATCCAGGGGGGCTGAACGTTGTCTCGCCGGCGCGCGCGCGCCTGACAAAACGATCTCCACACAACCCCCGATGGGATACTCTTACAGCTAACACTCTTATACTACACAATGCCCTAATAGGCCGCTAAAACTTTCCCGGCGCTTTTCAAAGCGAACACACACGGGTTACAAGTCCGTACCCCGACCGGAGCCCTAGTAGGTGCAAAACGAAATCTCGGTCCCAATATGGGTAGGTAACTAGCGCGGCACGTCGCTACAGAAACACACGAACTTGTCTCACGGCTGCTTACGGCCAACTGTTCTGCACGCGGCCCGAGCGCATTGCGTGTCGCCCGTGACCTTGACAATGACAACGCACCGCTCGCAGCGCGGCGCGAACATCCCCCCGTCCCGGACAGTAGCAAACTGTCCGCCAACTCAATCTAAGGGCAGGCGAGAGAGGGTAGCGATCGCTCGCTTCAAAACAGAGTCCCCCACCAGGACCTCGGCAAACCTGGGCACACCATCCGACCCCGGATGAAGCTGAACAATGCGTCCTAAACGCCAGCGGAGGGGCGGCAGGTTTGGATCCTTTACCAACACGAGGTCTCCTGTCTTGGGTGGGGTCGTCCTATCCGACCACTTAACGCGTTGCTGCAAAATGTGCAAATACTCCAGATGCCAACGGCGCCAAAAACTCTGCGTAAGCTGCTGGAGCAATTCAAATCGCGAGAGCCGTCCGGAGGCCACTTCGGAATAAGGATATTCCGGCAAGGCGTTAAGCGGTCTGCCAATCAAAAAATGGCCCGGCGTAAGGGCCTCTAAATCATTCGCGTCCGAAGACAACGGACACAACGGACGCGAGTTGAGGACCGCCTCAACCTTACAAAATACGGTCGCGAGTTCCTCAAACGTGAGGACCGTCTCCCCAATAACGCGACGAAGGTGAGTTTTAGCGGCCTTTACAGTTGCTTCAAAAATCCCTCCCCAGTGGGGGCAGGATGGCGGGGAGTACTGCCATCGTACCCCTCTGCGAGAGAGTGTGGATCCGATCTCAAAATTATTCCTATCCAAAAATTCACAAACTTCCTTTAAATACCTATCGGTGCCCTTGAAATTGGTTCCACAATCGGACCTGATTAACGACGGCATTCCGCGGCGAGACACAAAACGATTCAACGTGGCTACAAAGGCTTCTGTGGTGAGGGCACTAACCACCTCCAGGTGGACCGCTTTAGTGGCCAAACAAACAAATACACACAAGTAAGCCTTTTCCGTTCTAGCATTACGAAGCCGCGATGTCTTAACGGTAAATGGCCCCGCAAAATCCGTTCCAACTCCTGAGAAGGGCATCGATTCGTTCACTCGATCGGCAGGCAAATCACCCATCTGGGGCTGCATCGTATCGGCGCGCAAACGATAACACGGGAGACAACGAAAAATAACGGATCGGATTATTCTCCGCGCTGACAAAATCCAGAACTCTCGTTGGAGGAGCGCGGTCAAAGCATTACAACCGGCATGAGCATTCTTTACATGTCGGTCTGTAATCAACAGTCTAACTAACGGTCCATCCTTGGGGAGCAACAAAGGGTGGCGTGATCCGTACGGCAGGTTGGCATGTCTGAGCCTACCTCCGACACGCAGCAATCCGGTACTGTCCAAGAAGGGATTCAACCGCACCAAGGGTCCCTTCAACTTGGACTTACTTGAGCGCAGGGCTTTCAGCTCCGGTTCAAACTCTCGCTGTTGCGTCACTCGCAACCAATGCAACAGAGCGTCTTGCCGCTCTTGTGGGGCGAGGACCGGAGACAACGATTTCTCCTGAGGCTGGCGACAATTTCGCACAAAGCGCCTCATCCAAGCAGTCACGCCGAGCAACTTATCAAGAGAACTGTAGCGGTCTAACAAAAACTCCATCTGCGGAGTCGCCACCGTCTCCACGGCGTGAACACGCATGCCTAGGTCTGGGACTCTGGCCACAGCCGGGGTGGCAGGCCATGAGCGCTCAGGCCGTAACAACCATGATGGACTCCACCATAGGTGGTGGTCCACTAACTCAGGCGCCTCGCAGCCGCGGGAGGCACAATCTGCGGGGTTCAATTCGCCCGGTACGTGGCGCCAAATCAACGGGGCCTTTGAAGTCTGAATTTGTGAGACCCGGTTGGCCACAAAAACCTCAAGGGTGTGGACTGAACTCTTCAGCCAACAAAGGACGACCTGGCTGTCAGACCACGCAAATATCGACTCCAAGTCGACACCGTTTCCCAAGGTGTCGGCAACATAATTGAGTAGCCGTACTAAGAGAGTGGCGCCGGACAACTCCAACTTCGGAATGGTTAGCCTAGTCCGAAGGGGGGCGACCTTACTCTTGGCCATAACTAAGTGTACGGCGACAACGCCTGCTGCGTCCACCGTTCGGATGTAAACGGCTGCCGCGTATCCGCTTTCGGACGCGTCACAAAAGCCGTGCAGGGAGGCTTTAAACTTTCCCGAAGGCAGCATTTGCCTCGGTATACAAACCCGATTGACGTCGGGTAGGGATGACACGAACCTCACCCACTCTCGTAGGAGGCTACCAGAGAGGGGCTCATCCCATGACAATTCCGCAGCCCAGAGCTCCTGTAGGAAGCACTTCATCGAAAACACTACAGGGCTGAGCCAACCGTTCGGATCAAAGGTACGGGCTACAGTAGACAGCACCGTGCGTTTAGTCCAGACCTTTGGGTCTGGCAGTTCTAATCTATATGTGAACAAATCCGGGACTGGTCGATACTGGACTCCCAAAACAGACAGCATGTCTGGAGTCTCCGGATTTTCAAAGAGGAGCGGCTCTTGCTGGTGGTCCTTAGGCAAATCTGCCAATAGGTCCGGTGAGTTAGACAGCCACTTCCGCAACTCATAGCCACCAGCCCTCAAGAGCGCAATCAGCTCATCACGTAAGACGAGAGCCTCATCTAAGCTCGAGGCCCCCGTGCAGATATCGTCGACAAATAAGGCCCCCCCCTCAATAAGAGCAGATGCCCGGGGATAGCGTAGCCGTTCGCGCTCTGCGAGCTCCAAAAGCGAACGGATCGCCACAAAGGGGCTCGACCGCAAACCATAAGTGTTGGTGTTCAGCTCGTAAGCCAACATCGGATCCTGGGGATCCTCACGCCAAAGGATGAGCTGGTATCGTCTATCCTCCGGGTGAATCACGGTCTGTCTGAACATCATGCGGATATCGGCCACAAAGACGACAGCGTGCCGGCGGAAGTTGGTCAAAACATCACAGACATCGTGATGCAACTTCGGCCCCGCATGCAGACACTGATTCAACGACACTCCGGTTGACGTGGGCGCTGAACCATCAAAGACCACGCGGATCTTCCCATTGGAAGTCTTCAAAACAGCGTGGTGTGGCAGGAAGTAATGTTCCACATTACGCCAGTCCAACTGCGAGATGGACATGTGCCCAAGGTCCAAATACTCCCGCATGAAGTCTATATACTTCTCCTTGAATGCGGGATCCCTGGCCATCCTACGCTCCATGGACAACAATCTCTTCTCGGCCATCGGCCGGGAGCTCCCTAAAGGAGGGCGAACCGCCAAGAAGGGCAAGCGGGTAATCAAGCGACCCGAGAGGAGGCGCCCAGTGTTGTTCTGGTAGAACAATTCGCACTCCTCGGCTAACGGATCCAACCGCTTGGCAGTGGGGGGTTCCTCCACCTCCCAAAACTTTTGGAGAACGTCGGACAAAGTAGAACCGACAATGGTCTGGCGGTCTACCGACGGGGTCTCTGGTGTCTGTGGTACCTTTCCCATCACCACATGACCCAGCGACGAGGACAAGGCGACAAGATCGGCTGTCTGCAAAACTCGCTTGCTTCCACACAGTACACGACCGAGGACATCCGCACCAATCAACAAGTGTATTGGGCCCGGTCGGTGGAAGGAAGGATCAGCCAAAGCCAGTCCAGACGTCAGCTCAATCGTGGATGGCGGCACTCGCACTTGCGGGAGTGGTCCAACCACCTTATCAAAAACTATCGCCGAAGCACCGATCTTCGGCCTTGGCGTGAAGTGGGGGGAGAAGGAGAACTCAACTCGACCAATCGGATCAGGGATCCGCGAGTCTCCCACCCCCCGTACCGCTTCGTGATGCGGCACAAGCAAAAGACCCAGCTGTCGGACAAGCCACCTGGACATTATGCACCCCTGGGCACCTGAGTCCAAAAGGGCACGCACCGTGACAACATTGCCCTTAGGTCCCCAAACATTCACGGAGGCTGTTGGCAACAGCACAAGCTCCGGAGGGGTGGTTGGGTCCGACAGGGGCGCCATTAAAAATTTTGGGGGGGTACTTGTCCCCCTCGCGCCTGAGTCGGCGCGCCAAATGTGGGACGCTCGTACCGGGCGAGCGGGTCCCAATCGGGTACATACTGGCCCCGACCAACAGCACTCCTAGGTGCAGGGTAATACCCGTGTGGGGCGTGCCTCGGTACATAGTACCCCAATCGAGGCCTCTCCATTAGGGGGGGGGAGTAGCAAATAGGGCCCGTGCCCATCGCCACCGTGGCGTACTCTTGTGGTACCCCCCTACCCCCGCCCGTGGCGGGGGCGTCTCTCCTATAGTTCCCCCTCTCCGGGGGGGACTGAACGGGGGGGCTAAGCCCCGCCGAATCTCTAGGGGACCGGTTCCGGGCTGCTGGGCCCCCGCCCGTGCGCGAGGAATTCGAACCCCGGTCGCTCCCGGCGTCCTTGCGGTCCAAACAAAGGAGGGGGTGATGCCTCCCTCCGCAAAGACGACAATCCTCGGTCTGGGGACACGCCGACTGCATGTGTCCCCCCAAACACCTATAGCACCATTGGCGCTGTCTAGCAACGGCCCTCCGTCCCTCTGGGCGGAGGCCTCTAAATTTGGCACATTCGTGCACCATGTGCCTATCTCCCCTGCAATACCTGCACCGCTCACTCGGTGCGGGGGGAGGGGACTGCTGGAAGGCAGCATAGCGATTGGTCGGGCGACGGGGCTGTTCCCTCGCCGCCACCATACGACCAACACCTGGAACCGGGGCGGGCTCCAGGTGGTCCGTCACCCTACATTCGTCCTCCAAAAAACGAAGGAGGTCCGCGAAGGGCGGTAGATACGAGGCGCTGTCGCCTCCGTACCTCTGCTCGAAACGCCCCTTCATTTCCGCGGGCAATTTGGCGAGGACTATGTGCAGCAGTACAAAGGACCACTGATCCACCGGCAGGTCCAATCGCCTTAGGGAGTTGACCGCTGACAGTAGCGGGTTCAGCAACTCCCTCCGTAACAGGTGTACCCGCGTGATTCGCGGGAGGGCCAAAATCGTGGCCACGTGGGTGTCCGCCAGTAACCGGACATTCTGGTACCTGCTAACCAGAAGCTGGCGAGCCACCTGGTAGTTGTCGTCACTGATGAGCAGGTGCTGGATCACCGCGCTGGCCTCTCCTCGCAGGGAGGAGCGCAAATAGGCCAACTTCTCACTAGGGGATAAGTCCCGTCGTGAATCCACTAGGCTGTCAAACAGGTTAATGAAGCCCATCCAGGCTGACAGATCCCCATTAAAAGTGGGAATCTCCAATGTAGGCAATCGGCCTAGCAACGCCGTCGGGGTAGGTTTGACCTCCCCGCTCAAAACCGGCTCCCCCTTCCGAACAGCCAGGGCCCTCTCAGCCGCCTCCGTGAACTGGTCAGCCAGCTCATAGGCCTGGGCTACATCCTGCTCCAGCTGTTCCGACACGGCATCATCAGCTGGGGGGTTCTCCAAATAATGCGCGCGACACTCCATGGCGTGGCGCTCCAGGTCTTGCAGCCGAGCTGCCAGCCCGCCATACCGAGCTAGCAACGCGCCTACCCGGTCGGCTCGGTCTATTAATGTGACCGCACAAGCAAGCCAACGCAAAACTCCTTGGATGCCGGCCCTGGATACGGCGAGCGGATTCGTAGGAGCCATTTATAATCCGTTTTATAAACAAAGCAAACAAAGAAATATAAAAGTGGTAAACATCAACAAAAAAAACAATAGAAATAGGTCGCGTCACGATAATATAAAACACAATTAAAATTCGGACGACATACACGGACCCTACTATTTTCATAAATTATTAACAACTTACCAATTTCAAGGGCTAACAATATAACGGTATAAACAAAACGTATAGGATTAACGGTATGGCATACCTCGCAAATCAACTACTAAACCGTTATCAACAAACGAAAACAAAACTATTTTTAATAATAATACTCGTAATTTAATACTACTAATAATTAAAACTAGTTCCACTTTTTTAACTAGGCAAGCGGACTCGGAACAAACACTAGTATGTGGTACTAATAAACAACACTTTCGAACGAAACTATTCGTCAAATAAATCCGGACACACAAAAAAAATATACACATCTAGGCGAGTAAACTCGTATCAAATCACTAGTATGTGACAACAATTATATAAGTGTCTATCTATTATCGGATCCACCAAGTGAGAAACATTCGCTTCGAGAATTTACTAGAACAATTTCTTAGTACTTCTCGTCTCGGATCGGATCGGATCGGGAATCGGATCGGATCGGGAATCGGATCGGAAATACCCTTTTTAACAAAAAAAAATAATTTTATTTTTACTATGAAATTTTATGTACCTAGTTAATTTTAATATGAAAATTAACTAATTATATCAACTAGGTACGCTCTGCTACCAAAAATATGATCACGCACAATTGTGATGACCACATCTACTGTGTTCCACAGTTTATTGAAACGAAGGTTTCCCATGCAAAATTAAGTAAATTAAGCTAATCCTACCTTACTAGAAAATAGTGTCCGTAATCCAGGGGGGCTGAACGTTGTCTCGCCGGCGCGCGCGCGCCTGACAAAACGATCTCCACACAACCCCCGATGGGATACTCTTACAGCTAACACTCTTATACTACACAATGCCCTAATAGGCCGCTAAAACTTTCCCGGCGCTTTTCAAAGCGAACACACACGGGTTACAAGTCCGTACCCCGACCGGAGCCCTAGTAGGTGCAAAACGAAATCTCGGTCCCAATATGGGTAGGTAACTAGCGCGGCACGTCGCTACAGAAACACACGAACTTGTCTCACGGCTGCTTACGGCCAACTGTTCTGCACGCGGCCCGAGCGCATTGCGTGTCGCCCGTGACCTTGACAATGACAACGCACCGCTCGCAGCGCGGCGCGAACAGATGTGCTCAAAAGAAAATGCAAGTACAGTATAGTGTAGTAACAGTACCTAGTTACTTTGCATGTGGCGAATTAGGCTATACAAGGTACCTATTTTTTTTTATCATCCCGGATAATTTTAGGGATTATTCTACTCATGAAAACAAACAACTTTTATTACGGGACCAACACTGAAATCGCGATAAAAAAATCAGCTGTTCCATACAAGTAGATTACACCCTAAAATTATCCGAGGGAGATGATAAAAAAATTTAAGTGTATCTATTGCCAAACTTCATCAAAATTGGTTCAGTTATAATTATACGTAGTGTCCGACCGCAAGACCTTAAAATCGGCCAAGTGCGAGTTGGACTCGCCTATGTAGGGTTCCGTACCCACTTAACTTACCTATTGCTTAAACCTAGCCAAAATTCTACTATAATTTTTCGTCAGCAAAATATAACTTTGTTTTTCATACAGTTTGTATGAATGACCAAGTTACATTTGCGGTTTTTGAAAATGTGTTATATCTCAAAAAGTACATACTATATCTCGTTCAAACCAATTTTCGTTGAAAGTTTTTATTAAGATCTACAACATATAATTTTTCACTCTCTTATTTTAAAAGTTAGAGGGGGGGGGGGGGGGGGGGGACACACATTTTACCACTTTGGAAGTATATATCTTTTAAAATATTGACTTTGATAAAAAATTATAAAAGAAACCTAAATATCATTTTTAAATACCTAAAGACACCTCACACTAATATGTATTATGAAAATATTTTTTATCAGTTTCAGTTCCATGTATTTTTTATTTTTTTTATTTTCTATAAAAATCCTAAAGCGGTTCACAAGATATACCTACCTACCAAGTTTCAAGTCTGTAGTCGTTATAGTTTTGGAATAAAGTGGCTGTGACATACGGACGGACGGACGGACGGACGGACGGACAGACAGACAGACAGACAGACAGACATGACGAATCTATAAGGGTTCCGTTTTTTTGCCATTTGGCTACGGGACCCTAAAAACGGTACGTACCCGAACCAATTTTCCGCGTCAAACCGTTCTCGAAAAACCAAATTGAGTTAGGTACCCTAAACAAATAACATACATTATGGATGAACATGAGCGGAAAGTAAAAACCTATGTGTACTTTCGATGTACAAGTATTTATCTTAATTTTTAAATCAATGAAACCTACTGGTAAAATAAATAGCTTTAAACTTTTTTTCATACATCACCACTTCACCAGATTGCGCGATACTCCAGCAGGAAAGTAGCTTCTACAAGAAAACGAGTTGATTAACCGAACAAAGCGGAATGACAACAAAATATTTGTATTTCGTAAAAAAAAAACATACAGTCGCGTTCGTTTCTTTTCATGCGTTTTCATATTTTTATTGGTCAGTATGGGTAAATAGTGCATTAATATTGAAATAGATAGTCTGATTCATTATTCTTAGAAATTCTTACCTCTTAATTTAGTCGGCATACAATACCTCAAAAATGGTATTGGGAGGTAAGTAGGGCATAGAAAAGTATGCCTCTTGGGGTAAATTATAAGTTTATACACGATAATTTTTTAAACAGTGCACAAATTTTTAAGATTGAATCGGTAAGTGAACAACTTTCTCCTAGAAACATAAGTCAAATCGAAATATGACAAAAAAAATTGACTCTTCATACAAATCGGACTGATCAAGTGATTGATTTACTATGGGCAGTCCAAAAATTTTTGTCGTATTTTGACCATAAAGTTAATATACCTATCGGAATAGAGAAACAAAGGGCTGAGCGAGCGGGATGTCACTAGCAACAACGCTGTGAGATAAAAGGAGATGCGTGATGCGACGTAACAGAACCGTTTTTGGCTACTGTTTGACAGTTCGTCAGCACTTATCAGCACGCTGAGAATTTAGGTATTGTATTTTTTTCGGATTTTACGTGCAATCTTAGATATTTTTAGCCAAAAGTGTGAAAGAAACATGGTGACTTGCTCAGTTATTGATTGTTGTACAACACAATGAAATAACCCCGCAAAATGTTCATTTCTCAGGTAAATTATTCTAAACCGCCACCTCCCTTCCTAAGGTTTATTTTTGCTAATGCGCTTCGAATTTAAAGCACGAAGTGTGTTAATGCTCTTCAATAAACATTTATTTATGTGACAAGCAAATATTGATTACACATAATGCAGAATTTACGAATATTTTGTGTAAAGAAATAATTTTCGTTTTACACTAGGGCTGTATCAAGTTGGGGTGCGAAGTCAGACAACGTCCCTGTCGTGCACCCTGGGCAACGTCGCCCGCATTTCCCGCGGCGACGGCAGATAGTCTGACGGGAGGGGAACCTCGCGGTTCTGTCCGCATTCGTGGTTTCGGTGGCTCCGCGTCGGCGTCCCAGACTTACTCTGGGTGGCGGTGACGCGGTTCGGGCTCGGCTGGCGGCCTGGACAGTCCGGGCAGCGGCGGTGCGAGCGTAGGCGACGGGTTCGTCCGGTTGTGGTGATCGCAACCGGCGGACGGGTCTTAATGACCAACCGTCGGCGAAATCGTAACCCTTTCAGTCATGTTTTGGGGGCCGGTGGGGCTGCCCTTAATTGGGTGTCCCCGCGAGGAGAAAACCTCTATAAAAAACCCTAATCCCACGCCTGCCATGGGCTAGGGGATGGATGGCTGGTGGGAGACCAGTCGCAATGTGGCCAACGGAGTAGGGGACAAGCCGCCCCTCTGCTTCGAGAACCCTAGGCTTACCCGGGTATGGGGTCTCTGCCCGGGCGGACCGACTTTTTGCCACCTTTCTCGTGGGACTAATAATGAGTTCACCTAATAAAAACCAAAACGTTTCGGAGGAGTTGGACATCGCCCAGGGTCCAAAGGAAAACTGCGGCCTTCCTTCAAATGGAAGTAAAACAAAGAGCGCGGAAGACACTGTAGGTTTGGCGGAGACAAACCATGCACAAACGGGAGTCATTATCAACAACGTCATTGCGGATGATGACTATACGGACATGAGTTGTCCCAGTGAACAGGAGAGTTCAGCGGAGAGTAGGTCAGTCGCAACAAGGTCTATGACAAAAAAGTATGGAAAGGTCGCTTCGGCGTCGCGTTTCTCACATCCACCTGACAAGCGACGTAAAGTTAAATCTTCCAAAAATGAAGTGAGGGGAAAACCCAAAGACAATGGTCCAGCGGCCAAGACGACCGTCGGTCTGGCTGATGCCAAAAAACGACTTCGCAGCCAGGGGAGTTCGGGCGAGGAGTGGCGCGAGGATGTTGTTGTTTCCGGGGGTTCGACCCCGTATTTGGTGTCTGGTTCGGCGCGCAGGTCACCATCACCACCGATTTTGTCTCCGAGTGAAATTCGAAAAAATGCTTTCGGCGAGGTGGACAAGATCTGGAAGGCGGTCGAGCAGTGCAAGCAAATCCCGAAGACGAGAAGGAATGCCATTAAAGAGGCCTCGGAAAACCTCAACAAGGCAATAGGCGGCCTCAGCGAGTCTTCCCTCGCGGAGGAAGTTAGGCGCCTTCGGGCACACAACGCCAGGCTGGAGCAACAGGTCTCCATATTAAATCAAAAGGTGGCAGCCATCCAAAGCGGCTACCAAGATAAGAGCGCGGAGGCGGCCAATCTGAGGCGCGCGCAAGGTAGGCCTCAAATAGTTGTCAGTGGCGTCGAGGAAGCTTTGGGCTCGACTATCTCCCCGGAAGTGCTCGAGATAATTAATAGGTCGGTGCTCCAGTCTGTCGGCACGTACTTACAGGCGAGGTTCGAGGGACTCGAGGAAAGGCTCCTCCCAGCCCCTAACCGCCGTCCTCCCTTGCAGGCGAGCAAAAATAACGCGGCCAAGGCGGCAACAATCACGAAGAAAGGGGCACAGCCGGCCTCCTTCGCAGACGTAGTAGCTGGGCCCTCCCACCTGAGCATACCATCACCGCCCTTACCTCCCCCGCCCCCTGCGGGACAGAGTGATCAAGGCTGGTCAGTGGCGGGAAAGGACGGGAAGGCCGTTAAGCCGATGAACGCAAAGGCCCAGCCGCCGCCTAAACCTAAACAGGCACCGGCGCATCAAAACAAGAAGGGGCCAAAGCTGTCTCTGCCTCGATCCGCAGCGGTGGTTCTGTCCATCCCAGCGGAGGCAGCCGAGAATGGGGTCACATACGCAGAAGTAATTGCGCGGGCCAGACAAGCTATTAACCTGGAGGAACTACAAATCGACCGCCTCCAGGTCAAGGAGACACAGACCGGCGCCCGTAAAATTGAAATCCACGGCGTGGACGGCTCGGGGAAGGCGGACGCCATGGCGGCAAAACTAAAGGAGGTGCTATCGGACGTCGCGACAGTCTCCAGACCCGTGAAGTGCACGGATATGCGCATCGCCGGGCTGGATGAGTCGGTAAATGTGGAGGACGTCCGCGCCGCATTGGCTAAGAAGGGGGGTTGCTCGCCGGAGCTTATAAAGGTGGGCCCCATTAGATCTGGCTCATGGGGACAGCGCACTGTCATGGTCAAGTGCCCGGTAACAGCCGCGAAAATACTAGTGGAGACCAGGATTTTGATCGGTTTCAGCAGTGTCCAAGTCAGGGCGTTGGAGGCGCTGCCATCACGATGCTACAGGTGTATGGCTCCGGGGCACATGAGCCGGCTTTGTCCGCAGGAAGTGGACCGTTCCGCCGTCTGTTATAGGTGTGGCAAGGACGGCCACAAAGCAGCCGAATGCACAGATGACCCTAAGTGCGCAGTTTGTCTGGCAGCCAAACTGCCAGCTGCGCACGTCATGGGCGGAAAGCGCTGCCACCCGCCGAAAGTTAAGCCTAAGACGCCGTCCTCTAAACAAAAGGGGACAGATGGAGGGGCTGCGGCCATGGAGGTAGCTGAGGGAACACCCGATGTCTAGTCGGACACTCAGCTTCCTCCAGGCGAATTTGAACCACTGCGCTGCTTCACAAGACCTCCTAATGCAGCAGGCAGTGGAATTCGACTCCGACTTTGTCATAGCGTCGGAGCCCTATTGCGTCCCTCAGCGCAGCAACTGGGCGCAGGATGAGGACGACCTCGTCACGCTATTGGTCCCTCAAAAGGCTGGCTACTCCCCCCCTCTCTCGGTTTTGGAAAGAGGGCCGGGCTATGTAGCTGCAGCCTGGGGAGAATTTGCCGTTGTAGGCATATACTTCTCCCCAAACCGGCCTCTAGTCGAGTTGGAGGCCTGGCTCGTTCTGCTCGGCGGAGCGCTCCGACGATTGGCACCGATCCAGGTCATAGTCGCGGGAGACTTCAATGCCAAACATTCGGCTTGGGGCTCCCGTCAAACTGATTCGAAGGGCAATGCCGTGCTCGACTGGGCGATGTCGCACGGACTCGTCATTTTAAATCGGGGCACGACATACACCTGCGTCCGAGGAACGGGAGGATCAAGGCCGGACATCTCATTTGCCACACCCGCCCTGGCCTCTAGAGTTGAGGGGTGGACAGTGCTAACAGCGCCACTCACACTATCGGACCACCGCTACATCGTCTTTAGACTGAGACCGAGAGAGGGTGGCTCAGCGGTGAGAACGCGTACGGCCAGCTCCCACTTTCCCAGGTGGTCAGTCACGCGTATGAACCTCGATCGAGCGGAGGAGGAAGCGATTGTCCAGGCTTGGTGCGCGGATGCACGGCCCAGGGGGGACAACATCGCCGAAAGAGTAGAGCGGATCTCGCACTCCCTCACTGCGGTATGCGACGCCGCCATGCCCCGGTCACATGGGCCCCCGACGAAGACTCAGGTGTATTGGTGGTCGGAGGAGATGGACTCCCTCCGAGCCGCCACCCTGAGAGCTAGAAGGAGTCTGCAGAGATGCCGCAGGCGTCGCACGGTTCAGCCGGACGAGGAGCAGCGTCTCTTGACGGCCTACCGTGAGGCAAAAGAGACATTTAAGACCGCCATCTTCAGGGCGAAGTCCCAGGCGTGGGAGGATTTCCTGCAGAGTCTCGACGCAGACCCATGGGGGCGGCCATTTCGGATGGTTCGGAGTAAGCTTCGCCACCAAGCGCCCCCCATGGACTCCATGGGGCCAGAGCTACTGCGTAGAGTCGTTGAGGGCCTCTTTCCTTCGTACCCCTCACTGGCCACCCCATTGGTCGCCCCACGGAGCCCCCGAGAGCTAGACTCCAGATTTTATGCGGTGTCGGAGGCGGAGATGGAGGGCGTGATTGACCGTCTGCGGCATAAGAAGAAGGCGCCGGGCCCGGATGGCATCCCTGGCCGAATTCTGCCCACGGCTTTTAAACACCTGGGAGAGACACTCCGGGAGTTATTTTCGGACTGCCTGGAGTCGGGGGAGTTTCCGGACAGGTGGAAGATCGGCCGCCTGTGTCTCCTTTTCAAAGAGGGCCGGCCGCTGGACTCTCCGTCAGCCTACCGTCCGGTCGTCCTCCTGGACGAGACCGCCAAGATGCTGGAACGGATCATCGTTGATCGTATTGTCCAGCATCTCGAAACGGTAGGTCCTGATCTGGCGGAGAACCAGTTTGGTTTCCGGAGGCAGCGGTGCACTGTGGACGCCCTACTGGCACTGAGGGAGTTTTCGGAGCGAGCGGCGGAGAGAGGGGAAGTGGTCGTTGCGGTGTCCCTGGACATCCGCAATGCCTTCAACACACTTCCTTTCAGTGCCATCAAGGACGGGCTCCAATATCACGGCCTGCCGCCGTATCTGGTGGCCATAGTGGAAAGTTACCTCCTCAATAGGAAGGTCATTTACCCCTCCGGCGATGGGAACTTGATAGAGAGGGAGATGGTGTGCGGTGTTCCACAGGGATCGGTATTGGGGCCGCTCCTGTGGAACATCGGATACGACTGGCTCCTCAGAGGTGTCCTACTCCCCCGGATGAGCGTATTCTGCTACGCTGACGATACGCTCGTCACTGCCCGGGGTGAGTCATTTGAGGAGGCCAGGAGGCTGGCAAATGTAGGGTCCTCCCTTGTTGTTGAGCGGATTGGGCTGCTCGGGCTCAGTGTCGCGTTGGACAAGACTGAGGCGGTGGTCTTTCACGGGCCGCGCAGGGCCCCCCCAATGGGAGCCGCACTGACGGTGGACGGCGTCAGAGTTCCACTGCGCCCGTCGATCAAATACTTGGGGCTGGTTCTCGACGGGCGGTGGAGCTTTGAGGCTCATTTTAAAGAATTGGTCCCAAGGGTGGCAAAGGCGGCGGGTGCACTTGGGAAGGTCTTGCCAAACCTCGGAGGTCCTGGAGACAGGTGCCGCAAATTGTACGCGGGCGTTTTGAGGAGTATGGCCCTCTATGGGGCGCCAGTGTGGGCCGACAAATTAAACGCCACAAACAGTCGTCTGCTTCGTCGGCCCCAGAGGGCCATAGCTACCCGGATAGTCCGGGGCTATAGGACAATGTCCCACGCGGCGGCCTGCGTTTTGGCGGGTACCCCTCCCTGGGAGCTAGACGCTCGGGTCCTCAGGGAGCTGTACCTTGAGCGTCGAGCGCTGCTCGCAGGGGGGGGTAGGGTGACCCTCGAGGAGTTGTCCGCGGCCCGGCGTGACGCCGACGGGCGGCTCATGGGTTTATGGGAGGGGAGGCTGGATGGGGAATCAGCTGGGAGGCGGACGATCGATGCCGTCCGTCCTCTCCTCCGAGAGTGGTGTCATCGCCGGCATGGGTCGCTGACCTTCAGGCTGACGCAGGTGTTCTCCGGGCACGGGTGCTTTGGAAAATACCTGTGTCGGATAAGAAGGGAAGCGACCACACGGTGCCATGATTGCGGCGCTGGGGTGGACAGCGCGGAGCACACCTTACAGGTGTGCCCTGCCTGGGCATCCCAGCGTCGCGATCTGCGCGCCGTGGTAGGGATGGACCTCTCGCTATCAAGTGTGGCTCGTGCCATGCTTGATAGTGACAGGTCCTGGCAGGCGGCAATCTCCTTCTGCGAGGATGTCATCTCGCAGAAGGAGGCGTCGGAGCGGATCCGCGAGCAGGAGGCTCATGTGGACCGTCTTCGACGAAGGCGGCCGGGGCGAAGGCGGCCGGGGCGAAGGTGGCTGCGCTTTGCGCGCCTCATTCCCCTCTAGTGGGGCGGTGCGGTCCGGGCGGGTTAGCTGGCCGTACGGCCGGTTAACTGCCGTCTGGATTGCACGGTCCCCCCCGGTTGTCTTGGGAAATGGCCCCGCTTGCTCGGCCATTCCCGCCGCGCAGGGGCTCGGAAACGGGCCAACCGTCAGGCCGCAGGGGGTGCATACCACCACGGCCCCCCCACAGTCGGTGTGCTTAAAACTGACGGCGGAGAGCAAGTAGTGAGGGGTTTAGTTGGTAGTGGTGCCTACTCTTAACCGCCCCATCTGGTCAGCCCACCCGGAGTGGGTAACCTTATGGGGAGATTGAGAAGAGGCTCTCTCCTCCTGCCCCGCCTCCTGTCGAGCTTTCGAGGTCGTCAGGGGGCGGGGCAGGGGTTAGAACCGCCCAGCCCTGACGCGAAACCTATTAGGCTTGGCGGGAGGGCTGGGCGCGGCGAGAGACAGACCTTGTCTGACTGAGTCCAACATGCCGTTAGCGGTATACGAAAAGACTGTATTTGCCCTCACTATAAACAAAAAAAAAAAAAAAAAAAAAAGGGCTGTATCAAGTTATCGATATTTCGTGTCCACTGTCTTTCACGCGGTAAACGAATATGTATTAGGTACTGTTATTAAAGTACCTATATTACGTTTAGTGTTCACGCCGCGCGTGATTCATTCATTCACGTGCATTCGTGGGTTCGCCGCCAAGCGCCGTCCGCGCAACACGGCACTCAGTTGGCCGTAAGCAGCCGCGAGACAAGTTCGTGTGTTTCTGTAGCGACGTGCCGCGCAAGTTACCTACCCATTTTGGGACCGAGATTCGTTTTGCACCTACTAGGGCTCCGGTCGGGGTACGGACGTGTAACCCGTGTGTGTTCGCTTTGAAAAGCGCCGGGAAAGTTTTAGCGGCCTATTAGGGCATTGTGTAGTATAAGAGTGTTAGCTGTAAGAGTATCCCATCGGGGGTTGTGTGGAGATCGTTTTGCCAGGGCGCGCGCGCGCCGGCGAGACAACGTCAGCCCCCCTGGATTACGGACAATATTTTAGTAAGGTAGGATTAGTTTAATTTACTTAATTTTTGCATGGGAAACCTTCGTTTCAATAAACTGTGGAACACAGTAGATGTGGTCATCACAATTGTGCGTGATCATATTTTTGGTAGCAGAGCTTAGTTGATATAATTAATTTTCATATTAAAATTAACTACATAAAATTTCATAGTAAAAATAAAAAGCGTACCTAAAAAGAGTACCTAAAAATTATTTTTTTTTGTTGAAATCTCGAGGGTATTTGAAGATCCCGAGACGATTTGAAGTACTAAGAAATTGTTCTAGTAAATTCTCGAAGCGAATGTTTCTCACTTGGTGGATCCGATAATAGATAGACACTTATATAATTGTTGTCACATACTAGTGTTTTGATACGAGTTTACTCGCCTAGATGTGTATATTTTTTTTTGTGTGTCCGGATTTATTTGACGAATAGTTCGTTCGAAAGTGTGTTTATTAGTACCACATACTAGTGATTTGATACGAGTTTACTCGCCTAGATGTGTATATTTTTTTTTGTGTGTCCGGATTTATTTGACGAATAGTTTCGTTCGGAAGTGTTGTTTATTAGTACCACATACTAGTGTTTGTTCCGAGTCCGCTTGCCTAGTTAAAAAAGAGGAAAGTGGTTTTAATTATTAGTAGTATTAAATTACGAGTATTATTATTAAAAATAGTTTTGTTTTTGTTTGTTGATAACGGTTTAGTAGTTGATTTGCGAGGTTGACTTGGCCGTGCCGTGTATGCCATATCGTTAATCCTATACGTTTTGTTTATACCGTTATATTGTTAGCCCTTGAAATTGGTAAGTTGCTAATAATTTATTAAAATAGTAGGGTCCGTGTATGTCGTCCGAATTTTAATTGTGTTTTATATTATCGTGACGCGACCTATTTCTATTGTTTTTTTTGTTGATGTTTACCACTTTTATATTTCTTTGTTTGCTTTGTTTATTAAACGGATTATAAATGGCTCCTACGAATCCGACCGCCGTATCCAGGGCTGGCATCCAAGGAGCTTTGCGTTGGCTTGCTTGTGCGGTCACATTAATAGACCGAGCCGACCGGGTAGGCGCGTTGCTAGCTCGGTATGGCGGGCTGGCAGCTCGGCTGCAAGACCTGGAGCGCCACGCCATGGAGTGTCGCGCGTATTATTTGCAGAACCCCCCAGCTGATGATGCCGTGTCGGAACAGCTGGAGCAGGATGTAGCCCAGGCCTATGAGCTGGCTGACCAGTTCACGGAGGCGGCTGAGAGGGCCCTGGCTGTTCGGAAGGGGGAGCCGGTTTTGAGCGGGGAGGTCAAACCTACCCCGACGGCGTTGCTAGGCCGATTACCTACGCTGGAGATTCCCACTTTTAATGGGGATCTGTCAGCCTGGATGGGCTACATTAATTTGTTTGACAGTTTGGTGGATTCACGACGGGACTTATCCCCTAGTGAGAAGTTGGCCTATTTGCGCTCCTCCCTGCGAGGAGAGGCCAGCGCGGTAATCCAGCACCTGCTCATCAGTGACGACAACTACCAGGTGGCTCGCCAGCTTCTGGTCAGCAGGTACCAGAATGTCCGGTTACTGGCGGACACCCACGTGGCCACGATTTTGGCCCTCCCGCGAATCACGCGGGTACACCTGTTACGGAGGGAGTTGCTGAACCCGCTACTGTCCCACATTTGGCGCGCCGACTCAGGCGCGAGGGGGACAAGTACCCCCCCAAAATTTTTAATGGCGCCCCTGTCGGACCCAACCACCCCTCCGGAGCTTGTGCTGTTGCCAACAGCCTCCGTGAATGTTTGGGGACCTAAGGGCAATGTTGTCACGGTGCGTGCCCTTTTGGACTCAGGTGCCCAGGGGTGCATAATGTCCAGGTGGCTTGTCCGACAGCTGGGTCTTTTGCTTGTGCCGCATCACGAAGCGGTAAGGGGGGTGGGAGACTCGCGGATCCCTGATCCGATTGGTCGAGTTGAGTTCTCCTTCTCCCCCCACTTCGCGCCAAGGCCGAAGATCGGTGCTTCGGCGATAGTTTTTGATAAGGTGGTTGGACCACTCCCGCAAGTGCGAGTGCCGCCATCCACGATTGAGCTGACGTCTGGACTGGCTTTGGCTGATCCTTCCTTCCACCGACCGGGCCCAATACACTTGTTGATTGGTGCGGATGTCCTCGGTCGTGTACTGTGTGGAAGCAAGCGAGTTTTGCAGACAGCCGATCTTGTCGCCTTGTCCTCGTCGCTGGGTCATGTGGTGATGGGAAAGGTACCACAGACACCAGAGACCCCGTCGGTAGACCGCCAGACCATTGTCGGTTCTACTTTGTCCGACGTTCTCCAAAAGTTTTGGGAGGTGGAGGAACCCCCCACTGCCAAGCGGTTGGATCCGTTAGCGGAGGAGTGCGAATTGTTCTACCAGAACAACACTGGGCGCCTCCTCTCGGGTCGCTTGATTACCCGCTTGCCCTTCTTGGCGATTCGCCCTCCTTTAGGGAGCTCCCGGCCGATGGCCGAGAAGAGATTGTTGTCTATGGAGCGTAGGATGGCCAGGGATCCCGCATTCAAGGAGAAGTATATAGACTTCATGCGGGAGTATTTGGACCTTGGGCACATGTCCATCTCGCAGTTGGACTGGCGTAATGTGGAACATTACTTCCTGCCACACCACGCTGTTTTGAAGACTTCCAATGGGAAGATCCGCGTGGTCTTTGATGGTTCAGCGCCCACGTCAACCGGAGTGTCGTTGAATCAGTGTCTGCATGCGGGGCCGAAGTTGCATCACGATGTCTGTGATGTTTTGACCAACTTCCGCCGGCACGCTGTCGTCTTTGTGGCCGATATCCGCATGATGTTCAGACAGACCGTGATTCACCCGGAGGATAGACGATACCAGCTCATCCTTTGGCGTGAGGATCCCCAGGATCCGATGTTGGCTTACGAGCTGAACACCAACACTTATGGTTTGCGGTCGAGCCCCTTTGTGGCGATCCGTTCGCTTATGGAGCTCGCAGAGCGCGAACGGCTACGCTATCCCCGGGCATCTGCTCTTATTGAGGGGGGGGCCTTATTTGTCGACGATATCTGCACGGGGGCCTCGAGCTTAGATGAGGCTCTCGTCTTACGTGATGAGCTGATTGCGCTCTTGAGGGCTGGTGGCTATGAGTTGCGGAAGTGGCTGTCTAACTCACCGGACCTCTTGGCAGATTTGCCTAAGGACCACCAGCAAGAGCCGCTCCTCTTTGAAAATCCGGAGACTCCAGACATGCTGTCTGTTTTGGGAGTCCAGTATCGACCAGTCCCGGATTTGTTCACATATAGATTGGAACTGCCAGACCCAAAGGTCTGGACTAAACGCACGGTGCTGTCTACTGTAGCCCGTACCTTTGATCCGAACGGTTGGCTCAGCCCTGTAGTGTTTTCGATGAAGTGCTTCCTACAGGAGCTCTGGGCTGCGGAATTGTCATGGGATGAGCCCCTCTCTGGTAGCCTCCTACGAGAGTGGGTGAGGTTCGTGTCATCCCTACCCGACGTCAATCGGGTTTGTATACCGAGGCAAATGCTGCCTTCGGGAAAGTTTAAAGCCTCCCTGCACGGCTTTTGTGACGCGTCCGAAAGCGGATACGCGGCAGCCGTTTACATCCGAACGGTGGATGCAGCAGGCGTTGTCGCCGTACACTTAGTTACGGCCAAGAGTAAGGTCGCCCCCCTTCGGACTAGGCTAACCATTCCGAAGTTGGAGTTGTCCGGCGCCACTCTCTTAGTACGGCTACTCAATCATGTTGCCGACACCTTGGGAAACGGTGTCGACTTGGGGTCGATATTTGCGTGGTCTGACAGCCAGGTCGTCCTTTGTTGGCTGAAGAGTTCAGTCCACACCCTTGAGGTTTTGTGGCCAACCGGGTCTCACAAATTCAGACTTCAAAGGCCCCGTTGATTTGGCGCCACGTACCGGGCGAATTGAACCCCGCAGATTGTGCCTCCCGCGGCTGCGAGGCGCCTGAGTTAGTGGACCACCACCTATGGTGGAGTCCATCATGGTTGTTACGGCCTGAGCGCTCATGGCCTGCCACCCCGGCTGTGGCCAGAGTCCCAGACCTAGGCATGCGTGTTCACGCCGTGGAGACGGTGGCGGCTCCGCAGATGGAGTTTTTGTTAGACCGCTACAGTTCTTTGGATAAGTTGCTCGGCGTGACTGCTTGGATTAGGCGCTTTGTGCGAAATTGTCGCCAGCCTCAGGAGAAATCGTTGTCTCCGGTCCTCGCCCCACAAGAGCGGCAAGACGCTCTGTTGCATTGGTTGCGAGTGACGCAACAGCGAGAGTTTGAACCGGAGCTGAAAGCCCTGCGCTCAAGTAAGCCCAAGTTGAAGGGACCCTTGGTGCGGTTGAATCCCTTCCTGGACAGTACCGGATTGCTGCGTGTCGGAGGTAGGCTCAGACATGCCAACCTGCCGTACGGATCACGCCACCCTTTGTTGCTCCCCAAGGATGGACCGTTAGTTAGACTGTTGATTACAGACCGACATGTAAAGAATGCTCATGCCGGTTGTAATGCTTTGACCGCGCTCCTCCAACGAGAGTTCTGGATTTTGTCAGCGCGGAGAATAATCCGATCCGTTATTTTTCGTTGTCTCCCGTGTTATCGTTTGCGCGCCGATACGATGCAGCCCCAGATGGGTGATTTGCCTGCCGATCGAGTGAACGAATCGATGCCCTTCTCAGGAGTTGGAACGGATTTTGCGGGGCCATTTACCGTTAAGACATCGCGGCTTCGTAATGCTAGAACGGAAAAGGCTTACTTGTGTGTATTTGTTTGTTTGGCCACTAAAGCGGTCCACCTGGAGGTGGTTAGTGCCCTCACCACAGAAGCCTTTGTAGCCACGTTGAATCGTTTTGTGTCTCGCCGCGGAATGCCGTCGTTAATCAGGTCCGATTGTGGAACCAATTTCAAGGGCACCGATAGGTATTTAAAGGAAGTTTGTGAATTTTTGGATAGGAATAATTTTGAGATCGGATCCACACTCTCTCGCAGAGGGGTACGATGGCAGTACTCCCCGCCATCCTGCCCCCACTGGGGAGGGATTTTTGAAGCAACTGTAAAGGCCGCTAAAACTCACCTTCGTCGCGTTATTGGGGAGACGGTCCTCACGTTTGAGGAACTCGCGACCGTATTTTGTAAGGTTGAGGCGGTCCTCAACTCGCGTCCGTTGTGTCCGTTGTCTTCGGACGCGAATGATTTAGAGGCCCTTACGCCGGGCCATTTTTTGATTGGCAGACCGCTTAACGCCTTGCCGGAATATCCTTATTCCGAAGTGGCCTCCGGACGGCTCTCGCGATTTGAATTGCTCCAGCAGCTTACGCAGAGTTTTTGGCGCCGTTGGCATCTGGAGTATTTGCACATTTTGCAGCAACGCGTTAAGTGGTCGGATAGGACGACCCCACCCAAGACAGGAGACCTCGTGTTGGTAAAGGATCCAAACCTGCCGCCCCTCCGCTGGCGTTTAGGACGCATTGTTCAGCTTCATCCGGGGTCGGATGGTGTGCCCAGGTTTGCCGAGGTCCTGGTGGGGGACTCTGTTTTGAAGCGAGCGATCGCTACCCTCTCTCGCCTGCCCTTAGATTGAGTTGGCGGACAGTTTGCTACTGTCCGGGACGGGGGGATGTTCACGCCGCGCGTGATTCATTCATTCACGTGCATTCGTGGGTTCGCCGCCAAGCGCCGTCCGCGCAACACGGCACTCAGTTGGCCGTAAGCAGCCGCGAGACAAGTTCGTGTGTTTCTGTAGCGACGTGCCGCGCAAGTTACCTACCCATTTTGGGACCGAGATTCGTTTTGCACCTACTAGGGCTCCGGTCGGGGTACGGACGTGTAACCCGTGTGTGTTCGCTTTGAAAAGCGCCGGGAAAGTTTTAGCGGCCTATTAGGGCATTGTGTAGTATAAGAGTGTTAGCTGTAAGAGTATCCCATCGGGGGTTGTGTGGAGATCGTTTTGCCAGGGCGCGCGCGCGCCGGCGAGACAACGTCAGCCCCCCTGGATTACGGACAATATTTTAGTAAGGTAGGATTAGTTTAATTTACTTAATTTTTGCATGGGAAACCTTCGTTTCAATAAACTGTGGAACACAGTAGATGTGGTCATCACAATTGTGCGTGATCATATTTTTGGTAGCAGAGCGTAGTTGATATAATTAATTTTCATATTAAAATTAACTACATAAAATTTCATAGTAAAAATAAAAAGCGTACCTAAAAAGAGTACCTAAAAATTATTTTTTTTTGTTGAAATCTCGAGGGTATTTGAAGATCCCGAGACGATTTGAAGTACTAAGAAATTGTTCTAGTAAATTCTCGAAGCGAATGTTTCTCACTTGGTGGATCCGATAATAGATAGACACTTATATAATTGTTGTCACATACTAGTGTTTTGATACGAGTTTACTCGCCTAGATGTGTATATTTTTTTTTGTGTGTCCGGATTTATTTGACGAATAGTTCGTTCGAAAGTGTGTTTATTAGTACCACATACTAGTGATTTGATACGAGTTTACTCGCCTAGATGTGTATATTTTTTTTTGTGTGTCCGGATTTATTTGACGAATAGTTTCGTTCGGAAGTGTTGTTTATTAGTACCACATACTAGTGTTTGTTCCGAGTCCGCTTGCCTAGTTAAAAAAGAGGAAAGTGGTTTTAATTATTAGTAGTATTAAATTACGAGTATTATTATTAAAAATAGTTTTGTTTTTGTTTGTTGATAACGGTTTAGTAGTTGATTTGCGAGGTTGACTTGGCCGTGCCGTGTATGCCATATCGTTAATCCTATACGTTTTGTTTATACCGTTATATTGTTAGCCCTTGAAATTGGTAAGTTGCTAATAATTTATTAAAATAGTAGGGTCCGTGTATGTCGTCCGAATTTTAATTGTGTTTTATATTATCGTGACGCGACCTATTTCTATTGTTTTTTTTGTTGATGTTTACCACTTTTATATTTCTTTGTTTGCTTTGTTTATTAAACGGATTATAAATGGCTCCTACGAATCCGACCGCCGTATCCAGGGCTGGCATCCAAGGAGCTTTGCGTTGGCTTGCTTGTGCGGTCACATTAATAGACCGAGCCGACCGGGTAGGCGCGTTGCTAGCTCGGTATGGCGGGCTGGCAGCTCGGCTGCAAGACCTGGAGCGCCACGCCATGGAGTGTCGCGCGTATTATTTGCAGAACCCCCCAGCTGATGATGCCGTGTCGGAACAGCTGGAGCAGGATGTAGCCCAGGCCTATGAGCTGGCTGACCAGTTCACGGAGGCGGCTGAGAGGGCCCTGGCTGTTCGGAAGGGGGAGCCGGTTTTGAGCGGGGAGGTCAAACCTACCCCGACGGCGTTGCTAGGCCGATTACCTACGCTGGAGATTCCCACTTTTAATGGGGATCTGTCAGCCTGGATGGGCTACATTAATTTGTTTGACAGTTTGGTGGATTCACGACGGGACTTATCCCCTAGTGAGAAGTTGGCCTATTTGCGCTCCTCCCTGCGAGGAGAGGCCAGCGCGGTAATCCAGCACCTGCTCATCAGTGACGACAACTACCAGGTGGCTCGCCAGCTTCTGGTCAGCAGGTACCAGAATGTCCGGTTACTGGCGGACACCCACGTGGCCACGATTTTGGCCCTCCCGCGAATCACGCGGGTACACCTGTTACGGAGGGAGTTGCTGAACCCGCTACTGTCAGCGGTCAACTCCCTAAGGCGATTGGACCTGCCGGTGGATCAGTGGTCCTTTGTACTGCTGCACATAGTCCTCGCCAAATTGCCCGCTGAAATGAAGGGGCGTTTCGAGCAGAGGTACGGAGGCGACAGCGCCTCGTATCTCCCGCCCTTCGCGGACCTCCTTCGTTTTTTGGAGGACGAATGTAGGGTGACGGACCACCTGGAGCCCGCCCCGGTTCCAGGTGTTGGTCGTATGGTGGCGGCGAGGGAACAGCCCCGTCGCCCGACCAATCGCTATGCTGCCTTCCAGCAGTCCCCTCCCCCCGCACCGAGTGAGCGGTGCAGGTATTGCAGGGGAGATAGGCATGTGGTGCAAGAATGTGCCAAATTTAGAGGCCTCCGCCCAGAGGGACGGAGGGCCGTTGCGAAACAGCGCCAATGGTGCTATAGGTGTTTGGGGGGACACATGCAGTCGGCGTGTCCCCAGACCGAGGATTGTCGTCTTTGCGGAGGGAGGCATCACCCCCTCCTTTGTTTGGACCGCAAGGACGCCGGGAGCGACCGGGGTTCGAATTCCTCGCGCACGGGCGGGGGCCCGGCAGCCCGGAACCGGTCCCCTAGAGATTCGGCGGGGCTTAGCCCCCCAGTTCAGTCCCCCCCGGAGAGGGGGAACTATAGGAGAGACGCCCCCGCCACGGGCGGGGGTAGGGGGGTACCACAAGAGTACGCCACGGTGGCGATGGGCACGGGCCCTATTTGCTACTCCCCCCCCCTAATGGAGAGGCCTCGATTGGGGTACTATGTACCGAGGCACGCCCCACACGGGTATTACCCTGCACCTAGGAGTGCTGTTGGTCGGGGCCAGTATGTACCCGATTGGGACCCGCTCGCCCGGTACGAGCGTCCCACATTTGGCGCGCCGACTCAGGCGCGAGGGGGACAAGTACCCCCCCAAAATTTTTAATGGCGCCCCTGTCGGACCCAACCACCCCTCCGGAGCTTGTGCTGTTGCCAACAGCCTCCGTGAATGTTTGGGGACCTAAGGGCAATGTTGTCACGGTGCGTGCCCTTTTGGACTCAGGTGCCCAGGGGTGCATAATGTCCAGGTGGCTTGTCCGACAGCTGGGTCTTTTGCTTGTGCCGCATCACGAAGCGGTAAGGGGGGTGGGAGACTCGCGGATCCCTGATCCGATTGGTCGAGTTGAGTTCTCCTTCTCCCCCCACTTCGCGCCAAGGCCGAAGATCGGTGCTTCGGCGATAGTTTTTGATAAGGTGGTTGGACCACTCCCGCAAGTGCGAGTGCCGCCATCCACGATTGAGCTGACGTCTGGACTGGCTTTGGCTGATCCTTCCTTCCACCGACCGGGCCCAATACACTTGTTGATTGGTGCGGATGTCCTCGGTCGTGTACTGTGTGGAAGCAAGCGAGTTTTGCAGACAGCCGATCTTGTCGCCTTGTCCTCGTCGCTGGGTCATGTGGTGATGGGAAAGGTACCACAGACACCAGAGACCCCGTCGGTAGACCGCCAGACCATTGTCGGTTCTACTTTGTCCGACGTTCTCCAAAAGTTTTGGGAGGTGGAGGAACCCCCCACTGCCAAGCGGTTGGATCCGTTAGCGGAGGAGTGCGAATTGTTCTACCAGAACAACACTGGGCGCCTCCTCTCGGGTCGCTTGATTACCCGCTTGCCCTTCTTGGCGATTCGCCCTCCTTTAGGGAGCTCCCGGCCGATGGCCGAGAAGAGATTGTTGTCTATGGAGCGTAGGATGGCCAGGGATCCCGCATTCAAGGAGAAGTATATAGACTTCATGCGGGAGTATTTGGACCTTGGGCACATGTCCATCTCGCAGTTGGACTGGCGTAATGTGGAACATTACTTCCTGCCACACCACGCTGTTTTGAAGACTTCCAATGGGAAGATCCGCGTGGTCTTTGATGGTTCAGCGCCCACGTCAACCGGAGTGTCGTTGAATCAGTGTCTGCATGCGGGGCCGAAGTTGCATCACGATGTCTGTGATGTTTTGACCAACTTCCGCCGGCACGCTGTCGTCTTTGTGGCCGATATCCGCATGATGTTCAGACAGACCGTGATTCACCCGGAGGATAGACGATACCAGCTCATCCTTTGGCGTGAGGATCCCCAGGATCCGATGTTGGCTTACGAGCTGAACACCAACACTTATGGTTTGCGGTCGAGCCCCTTTGTGGCGATCCGTTCGCTTATGGAGCTCGCAGAGCGCGAACGGCTACGCTATCCCCGGGCATCTGCTCTTATTGAGGGGGGGGCCTTATTTGTCGACGATATCTGCACGGGGGCCTCGAGCTTAGATGAGGCTCTCGTCTTACGTGATGAGCTGATTGCGCTCTTGAGGGCTGGTGGCTATGAGTTGCGGAAGTGGCTGTCTAACTCACCGGACCTCTTGGCAGATTTGCCTAAGGACCACCAGCAAGAGCCGCTCCTCTTTGAAAATCCGGAGACTCCAGACATGCTGTCTGTTTTGGGAGTCCAGTATCGACCAGTCCCGGATTTGTTCACATATAGATTGGAACTGCCAGACCCAAAGGTCTGGACTAAACGCACGGTGCTGTCTACTGTAGCCCGTACCTTTGATCCGAACGGTTGGCTCAGCCCTGTAGTGTTTTCGATGAAGTGCTTCCTACAGGAGCTCTGGGCTGCGGAATTGTCATGGGATGAGCCCCTCTCTGGTAGCCTCCTACGAGAGTGGGTGAGGTTCGTGTCATCCCTACCCGACGTCAATCGGGTTTGTATACCGAGGCAAATGCTGCCTTCGGGAAAGTTTAAAGCCTCCCTGCACGGCTTTTGTGACGCGTCCGAAAGCGGATACGCGGCAGCCGTTTACATCCGAACGGTGGATGCAGCAGGCGTTGTCGCCGTACACTTAGTTACGGCCAAGAGTAAGGTCGCCCCCCTTCGGACTAGGCTAACCATTCCGAAGTTGGAGTTGTCCGGCGCCACTCTCTTAGTACGGCTACTCAATCATGTTGCCGACACCTTGGGAAACGGTGTCGACTTGGGGTCGATATTTGCGTGGTCTGACAGCCAGGTCGTCCTTTGTTGGCTGAAGAGTTCAGTCCACACCCTTGAGGTTTTGTGGCCAACCGGGTCTCACAAATTCAGACTTCAAAGGCCCCGTTGATTTGGCGCCACGTACCGGGCGAATTGAACCCCGCAGATTGTGCCTCCCGCGGCTGCGAGGCGCCTGAGTTAGTGGACCACCACCTATGGTGGAGTCCATCATGGTTGTTACGGCCTGAGCGCTCATGGCCTGCCACCCCGGCTGTGGCCAGAGTCCCAGACCTAGGCATGCGTGTTCACGCCGTGGAGACGGTGGCGGCTCCGCAGATGGAGTTTTTGTTAGACCGCTACAGTTCTTTGGATAAGTTGCTCGGCGTGACTGCTTGGATTAGGCGCTTTGTGCGAAATTGTCGCCAGCCTCAGGAGAAATCGTTGTCTCCGGTCCTCGCCCCACAAGAGCGGCAAGACGCTCTGTTGCATTGGTTGCGAGTGACGCAACAGCGAGAGTTTGAACCGGAGCTGAAAGCCCTGCGCTCAAGTAAGCCCAAGTTGAAGGGACCCTTGGTGCGGTTGAATCCCTTCCTGGACAGTACCGGATTGCTGCGTGTCGGAGGTAGGCTCAGACATGCCAACCTGCCGTACGGATCACGCCACCCTTTGTTGCTCCCCAAGGATGGACCGTTAGTTAGACTGTTGATTACAGACCGACATGTAAAGAATGCTCATGCCGGTTGTAATGCTTTGACCGCGCTCCTCCAACGAGAGTTCTGGATTTTGTCAGCGCGGAGAATAATCCGATCCGTTATTTTTCGTTGTCTCCCGTGTTATCGTTTGCGCGCCGATACGATGCAGCCCCAGATGGGTGATTTGCCTGCCGATCGAGTGAACGAATCGATGCCCTTCTCAGGAGTTGGAACGGATTTTGCGGGGCCATTTACCGTTAAGACATCGCGGCTTCGTAATGCTAGAACGGAAAAGGCTTACTTGTGTGTATTTGTTTGTTTGGCCACTAAAGCGGTCCACCTGGAGGTGGTTAGTGCCCTCACCACAGAAGCCTTTGTAGCCACGTTGAATCGTTTTGTGTCTCGCCGCGGAATGCCGTCGTTAATCAGGTCCGATTGTGGAACCAATTTCAAGGGCACCGATAGGTATTTAAAGGAAGTTTGTGAATTTTTGGATAGGAATAATTTTGAGATCGGATCCACACTCTCTCGCAGAGGGGTACGATGGCAGTACTCCCCGCCATCCTGCCCCCACTGGGGAGGGATTTTTGAAGCAACTGTAAAGGCCGCTAAAACTCACCTTCGTCGCGTTATTGGGGAGACGGTCCTCACGTTTGAGGAACTCGCGACCGTATTTTGTAAGGTTGAGGCGGTCCTCAACTCGCGTCCGTTGTGTCCGTTGTCTTCGGACGCGAATGATTTAGAGGCCCTTACGCCGGGCCATTTTTTGATTGGCAGACCGCTTAACGCCTTGCCGGAATATCCTTATTCCGAAGTGGCCTCCGGACGGCTCTCGCGATTTGAATTGCTCCAGCAGCTTACGCAGAGTTTTTGGCGCCGTTGGCATCTGGAGTATTTGCACATTTTGCAGCAACGCGTTAAGTGGTCGGATAGGACGACCCCACCCAAGACAGGAGACCTCGTGTTGGTAAAGGATCCAAACCTGCCGCCCCTCCGCTGGCGTTTAGGACGCATTGTTCAGCTTCATCCGGGGTCGGATGGTGTGCCCAGGTTTGCCGAGGTCCTGGTGGGGGACTCTGTTTTGAAGCGAGCGATCGCTACCCTCTCTCGCCTGCCCTTAGATTGAGTTGGCGGACAGTTTGCTACTGTCCGGGACGGGGGGATGTTCACGCCGCGCGTGATTCATTCATTCACGTGCATTCGTGGGTTCGCCGCCAAGCGCCGTCCGCGCAACACGGCACTCAGTTGGCCGTAAGCAGCCGCGAGACAAGTTCGTGTGTTTCTGTAGCGACGTGCCGCGCAAGTTACCTACCCATTTTGGGACCGAGATTCGTTTTGCACCTACTAGGGCTCCGGTCGGGGTACGGACGTGTAACCCGTGTGTGTTCGCTTTGAAAAGCGCCGGGAAAGTTTTAGCGGCCTATTAGGGCATTGTGTAGTATAAGAGTGTTAGCTGTAAGAGTATCCCATCGGGGGTTGTGTGGAGATCGTTTTGCCAGGGCGCGCGCGCGCCGGCGAGACAACGTCAGCCCCCCTGGATTACGGACAATATTTTAGTAAGGTAGGATTAGTTTAATTTACTTAATTTTTGCATGGGAAACCTTCGTTTCAATAAACTGTGGAACACAGTAGATGTGGTCATCACAATTGTGCGTGATCATTTAGATATGAATTACCTGGGAATGTAATCCCATTTAAGATACTTAACTGATCCATAGGTATCAGTTTTTGACTGTTAGAATAGGTACCTATACTATCATTAGTAATATAAGTATCTTTCAGATTTCATACTACCTTGGATACCAGAAACACATGGACTAAATTGATTATATGCAGTAAGCATTTTGATGAAAAATATTTCCAAACGCGAGTAGTGAAACGTACTATAAATTGTTCAAAGGATTGTGCGAAGCATGGCCGGGTCGCTAGTGTATAATAAATGATTTAAAATCTCTTCGGAGTTTTTCTTAAATTAATATGCATACTTCACCGCAGAATCGTAGTTTTAGCCATGCAAAATACCTTCCCATCCTATTTTAGTTATATTCATAATAATAGGTCTTTACATATGAAATTGCCGTTTTTTTCTTTTGTACATATAACTTAACAACTTTTATAATATTCATCATCATCATCATCATTTCAGCCGTACGACGCCCACTGCTGGGCATAGGCCTCCCCCAAGGATCTCCACAACGATCGGTCCTGCGCTGCCCGCATCCAGCGGCTTCCCGCGACCTTGACCAGATAATTAATAATATTAGAAATATATAATTTCTTTAATATTGCGTTACATTAAGACCGTATCGAGCAACTTTTGATAATTTAATAACCACGATATTTGATTATTTACATAGAAAAAACTTATTCCGAAAGTTACGACTATTTTTGTTTCCAGAATTTCGTACTTTATTAGTTGTAACTTAGTGAAAAAAAAATTTTTTCTCTTAACGAATGTGTCATTTAGTAGTTAAAATGTCCATAAATACGTGTGTAAAATTTTGTAAATTTACATAATATTAGTCGTTAAATAATAACAAAAACGTTAGTATGGAAAAAATAATAATTACAGAAATCTCCATACAAAACGGCAATTTCATAGGTAAAGACCTATTATTACTAGGTATATATTAATATATTATTATTAGAAGACCTCCGTGGCCGCGCTAGTGGTGTACGCGCCGGTTTCAAGGTGCCGCTATCTCTAGAGGTCCCGGGTTCGATCCCTGGAGGGCTACCGCGAAACTTTATGGTTGAATGTGTAAAACACATTCAACCAAGAAAATAAATATTAAGAATTTTTAATCCACAACGGGGTAGCACTTAGTCTTCATCATACCTGATGTTAAGTGATGATAAGGCTGAAGGTGGAACGGCACTACTCCCGGAATCCTCCTTTACTGAGGAACTGGCTATCTTATTTCTAACTGCCGGAATCTCTCTATCTGATCCCTAACTTTTTTTAAAATATTCTATAGCCTATGTTAATTAGGGATAATGTAGCATTCTAAAAGTGAAAGAATTGTTGAAATCGGTCCAGTCGTTTTTGAGTTTATTCGTTACATACATAAATACATACAAATCTTTTCTCTTATTATTATTATTATATATAGGGGAAAGGTGTACATAATGATCCCTCGAGGTAAAATGATTCCCTACACTTTCAACGAAAATACTAGTGCCATCTTTGCGATTTATTGGCTAACGTCTTCCCTATACTTCACTCAGTAGCCCAATAAAGTGTCATGGCGGTGTGAGTACAGTGCGTCGATTTATTGCAAAAAATTGAAAATACCTGTCTTCGATCTAAGATTAGCCTGCAATCAAAGTTAAATTGTTGAAATTCTTTTGTGGATATGTGAATGAAAGTTTTCCTGGTAGTTTTAATTGATATTCAGTAACATTTGAAACTCGTTTTGATCTCACCAAGATAATGTTTTGAGGTCAAACTTCGACAATTCTTGTAAATTCAACATTCGGGGTAAAACGATCCCCTTTAGTAGTAATAAAACGATCCCAGGAATAATTTCACCAAACTTGAAAAACAATTTAAAATTAGTCATGTTTTTTATTGTATTCCTACCTATTTGTACTTTTTACAGATCATGCCACGTACATTCAAAGAAAAACCTACCGACAAAACTGGGAGTGAGGTTTCTGTACGACAAGACAGTTTTCTGTACCCGTAATGGTTCTAAAAACAAAAAGGCAGTTTGTGCAGTTTGGACAGTAAACAAACGATGTTTACTAAGCATGAGAGAGAACTCGTTGAGCACATAAAATATATTGAACCAAAAATGTATGGGTTAACCAAACAAGATAGTATGGGATCGTTTTAGACACCCAGGTGTACAAAATGATCCTTTATTAGAGGTTTGGAAAATCTCTAATAAATCTAAAGATATAAAACCAAACTGCAATAATGGCATGTCAGTATAACAAACCATACTTAAATGACTTACCCAAAACTTTTTCAATGTTTGCTTTTACTATAATATTTTGGATACAGTAACCGATTTCCCTTAGGGGGATCATTTTGGACACCTTTCCCCTAATATAAAAGTAATAAGTATAGTATAAGTGTAGATGCACTAAATTTAAGCATGAACTGTTCAGTTAACTCGTTTCCCTTTAGAAGCTTCTTTCGTGCTGGAGTAACGCACACTCTGTGGTAGAATAGCTTAGTGATTTATTAGCATGTAGGTTTTATTGATTTATTAAAACAAAGATAAATTCTTGGGGTACATCGAAGGTACACATAGGCATAGGTACAACTTCTGCCGTTCTCGTGGGCTGCGTAGTTTTTAGGGTTCCGTATCCAAAGGGTAAAAACGGGACCCTATTACTGAGACTTCACCAGGCTGTATCTCATGAACTATGATAGCCAGATAGCTATAGCTATAGATAGAAATTTTCACAGATGATGTATTTCAGTTGCCGCTACAACAACAAATACTAAAAACAGAATAAAATAAATATTTAGGGGGCTCCCATACAACAAACGTGATTTTTTTGCCGTTTTTTTCTCGATATTAATAACGGCAATAGGTAGACGCTTGAATTATTCACAGAATATGTGATTATATTTTCACTTTAAAAATAAATAAGTAAATCAAAATAAAATAAATAATTAATGGGGGCTCCCATACAACAAACAGGATTTATTTGCCGTTTTCTGCTCGACATTAATAACTGCAGCAGGTAGAAGCTTGATATATTCATAGAATATTTAGTTACTTATACACTTATTCACTTCAAAAGTAATATAATAATTAAAATAAAATAAATAAAGGGGAACTCCCATACAACAAACGTAATTTTTTTGATGGTACGGAACCCTTCGTGCGCGAGTCCGACTCGCACTTCGCCGGTTTTTTCCTAATCGAAGATTCGCTCTGTACCCGCCAAATATAAATGTAGGTACATTACGTTTCATTATGTTCGAAAAAACATACATAACAAGCTCGTCAACTGAATTTATAAAAACTATTATTACTTATACGTAAGTGGGTACGCATTTTTAACTAACATATCAAAGCTAGCTAGTACGCACTGGTACCACTGTTTTATAGTTCTTAAATTGGAGTACGTAAAGTCTTGGCCGGTTCCTACATAACGTGGAACACTTCTAAACCTAAAGAACAGTCTAAAGGGATTTAAAAAAAAAAACAAAATCCGCCACTTACGATTTATTAAATTTTAATATACTTAAAGCCTGACTAGAAAAAATAAAAACCTTTCACCTCCTCACTGTTACAAAATGGCAAAATAGAAAAAAATTTTTCGCTACATTTCCTTTTTCATTTTCTGGTCATGCTTTACATACATACATACATACTAAATGGGTAAGTTAAATAAAAGCTTGTATGTAAGTAATATGAATTTCGGCCGACGAATTGTCTTGGCGTCCACAATATACCGAAGGAAGACACGCATGACTCGGTGATGCGCATCTAAAATAGGCAGTATTCCAGAACATAATACTTATTCCCTCTGCACTTAACTAGTCATTGAACTATTCTTAGCAGTACCGAACATTTCCGCTAGATGGCGGCGACGTCGGCAAAAGAATATGCGAGCTCCAAATCGTCAAGGTCACTCACTCCTCTTAAGACCTTAATGCATAGAACCTGTCCATTCATACCGGTTGTTTTCCATAATCTGTCTGGCTATAATTCACATATTTTTATTGATGAGTTGGCGAGATATGAAGGCACGATCAAGATTATACCTAAAACTAAAAAAAACTATCTAAGTATTACGAAAATTATTAAATCAGACGATAAAAACCACCCAATTCAAATTAAGTTCATTAATTCTTTCCATTTCCTAAGTACAAGCTTAGACACTTTAAGTAAAAGTTTATGTGAAAAAGATTTTGTGCATTTATTCTCAGAATTTAATGATGAATTTAAATGCTCTTTATTGAGAAAAAAGGGTGTCTATCCATATGAGTACATGGATTCATGGTCAAAGTACGATGAATCACAACTTCCCTCGAAAGATCATTTTTATAATAACTTGAAAATGAGTGATATATCCTATGAAGAGTATAATAATGCGAAAACTATATGGAAATATTTTAATATTCATACACTCGGTGAATACACAGACTTATATTTGAAATGTGATGTGTTATTATTGTGTGATATTTTCGAAAAGTTCAGAATTTTATGTTTAGAATTTTATGATCTGGATTGCGCGTATTATATTACCTCACCAAGCTTAAGTTGGGATGCAATGTTGCTTTATACAGGTGTCAATCTCGAGTTAATTAGTGATACAGAAATATATCAAATGCTTGAAAACAAGCTAGACCGGCTCATAAATTATGCTATCCGTTTTATTTTCTGTCTTCGCAAGTTCGATCACGTCTCTTCTTACCGGTCGCAGCTTAAATGGCTTCCCATTCGTCAGCGTAGACAGCTAAGGTTGCTGTGTACTCTCTACTCCATATTAAATAACCCTCTTTCACCAGAATACCTGAATTCCAAGTTTACATACATCTGCGATTCTCATGGCCGTAATCTTCGATCATCCGATTCATTAGCACTATCTACTCCTCTCTACAATTCTGGCTATATGGCCGATTCTTTTACAATGCAAGCCATCCGCCTTTGGAATAGTCTCCCAGAGACCGTAAGGAGATCTCAATCCAAGCTCTCGTTTAAAAGGAATGCTCATGCTTTCCTTCTTGAAGGATCTCGTGTTTGACGTGGAATATCATTATGGTTTATCATCACTATCTGTGTTCATTGTTATTATTTATATATTTTTATATAAGTATATGTATATATTCAAAATATTTATATGTATGTAGGTATATTGTGTATTATTATATTTATGTGTATGTATTTACCTATTTTTAGACAAATTATTATTTTATTTCATTAGTTTTTTTTTTCTTCTTTGTTTGTACCGCATTCGCTGATTTCTTTTTCCTAGAGGTTGACTGGCAGAGAATGCTTTAAGCGTTAAGTCCGCCTATTGTACTTTACAGATGTATTTTGTGCAATAAAGTTATATAAAATAAAATAAATAAAAATAAAAGGGCGTACGCGGAGGCTTGGCACAATGTTCATATCGACATGCTGTAGCCAATAATAAGTACTTACCGGCATTTGATGACTCAAGACAGTCACAATATTTAATATTTCTTGATTGTAACAATCTTTATGGTCATGCTATGACAAAAAAAATGCCTCTTTCAGAGTTCAGGATAACGTCAATGGATGAAATAAAATGTTTTGATGTAATGTGCATATCGGATGATGCTGATTACGGGTATATTTTAGAAGTTGACTTAGCCTATCCTGATAGTTTACATGATTTGCATAGTGATTTACCTTTCGCTCCGGAAAAACTTATTCCTCCAGGAGGAAAAACAACAAAGTTGATTGCAAATCTATACAACAAATACAACTATGTAATTCATTATGCTCATTTGAAAGAATGCATTAAACATGGACTAATTTTACTTAAAAAAACCACATCAAAAAAGTAAGAAATAATTCCTCACCAAATAAATAACGTAAGTACTTTGAAGTCGGGCGTGAAACATGTACAATTTTTTGTTGTTTTTGTTAAAACCCGCCCGACTTCAAAGTACTTACGTTATTTATTTGGTGAGGAATTATTTCTTACTTTTTTGATGTGGTTTTTTTGAAGGCGGTTTTATTTTTTTATAAAAATAATGTTTATTTCACTCTTTTTAGTGCATCGTGCAGGCAATTTACGTGTTTTCTGGTAAATAGGAATGTGATCAAACTGAAAGGCTCCTTTTTCGAAGTCGGTTAAAATACCTTGAGGTATCCCCTTTTTAACAAAACAAGAATCATCTAAATCGGTTTATAAACAAAGGAGTTATGCCTAAAGATACGTATTAAATTCACATAAAATGGTAACGAAAACGACATTATTTTCAAGATTTCCTGAAAACTACTGAACCGATTTCAAATTTTCAAAAAATGGGACCAACTTGGAAACCAACCTGATGTAATAACGTTTGAACCATTTCAATCGGTTCAGCCGTCTTCGAGTAATCGGTGGACATACACAAAAAAAAAAAAAGAAGAGAAAAAACATACATACAGACGAATAGAGAACCTCCTCCTTTTTGATTTAGAAGTCGGTTAAAAATACACCGCATTTTAAGTTTCCGCCAGGATAACTATTTGCAAAAATATATTGATTTAAACACACGATTACGTCAAGCTTCAACAACTTCATTTGAGAAAGATTTTTTTAAACTATTAAATAATGCAATATTTGGGAAGACTATAGAAAACAAACGTAAACAAGTTGATGTTAAGTTGGTAACAAATTGGAATGAACATTGTAATAAAACGAATAAACACTTGGGTGCTGAAAAATTTGATTACAAGGCCGAATTTAAAAAGTATAACTGTATTCAATGAAAAACTTTATAGCTATACAACTAAACCGTGAAAAAATATGTCTTGATAGACGGATTTATATTGGTTTCACGGTATTAGAATACGCTAAACAGCATCTGTACAATTTTCATTACGATTTTATGAAAAGAAAATATAGTGATGTAACACTTTAAACTTTTGCATAAATGTACACATTAAAAGATTAGTACCGTTACTCGTCAAGAGATGGCGCTGTAGTCTTGTGAATCGCGGTAGCCTTTTGCTGTTGCAAATTGTATAGATAGTATGACTGAATTTTGTACTGTCGAGGAAAAGCACTGAGGCTGCAACCAAGCGATTGATTCTTTCTCAGTCATTTCTTGCGACAATTAGGTATTAGTACGGCACCTAGATTTGCACCCACGCAAGTGAGTCACTACTGGGTCCGCTTCCAATTTTATTGTACTACGCACTGTTTTTACGTTACGGAATAAATAATTTGTCAACGATACAAGCGACGTATTATTCGACGGAAACTAGAGATGAGACGTACTAGGCCAAACACGTACTGAGTCTTGCAAGTACGAGTACACCAATATACTTGTTCCATAAAACTATTCCACGAGTATTTAGAAGTATGCGTTTCTAAATACTACTTATACTATCTTTGTACTTTTATACGCTCTGCGCAATATTCTGAATTACAAGACATAGAGAGGTCGGCAAACAACTTGAGTAGGTATTTATGGTGGGGCAAGGCAAACAAACCAATACCAATACGAAAACACTCAATAAATTAAATAAGAGAGTCCAAAATCCCAACACCATTAAATAGGTATCTCCGTGGTATCTCCTTAACTTTCATGAGAACTCCTTAATTTTAACCGCCTCTGTGGTCTAGTGGTTCACACCACCGATTTCAGACCAAGAGTTCCCGGGTTCGATTCCCAGTGGGGGTACATATTGTATTCGGTTTGGTTGGTGGTACCTAGGACTTGTTCTTAGTCCGCCTGGCTAGCTACCACCATCTTATCTAAGTCTGACGCCATAACAATGATGTTTTTAGCATTATTGTGTTCCGGCAGTGAGAGATAAGATAGCCAGTTCCTCAGTGATTGGGGATTCCGGGAGTAGTGCGCTTCCATCTTCAGCCTTATCACCACTTAACATCAGGTGTGGTGAAGGCTAAGTGCTACACCGTTGTGGATAAAATAAATAAATAAACGTTAAAATAAGAGTAACTATTTATCTGCGAAAAAGAAATCGTAAACAATACGAGATGCCGAAACAACTGATTTTATAATTCAAAATTGAATAAACACTCACAAGCTAGAATATGGACATTATTTACATTCAGTTAAAGTTTACTGTCTAACTGCGAACAAGAGACAGAAACTCTTCGGATTCGCTACTCCTACGCATGCGCATGACGACGGCGCGTCGGACGCTTGCCTATTATCTGCATGCAAAAAGCGGTTTTAACACGTAGCGTTAAGGTTGGTCGTAAATGTATGGGAATAAACTCACTCACACTTAGATCGATCGCGTACTGACCGACCGCGTCCGCGTCCACGAGTCTGAAGTCTCTTCATATTAATAAGTTTGTGTGAGTAGCTGAGTAAAGTACGCGTCGATACTTCTAAATACTCGAAACGCGTTGGACGCTGATTCAATACTTAGTATTTAGACGTCCAAGCAAATACTTATTCCAAAGACTTATTCCAGTAAATACGTCTCAACTTTAGCGGAAACGCTACGGCCCAACCGGAAGTCACCACTATTACAACTGGCAACGCTGGCAACTAAAGGCAACGCTGACTTACAACCACAAGAATTTGTAGTGACGAAGTTTGGGCGCCTAACAATAACAACGTACCCGCTCTCCGCTGCAAACATGGCTATGACAAATGAGCAGTTTAAGGATCTCATGAAAACCATCGTCGGTGGACGGCGCAACACCCTCGCTTCCTGTAAAGCTACATACGATGGAGTGAAGTCGTCCGAGGCAGTTGAAGCTTTCCTTGCCGCAGTACGCGTGTATAAGAAAAAAGAACGGATATCGGATGCTGAAGCAATTGATGGTCTTCCATTTCTACTTTTAGATGAAGCTGCTATTTGGTGGCAAGGCGCGAAAGAAACAATCGTTACGTGGGCGGAGTTTGAAAATCAACTTCGATGTAACTTTGCTCCGAAGATGCCAGAGTATCTCATATACAACGAGATCATGAATGGGAGACAACAAACGGCTGAAGGTACTGATATTTTCATAGCGAAAAAGAGAATGCTATTTTCACAATTGCCTGAAGCAGAGAAACTTAAAGAAAAACAGCAATTGGATATTGTATATAACCTGCTGCATCTTAGCATCCGGGAGAAGGTATCTCGTGAAAGTGCTCCGACTTTCAACGCCTTACTGAATAATGCTCGCAGCGTGGAACAAGTTTTGAAGGAGCAAAATGAATCTGTGGATACCCCGGGTACCTCATCAGTCCCGCGCAAATCTGGGAATCAGAAATCCAACCGACCAAAGTGCAACCACTGCAAGCTTTTTGGACATGTATACGAGCAGTGCCGAAAGAGGAAGAAACCTACCCAAGAAATGGAAACTGGAGGCATAAAACAAGAAGAGAGCACGAAGTTATCTTGCTACGGTTGTGGTACACCTGGCATGTACAGGAGTAACTGCCCTACCTGCCTGAATAAAAAGACGACAACAGAAAAGAAGCTGACTTTTTGCTCCGTAGATGTGGGAATAGAAACGCATGAACGACCTGCAGTATTCCTCAAAGTAAACGGTCTCGATGGAGTTGCTTTCATAGACACATGTGCTAAAGCGAATGTGGCGTCATTCCAGCTGTACGAGACTTTAAAGGAACGTGGTTACCGTTTCGTCGTCGAGGAAAAGCACTGAGGCTGCAACCACGCGATTGATTCTTTCTCAGTCATTTCTTGCGACAATTAGGTAATAGTACGGCACCTAGATTTGCACCCACGCAAGTGAGTCACTACTGGGTCCGCTTCCAATTTTATTGTACTACGCACTGTTTTTACGTTACGGAATAAATAATTTGTCAACGATACAAGCGACGTATTATTCGGCGGAAACGCTACGGCCCAACCGGAAGTCACCACTACTACAGTGATAATATTAAACTTTGTTATACAGAGTTACCTGATGGATAATACCTTGACTAGACAAATAATTGGTGAATGGAGCACTGCAATATTCACCCCCTCCATCAGACCTTAAACATTTCACTGATAAACCCAACTGCTTTTCAACTAGATCCTTAAACTTGATAAACATAAACATAACCACAGTTTGATTCTGAATAAGATAACCAAAAGATTTTCGAGTAAAATCATCTGTAAATGTCACTAAATATCTAGCTCCACCCCAACTAGGCTCTGGCATGGGACCACAAACGTCAGAATGTATCAGTTCAAGAGATTTCTGAGCACGCTTCGCTTCGCCCTTGGGAAAACATTTTACTGTTTGCTTCCCCTGAATGCAAGCCTCACAATCTGCTAATTTATTAGTTTTACTAATTTTTAAACCCTCAGACATATCTAATAACTTGCACATACCTGCACTACTCAGATGTCCCAATCTCCTGTGCCATGTATCCGTAGAACTAGCAGCATGAGCTCTTTGCTGCTCCTCCACAGTTGCCTTGCCGCAGTTGCTGGTGTTTTTTCTGTTGGACAGAACTTGTGACACAATCTAACCTATAAACTCCTTTTACCCTAGATGCTCTAGCTATGACTTTATTTTTATTATTATAAATATTGCAAAATTCTTCCTGAAAAGTAACTTTATAACCATTCCTTACTAACTGACTAACTGACAGTAAATTGGTGAACAAGTCAGGCACAAACATAACATTTTCAATTGTTTTAATATTACTATTCATAATGTTAATTTTCACAGTACCAATGCCTTTACACAACAATTTGTCCCCATTTGCAATGCAAATGTCACTTGAAAAGTTACTGTCCAGGGAAATAAATAAACCTTTATCATTACACATGTGGGTAGTACAACCTGAGTCTATAATCCAATCTTCAGAGGCACATGCCGAAAAGGCAGATACGAATAAAGCTTCTTCAGACTTGTCCTGTGGCTTCTCCAATTTCTTGTCGCGTCTCAACTTAAAGCACTTTGCTTTGATGTGGCCTGGTTTTCTGCAATAGTGGCATATAACTTTCCTACTCCGGCCAACAAAAGCGACCTCATTCGATGAAACCTGGTTGCCATTTGACTTCGTGTTTCTACGATACTCCTCTTGAAGAAGTCTAGCTCTAACAGTCTCACTGCATAAGTTATCCTGAAAATTTGCAGCTTCCAAACTAGATACCAAGACGTCGTAGTCTTTAGGTAGACCACTCAGCAGGATCTCCGCGACGTCCTTGTCATCGATGACCTTCCCGATGTCACACAATTGTTGGACTATGGTTGTTACTCCATCGATGTATGCACTCATGTTCTCATAGTCATTAAAGTCAGCTCGGTGCAGCTGTCGCAGCAGTACAACTCGTCTGTACAGACCCTTATCTTCATATGCGTCTCTTAGTTTAGTCCAAGCTTCTTTAGCCGTTTTAGCCAAACGTACATGCTGAAAACAACATGGTTTCACTGCCAAGCAAATCCTTGCCAACGCCTTCTGGTCTTTAGCTGTGTCGACAGTAGACGTCCCCTCAATGCACTCCCATAGGTTTTCTAAAATCAAAGCCATGCGAGCCTGGAACTTCCATACATGATAATTTCTCACGCCGTCAAGTTTTTCCAAATGAAACGTAGCAGGGGGCCCAAGCTGCCCGTTTCCATTAGTCTCACCAGGCATTGCTGATCGATTCTTGATCCGAATCCGACCATGTGCCAAAACCAAACCAATACTTTGTCAAAAAACCAACCCTCTAATCCTGGGCTCATTACCTGTTTGTAGGTCCAGTAGTCGGAGCGTGCAGAGGGTGGTTTTGGCTTGGAAATGAAATCTCGCACAACGGTTAATATACTCAATATATTAAACATAAAAATGTCGTCTGATTATAAAGATTCATGCGGATAAAATTATACAGGAAAAACACAGGTGACGGCCATGAGGCCATGACAGAAGATGACAGATCAATGACAGCGCGATTGACTTATCTAACTTTTCTCATTAAAGTTATGCAAAGGCAACCACGACATACTGCCTAGTATTCACAGTATATAGTGTACTTAAAGCTAATTTAACAAAAATATATATTGATAGAGTGACTGAGATGAGAGACTTGCGAGATGATCCTTGACAGTAAACTGACGTTCGAAGCTCATATTAAAGCGATTACATCAAAAGCGTACAGGATGCTTGGCTTCATCTATACATATAAAATACTTTGTCCTGAATCACTGACGGATAAACGCACAGCCTAAGCCGCTGATCGTAGAGACCTGAAACTTGGAGGGTGTGTTCCTTGTATGATGTAGGCATCCGATAAGAAAGGATTTTTCGAAATTCTACCCCTAAGGGGGTGAAAAACGGCGGTAAAGTTTGTATGGGACAACGTGATTTCTTTGTCCAATCTTCTTCAAATTTTGCATAAACATTCTTTAACAGAAATAATCGAAAATGTGTTTCATATTTCATTGAAACTCATTGCCTAACAGGGTTAAAAAGGGATAGAAAATTATTTTGGGGGTGATTTGTATCGAAGTTGATATCGATACTCCTTAGTGCTTTTGATTTTTAATTTCATTTTGTTTTGACACATGTTTGAAAACTCAATCCGTTTTTACATCAATGGTTTTTACCATGAAGTTCGACTTAATACTGAGGTAACTGGAGAGTGCAGTACGAACAATTTTTTGTGACCACAAATTTCACAGTGGCTGTCTTCCGTCTCACCTACACTTTAAAAAAATACGTATGGTCATATGAGACAACTGACAGCCACTACCTGCCACTACATACTAAATGTCAAATTTCCTGGTGTTCACTTTTTTATTCAGGGTGAGAGCTCCAGTTACCTCAGAGTATTATGTCAAACTTCATGGTTTTTACAGTGCGACGTACCTCATTGCCACCAAAGAGTAGTATCAACTAGCATATTGCAATATCAAAGAACTGACTTGATTTTTTGCATTTTGGTAGTTCAAGAGTAGGAGAATGTCCGAATATTATTCAGACGAAAGTAGCTATACTTACTGTTTGTCTAGGTCTAAGAAGAAACCACTGATCTGACTTACATGTTTGGTATAAAGTATAGGTAGGTAGCGTGCTCGGCCTGCGATCGCTGAGGTTATGTAACTTTCGCAGTGGTCTTTCACGGGATGGCTGTAAAATTATGGTGCTTCGGAAGACACGATAAGCCGATTGTTCTCGCTGCATTTGGATTGGATGATACCCCATAACTGCAAGGGCCCGTGTGGAAGGTCATAGTCCATTCTCCTTATCCATCAATATGAAGGCCTGTACCCCAGCAGCGAGGACATTAAAATGGATTGATGATGGTACTGATGAGACCTTAGAGAACGCCTATCTACCTACTTTTTGACATGAAATTTTGCGTTGTACCTACCCAATTAAATATGGTCGTCCAAATCAAAAGGGACCTTATTGCGGCCGGCACATACGTCTTTATTGTCGTTTGTTTTGTATTCGAACAACAGCAATTTAAGGGCGTGAATGCCGAGCGCCACAAAGTCCCTTTTGATTTGGACGACCACAAATTACTCACGGACGGACGTAGTCGCGGCCGGCCAATCATATTCATATTTCTACTATCCCTAATATTATTATAAATACGAAAATTTATGTTTGTTTGTTTGTCTGTCTGTCTGTATGTTCTGTTTTTACGTCAAAACGGCTGAACCGATTCAGATGAAATTTGGAATGAAGATATTTTGTGACCTTAGGGTGATAGTTTAAGTTAATGGAAATGATTATATTTAGAATAGAGACAGTTTAAGGCCCTGGGAAAGACATAAGTACTTAACACTTTTTACCGCGGGAAACATCTCATTCCCATACGAAATTGGTATCCTACCTTTGGACCCTAGGAAGGATTATAATAGGCTACTTTTACTTTTTACCACAGGAAAGTATCATATTCCCACGGGAAAAGCAGGAGCAGGTATTATTTGTTTGTCCGTCTTTCACGTCAAAACGGAGCGACGGATCAATGTGACTTTTGGTACGGGGGTAGATTGGGGGCTGGGCAGTGATGTAGTTTATCCCGGAAAATATCACATTCCCTGAGAATAATATCGTGTAGTACACGCGGGCGAAGCCGCGGGCGGAAAGCTAGTATCATAATAAGAATCGGGAAAGATTTTAGGCACTGCTCTACTCTTGTCCTTTTATTTAATTCGTTCGTTCGTTTTGTTTTGGAGTATGCATCCACGGTCCGGAACCCACAATATGATGTTGATATTCATAGAAGAACTAAATAATAAATTTGGCAAATATCTTAACGCGCGTCGTCAAAACCAGTCTGCTCCCCAGTATTCCAACCACTTCTGAAGGATCTTCGCACTGAGAGAGATCAGGTGTTTTTATATAAAATTCTAAAGAATCTTGTTGATTCACCTTCTCTTCTCGAATCAAGATTTGTTTTGTTTGCCCGCTACCAGCACTAAATAAGCTGAATATAATACATTTATGATTAGAGCAAGTGATAAGTACAATAAGAAATTTCCCAAGGATCTCCAAAACTTGTATGTAATTAGTAATAGTGGAAACTTTGCTGATTTATGAATTAATTTGTTAAGTTAAATTAAGTAGGGATAATTATATTGTTTGTTTCCTGAATAAATAAAATAAAATGAAATAAAGTAAAAAAATAAAAATAAAATTACATTTTCCGAGGAGAACTTGGATATTGCATTGTTGGAGCTCCACACGCTTACCAAATGGCCACAGCAGCGTAGACCTCGGTCGTTGCACTCAATCAGAAGAACAAGGTGCAAAAATATTACATGCAAAAAAAGATTTAGAGGCTGATAAGCCGAAATCGGTTCTCTTAAGGGTGAAGTTAAAACATCTTTTACAAAAAAGCATTTCCCACATATACCACATTAAAATGGTTTTCCTTTGGTATGGACTCTTAAATGACTACTTTTAGTGAAGCTTTTCTCCCGTTTTTCATATTTAAAGAGCTTTTTTTCCTTAAAATTAAATATAAATTAATACTACTTACTATTAAAACGTTTCACACGATAACTTAATTGGTATTGTTTTTCTTTGCCATAGCCAAAGGATACTTTGTAATATCTGTCCCGTTTTTATTAATAGATGTCAGAAAGTCATTATTCTGGATTTCTTGTAACTTTAATATTTTAGTACTGGTAGAGTCACTCAATCAGAAGATCAAGGTGCAAAAAAAGATTTAGAGGCTTATAAGCCGAAATGGGTACTCTTAGGGTGAAGTTAAAACATCTTTTACAAAAAAGCATTTCCCACATATATCACATTAAAACGGTTTTTCTTTGGTGTGGACTCTTAAACGACTACTTTTAATTAAGCTTTTCTTACATACTTCACACTTAAAAGGCATTTCTATCCTTAGAATTAAATATTGATTAATACTAAAGTGTGAAGTTAAAACATGTTTTTGAAAAAGCATTTCCCACATAATTATCACATTAAAACGGTTTTCCTTTGGTGTGGACTCTTAAATGACTACTTTTAATTAAGCTTTTCTTACATACTTCACACTTAATAGGCATTTCTTTCCTTAGAATTAAATATTAATTAATACTAAGGACTCTTAGGCACGATTTCACCACTGATATTTAAACGCGATTAAAGCTAAACGTGTTTAAAACTTATTTCTGTCTCTGTCACATTCAAACAGATGACAGAGACAGAACTATGTTTTAAACACGTTTAGCGTTAATCACGTTTAAATATCAGTGATGAAAGTCAGCCTTAAAGTGTGAAGTTAAAACATGTTTTTGAAAAAGCATTTCCCACATATATCACATTTAAACGGTTTTCCTTTGGTATGGACTCTTAAATGACTACTTCTAGTAAAGCTTTTCCCCCTTTTTTCACATTTAAAGGGCTTTCTTTCCTTAAAATTAAATATAATTTAATACTACTTCCTAGTAAAAAGTTTCACACGATAACTTAATTGGTATTGTTTTTCTTTGCCATAGCCAAAGGATACTTTGTAATATCTCTCCCGTTTTTATTAATTTCTGTCAGAAAGTCATTATTCTGGCTTTCTTGTAAATTTAATATTTTAGTACTGGTAGAGTCACTCAATCAGAAGATCAAGTTGCAAAAAAAGATTTAGAGGCTGATAAGCCGAAATGGGTACTCTTAAGCTGGCCATTGACGGTCAAATTTTCCTAAAACTGTGGCGTAAAACTCCGGCGTCAATTCAAAGTTTGATCGTGAATGTCGAATCGTCACTCCAGAGTTTTAACTGACGACGCGCCACGCAATTTTCCGTGGCTATCATAAATCCAACGGCGCGTCGCGCCAAACTGACCGTCAGTGTGTGATCGTCATTCCAATCGCGTCAGTTCGCTCGCAGCGCCCGCCCGCGGTGGTGCGGGGGTCGAGCGTGCTGTGTATAGTTTTTGCTTTTACAAGTAGAAAGTGACGTACCGAAAATTTAAAAATAACTAGCTAGCGATAACTTTTTCATCCATTGCTTTCTTTCTTGTTTTTAGAGTTCCGTACCCAAAGCGTAAAAACGGGACCCTAACTCCGTTGTCCGTCTGTCTGTCTGTCACCAGGCTGTATCACATGAACCGTGATAGCTAGAAAATTATTTTTTAACAGATGATGTATTTATATTGCCGCTATAACAACAAATAGGTACTAAAACAGAATAAAATTAAAATTTAAGGGGGGCTCCCATAAAGTAAACGTGATTTTTTTGCCGTTTTTTGCTCGATATTAATAAATGCAATATGTAGACGTTTGAAGTTTTTTCAGAATATTTAGTTGTATACCTACTGTAGCGTTAAAAAAACCGCTACTAGATTGTCGTCTTACGACGCCAATAATTGTCTTTCAATTAATATTTTTTTGGCTAAAATACTTGTTAGCGTAGTTCTTTTTTGTGTATTCTGACCTTAGATATGCGAAACCTCCATGGTTGTTTGCTGGCAGCTATATGTTATGTATGCAACGTCATTTTTGAATTTCAAATGTGGTTTTTCCTTTTTGCATTGTCAACGCGATATTTTTTTGAGTTTGTCATCATTGTTTGTTTTGATTGCGGCTTATGAAGATATTATGATATTATTGGAAGTGATGGTGTAATATTGAGTGCTGAGTGCTGTTTACGAGGCGGCTGTGGGATACAGCCGCCGCTATCTAAGCTACAATATATATTTATGTGAAGGCCAGGCTAACTAGGTAAGTTGAGGGAATTTTCGATGCAAAGGGGTGGGTTTTAAATTTGCTTAATACTTTCGTGTGGATGAAGTATTGATTGGGTGCGTTTGGTTTTAGCAAAACCCTACGGGCTAGCAACAAGCGTTCGCCGTTGCCTGCCACCGTCCGCGGTTCCCGTTGTACCCAACCTTTGGACCTTTCCGTCCGGCATACGGAGAGCTGGGGACTGACGGGCAACTCGCCGGTGCTCCTGCACGTCTGTAGGACACACAGTGAATCCGGTCAAACCAGTCGTCGGTGCCCAGGCTACCCGTGCTTCTAGCCGGATCGACTTCGGAGCGATCGCAGAAGCGGTACGTGGAGCTACACGGCAGTCTTAATCCCGGTTGCGATTCCCCTTTTTTAGAAACCAATTTTTATTTTTTAAGTTCCGTTTTAAGAACCACCAAGTTTTTAATGTTTTGCCGGTTATTTAAATTGTGTATTTTTAATAATTTTATTTCACTTTGATTTTATTTTGATTTCACTGATGATCCAATCGATCACCATTGAAATCTTTAAATTCTAAAAACCCCTCTGTCGGGCCCCCAAGGTTCATTTGCATTTTTACAAACCGTCGGCTCTCATCCCATTTCACCCATGCCCATCAACATCACCCGTCCACGCCGCAACCTATAAACTTGCAATAACCTTTTTTTTTCTTTTAAATAGGTAAATAGATTTTAATTAAATTTCATTTATTTATTTTTTTCCCTTTAATTACCTTCACGTGCGTCTATTCTTTCGTTTATTAATTTATTTTGATGACAAATAAATTTATCGTGAAAAATGAAGTTTTTTTTTCTTCTGTTTAATTTCACTACACTTCTCACTTTAAAAATAAACAAAATAAATTAAAATGAAGTTCATATTTGGAGGGCTCCCCTACAACAAACGTGATTTTTTGCCGTTTTTTGCTCGATATAAATAACGGCAATATGTAAACGCTTGAAATATTCTCAGAATATTTAGTTGTAAGTATACTTACTCACTTTAAAAATAGATAAGTCATATCAAAATAAAATTCATATTTAAGGGCTCCCATACAACAAACGTGATTTTTTGCCGTTTTTTGATCGATATTAATAAATGCAACATGTAGATGATAAAAATATTTACAAAATATTTAGTTGTATTTTTTAATCGAAATCAAAATCCATTTTTTTTATCGACAAAAATAAGTAGTACACGTCTTTCAACAGCCCGGCCGGTCGAAAACTGAAGAGCCGGCGTCACGCCAGTCAGTGGGGAAATCTAGTTGGCCTAAAACCATTTGTAGTGACGCCACAGTTTTACGCCACAGTTTTACGCCACAGTTTTAGGACAAAACTGATCGTCAATGTCCAACTTTAAGTGAAAGGTTAAAACATTTTTAACAAAAAAGCATTTCCCACATATATCACATTAAAACTGTTTTCCTTTGGTATGGACTCTTAACTGACTACTTTTAGTAGTTCTCCCGTATTTCACATTTAAAGGGCTTTTTTACCTTAAAATTAAATAGAAATGAAAACTTCTTACTAGTAAAACGTTTCACACGATAACTTAATTGGTATTGCTTTTCTTTGCCATAGCCAAAAGATACTTTATAATATCTCTCCCCTTTTTATTAATTTCTGTCAGAAAGTAATCATTCTGGATTTCTTGTAACTTTAATATTTTAGTACTAGGCGTGAAAGCTCTCTTCTTCTTCATCATTTGTCAAGTGTGATAATTTAGTGCTGATTAAAGTATTAAATTAAGTTTATTATCGAGTGATAATGAATATAACCACGAAATTTATGTGATACTAGCTTTCCGCCGACGATATTCCGCGGGAATGTGATATTTTTCCGAGATAAAAAGTAGCCTATGTTCCTCTCCAGGCTACAAAGTATCTGTGTACCTAATTTCAGCGAAATTCGTTCAGCCGTTTTGGCGTGATTGAGCCACAAACATCCAAACATTTGAACTTTCACATTTATAATATTAGTAGTATTAACTGACCCATTCACTTCGTCATCCAAAAATATGAGGATTTATTATCACTTTGAACCTTTTTGTCTTATTTTGATTATTTTTACAGATGTTATATGGTATTATATATGACGTCGCGGGGTCGGTTGCCTGGTCTGGTCTCGTTGTCAGGATGGTTGTGACGAGGGATCCTCAAAATAATAATCTCTTCTTCAATAGCAAACGTCTTATTCTTCAATCACAATCGATATGGCACAAATAACACAACGATTCAAGTGATGTAGACGGATGAATCGTTAAACGCGGCAAATTCGATACAAAAAGTGGCCCTTGCGGGGCCCCACTTCCGCTTCAAGTCCACCCCTTTTGTGGGTCCATTTTTGACTGTTTTATCTTGCACCTCGACCAAATGTATCGACCAATTCAATTCACTTCGCCAGGTGCTGCCATCTCTCTGTATCCAACTCACTCAAGTGCTTTCGCAACGTTTAACCCGACTCGACTAATAGTTACAAAGCAACAAAATAGATGGCGCTAATAATTTAAGTCGATAGTTACAAAATAACTCAATAGATGTCGCTATAATTAAAATTAAAATAATTGATCTTGCTGTCCATGAAGGCAGCATTGCGCTCACGCTGCGACACGGCCATTCTGACGTCTTACATGTCCTCATGTGAGGTGGTGAAGCTGGTAATCTGGAGAAGCACCTGGAGACAAAGACGTAATCGAACAGTAAAATGTTCTATCACTCGGCCTTCCTGACCAATTCATCGGGGTCTTTAAAACTTTAGTTTTAACAACTTCAAAGCTATTTTAAGGCTAGAGTTAAAAATATAATTTTACACAAGTTAACTCTATTTCATCAATTGACTCATGAAAATCTATTTTCACCTTAACAAAAGCTTGGTGGTGTTTGTACTAAATTCACCATAACGTATCTGTCTAAACTCTACAGTTTAAAAGTAACTTTCAATAACTCTTCCAGAGATCATAAAATTTAGTGCTTTACTAGCACTTTGCAACTACAACATTATCAGCGATAGCAAAACTCAGTGCTTAATCAGCAATCTGCATTTACCTCTTACAAGCTTTAGCGAAACTCAGTACTTAAGGCTTAAGTCCAACAAAACTCAATACTCAAATAAATCTGTCACGTAGCAGTACAAATAAGACAATAAAAGCAGTATGCAACACTCTACAATACAACACAGGTAACCTCCGTCCGGTACCCAAAAACACCATCGCCTTCATAGGCACTTTAGTCTAATTTCTTTTTATTTTTATGAAGTGACTTTACGAGCAGGTCGCTCGCCTGATTGCAAGTGATACGCCTGCCCATGACAGAAGCAGTGTTGACAGAAGAAATTAATTAGTTTATGTCAACATTGCCCTGCGCCCGTCACCCTAGCTAGACGACAGCTGTTATAATATTAGGGGTTAAAGTATCAAATTGCCGTTTTGTAAAGAGATTTTTGTAATTTTTGTTTTTTCCATACTAACGTTTTTGTAATTTATTCAACGACTAATATAATGTAACTTTACAAAATTTTACACACGTATTTATGGACATTTTAACTACTAAATGACACATTCGTTAAGAGAAAATAAAATATTTTCACTAAGTTACAACTAATAAAGTATGAAATTCTGGAAACAAAAATAGTCGTAACTTTCGGGATAAGTTTTTTCTATGTAAATAATCAAATATCGTGGTTATTAAATTATCAAAAGTGGCTCGATACGGTCTTAATGTAAGGCAATGTTAAAGAAATTATATATTTCTAATATCATAAAAGTTGTTAAGTTATATGTACAAAAGAAAAAATCGGCAATTTCATTCTTTAACCCCTATTATTATGTATTCTTATCTCGAATTTGCAGTCCATTTGTTGTATATTTTGGAACTAAACATAACGTATATTATTTTTGCAGAAGATCATCGGCTGTCTGTAACATCTCTGCTTTTAAACAAAATGAGGACAAGTAGAAGAAAAATTCAGATATTACAATTAGGTTAAGTAAGACATAAAATTTCATTAAAAGAGTATTTTGAAAATACAGTAATAAATGTCCTTATTTATAGTTGGTGCCGTTCCATTAACCGGATTTTATCAGGCAAAATCACAGAAGTATCATGGTGATGACGAAACAAAATTAGCGGCACAGAGATATAAAGACAAACATAAATAAATACATTTTTTTAAATAATTATTATGTTTCATTTATTAGTTTTCCTAAAATACATGTCAAGATTTTGATACTTTTTAACTATTGACTTGTTCTTCCATTTGTTAAAAGTATCATTTTTGCTTGGTTTAATAGCATTACATACTTTTAAGCTAGGAAATCTTAAATGATTTCATAGCTTAAAAGTATGAAGCATAACTTATCAAATACAAACAAGTACTTAAATAAGGGCCTATTTATACTTTTCTGAATTTAGGCATCTAAATGAATTAGTATCTGAATTCAAAAAATCTAATAGCATTTAGAAAGGAATGCTATTAGATATAAAATAAAAAAATAAAATACACACGCACACACGCGCAGAATATAGTTTTCGGAAACAAAATGGAGATGGCGCTATCAAATGACATTAAGTGTTTGCAGCAAATTGCCGATAGTGGGCTCTCTATTCCCAATGTATTATAGTACTCTATGTATAGTATATTAAAAAGGGGACATTAACAGATGATTTATTATTGTTTACAAATTATAAAACTAAACCTTGTTTATCTAAGTTATCCAACAGGTTTTTCAGACTATTTGTGTTGTGTAATTAATTCGAACGTGAACTAATACAATCTCTCCAAACCAACTCATGTTACATGTCTAAGTTGCAAATCGGAAACATTGTTCACGACTTTCTTGATGGCGAATAATCCGTACTTACATCTATACAATAATAAAGCTATAGAAAAGTAATGTACGTGATAGAATATCAAGTTTTGATATTGATTTAAGTCTAATGAGTCTGGTAATCTGGAATTCGGTTTATCTATATTGCATGCGCGAATTCGGTTTTTTGAGACGTTATTGCACCTTTCCTACAAGTTACCGATAAAAAAATGGCAAAAAGACTGACAGAAGAAAAAAATATTATCAAAACTAGAAAACAAAACATTCAGAGACAGTTTAAGGAGGAACTAGGTTTGTTAGTCGACTTTCCTAAGCAAGGTTTTGGCACCAGCAATGATGGTAACACAAGTAGGAGGTTCTTTGCTAATGCTGAAGTATCGGCACGGATAACGGAAATAAACCTCAACTTAATCAAAAGGTTCGCCACAGTTTTGGAGGTCATATCAAGCGGCCAAAAAATTTAATTGAATAAGTTTGAAAGTTATTGCGATGAAACAGCAAGACTTTACGTAGAGCTTTATCCCTGGTGCCCAATGACTCCCACTGTGCACAAAATATTGACTCACGGCCCCATTGTAATAAAGCATGCCTTAAGAGTTTAAACTTTCATGGTCAATTTCACTATATCTATTATAAACAACGGGATATTTACCATGTTTAGATTTATTTATGAGTCCCCGATATTTCGGCGCAGTTGCACGCGCCATGATCACGGAGTAACTGAATAAAGTTAATGCGGGTGGATGGTGCTAAGAGCAGACGAAACGTTCTACCCTCTTTCTTGTTCGTTTATTGCGTATGACACCCGAACCATTGTTTTCGTTCTCACACTCAACACGAACTTGTTCACGTCACGACACATAAAACTCACTGTATCACTCCGCGAAAGATTTTTATGATTTTTACGGTTTTTACACATCCGAACCACTGGATTCCAAACGTTCGACAATTTAACCCTAGATTACTAACCTTCGTCAATTCGACGACGCGGGGTTAAAAAAACCGCTTTAACTTCTACGCTCGCGATCGGATCTCTATTATACTTTGGCTAATCTCAGTCGACCCTTTGCCCCTGCGATGGACGGTAGTGCTTCGAGTGTAGCGGACCCATGTGCGCCGTCACAGCAACCATGCCTCGTCAATACGACGAAGGTTAGTAATAACGTTATATTTTTTCTATATAGTTTGTGAGTTTTTGCATTCTTTTTTCGTTTGAAAATGTGTTTTATTTATGATTAATGCTTCTCATACATACAATTCGTCAGGTATTATTAAAAGATGAAAGCACTGACGAAAATGCATTAGGAAATGAGAGAGAAGACCACGCTGCGGTCGATCCAGCTTATGAAACGGATTGTGATGAAGACATTTCTACTTTGACCTTACTTACTTACATTTACTTACTTTTTATATAGCTAATTCACCTTCTGAACCAAAAATAAGGAAAATATGTGCCCCTCTGCAAAGCTAATGATGACTTAAAGTAGTTGCACCAAGTGTAAATAAATAAATCTCTGTGCGGAGAGCACAAACTTGATATATGTCACAAATGTATTAGTTCCTAGATTTTTACAAAAGTCCCTATTTTATTAGTTTATTCAATTCATTAATTTTATTATCCAAAGTTTATTTTTCAGAATTTCGTTATAAATAATTATAATTCAGAGCTTTAAAAATCTCACAATTGTTAATTTTGCATGAAGACTATGGCCTCATTCATGAGACTGTTTGATTAATAAATATGCCATATAATTATTACAAAAATAAGAAATAATGCAAATAAATACATAAAAAATAAGACCAAATATGTACACAGTTTGTTATAATAAAACCTTTAAACCCCCTTGGTTTAAAAGCCGTAGACGAAACGACGATGGTTAGTATTAAGCGTCGAAAAATAAGGTTAGTGATCTAGCGTTAAACCCATCTTCACGATTGAAATTATTTTGATGCTTTTTGTTTTAATTATTTTAATTAAATAAAAAAGCATCAAAATAATTTCAATCGTGAAGATCGGTTTAAATTGTCGAATTGTTTTAATTATTTTAATTAAATAAAAAAGCATCAAAATAATTTCAATCGTGAAGATGGATTTAAATGCTTTTTGTTTTAATTATTTTAATTAAATAAAAAAGCATCAAAATAATTTCAATCGTGAAGATGGGTTTAAATTGTCGAACTGTTTTAATTATTTTAATTAAATAAAAAGCATCAAAATAATTTTAATCGTGAAGATGGGTTTAAATTGTCGAACGTTTGGAATCCAGTGGTTCGGATGTGTAAAAACCGTAAAAATCATAAAAATGTTTCGCGGAGTGATACAGTGAGTTTTGTGTTTCGTGAACAAGTTCGTGTTGAGTGTGAGAACGAAAACAATGGTACGGGTGTCATACGCAATAAACGAACAAGAAAGAGGGTAGACCGTTTCGTCTGCTCTTAGCACCATCCAATCCACCCGCATTAACTTTATTCAGTTACTCCGTGATCATGGCGCGTGCAACTGCGCCGAAATATCGGGGACTCATAAATATATCTAAACATGGTAAATATCCCGTTCTTTATAACAGTTAAATTAAAGCATGCCTTATTGCCAATAGGATGTTTGTCAGAAGAGGCATCAGAGGCCCGAAACAAACATTTGACAATGACAACGACAACGAAGAAACTTCGGATACAAAAGATGATTCTTCTTCAGAAGAAGGGTGGTAGTTGTCATCAGAGTAATTTAATGTATACATGTTTTTAGATTTTTTATGATTTTTTACAATTTTATGTTTTTTTTTCATTACAATATCCTGAAATGGCCCAAATTAAATTAAAATTACCCCAAAATAACGTTTTTTTTATTCAAATCAATAATCAAAGTGATAATAATAAAAAATAATAAAAAGATAGTTTTGGCCAGTTTTTTGGGCGAAATACCCCTACGTGCGCCCCGCTTTACTCAGTTTAGCCCTAAGAACTTCGATGGGACAAGCTTGTCAGACCTGTCACTATTGTCCATTGATTGTCCATAGAGGCAGAAATTGTCCATAGAGGCAGTAACTTTGAAAAAGTAAAGTCATCATGAGCTATAAATGATTTAATAAATCAGTTAATTTGAATTGTTTGTAAAAATTTTGGAAAAAGTGACAGATTGGTAGATAATTTATGATGAAGTAATATTTTTTTAAATTTTATGCAAACATTTTTTTTTTCTTTTGTAAGAAATCTGTACCCTTCATAAGGGGGCCCAAGCAAATGTTTATACGAGGCCCCGTCAAGGCACTGTTTATTGATAAAAAATTTGCAGAACAAAATCTAAGTTTATTCCAACCAAAAAAAGACCAGCCGGCCTAGCATGACCGGCTTATAACGCGCGATATGATATGGTACGGCAAGTTGTCTTGCTTACCCCACTAAGGTGTAAGCAAGACGGCATGCCGTACCATATCATATCGCGCGTTATAAGCCGCTCATGCTAGGCCGGCAGTGCGACACATGTTGCGCGTTTAAAACAAGTAACATTCGAGAAGAAGACTATCATAGACATGTAACATGAAAAAAAACCACCAAAAAGTAAGAAATAACACCTCTAATACTGTATTCACACCAAATAACGTAAGTACTTTGAAGTCGGGCATGAAACATGTAATTTTTTTGTTTTTCGTGTTTATGTTAAGGTATGCCCGTCTGCATTGTTATGTGACGCCATAACTATGCTGAAAACATCATTGTTATGGCGTCAGACTTAGATAAGATTGTGGTAGCTAGCCAGGCTAAGAACAAGTCCTACCACCAACCAAACCGAATACAATAATTATGTACCCCCACTGGGAATCGAACCCGGGACCTCTCGGTCTGCTGAAATCGGTGGTGTGAACCACTAGACCACAGAGGCGGTTTTAAAACGGAATAACACAAGGTCCAAGACCTAAGCTGTACAATGGTCATTTGAAAATTAATAAATCTTAGTGGAAACACCTCCAAGAATTAAAGACTGTTATACACCACTAAATATTAATTAGCATAAATATTTTAGGGGATGTTAGTGCCCATCAATATGAACAACTTTCACTATAGGTCCAACCACGGAATCGCGAAAAAAAAATCAGCTGTTCCATACAAAAGTACAACATCGAGTCGACTGAAATGTATGGAACAGCTGATTTTTTTTCGCGATTCCATGGTTGGCCCCATAGTGAAAGTTGTTCATATTGATGGGCACTAACATCCCCTAAAATATTTATGCTAATTAAAATTTAGTGGTGTATATACCTGCCAACTGTCATAGCTTTTACGATAAGTACACTATATTATTTAATTATTTAATAATTCTGTACACACAAAGGTTGTAATAGAAAAACATATACAGAGAAGAAATGTACAAGGGCACAACTTATTCCACATTGGAATATCTACCAGCTGGCCCGCGAGAGGAAATAAACACGGAGAAGGGCAGACAGTGTGTAACTTCAATAAATATTTTAACAGAGAAATAAAGAAAATCAACTAAAAAATTATATACATATACTTAAATAAAATAAAATACATAAAGGTATAATAATACATATATATAAGCGAGAGATAGTTGTGAATAACAAAAGACAGACAGGGGACAGTGTTAAGAACAGGAAGATAAGTAATATTCTTTTAAACGTTTTTTAAAAAGAGAAATTGTGCGGCAATCGCGTATCTCGGCTGGCAGCGAATTCCAGAGACGAACGGCATGTATGGAGAAGGAATAGGAAGCGAAATCAGAATGGTGGGATGGAAATTTCAGGAGGGATTTGAGATGGGATCTGCATGGAGTGTCGGGCGGGTGTGAAAAGGAGAAACGATCGCGGAGATAGGAAGGATAGGAAGGATTGTAAAGGACATATAAGAGGAGACAGAGTATTCTTACATTCCTGCGCAGACGTATAGGGAGCCACTTGAGTGCCTTCCGGAAGTTGGAGACATGGTCATACTTGCGTAGGCCGAAGATGAAACGAATCGCAAGATTTTGAAGGCGCTCAAGTTTATTTAGTAGAAGCTCGGTGGCTTCTAAGTAACAGACATCAGCGTAGTCGAGAAGAGGTAGAATGAGTGACTGTGCAAGAGAGATTTTAGTGGGTAGAGGAAGATAACTTTGGAGACATTTAAGAGTGTGAAAGGAAAAGTAAACTTTGTGACTGACGTCAGCGGTGACGCCCAGGAGAGGTTGGAATCCAAAACCAAACCCAGATTCTTAACTGAGTCACTATATGGAATATGTATACCATCAAACAACAAAGGAGGCAGTTGAAGTTGACAGGCTAAGTTAAGCGTATGTCTACTTGCAACGATTATGGCCTGTGTTTTGTTTGGGTTCACTAGAAGACCATAGTGTCTAGCCCAGGTGGATATTAGATTTAGATCGTCATTTATCATAGATATAGCTGTGTCATGTTCTTCAATTTTAAAATGTCGATAGAGCTGCAAGTCTTCTGCATTGAGATGGAAATTGGAAGATATGACTCTGGTAACTGAGTTAATGAAGATGGAGAAAAGGAGCGGTGAGAGAACACCTCCTTGTGGGACGCCCACAGTCAGCTCGGCCTTATCGGATATTGAATCTTCAAGGCGAACACACTGCGTGCACCCACGAAGATAAGATTCGAACCAAGAAAGGGAAGAAGCAGAAACGTTTATTGAGAGAAGTAAGGCGAGAAGAATGTCGAAATCGACGGAGTTAAAGGCACTGAAGTCAAGTAGAACCAGGACAGTAAGTTCTTTGTGTTCCATGGCCCAGCGAACATCGTCAGTGACATTCAGCAAGGCAGTGGCAGTGCTGTGTCCAGGGCGAAAACCAGATTGAAATGCATTTAAGAGGCTATTGGAGATAAGAAAAGAAGACAATTGTTTGTGGACGATATGCTCGAGAACTTTCGATAGAAACGGTAAGATGGAAATTGGACGAAAATGACAAGGTAAAGTTGGATTGGATATTTTAGGTAAAGGAATTATGTGTGCAATTTTCCAGATCTTAGGGAAACAATTTGAATCAAGGGAAGCATTAATAATTGCAGTGACTAAAGGGAGAAGTATGGAAAGGATAGGAATGAACATTCTCGAGCATATATTGCCAAGGGGCAGGGTTGCGTTTCATTTTAAATCGTCGTAACGGGGCATGCCTACCAAATAGTTCGATAAGCAGATTATTGAAATAAGCTACTTTTTCATCAACAGTAGGAGCATCGAGCACTGATGACCCCATGTCGCTGGCGTCGCCTCGTAGTGCCTCCAAGTTGATACCTTTAGTGCGTTTGTGCACTACACTGAATTTTACCGATCCGGAAAAAAACGAATGCTTGTATTTTAATAATTAATTACTAAAATAATAGAATTTATTTATTTCGTGTAGTTTAGGGTTCGAAACATTGTAACTACACGAAATAAATAAATTCTTATTATTATAAATGATTAAATTATTAAAAAACAAGCATCCGTTTTTTTCCGGATCGGTAAAATTCAGTGTACCTAGTGCACAAACGCCCTTATAATTGCGGCGCAAAATGAAACGGGGCTTACATTTGGAAGGGCGGGGCTTATATTTTACTTCATTAGTATTTCAGACTGATTACAGTTAATTCAGTTTGAATTTCTATTTTATATAACTTTGTTACTTTTTGACTATTAGGTGAGAAAAAAAGTAAAGTAGGTACCTACCTATCTACACTAAGTTTTTCGTAAGTTGGACGTAGTTACGCAATAACGTTCCAGTCCACAAGATGTCCATAATTGAGTTATTTACACCAACCTACCAATTTTAAGGCTCTCTACCATATAGCAAAGACACCACACACCTTACACCACTCTAATATTTTTTTCCAAAATGTTCCAGCCCACATTTTTACTAAAATTCACTCGCCTTCTATGCAACAATATTACATGTACATGTGAGACATATTTGCAAAAAGATTTCGAAAGTAATTACAATCTGCAATAAAGTGTCAAACCCTCGTGGAACATTTGTGACAAATTAATTTAGTTTATTACAATTTTTCAAAAACGTTCTATCCGTGGTTGGAAACTTGGAACATTATTGCAAAATTTAAATCACAAATAATATTTTTTACAACACACATGTAACTTTTTAGAGCATTAGTAGTAGTTATTATAAATACTATATATTAAAATGATACAAACTTATTTGAAACATTGTATCGTGTAAGATTTTCAAGTAATGAATTTTGTTTAAATGTTTCAGTTTTACTCAGGGTTTTATTTTATCGTTTACTTTAATATTAATTTAATATTTATTTTTCACAGTAAGCATTATTAAATTTAAATTTTTCATGCAGATCAGTTCAGTTACGTAATCCTATGCTTATTAAAACAATTCACCTCTCTCCATTCGTCTTAATCATAACTTCATGACTGTGGCCTGTTTAACCAAAAATACAATTTACAAATTGTAAATTGTATTTACAGGCTACAAGTCTACAAGTTTCTGTTTAACCAACATTTACAAATTACAAGTTTACCATGGTGGAAAATTTACAAATTTGTAAATTGTAGATACAATTCTACATATTTCTGTTTAACCAACATTTACAAGTTACAGGTGACAATTTACAAATTTGTAAGGAAAACCGTTTCGTTAAACGAAGAATTGTAATTACAAGTCTACAAATATGTAAATTGTAGCACGATTTCTACAGGCGGACTCACCCTGTGTCAGAACTTTACAATTGTTTGCACCAGCCGAATAAGTAAAGAAATTAAACTGTTATTCACATAAAAATGCTTCTAGCCACTAGTAGTGAAAGAATTGTATTATTATTAAAGTTTTCCATGACTTTCTTTTTAGTTAAAACAGCAGTAGGTACTTACCTAAAGTACTCTTCAAACAAAATCTTAAATAAATATTTTTATTAGAAAAAAAACGAGTAGCAAGTAGCGCAGTGGTAAACGCATTCGGCCTACAATCGTTGAAGTTAAGCAACTTTCGCTATGGTTGGTCACGGGATGGGTGACCAAAATTTTATTATCTCAAGCTCCTCCGTACTTTGGAGGCACTTTAAGCCGTTAGTCTCGGCTGCGTTTGCCGTCGTTAATACCCATCAATCCGCTTTGGGCCCGCGTGGTGCGTCATGGCCCATTCTCCATATCCATCCATAAGGAAGGTCTTTACCCCATCAGTTATTACTTACGGGACTTATAATGGCTGATGATGATTAAAATTCTATTGTTTTTAATCTACCATCTTCAAAAATTTACAACTTTTAAATTGTATTTTACAACTAAAAATATGTAAATACAAATATGTAAATTGTAATCTACAGGCGTTTTCTACAATTGTAGACGTTGGTTAAACAGCATTAGACTTTACAAATATGTAAGATTTTTAGTTGTAGAATTCTTACATATTTGTAATGTTGGTTAAACAGCACTTGTATTACAAGTCTACAAATTTGTAGCTTTCTTACATAATTGTAGACTTGTAAAAATGGTTAAACAGGGCCCTGGTGTCAGTCTTTATTTTGCTAATTTGGAAAAAGATATGTACTTAATTAAGATATTTTTTGTGATAACATTTTAGTGATCAAAATTGTTAATTGCATGGACATTATATGTTACTCTGGAACATGTTGGCATAATTTTATTACATAAAACAGTTTAACAAAAACGTTCCAACAGTCGTGGAACTTTTTTATACTGTCAAAATAGCTTTACGTTTAGTTTAGTATAGTTTATCATTACAAGCTATCTTGGAACGTTTAGATAAACAGTTTTGCAAAAACGTTCCATCACTTATGATACATCTTTCTTCGGTCAAAATCTAACATTGAAAACCATATCTTTTTGATACCTAGAGTCAGGGCACACATTCTTACCAAACGATACCGATTTCTCGAAAATGGAAACTGTCCTGACACATCACCAACGTTTGTATACGACTGAAGATTATATTGATGTTATCAAAACAGCTAAAAAAAGAAAACTGTTTCAAATATACAAAAAGAATAAAACCACATCAAAAAAGTAAGAAATAATTCCTCACCAAATAAATAACGTAAGTACTTTGAAGTCGGGCGTGAAACATGTACAATTTTTTGTTGTTTTTGTTGAAACCCGCCCGACTTTCAAAGTACTTACGTTATTTATTTGGTGAGGAATTTTTTTTTTTGATGTGGTTTTTTTGAAGGCGGTTTTATTTTTTTATAAAAATAATTTTTATTTCACTCTTTTTAGTGCATCGTGCGAAATATTCCGATCTGTCCCCCTGCTCTGTCCCCATGGGGTGACAGAACGGACAAAAAAGTTTGATCTGTCCCCCTGTTACCAATGAGAGGACAGTTCGAACTTTATTCACCTCATTAATGTTTTATCTGTCCCCCTATCGGTATTAGGGGGACAGATCAAACTTTTTTATTCCTGTTTGTCCCCCGTAGAATTAAATATATAAAATAATTATATTTTATTTATGTTCTTAAAAGTAATGCAACCTTTTATTAAATAAAACACTAAATGGTTTCGGTTTATAATCGCCTATATTTAAAATAAATAAATAAATAACTTCTTACATTCACACCAATTATCTAAGCCCATTTTAAGTTATAATTATAACTTAGAATAATAACACCTACGGCCATTTTCACCAAACACTCGTAAAGTATTTCTTAGCTAAGAAAATCTTATTTAAAGCAGTACTTACCTTAAGATACCTGGCCCGTACTCTGAAACGCTAATCCGAAACTTCGGTTAGCCCCGCCCCTTTCACTCGATTCTGTCATGACTGGAGAGTGAGAGGAACAGATATACCGAAGTTTCGGATTTTGCGTTTCAGAGCAGGCCCTCTGTTACGTTTCACCAACCAAAACTACTAAAGAGATTCCTAGCTAGGAACGTCTTGGTTAAGTTTAATATCTCTATGGTCTGTGTTGTCAGTTGACAGTCATAGTGCGACAACCATTTCTGTTCTAGTGATAATCTTTGGAACTAAAACAGTTTTCATACGACAGTCCATTTTGACAGCTAATTTTGTATTGCAAGTGGCTCCTCTGTCACAGTTGTCACCGGATCAGATAGAAGTGTGGGGGACTATACTGTCAATCGGAGTCAGTTGTATTGTTTCGTTATGGTCTATAGGTTTTTGAAAGAAATTGTATTACACTTAAAAATATAATATTTTTTATAGGAGGAGGTATAAATAAAGCGGACGCCAAATTACAGTACTTACTGAAGAAAAAATGGTTTTTGTCCGAAATTCGCCGCGGTCTGCGTACAATTTTTTTTGTATTGTTTTAAAGACTGTATCGTCGTCAAAATCGTCAAAGAAATCCAGAAATTCAAAGAAATCCAGAAATTCAAAGAAATCCAGAAATTCAAAGAAATCCAAAATTTCAAACAAAACTTGCACATTTATTTTTACTAATACAAGTTGATTATTATTTTAAACTTTATTTACAAGTTATCTCAAGTCAAGTTTGATGTTTCATTTGACATAAAGTTGATCCTTAACAGCTAGGTGGCTGTTTTCAGTGGCGGTACCTCCATACAAGCCCAAAAGCCGGGCTTGCCCTAACAAAATCTTATTTCCACTACTAATGAATCTCAATTAATGACAACAACAAAATTATATTCACGAACGTAAATTTTCAATCAAAAATTAAATTTTTCAAACAACTGTTCTATAGACATGTCATTTACTACATAATATAGCGTATTAATCGAAAAATACAATTCATCTCTCTTGCACTCGTTGGCTTGCAACCGGGCTTTGCAAATTCATATATCCGCACTCTTCTAACATTAACGAAACTGGTACCCCACTACATACATACTGCTGTACCTATCTATAGATTCTATGAGAAATTTCAAAACTGAGCAAAAGCCGGCATGCAAAGGAAGTTAGCCGCAAGTGGGTGCGCTGAACCCGCAGAAACAGCTCACGATCGGGCCAATCCCTGCACAGCAGCACACAATCAGGCCAATGGCTGCGTTGCGTAGGGCATACAAACGGGCCAATCAGGAGCAATGCGATCACCTGGGTGAATTAAGTAATAACAGGTTGTTTTGCAGTTTGATTGAGCCAATGTTTCTTTGTTAAAGTTTTCTGTTTTGCATTAATTAGTGTTTTTCGTTGTACAAAAAGATGTCAGAATTCAGAACGACGAGTGATGTTGTTTTTTGTGATTGTGAAAGATTAAAATGTGTTAAAAGTTTTCATCGGCGCCGCCCGGCCGGCGAGGCGAGGGAAAGGTAAATTCATTTCACTTAGCCGAAAAAAGCAGCGAGTATTTTCAGACAGACCTACTCCAGATTTGTGTATTTTGCAAACTAGTAAGTAAGACTCACAAAAGGCAATTCAATAGAAATGTGTACAAAACTCGTAGAAAACATCCCGTTTATTTAAGATGGTTACGCTTATATATGGCGCGGTCGCTTTTACGTGACCTCTACAACTAGGGCGGCTTATTAAAGAATTGCTGTCTTAATCTTGTTTTTGATATATCTTTCATGATAGCTGGAATTGAAAGCTGAAATTAACAGGAACTAATGTTCATGAATTACTTAAATTCATTTAATATATGTCTTAATGTTATGGAAACTGAGTATTCGATCTCTAAAGTACGACCAGTCTAACTAAAATTTATCAAATTTATTTTTATCTTTATATCGTGTACATAGTTACAAGATCTAAAATTCTTGACATAATAAGTGTCTAACACGGGTATTTTTTACAGCTGTTTGTTTGGTTGTAAATGTAATAGTTTATTTGCAAATCCGTTTTTTCTGATTTTCGAAACCATTTAATTACGTTGGTTTACGACAACCAAATCAAAAACTGTTTTTCAATTAACTAAGCCTTTTTTTAAGTTATTTTAATATTTACTTTTTTGCATTCACAATGCAATTTTTATTATTGAAGAATGGAAAATGAAGTATTTTGAAAAAATCGACCCGTCTCACAACCAGCTCCGATGGGACACGAACCCACGACCTTTCGCTTTCCGGGCGACTGCTCTAACCACTGAGCTACGGAGTCGTTATAAAAAATGGACGCCTTTTTTTGGTTTTAGGTCTTCGGGCTTGCCCTGATCTCAGACCCTAGGCACGCCACTGGCTGTTTTCTGTGTCCTAACTTTAGGAGCTTCTCAGCTGCGTAGGACGTTCTTAAGTTGTAGTGAAACGTAAAAAAATCCATTTAGGAATCGCTTAACGATAAGCATTGCTTTAGAAATGTCTTAACATTTGGTGAAAACGGCCACTAGAAACCTATTGCAAGCACGAAAAACGCGCAACTAAAACTAAGCCATATCTGGGGTGCGTTCCGTGGCTTCACTCCAGTGCACTCGAGCGCACTCCGGCGCCGGCGCGCGTTCTTGCCGTTCCGTGGCTGGGTGAAATTTTACTCTGACACCTGTCAGAGTGTAGTTTCACCCGTTCTGTGGCTCAGCAACCAAACAACCATCAAATCGAATGGTTGTTTTTCACTCTGACAGCTATTTGACGTTTGAACAATAAAAAGTGTCAAAGTATGAATTTAAAGTCAAAACGTTTTACTTTAACGCCGTAATTACTTCGTCTATTTCATCTTCCAGGAGGATTAAAGTCACAATTTTTCAGAGATAGCTATAAAACTCGAGCAAAAGTAAATCATTTCCAACACAAGCGTCGTCAAAAATTTTGAGGTTATAAAAACAACTACCACCACACCCAAAACCACGGAACGCAGCCCTGGCTCAGTTCGTTCCGAGCGCTGTCAGTGCTCAAGGTCACGTTATGTCGAACACAGCTCGCGAAAATAATTCAAAATGCCTGTTTGCACTATAAATAAGTGTTAATAAACTTTTGAGAACATACATAAAAATAATAAAATATAATTATTTATATACTTATTTAATTCTATGGGGGACAAACAGGAATAAAAAAGTTTGATCTGTCCCCCTAATACCGATAGGGGGACAGATAAAACATTAATGAGGTGAATAAAGTTCGAACTGTCCCCTCATCGGTAAGAGGGGGACAGATCAAACTTTTTTGTCCGTTCTGTCACCCCATGGGGACAGAGCAGGGGGACAGATCGGAATATTTCCATCGTGCAGGCAATTTACGTGTTTTCTGGTAAATAAGTATGTGATCAAACTGAAAACCTCCTTTTTTCGAAGTCGGTTAAAATACCTTGAGGTATCCTCTTTTTAACAAAACAAGAATCATCTAAATCGGTTTACAAACAAAGGAGTTATACCTAAAGATACGTATTAAATTCACATAAAGTGGTAACGAAAACGACAGTATTTTCAAGATTTCCTGAAAACTACTGAACCGATTTCAAAATTTCAAAAAATGGGACTAACTTGGAAACCAACCTGATGTAATAACGTTTGAACCATTTCAATCGGTTCAGCCGTCTTCGAGTAATCGGTGGACATACACAACATACAGACGAATAGAGAACCTCCTCCATTTTGATTTAGAAGTCGGTTAAAAACTGATTTTTATTCACTAGAAAATTAAGAAAAGAATATTGTTGACAGGAAAAAATTTACAGACAAAAGCAAAGTGAACTGGTTGCAAACTAAAGAGATTTTGATATAAATGAACTATATTCAATTTTCATGAGGACCTCTATAGATGAATAATTCAAAGAGTTAAGGGTGGAGAAAAAATTTATAGGAGAATTACGTCTGACAGACAAAGCCGATATGCAGCTATTGTGGCCCAACGGAAAACCGATAGCTCCCGCAAAATTAGCCGACTTAAATTAGAATCCATGTACCATTTAATTCCAAATGATAGTCTTCAATTTTACAAGCAGCTGAAAGCTTCTGATGAAATATCTGATGATGTTGATGGATATGGTGGACAGCTAGATTTTGAAATGGATGATAGGGAAGACTAAAAAGTGTAGTATGTAGAAATTGTACCCTCTACATGCTAAACTTGCTAGCTTTCCATATCGTCTACTTTACCATTATAATTTGAACTTTCTCATTCTATTGTTTTTATCACTTACCTTACCTTACCCTACCTTACCTTAGAGAACTTACCCTTTGTCACGATGTTATAGAACTAATATTGCGATAATCTACACAAATAAACAGAAAATCTAATTGTTCCTCATACAGAGAAAAGATTTCATTTTTGGTTTATATGTTTGTAATGGATAAGCTCAAAAACTACAGAACCGATTTTAAAAATTCATTCTTTAGTAGGAAGCTATAAGTGATTTAGGCTATATTTTATTCAGATATTCCCACGGGAACGGGTACCACGTGGGTAAAACCGTAATCAGTATAGAGGTTTGTTGCATTTGGAACATTATTGCAAAACTGTGTTGAAATTTACTCCATACAAAAACCAATTTATCAATAACGTTCCAAAACGAAAATTATATAAAATCTCATACCTACCTTAGATTAGAAACACACTTTTTACGGATAGCCAAGATAGTTTTCTTCAAAGTTACCAAAGCAGTTTGCCAGTAACTATTAAGATTAAAAAAAAAATACCAAAAAAACACAAAAATGCATTTTTCTCAATTTCGACATGGTGTGGACTGGAACATTATTGCGTAACTACGTCCAGTTAATGTTCTTCATTGCTGTGTGTTTACACCAAATGTCTTAATCATTTAGTTACCTCATTAATTAAAAAGTTTGGTTGTACTGTACTGTATTACTTAAATAGGTACTTCATGTTTATTTAATAAAATTACATATAATAAACGTGTACTTGTCCCTCCATCACTCCGTAAGTCCCTTAATTTTTAATTACATTATGGTAACACCGCGTATCTCATAAACTATTAGTCTCCTGAAAAGGTCATTATTATTTTGAGTTAGGTACGCGATGTCAGAACGATATCTCAAAACTACTGAACCGATTTTGATGAAATTTAGACAGTTCTCTAAGTTGGAATAAACCTGATTTTAATCACAAAGAATCATCTCGATGTGACTTTTAGTTTTCGAGAAATTCGTGGACAAACATACAAATACCACTTACGAAATTTAGCACACATGCTTGGAAACCTAATTAACGCTATAGGTACTCAAATATTATCCAATTTCAACTATATCACATACATACAGGTCAAACTGTTGTTAATATAAGAATAACCTCCTTGTGTTTTGAAGTCACTTAAAAAGAAAATTATTATTTTTACTTTTTTGCATTCCAAATGCAATTTTTATTACTTATGGGGAATATTGAAAGTGAAGTATTAAAAAAATCAACCTGTCTTACAACAAGCTCCGATGGGCTACTCTTACCAATGAGCTATGGAGAGTAGCTAGCAGAGCTAGCATTCGCCCGGACAGTGACAGGTTGTGGGTTCTATTCACATTGGGGCTAGTTGTGACACGGTTTGTATTTTTTTCTAATAAGTACTACGTTTTCAATATTTTCAAAAGAATAATATGTCTTTTTACAAGCTTTTTATTAACTTGCCATGTTAGTTATTTAGTTAGTGGGGGACAAATCTTGCAAGCTTAATTTGACCCACTTCCCAGTGTCCGAAGGAGCTGAGTATGTTTGGTTTAGATGACAATACAATATTTAAGTACAGTCGGCAAAAAAGCTTATCATGAAAATGAAATTTTTACTAAAAACTTATTTATTTTGGCCAGAATGCTTGAACATAATAAGTTTTGGCACACAGACAAAATGATAGTTTCACAAGTGAGTATAATAATTATCTAGTCCACTGCCAGAAAGTTGTCACCACTATTATAGAACAAAATCACCAAACATTGTAAATGCAATCAGAAAAGTTTGAAGAAATAATATATCAAAAAATTTTAGGTCAGAGAACAAACTACCTACTTATATCAATCCTCCACAAAAATTAAGGACCAGATAGATTAGTTTGCAATAACCGATTAAGTACAAACAATATTTATGCAAGGTGACACAAACAACGCTAGTTCCTTCAACAGCTGGAATAAGACCATCGTTTAAATTCATAAGTGTTGGTGATGTTTTCAAACTAAAAAAGTCTTCCCAGCTGACCCAGCTTACTCTTTCAATGCTCTGTGCAACAACAGTTAATACGGTCTTGTGATGTAAAAAAAACATGGTCTTTGATTGTCCATTGAGGTAGATAGAGCTTTAAAATACACAATTAATTCATTGAAAAATGAAAATGAAAATGAAACTTGATTTATTAAAATATCAGAAAGGTTACACATGTTATATGCAAAGATACTTACAAATTACAAAATATAAAAATGTCTGGTTTTAGGATTTTTCAGTGGTCCCCAAACTAGGCTATGCCTGAATCTTGGGATACCAATCGACAACTTAATTGCACATGAACGTTTCCTAATTTGAAATTTACTACGATCCTCACATATTTTAAATAGGTACAATGTCAAGGTCATAATCATAACTTAACAAAATCGACCAAATAACTTTATATTTTATACTCAAGTCAACGATATGTACCTAGTTAACTCAATGTTATAAAATCAAAGCACTTCAGCACTTCTTCCGAAACTCTATATCGACGATGAGATGGACGTGAATCACACAGTTACCAAAATTGACGAAGAGCAAAATTACTACACCACAAGCACAAGACGTAGTCAGAAAGTAAAGTTCGAAGAATTGCAAGCAGGAACCAGAACCACACACACCTACTCGATTACCTACCTAATTATTACACTGCCTACGCCGAAGACACCGACATCACGACATTATACATAGAAGAATACTTTCAAAATCAACCAACACAACGAAATGTATCTAAACGTAGTGATTACATGCTCTTTGAATGTCACATTTTTGAATATAAATTGAATTGAAAGCACATTGAAAGTAAGAAACTCTTTGGTTACATTGGATCACGCAATCACGTCTCTCATGATCACAGATCACAGAACACTAATAAATAATTAAATACTTTCTTCTAGCGGAGACTCATGAAAAAGTCAATCTATGGTCAAGCACATAAAATAAGTCACCTTGCTTGACTGCTTGCTGTCACAAGTCACAAATTATATAGACCACAAATAGACTAGTACCATAGAATAATATTACTCACAAGGACTAGTACTTGCTGTGCTCTAAATCACAAATTATTACTAGTCTCTAAATAAATGAGCCAATGAGCAGAGCAGAGCACAGATCACTATGTATTCTAGCATGTATTGGTTGCATTTAGCTTAACTAATCGCTGACTAATCGATTACAAATAATCTGCTGAACGCACACAAAAATGCGAGGACTGACAGCGATTTACAGCAATCGGACGCCATTTTTTTCATCGCATTTGATCACATTTGATTTTCGATGAGAAGCAGCGATTAGAGCGCTCGCCAGATAACTTTGCGCGCGGTCGAATTTGGAACTAATTTCAAATTTGGCAGGTCGCCATGGTATTTGTTGTGACAGGCGAAATGAGTGTGTCAAGTGTCATTGTGTTTTATTAGTTTATTTAGTAATCGTAATGCCAAAAGTTATCAAAAGTGCTGGAAGAGAGATTGTTTTACAGGTGAAATGTACCATTTGCTAAAGTGCAGGCGCGGACTGCTTTCTTGACAGGTCATTTTTAGGGTGACCATTATGTGATATTTTGCTTTCGCTTGGGGTATTTTAGTTACTATTATTATCTACTCTATAGTTACTATAGTTACTTAATAAAATATTTCGAAATATATTTATTTTGTTCTTATTTAATTCCTAAATTACTTACAATTATAATAAACAATGTAAAATCTATCTGCTTATAAAAGTGTTTTTAATGTCTTACAGTTTTATATTGCTATTATAAATGGAAGTAACTAGATAAAATTTATTGTATTCTCAATGAGTCACACCAATGATTTTTGTTATCAGCATATCTTAAAAATATGTAACTCGAGAAAAAAGAATCTGTTTTTATTTTTTTCCTATCTTCAAAAATGACTGAGATATTAAACGTTAAAGTACGGCCTCCGAGGAAAATTTGGGTGAACCAATGGCATTAACGTGTGACGTCACGTCGCACTTCCGTATACCTACATAGAATCCTTTGGCTATATAGTTAGTTGCGCTCTCACGGTTTAATAATAAATTTATTTATTTTTCTTAAAGTCGATCAATGAAATGTTTAAGAAATTTTGTATTGAGCCCATGTGAAAAAACAACTTCAAATAATGTTTTATTTTCGTGAATAATAAATTAAATCAACTTTCGTAATGGCGGGCGGGATTCTGTCAACACATATAGCAACCGTCAAAACAAAATGTACTTACAACCTTAACTGACTTGGTAGTTAAATATGCACCCTAAAAACTGACAGCCATTTCGATAATCTCATACTGCTAGTGGCGCCTCCACCACTGGGTCAGATAAGTTTGTGGGATAAATGTCTTTCGCTATCGACAGTAGGTGACAGTTTTAGAGTGCGCCTGCGCGCGGTCGAAATTGAATACTAATCATTTACCATAACCTTAGAACGCAGACAATGTACTGTAACTAGCGTCAAAAACGCACGAGTTGCGCGAAGATTGCGCACAGACGAACTCTATGTAGGTTAGGTACAGTTAGACGGAAATCACCCGCAACAGCCGCAAACGGAGATGTCAGTGCGACATGACGTCATCGCAATAGCGCGCAAAGAAAGGCAAATTTTCAAAAGCTGGTGAAACTTTACAACGCTGTATCTTTGGAAATCCTGGCCAGATTTCGATGAAACAAAAACTATTAGTACTTGCACGAGTACGCGCATTAAATGCAGTAATTTTTATAGTCACATTTTGATGTGTTGGTGTGACTCATTATAGCAACCGGACAAAAGCCAGTTAGATTATTTCCTCATCTACACGTGATAGGAAAATTATTTACAACTACTGGCAACATTAAACTAGTTGCAAGTTGCTGTCAAACTATTGTTTGTGTACTTTTTGTGTAAATAAACTTTATTCATTTTTTTCTACTTTCGAAGTTTATTACGTTTAATTAACCTCAGACCAAGTAAAAAAGTGTTTAACAACATGGAAATCGAAATTAATTATGAATTTAATTAAATTATACTAACTGTCAAAAAACCAAGCAAACGAAAGCGCGTTCAGCAGAATCTATCGAAAATAGTAATCAGACAAGTAATCGATGACTTAGCGATTAGTCAGCGATTAGTTAGGCTAAATGCAACCATTGTGTGCATGAATAGCCGCTGTGCGCTACACACGCTCCTATCCGACCGCCGATTTGGTGCGGGCGAACTTCACTGCAGATCTGATCCGCGCCTACACACGTTCAAACCAAATCTGCCGCACCAAATCGGTCGGCGCTACACACGTTCCGATTTGGTCTGGCCGACCTCTAGCCGTTGTTGCAGTGTTGCCAGCCACTGCTAATCTCCCAATATTATTATTATTTATAAATACTGAAAACATCAACTTGCTTGCAATAAATAAATTAAAAAGAAAAATATTTTCTGTTTTTATTGTTTTATTACTATAAAAAAAACAATTTCATTATTTTTTAATTTTCAGTTATTTTAAAAAAAATACTAAAACATGCTTAATATTTACTAAAAGCAGCACTTATTGATGAGGTGTTATGCCCTTTTATATATATTTAGTTTTACGACAAATTGCGAGTTTTTAAATAAAATATTCTAAAAAAAAAACAAATAGATAAAATAGTAGATTGTACAACAAGTGCATAAAACGTACTATTTTACCCGAGATGTATATATCCATCCGAGCCGTAGGCGAGGGTGGATAGTCAATTCGAGGGTAAAATGGGTTTTATGTACAAGTTATACACTCTGCTTTTCACTTAGAGTGTGAGGAAAATAAATAACAATATTGCAAAAAAGAAAAAATAAAGACTTCGCCATATTGGCGGGAAAACTTTCTTTTTCTTTTTTTTATACGTGGCATTGGTAGCACAGTGACTTTAGCATTAGATCGTAGTCCATAAATAATAAATAACAATAATAAATAACTTCTTACATTCACACCAATTATCTAAGCCCATGTTAATTTGGAAATCTTGATAACGGATAAATATAAGTTATACTTATATACTTTTTGTTTGTAAATAAATAGGTACATACTTAATATACATAGTTAACATAATGCTCTTAAAATACTTATTTCTTAGAAAACTCATTAATTTTGCCTAGTTTTATTAATTTAGTAATTTAACATGGATTATACGTACAAAATTGAAGAAACAGAATTAATCAATAAGTTTATTTAACGAAGTTTAATTGCGTGTGTGGCTGTTTACCTGACGATCTTTGTCTTAAAGTCTGAGACTTAGACGAAGATTTTACTTTATGCACTAGAGCATAAAAAGCGATTTTATGCAGCCTATACCCAACATAAACACGAGCTTTACGAGCATGCGAAGTGAAAAGAATCTTTTCATAAATGGCCATATTTAAACCTTTCGTTCGTTCAGTCCTACGTAAAACTCATGAACGAGCATTAAATTGAATCCTCTGAAAATCCCTTAAAGTAATTGACAACATTTCAAAATTTTAAGGTATTTATTTTTATGGATATAATGAAAATTTATCGTTTTTTAGGCAATACGTATTTTTCCTATTTAATTTATTTTCATACATTACTGAGAAATTAATTAATTGAAAACGGTTTATTCTAAAAGGACGTAAGTACACTATATAGGTTTAATTTGAGCGATGCCTTTGCCTTACTTCTTAAAACTGTCAAATTAAAAAAAAAACTGTCTTTGATGTAATTTCCATAGAGATGTAGGCACGCTAGTACTTTATATCGATAATCATGGTATTTTGCTTTAGAGAGACATTAATTGTAACTCCTATAGTTTAGTATTTTAGTCAGATGCTATAATAAAATACTTCATTTGATTCTGCTGACTCGTACGCATAGAATAATATAACTCACAAAGCTCGTACGTGATTTACCAATGTAATTGAGTTTGTGGCATACTCAAACTTACTAATTTTCCTTTGAAAATAGTCGATAATAATTTCGATAACTGAGTCAATCAAGCAACACTATTAATGAAGGAGAAGGAAGGGTCATTTTGATTTGACATGACGTTTGTTTGTTTTGTTTACCTACTAATTTATTTTGTATTTTTTTTGTGTAGGTTGCATTTGATTTGAGTAGAAAATGTAGAAATACTTTGTAAGCTTTATCTAAGCTCAAATTACCGACACTAAAATAATTCACTAATACAGTTTTATCATGGAAAATCGCCCGATAATCAAACGGGACCCCTTCCTTAGTTCATTGTTTTGTTCCGGCATGTAAGAAGCATTAATGTGTGCTGGAAAACTTTTTATCTAATCGATCAGAATGGTGTTCTGCTGTTAATAAAGTAACCGTGTCCGTGCTTACAAGTGCAGTGCAGTTTATATATGCGAAGATCATCTGAACGTAAGTGTTAACTCGTTTATAAATGAAAACTGATTCAAGTCTGGCCTATTTTTACTTCAGTATTAAATTGTTTGTTTTTTTTTACAGCTTGAAGATGATCTTATGAATTACGAAGCGTGGATTAATGGCAAGGCTCAGAGGCCTAGACTGAAACTCCAAGTCCCCAGAACATTAAGAAATATTGGTATAAGTGAATTACCATCAACTTCTTCAGTAACACAACCAGAAGCAGAATGCTATGAATCAATCTGCCAACATAATGATCAAAGGGTTTTGTGCAAACTTCAGTATTTTCACAAGTCTGTACAAGTGAATCCTGTTATGGTGAATCGTTGCGTGGGTGTGAATGTGAATGCTTTAAAAAGAAAACAACCTATTTTAGTAGAAGAAACCTCAGATCAGAGCTCATCTCCATTTGGTTCTACAGTGGAATTTACTGAAACTGAAACTGGAGATTCCCCTGTACAATGCGTGCGGGAGTTTACTGAAAGAAAATTTATTTTAACTCTTATAAGGCTCAACCCTTTTGATTATATAGGTATTACAAAACAGTATTATTGGATTATCAAATATATAGCTAAAGCATCAAATATACCTTCATTCCATATTATTTTAACTCTAAATTAAAAAATAATGATACATCTAAGAGAATGAAAGAGTTATTTGAAGTCTCTATAGCTACTTTATGGAGAATGTTTTTTAAAACAGTGAAACTGTCGAGTTTATTTTTTATTTAATTTATATACCTACTGGCCAAGTAAATTAACTATAAAACTATTAACAGCTATAATAGAGCAAAGTGGGTTTTTAGAAACTGTTCCAGAAAATGCCAATACACATTTATTAAAAATGCCTGTTATGGTGTTACGACCACCTAGTGTTATCAAAGACAAGAAAATGACTAAAAGTGAAGTGCTTGACACTAAAGAATGAAAAGATATTGCTAGTTTAAGAATTCATATAGAGAGGGTCATCAGAAGGGTTCGTCTATTTAAAATATTAAAGCCACATTCTGTTGCCAACAATAAGATGGTAAATATTCTTGATTATGCTGTTGTAATAGCTTGTGGATTAATCAATATGCAGGCTCCTATTATAAGAAAATAATTATTGTATAAAAATAAAAGACTTGTTTTATTTCCACTTGTTTTATTACTACATAAAATCCCATTGGAGCTGGTTGTGAGATGGGTTGATTTTTTCTAAATACTTCGTTTTCAATTGTTAAAAGAAGCCAGTTGTTAAACAATGTTCCAAAAGTTCTGCATATTCCAAGGGCAAATTGTTTTCTTCTAGTTTTTTCCTAGTGATATTGATGCAGTCCTTTACTGGTAGGCATGTGAATAAGGATAGTACATCAAAACTGACCATGATTTCATCATCTGAGAGATGTAGATGTTGTATCTCACTGATGAAATGGTAGGAATCCTTCACAAAGGCTGTTGTGTTGCCTCTTAGTGGCGAGAAGGTTTGCGCTACATGTTGGGCTAGTTTGTAAGTTGGTGAATCAATTTGGCTGACTATAAGATGCAGCGGAGCATCAGGTTTGTGTATCTTCGGCAATCCATACAGTTTTTTGTTTCCAGAGACCGCGTCTGCCAGCTTGGGCTTCGCCAGTAGCAACTGACGGAAGTTACTGATGGTTCCTCAGTGCGCTTAATGAGCCACATTATGAAACATATTGTGTGTTTACAGCCACCATCACTAGCTGCACAACTCTGGCAAGATACCTCTTGAATAGTCTCTTGGTTTTCATTTATTACGGCTGTAACCGTATATAGTTTGCAGCGGACTCTGTGCTCCGGTGTCACCCTTCCTTTTAAAAAGCAAAGAGCATTTTTCTCTCTTTACTTCCAAATATCCCACCGAGGTTTCGACGTAGGATTCTCTTGAAGATACCATCACCTTAGCCCCTTCCTCTTATTTCAGCAACGTTGAAACAATCGTTTTCCCGCATGAACTGCATGCAGCAACATCACCAAACCAAATCCACTTTCGGCAGGTTTCGGCTATCTGTCATCGCAAAACCGTCGGAAACCTTCATTTTATCCCTATCCAATTTTGGGTAAGAAGAAAAGCGAGCGACGCCAACAAAATTGAATCACAATCACAAATTAAATAGATATATGTAACGAAAATAGAGAAAAGCAAACAAAGCACATACGCAATGCAAAAGCAAACCAACCAGTGTTGCCAGTGGTGATTGGAGATTTCGAACGCTAGGGTGACTGGAAGGAACGAAAAAAAACCCCCGGCCAAGTGCGAGTCGGACTCGCGCACGAAGGGCTCCGGTACCATTACCATAAAAAAATCACGTTTGTTGTATGGGAGCCCCCTTAATTTATTTAACTTAATTTTTATTTTTATTTAATTAGGTACCTATTTGTTTGAAGTGAATAAGTATGTATGCTTACAACTAATATAAAATATTAAATATTCTGTGAATATTTCAAGCATCTACCTGTTGCCGTTATTAACAGCTTTAGCTTTAGCGTTATTACAGCTGAGGTCAAGGCGACGCTTTTTAGAGCATATTGCCAATCGTTCTACACGTGCAATCTATGGGTTAGCTATACGCAGCGGGCATACAACGCACTACGGGTCCAGTATAACAACAGTTTCAGAGTGCTATTCGGACTGCCACGGTTCTGCAGTGCTTCAGCTATGTTTGCTGAAGCCAGGGTCGATGATTTTTACGGCATCATACGTAAGCGTTCTGCATCACTGTTACGAAGGCTACGTACCAGTTCGAATGGCATTCTGGCAGTAGTTGCTGAGGGATGGGATAGCCCAATGATGCGAAGATGGGTGCAAATGCACACCAGTATCTAAATATGATGTGTTGTTTATAAATTACTAACATTAATATAAGTTTTTCATTGTACTAACACCAAATATGGAGACTGTATGTGTATACTATGTTGTGTGTACTTTCTCTGAAATAAATGGCTTAATAATAATAATAATAATTAATATAAAAGCAAAAAACGGCAAAATAATCACGTTTGTTGTATGGGAGTATTTGTTGTTATAGCGGCAACAGAAATACATAATCTGTGAAAATTTCAACTGTCTAGCTATCACGGTTCATGAAATACAGCCTGGTGGTGGGTGACAGACAGAAAGACAAACAGACAGACGGACAGCGAAGCGAAATTAGAGTCCCATTTTTACCCTTTGGGTACGGGACCCTAAAAATGTATTGTATTTAGAGTGCGCGCCAGATAAGTCTGCGCGCGGTCAAAATCGAAAACTAATCTTTAATCTTTACCATATCCTTATAGCAACAAAAACAGCAAAGACATTGAAACTTAAACAGCCTAGACTTCGGTAAGTATATATCAAAACTGCACTACCTACAACTTTTATGTACCAGCTAAATACGGAGATCCAAAATGGAACAAAAAGAACGCACAAAAATAGGAACGACAAGGGAATACATCACTATAAAATAGAACGTAAAATGTTCCAAAAGAAACGATCTGGCAACGCTGAAACCAACGCAAACAAGACCACAGACCAGACTACAAACCATCCAACAGACCAGCTAGCCAGCTAGTGTGTCAGAGTTAAATGACTTTTTTTTTCTTCACAGGGTATGATTCAAGGCAAATGCATACACAATAGAAAGATCTATATCGACCATTTTACACATTTTTTTGAATATCTCATTAAATATGCAACCAGAAAATCTAAAAAAATGTTTATAATGTTTAATTACTTCTAATCTCGAAATGGTTTTCGAATTTTACTGCCTTGCAAAAATGAAATGTTGTCAATTCTATCTGCCTTAAATATTTCCGCTTTTACATATTTTCTCCCTAAATCTAGGGGAAAACCTCCAAAATTGTCAACACTGCCAAGTTGGTCCGGTCGGAAGCCTACACACGTTCCGATTTGGTAGGAAGTGAAGTTCGTGCGAACCAAATCCGGCCGACCGCGTCAAACACGAATAATAATAATATGGTCGGACGACTACGCTACACACGTCCAGATTTGGTCTGGAGCAGACCAAATCGGCGGTCGGATCGGAACGTGTGTAGATGCTAGAAGCTCGACTTAAAGCCCCCATTACAAGATGGCCGATCATGTTGGCCGACCATGATGGGCCATCGTGTACAGGGGCGGTTTGGCCACGTTCGCACGGACGTAATATTATCGCGCGTTGAAGCGATTTTTTGACGCCTTGAAACATAACTTATGGACTTTCCCTAATCCGTTCACACGCAAGCGATTTTTTTACGCGGCGTTATTTTATCGCACATTGCCCGATTGACGGCGCGACGCGATGGACGCGATGGAAATACAACATACGGGCAGCCCTATTGGCGTTCATACAAGCGTTTTTTTAACGCTACCTACTGTCAGTGGGTAACTATTTTTACGTCATTAGGTTTATTTTCATTTAGGTGATACCTACCTAAATAACCCAAGGACTTATTTGGGAATCTTGTCGCTGTATTTTATTAGGGCCAACAAATAAGCAGTAGTTCATCAAATGAGCTGATTGACATTCTCATATTAATCGAAGAATTTTTGAGGAAATCGTTGAAGCTTGCTGTACCGAGTGTAAAATTTACCAGTAAGATAACTCTCTCTGAATGAAGAGGATGAAACCAGTACTGCCTTCTATTTGCTTATCGTTTCTCAATATACCAAACGGCGATTGCCAAGATGTCGTCCGAATTCATGATAGGTACGCCTGCAGTCCGCACCGTGTGAGCACAAAACGCCAAGCGATTTTTTTACGTCTATGCGAACACCTCTGGTTCCTAGGCGTTGACGTTGCGGTATCGCCCTGCTAACGCAACGCCTTTCTGCACGCCTGTGCGAACGTGGCCTTTGCGTTGCTCGCAGACGGCAATCACACGCAAACCGGCCCTGTACACGATGGCCCATCATGGTCGGCCAACATGATCGGCCATCCTGTACTGGGGGCTTAATAATTACCTCCGTATTTAGTCTCAGTCGAGCTTCATGATTGTGTGTGACCATGGCCCGCTATTATTTCTCGGCTGCTTGCGCTCCTACAGGCCATGCTGCTCGGATTGGCAACCACTGGCAACGTCATAAATGTCAATGTCGTCTACTAATCCTAATTTCTTGTATGCATGAGATGAGATGAATTCCTGATTATAGCGCCTTAAAATCAAATAATACGCGTACATAACTAAGGGTTGTTTTATTTTAACTATATCACAGTCACGAAAATGTTTATTAAACACTCCTACTGATGTTGTAAGCTCCCAGTCGGCTCGAGGTATCGCACGAATCCATCGCTGACGCAGTGTTCCTCCTTCGGGAATCCAAATCTTTCGAGATCCAAGGTTTCATAAGTAATTTCCAACAATGATCACGTATTTATATGCACTAATTATACAATAGATATTGTATTAAGACACCCAAACAGCAATCAAGAAAATCAAACAGCAACGTTTCTTGACATGACCAAAGAGTATTCCGACTTGCCACATCCAGATAAAAAAATTATCCAAAATGTGCAAAAATAATAGATTTTCTTTTTATTTTGTAACAAGCAAATTTAACCAAGTTGTTAAATAAATGCGTGCAAAATCCGAGAAAGTGTTTTATTTAAATGAACAGTTCGCGCAGAAATCTAAGATGTTAATTGAATTACGGCGAAAGTTATTTTTTTTTATTATATTATATCAAGTTTAGCCTAGTTAACGAAGAGATATAGAGGGAAATGTTTGGAACACAATTTTTGACTTTGGAACTTTGTTTGGGCTAAAAGTTTTGTAAAATACTGTATATATTTTACCGGCCAAACCCGATTTCAGGACAAACTAGTTTTTCCTAGGCCAAAATATTTCATCGCGTTGACATTTCAGAGAGCGAGTTTGCCTCGGAAGTCCTGTAGAACACGTGATGGTTAAAATGGTGGTTATTTTTTTTGTGTCATGTTCTACATCTACAGGTCTTCCGAGGCAAAGTCGCTCTCTGAAATGTCAACGCGATGAACTAGTTTGGCCTAGGAAAAACTAGTTTGTCCTAAAATAGGGTTGAAAAAAAAATGAGACCTTCAAACCGCCCCCTCCCCCCCGGATGAAAGGGCTACGGGCGGGGACTTTTGCTATGTTTACCTCCTTATTAGCCCAAACAAAGTTACAAAGTCAAAAATTGTGTTCCAAGCATTTACCTCTATACTGTTTTTCGAGTGTTCGTTGATTTTTACTTCCACATAATGAGCGTTTTTCTGACAGGTAGGGATTTTAGTACGTTTTTTCATTAATAGATGTCGCATTTCAATCTCGGCTGTCAAAAATAAAATGTTATAGGCCATAAATAAAATCTTTTACTTTTCTCACTCGCTCAACCAAAAATAATCTACATGTCTGTCATTTTGTCTTTGTTTGTCTCGTCAGTGTCACAGGGTAAAAAAACTATAGTCAGTGTGTTTTGTTCGCTTCTGCTTGTGGTTCGTTGTTTTCGTTTGTATTTTCCGTGGATTATTATAACCGACGACTTTGGCTTTTCCTACTGGTGCCTGTCCTGACGACTCTTCTATGCATGACAAGATAAGGGCTAGCACGCACGGGTGACTTAGTTACCCGGCAATTTAATTGTCACTGTCGCCGGCCGTCTCTTCGCCGCGAAAAGATGCGCACACGAGAGCGACAGCGACACAACTTTTTTGCAATTTTTGCTCGCAGTCATCAACATGGATTTCGAAGAGGCGGTTGTGGTCTGTGCACTTGTCTAAAGAAGCCGAAGACGACAACGAAATAAAAAGTAATAAGGGGTGCATCCATTATGAAGTGATAGGCTGACACTTGGAAAAACCTGGAAACCTGGAATAGCTGCTGGCAAACTTCTCCCCAAGCTTAATAAGATTAAGGCCGGATTTCACCAATGATATTTAAACGCGATTAACGCTAAACGTGTTTAAAACGTATTTGTGTCCCTGTCACATTCAAACGGATGACAAAGACAGAACTAAGTATGTATTAAACACGTTTAGCGTTAATCACGTTTAAATATCAGTGATGAAAGTCGCCCTTAGCATGAACATCTGAATATTCTTTTAAATCTTTATTGTATAATTGAATATCAAACGAACTTACCAATACCAAGTGAAGTTCGATCACAATTATGTGAACGGCTTCATTCGACGCGGTTATCAATATCTTCTTCAATTCAACTACTGGCATTTTGAAAAGTATTTTAATAATATTAAGGATATCCTACTTCCTACTTAATGTTATAAATGTGAAAGTTTAGATGTTTGGATGTTTGTTACTCAATCACGCCAAAACGGCTGAATGGATTTGGCTGAAGTTTGGGATACAGATACTTTTTATCCCGAAAAAATATCACATTCCCGCGGGATAACGTCGTGTAGTCCTAGCGGGCGAAGCCGCGGGCGGAAAACTAGTTAACTATATTTTAGATCGATATGCGATAGTAGAAGCGTATGTAGATTTTCCGTTACTACACACTATCACCGCTATCATCCCGGGCGACGGTTGAGTAGCTAAGTACTGCGCGCACTTGCATTGAAACCAATAGAGAAGGAGACAGTTGCGCCGCGGGCTTGTCTTCGAACCCGCGGACAAGAAAGTCTCCTCGGTCATTATTCTGTGCCCGGGTGTCGCGTCGCTACGTGCGCGCACTTTCATACTAACCTGTAGACTTGATGCGAGTGACAAAATAGTTGCGGAGACAAAAACTCTTGGCGTATGCTACGAACTTTGAGTTTGCCTTTGCGATTTGGACAAGACGTTTGAACGGGACTGGCCGTGCCGTGCATCATGGACAAGGACTACGGATCGTGGTCACTCGCTGCTTTGAAAGCAGAGCTAAAGAAAAGAAATGCGAAGCTTACGGGGAAAAAAGCTATTCTTGTGCAAAGGTTCATAGTTTTTATATAGTTATCTACCTATGTTGTTTGTATGGCTTTTTGTGTTAAACTGCAATCTCAATCTTTATTTATTAAATAATAAAATTTATTTGTCTTATTGATAGAACCACAGACTACTTATATACTACCAACACAGTAAATATATATGCTAATATAAACTGTGCTACCAAACTATATCTATGGCTACCAACGACTATAAAATATATAATAGTTTGACAGCTGACTCGAAATAGTGACATCTATTAAAAGATTTGGAACTAATTTTGACGTATTATCTGTCCAATTTGGTGTGACCAAAGCCATCTTCTATCTCACTCGTTGCACTTGTAACAAGCCATGCTCCTTGGAAAAGCGGCAACGTTGCAGTAGATGACGTCAACGTGTTCTGTTCCGGTGGCCAAAACTGGAACTAACGTGTTTTGTTCATAATGTCCATAGATGTATTATTCCTGTAGATGGATCACAAAAATAAGCTATAACTCACCCATCCTTTACCCCTTCTAACACTATCAAATTGTCATAAGATAGAAAGAGACATACCGTAAAACGGGGTAAATTGGTCCAATCTTCACTTTCAACTGGAATTTACCCCTACTTCCGTAACAGTTAGAGTATCTCCAAGTATACTTTCGTATGTGTGATAAGCTCTTTTAAGTCTTAGGTGTCTTTAAAATGCCAATTTATTGTTATATTTCGAGAAATTCAACAAAATCCCTATTGGATACCAATTTACCCCTAACGGGGATAATAGGTTCGTGAGGGAGGCAAATCGGAATTTTAGCTAGGGCTGTCACTATACACGGTAAATTTTTTATCACCCCGGATATTTTTTAGGGATTATTCTGCTCATGAAAACAAACAACTTTTATCATGGGACCAACACTGAAATCGCGAAAGAAAAATCAGCTGATCCATACAAAAGTGCATAAATATACCGTGACATTTTTTTATCAATCCAAACTTAAGGGATAGGTCATGTTATGTGTATAGAATAGATTTCCGAAAAAAAAAAAAAAAATTTTTTTTTAAACTTTTTTTATTTTTTTTAACTCTATTTCCACCCTATTGTCGATGTTTCGGATGTTAGATTAAAACATAAAAAATACATTAAAAACAAAATAAAATAAAATAAAAATAATTTATTATCAGATGATCGCTCCTCGGGGTCGATGGCCCCGTCCGATCCGTGCGCTGACCTTGTCTCTTACAACCACACGCGTAGCTGTACGTACGTAACGTAGGTACACTCGACAGCACATCAAGTTGAACAGTTAAACTATGATAGCTTTTATTACGTAGAGCATAAGGGCGGTCTCAAGGTCAACATGTACACCTGATTGATTGATCGCTCCTCGCGGTTGATGACCCCGTGCGATCCGTGCGCTGACCTTGTCTTTTACAATCACACGCATAGTTGTGCGTACCTACGTAGGTAAGTACATCTCGCACAACCACATTCGATTCTACACCTGATGCTGCGGCCACACTATGGGAATACGCCAATAGACATCGGGATATGCCAAATTCCAACACAGATTAGCCACGTTATCGCGACGATAATTTTACTACGGCATTTCACTACACACACCGTATGCCTTATGCCGATAGCTCGAGTGGCGATTATCGCGAGAATTTTTGCGATCGAGCGGCCACACTATGGCGATAAATTTTACACAATAATTCTCGCGACAATTCAAGCGAAGTTGGACATCGGCATAGGTATCCCCATAGTGTGGCCCCAGCATGAGACGAGCACAGCAAATAAAAGTGTCCTAGATCGTAGGTACTGTTTATAAAATACAGTTACGGTTACGGTACGGTCAAATAACAGTACCTACCTAACCTACCTATTTCTAATATCGCGGATAATTTCTACCTATTTTTCAAATCTTTATCCTAGTGACCTACTGATATTTACGCTAGAAATTTTTGATTTATTTTGACTATTCGCCACAATTCGAGTAAGTATTACCTTCTTCCAATTTTCTACTTAAATAAGAAATACAAGATGCTAGATTTGTAGGTGATCGCAAAACGAGTTTCATTCAATACAATTCTCCTTCATAATAATAACACAAGTTAGGGTAAGTAGGTAAGTACTAACTATGGGCAACAGCGTCCGTCGCTTAACCAGTTAGCAACAAAATTCGTGTGCGCACGTGTCGCCCCTGTACGAACTAAACGTATGTTGTGACGGCGCGGCATGCAAGCCATTTTAACCTTAGAAGTGACGTTGTTGCCCATCGTAGGTACCTACTAACTACGTAACTACCTACATGCAATCAAAGGGCGGCGTAGGCGGCGCCATAGCAGTATTTAATTCGATTCATCATGACCGATCGTTGTGGAGATCCTTGGAGGAGGCCTATGCCCAGCACTGGGCGTCGTTCGGCTGACATGATGAATAGTTGCAAAGGTGTGAAAAAAAATAATCATCAACAGATTAAATAAATAAGTACTTACGAGCTGATCAGCTGATATCTTGGTGTTTTCGATCTATCACCAACTAACTAATAAAGATTTTATGTAAACTCTTCATAGTTTTTGACATTTAGTCAGCTTAACTAATTTTCACTTCATTAGGTAGGTACGTTGCGTCTTCGTTTACAGACGCACACTTATTGAAATTACTGATAAAACATCACATCACCACATGTCCATGACCACACACTTTCGAAGTTATGATAATCAGTTTGACAATAATCCACTCGCGCCCTAATCTTAACCAAAATCACAAAATAACACCAATGGATAAAACACGTGTGTTTTGGCGCGAAAATAAACTTATTTCTTCCTGTGCTTACAGCTGTTTTTTTTGCGATTTCAGTGTTGGTTCCATAGTAGAAGTTTTTTGATTTCATGAGTAGAATAATCCCTAAAATTATTCGGGGTGATAAAAAAATACCGTGTATAAGTAGGTATCCAAATTTTAACACGCTACATTTATGCTCTTAAAAAAGGGTTTAATTAAAATAATCATTGTATGTAAGTTAATCATATTTTAATAACATAGCATATCTTTCAACAATTTCAAAAAACTATCGTTCACAGCCATTATTTTTGCTTCTTCGTTTTCGTCTTGTGAAGGAAGCCTTGATAGAACTTGGTTCCCAATGGCACTACGAACCGCGCGATACCGCGCGGCCATCTGAAAACGCCCTAATTGTAATAAAATTTAATAAAGATGTAAGCGTTGCAATGTACCTACCTCAAACAAATAATATTGTGTCAACTATTGAAGAAAATATTTTACAGTTTATAAAGAAGTGTAAATAATAACATTATTCGCATTATTCCGATATGAAATTTTCGTAAGTAGGTACCTACTTAAATTCATTATTCTAATCATAGAGGTTTGGCAACCCTATTTGGGTATCCCAATTTACCTCATACTGAAACCAAATAACCCCCAAGTTGTTCCAATTATACCTGTTCATGTGCCAATTTTCCCCCTTCACGTTCCTTTTATCCCCAAAATAACCTATAAAATGAATGTTCGACTAAAACTAATAATTCTAATGAAATAACGTATTTATTTACTTACCTTTACGTTTTTTCAAACCACTATCCACTATTATTATCAAAATTAATCTTTTAAAACACTTTCTCTCACTCTAAATAGTCAAAAACCTAAATCGAAAAAGCACAATATTTACATGTGAGGAGGACTACTTCTATTTCAACGTTTTTTTAGTGAAACCTGATTGGCTGGCTCAAATGCTCAGTGTAGCCAGCAGTAAAAAATATAAGCTAGTAGTAGAAAAAGAAAGTGTGGATCAGTCTTAATTAATACTAACGCTACAGAACGGTTTAGAAAAACAGATTTTTATTCCTATTTACCCCGCCATTCCTATTTTCCCCGTTTTACGGTACATGTTAATCTGTTGCGTCGACATTAGTGAATGTCTCCATTTTGACCATGCAATGCTAGATGATGATGATGCAATGATAGTGCTGTGGTTTTTTTTATAACAAGTTATCGATAAAATATGTCAAAATAATTTGAATGCAATGCGATACATAAAATTACAATGTATATGTATATATCGCAGGCGTATTGTATATTTCACCGTATTACATAGCAACTAGCTGTATTGGAAAAAAACAGCACCGCATTGTAATGCGGCGGATTCAAGATACGCCGTATTCAATACGGCTGATCGAAAGTAGGCCGCATTGAATAGAGCGCTTCGCGATTTTCAATGCGGCTAGACTTAATGTTATTGGGCGGTTCATAATCCGCTTTTCTGTCAGTTTTTAGTGTCCAAGTGTGTCCAAAGTGCTCACGGCCTTAGAATTTTGTTTACGCTATGAAACTTCGGCATAGGTCGAAATATGGCAAAAATTTCTTCCCTCCAGACAAAAGCGCACGCTCAGCGGATCGATCTAGTGGGGCAGAATATTTTTTTTATATTTCGACGTATGCTATGCTCCAAAGAGAAAGTTGTTCAGTTTCATGGTCTAAGCAAGCCCTTTAATTTTGAATCAGTGCCAAATATGAAGTAGGTACTATAATTATACTTGATGAGATCGATGGGTCATTGGTACGCGCATTCTGCATCCGGTCGTTGATGATAAGCAACATTCGTTGCGGTTGGACATCTGAATGGTGACCAAAACTTTATTATCTCGTCTCCTCTGTGCTTCGGAAGGCACGTTAAGCCGTTGGTCTCGGTTGCATTAGCAGTCGTTGGCACCCTCACCCACCAATCCGCATTGGCTTCGCGTGGTGGGTTATGGCACTTATGGCCCGTTCTACCTGTGGTGTTTTCTTGCACAGGGAAGGCCCAGCAATAAGGACATTAATAATTATGTTAATGATGATAATTATACTATTTATACTAGGAGGTATAGTCGTAAAACTGAACGAGATTTCTAATTAATTTATTAAATGAAATAGTCTGCTGAATGATATCAAGTAAAAAATACAGATTTCACGCTAATTTTTATACTTTTAATGTATTCAATTTTTTAAGTATAAATCCACAATTTGCTTTAATAAGTGCATCGAGCATATTCTTGTTTGTTGCGAAGGTCTCCAATCGTCGCCTTTTCTTACGTTTCTTATTCACGTTTCCTTTACATCGACGGCGGCGCGGCGGTGGGAAATCTGTTTAGAATTGAGAAAAATTAAGTTTAAATACAAAATTGTTAACACTACAATTTTTTATCGATATAACATAATAAAATCGGACTACAAACTACAACACTATCAGGTTGGTCAAATGTCAAAAAATCCCAATTGGCTTTAAATTATATATTTTTAGCCTAAAAACACCCGATTTTCTTCAACCAAGTCAATGTTAAACTGTATATACACGTACAGCGATTTAGTTTTTGCAAATTTGCTATAAAAATGTGTTCTCAAAAACACAAAACAATGAGTATGACTTACCTCTGAAATTATATGTGTTCATTATTCTCTTTCAAAACACTCACTCTGCTTGAATAACCGGGAACAGTACAGGCCATTCTTAACAAACAACAGATTTACCGCACCACACCATCAAATTTTTCTATATTTTTGTACAAAAAAAGCTTTTCTTTCTGAAGCATTTGTTAACCAGCTGGTTAACAAACAAATATGACGTTTACTTTCAAGTGGCGCGCAGCTCATTAAGACGCACACGTTGGGCTATTGTTATCTCTTTTTAACACACGACATGTCGCCATTTGAGAGACGAGAGTCGATTATAGAAGGAATTGTTCATTTTCTTATGCTCCATCTACAGGAATAATACATCTATGATAATGTCATTTTACTGTCAAGTTGCACTGTCCAACCAGCGCTGCTAGCACCGGAACAGAAAAGATTGTTGATCTATACTTACTCTTTGTTCTATATAAATAAACAATCGTGTAGTGTTGCCAGGTTAGGCGATAACTCTCAAATTATGTGGAAGTAAAAATCAACGAACACTCGAAAAACAGTATAGAGGTAAATGCTCGGAACACAATTTTTGACTTTGCAACTTTGTTTGGGCTAAACTAGTTCATCGCGTTGCCATTTCAGAGAGCGACTTTGCCTCGGAAGACCTGTAGATGTAGAACATGACACAAAAAAAATAACCACCATTTTAACCAATCACGTGTTCTACAGGACTTCCGAGGCAAACTCGCTCTCTGAAATGTCAACGCGATGAACTAGTTTGGCCTAGGAAAAACTAGTTTGTCCTGAAATCGGGTTTGGCCGGTAAAATATATACAGTATTATACAAAACTTTTAGCCCAAACAAAGTTCCAAAGTCAAAAATTGAGTTCCAAACATTTCCCTCTATATCTCTTCGTTGACTAGGCTAAACTTGATATAATATAATAAAAAAAAAATAACTTTCGCCGTAATCAGCGGTTTTCCTTTAACAGATAATACGTCAAAATTAGTTCCAAATCTTTTAATAGATGTCACTATTTCGAGTCAGCTGTCAAACTATTATATTTTATAGTCGTTGGTAGCCATAGATATAGTTTGGTAGCACAGTTTATATTAGCTTAAATATTTACTGTGTTGGTAGTATATAAGTAGTCTGTGGTTCTATCAATAAGACAAATAAATTTTATAAATTAATAAATAAAGATTGAGATTGCAGTTTAACATAAAAAACCATACAAACAACATAGATAACTAAATAAAAACTGTGAACCTTTGCACAAGAATAGCTTTTTTCCCTGTAAGCTTGGCATTTATTTTCTTCAGTTCTGCTTTCAAAGCAGCGAGTGACCACGATCCTAAGTCCTTGTCCATGATGCATGGCACGACCAATCCCGTTCAAACGTCTTGTCCAAATCGCAAAGGCAAACTCAAAGTTCGTAGAATACGCCAAGGGTTTTTGTCTCCGCAACTATTTTGTCACTCGCATCAAGTCTACAGGTTAGTATGAAAGTGCGCGCACGTAGCGACGCGACACCCGGGCACAGAATAATAACCCAGGAGATTTTCTTGTCCGCGGGTTCGAAGACAAGCCCGCGACGCAACTGTCTCCTTCTCTATTGGTTTCAATGCAAGTGCGCGCACGGTGACAGGTGATAGCGGTGATAGTGTGTAGTAACGGAAAATCTACATACGCTTCCTACGATCTACGATCGATCTAAAATATAGTTAACTAGTTTTCCGCCCGCGGCTTTGCCCGCTAGGACTACACGACGTTATCCCGCGGGAAGGTGATATTTTTCAGGAATAAAAAGTAGCCTATGTCCTTTCTCAGGCTCTAGACTATCTCTGTACCAAAATTCATTCAAATCAGTTCAGTAGTTTAGGTGTAATTGTGTAACACACAGACAGACAGAGACGCATTTATAATATATAAAATAAAATAAAATAAAATAAAAAATAAGGATAAGGTTAGTAGGAAGTAGGATATTCTTAATATTATTAAAATACTATTTAAAATGCCAGTAGTAGAAGAAGATATTGATAACTGTTATACAACAAAAATTTAAAAGAATATTCAGATGTTCATGCTAAATCTTAAGCTTAGGGAGAAGTTTGCCAGCAGCTATTCCAGGTTTCCAGGTTCTTCGGCTTCTTTAGACAAGTGAACAGACCACAACCGCCTCTTCGAAATCCATGTTGATGACTGCGAGCAAAAATTACAAAAAAGTTGTGTCGCTGTCGCTCTCGTGTGCGCATCTTTTCGCGGCGAAGAGACGGCCGGCGACAGTGACAATTAAATTGCCGCGTATCTAAGTCACCCGTGCGCGCTAGCCCTTATCTTATCATTAGAGATCGGATAATCGGATGCATATTTACCTAAAGTTAATATTTGGCTAAGAAATTATGGAAGCGGCTTCTTAAAACATCTTTTTTTTATATATAAATCCCTGGATTCCAGAAAATTCGCGAATGCAAAATTAATTAGTAACATGATGTGGAAACGACGTCTTTAGCATGAGGTATTTATTTAAAAATTTTGGTACAAAAGTGCACTCCATAACAGCTAACACCTCAACTTTAGGTAAATATGCATCCGATTATCCGATCATTGCTTATCATGCATAGAAGAGTCGTCAGGACAGGCATCAGTAGGAAAAACCAAAGTCGTCGGTTATAATAAGTCACGGAAAATACAAACGAAAACAACGAACCACAAACAGAAGCGAACAAAACACACTGATTATAGTTTTTTTACCCTGTGACACTGACGAGACAAACAAAGACAAAATGACACAGAAAGCATAGATTATTTTTGCTTAAGCTAGTGAGCAATGTTTATGGTCTACCGTCTATAACATGCAAGGAATTTATAAGTACTACGTACAACAGGAAGGTGCACTGCTGCTAAAAAACGGTCCTAATGAGATAGTCAGAACGAGGTCAGTTTATCTCACTCTATTCCATTACGACCTGGCCACGAACATGCGCGACGGGCGGCGGGCGGCGACGAGCGAATTGCGGAATCATTGCGCGCTCGCGACAGACGTCTAATCACATAAGTCAATGAGACGCACCAACTGATGCGCAATTCGCTCGTCGCCACCGCCGTCGCGCATGTTCGTGTCTAGGCCGTTAGGGTGACCATAAGTTTTAAAAGAAAAGACTTGTTTTTTTTACAATTTGTTATAATTGGTTAAAATTATAAATGCGAAAGTGGTTTTCGGTTGTGCTTTCACGCTTCGTGTAGTGAACCGATTTTGATGAAATTTGATCCATGAATAAATTGTCATAAGATTGAATATAGGATATTTTATTTTTAAAATACGATAGCATGCGAATATTTACGTAATACGGATATATTAAACAACACACTAGATTAACAATACTAACAACTTGGATGTTCGTGGCATCACGTAAGGGCCCGTGCAGCGTATACGGTCGCACCGACTCGCAGCGACATCCGGCGTGCCTGCGATGCGACTGGTGACCTCTGATAAACAGTCAGTGCCACCGACGCCGACGTCGGTAATAATTATTCTCTACTTATAAACCTAATTCTCCGGCCCCATTTGGCCATTCCCACTGGCAGCACTCATTCACGAGCATGATGAATGAGCCAGCCATCACTTCGCTTAACCATATTTTAGGGAACGTAACGACCCGCCTCACACGGTCACACGCCACCACCGCATTAGAAATAAAAACAAAAAAAACACATTTCAGGCAAGCAGAGAAGAGCAGACCCATTTCCACTGGCAGCACTCGTTCACGAGCATGACGCATAAGCCAGCCATCGCTTCGACACTTTTTGGGCTGAATTAAATTTAAAATTTAAAAGGCAAATTGCCCTACTGCGCTCTTTTGTTGATTTTTTTAAAAACATCTAGGTAAACTAATAATTTTTGTACCCTTTTGGAAATCTTATGAAACTAGTTAGTCATTTTACTTATTTGTACGCCAACTTCCATACAGTTTTTTTCCAATAATTTAGGGCGAAGTTGGAGAAAAATGCAAAAAATAAAAATTATTGTTACCTACTAAAAATCTTTTATTTCTGAGATTATGTAAGTTTTTTTTTAAATGATCACTAATTATTCAGCTTTCAGAAAAGTATTGATTCAATGTTAAGAGTAGAGTAGTTTATTCACAATCAATGATTTTTGGTAACAATTCAGAAAAATTTTAAGAAATCGAAGAACCGTCACAGCTCGGTAACCATCTAGTTTTGACCCCTGGTTCACTGGACTTAATTTGTTGCTAATGACTTCTAGTATAACCCCTTTCAAGAAATAGGTCGAGTTTCCCCGTCAGCCTGTATAATAGTACCAAGGTATATGGTTAGAAACACACTTATGCAGTGTGGCGCGACTCTTTCTGTCTCTGTCGTGTCCATACTAAGTGCATGAAACAGACATTCTGGCGTCGCGCCACACCACAGAAGTGTGTTTCCGACTTTAAACTAGTAGGGATGCCAGGAAATAGGTGCCAGTAAATAAAAGAAATAAATCATAATAATAGTTTATTGTTACACAGATGTTTAACAAAACATGATTACCTATACATTACTGAATAAAATTGTAAGATACGAATCAGACAATAATTTTAGGTATAAACGTTTTATAGAATCAAATGAAAAGAAAAAGGAAATTTGTTGTCACCCTAATTGTTCTATAGTAAGAACTCGTGTCATTTTCAATAAATTCTATCTCACCTGTGAAAAGAAATATTGCAACCAGCAAATGTTTCATTTCCACAGCCCATAATTATTAACGCAACACCTTTTCACGATATTGCAAAAAACACCACCACAAGGCAAAATATTTACGCATAACCAACTTGACACAACGAAGACGGAAGATGTCATTCAGCTTGTCATGTTGCCACTTTAAAATTCTGAAATCTATCATTCAATTTTTTTCTAGGATAAGCCGTAAAAAACTTGAACGACCTGATACATTTTTATGCATAATACGCTAATACCTAAATTAATATACGATGTTTTCTATTGACTAAAAATAATACGAAGCGAAAATTTTACGAAATTTTATTTTCATAACGAAAGTTGTGTACCCAATGTGTACCATAAATCTACTAAACCTGTTATTTAAGAGTGCTGGCAATTTGAAAGAAAGGGATACCCTCACCTCGTTCTTGCGGTCTCAGCTGGACCGTTGACATTTTGTATTGAAATATAAACCTTATCTTTTCAAGTTAAAGTGTATTTTTAAATACACAGAAATACGGAGTGCACCTTCCTGTTGTAATATAAATTCCTTGATAACATGCCTTTATCATTACCTTGTATACAATTTTTGACAGCTGAGGTTAAAATGCGACATCTATTGATGAAAAAACGTACTAAAATCTCTACCTGTCAGAAAAACGCTCATTCAATTCACATCTTAGATTTCTGCGCGAACTGTTCATTTAAATAAAACACTTTCTCGGATTTTGCACGCATTTATTTAACAACTAAAAAGAAAATCTATTATTTTTGCACATTTTGGATAATTTTTTTATCTGGATGTGGCAAGTCGGAATACTCTTTGGTCATGTCAAGAAACGTTGCTGTTTGATTTTCTAGATTGCTGTTTGGGTGTTTTAATACAATATCTATTTTATAATTAGTGCATATAAATACATGATCATTGTTGGAAATTACTTATGAAACCTTGGATCTCGAAAGATTTGTATTCCCGAAGGAGGAACACTGCGTCAGCGATGGATTCGTGCGATACCTCGAGCCGACTGAGAGCTTACAACATTCCGTGGACATCATATATTTTGTGAAACTATAGAGCTGTACTTTCTCTCTGGGAATATATATTATTGCACCCATAGTCTACACCTGAAATACATAATACAAACACATTATTATCTACAAAAACAATAACAATAACAAAATTGGCCGACCGGCTTGTAATACATACCGAAGGTTTCTTACGGTTTCGGAAACAGGAACAATTTGATACTGTCCTGGGCAAACGAGCGACCGCACATAATAAACTTTCTCCTGTTTTCAGCTATATAGAACTGGGGAACACTTCCAAGGGTCAAATATCTCACAAGGTGTACCACAAAGTAGAATTAGAGTCAATATGCGAATCAAAATTCACTGTACTTTGTAAAACATGAACGGTAGAACCGAAACTCTTGTCAAAGTTAAGTGAAATAACAAATAACACAATGATTGCAATTACCAGAACTAATCGCTGACTAATCGCTAAGTCATCGATTACTTGTCTGATTACTATTTTCGATAGATTCTGCTGAACGCGCTTTAGCGTTTTTCTGGTTTTGACATGACGAATGACAGCAACAAACACAAAATCACTACGTTTGACAGCTACTTGCAACTAATCGCTGCTTCTCATCGAAAATCAAATGCGTTCAAAGGTGTTTATGTGCGCATCGTCTAGATGTCGCCACATCACTCCCCTCCTAGACCGGAGGTCGATCCAAGTGGTAGCTCAGCAGTCAGTGCATAAGAGCTTGCAAGTGCCAGAGAGTGCTGCAGGATGCCCCAGTCTGCGGTGAGTCGAGACTTCGTCTGCGGTGAGTCGGGACGGTGCGGGGTGGCTGCTGGTCGCTGCTCCTGTCCACGGTGAGTCGGGACGTCCACGGTGAGTCGGGATGGAGTGTGCGTTGTGACGCTAGGTCCGAGCTGCTGGCGCGCAGAACTGCCACGCTGCAGTAAGGGCCCAGTGATGCTCCAGAGACGTGGGTTGCGAGGATGCCAGGTCGGGATGATGCCATCGGGTGCTGCCGAAGGTCCAGGTAGCGTCGGACGATGCTGCGATGGAACCTTGAGGCGGGTTGTGCTGGCTTGCTGTGTTGACTGCTGAAGGTTGCTGCTGGATGAGGGTCGGGAGGAGTGATGGCTGCGCGCTGGTGGAGACGATGCTGGCGCTGATGAAGACGTGCTGGCGCTGATGGAGAAGGTGCTTCTTGTGCTCCGTAGGGGTCACCAATGTAGGGATGATGCAACTTGGTAAAGGAAGACTGATGTTATGTCTTCCTTCCGGGCTAGGTGTTGTTAGCCCGGGGACAACTGTCCAACGGTTGTATGTCGGAGATTCGTTATATACGAACGTCTTTGAAGAACTTCGTAAGCGCGATCTAGTTTCTTCATACATTCGGCGGCGCGCATAGTGTTTATGTGCGCATCGTCTAGATGTCGCCACACTGTACTGGGGGCTTTAGAACTTGTGGTAGGGCACCTGTACGCCATCTGTTGAGTTTTTTGGAACTAACTTTTTTCTTTTTTTAATCATCTGTCAGAAAATCCCTCATTCACTTTGTTTCTTTGCTTTTCTTTCACTACCTACACAGTTTTTATAAACGTCAATCTAGTCGAAGAAAGAAAGAAAGAAAAGAAACGACCAAAGACAAGCAAGCAAGCAAGACGACCATAGAGAAAAAAAAAGTTCGTCCTTTTGGACAGGCGAAGACATCAAGCCATACTGCCAATTCTTGAGTATTATGTATGTTACTTCTTGCTTCGCGTGCCTTGTTGCTGTCGGTCGTGTGTGTGCTCCGCTGACTCGTTCGCGTTGAGCCCCGTCCCCGCCAAGTGCCGCGAGTGTAACTCCTAGTGCTATCGCGTCGAGCCTAGCTCCGCAGTAGTGTTCTGCCATTCCTAGTATCGTTAAACCATATTCAGTGTTTTCGTGTTCGCGCCAGTGACGCTTTGTGTTGTGAAAACTGTGTTTGTGTTTGACGAAAATCCGAGGGCTATACTAAAAATTTTTATTGAAAAATTTACCAGTGTACTCTCATTCCGTTACCAATTCTAATCCACCCCTCCCAATAACCCAACACTGCATCATCCCTTCAACAAACCCGCATTAACTTTGTTAAAAAAATAAAAAAATCCTACCCTCACCCTTCCCAACAAAAATCATCTAACCAAAGTTAGTGCTGTAAATAAAAGTGTGAGAACCTTGACTATTTATCATGAATAGTGACAAACATTTACCGCAGCGTAAACAACCGCCGGATCGCGGTGGAGGCGACCCTCCCGCGAGTGTGTCCGCGGCTATGTGCGCACCCACTACAACGGCGCGCCCGCGCTCGTCCTCCGTGGGAACGTCCGGGAGTAGGGTTGCTAGGCAACCCTCGCCCCCGCACTCACCCCTCGGAGAGCACCCCCGCGACCCCCACCGCCGCCTCACTGATGACATTGGGGGAGACGAGAAACGTCCCCGTTTGGGGCCATCGCCCCCCAAACCTCACGACCACACCTACGCCGCGACTCCCTCACCGAGAAACAAACCTGTCGGAGACATTGAGGGCGGGATGGAGGAGCAACCATGCCCTCTCCCGCTCTCCAACACAGATTCGACATCCTACGTCGAATTGGAGGTGAGTGAGAGCGCGCCGGCGCGGTCCTATGTCCAGGCATTGGAGACCCCGGCGCCGCCCCCACCTCCCACCCCGTCGACAAGCTCCCAACCCGAAGCCCAGCCGCAATCAACCGAGCCACGCCCGAAAGGGTACCCGCCTATAGTGGTCGAGTCGCTACCTAACTGGACCGACCACTTCAAAACACTGACGGCCAAACTTGGCCACACGCCCAACGCGCGCCCCTTCGGGAAGGGTGTTCGATTCCTGGCGAAGTCACCGGAGGAGTATACGTGTGTGCAAGCATACCTGACCGTAGCGGCTGAGGCAGATCACAACATAGCGTGGTATTGCTACTCGCCGCCCCAGGACCGCCCTACTAAGGTCGCCATCAGGGGCCTGCCCGCCGATACCCCGCCAGAACAAATTAAGGCCGCACTCGAGGAGCATGGCTTCCTCGCAAACCACTGCCGGGCGATAGCCGGTAAACAAGGCCGCCCCGGCTGCCTGTTCCACGTGCAGCTGGAGCACCTGGAGCCCGCCGAATTGACCCGCCTCTACGCCATCACTGAGCTCCTGTACATGCCCGGTGTGATTGTGGAGGCCTGGCGCCCTCGGAAGGGGCCCGCCCAGTGCCACCGCTGCCAGGCGTTTGGCCACTCATCCGCCAACTGTCACCGCCCGCAGAGATGCGTGCGCTGCGCTGGTGACCACCCCGTAGCGCAGTGCGAGCGCAACAGGGCCGACCCGCCCACGTGCGCTAACTGCGCGCTACCGCACGCCGCCAGCGACCGGCGGTGCCGGGTGTTCCTGCGCGAGGCGAGGCGCATGGGGGCCAGCGTTCCCCCTCCCATGCCGAGAGGGGCCGAGCGCGCCCCCAGCCGCCCCCGCCCCCAGGCGAACGCCACCGCACCGCCAAGCGCTGACATGCGCGACACGCTGGCTGGAGCTACCTTAGCGCCGCCGGCTAACCCACCCACCGAGCGTGGGGCACCCGCCCCCGCCACCCGCAGGCGCCCCCGCGGTGGCCGCCGACGCCGCCAACGCACCATGTCGCAGGCGGTACCCGCTCCCGCCGCGGCCTCAACACCAACAGCACAGTCGGTTTTTCCGACGGGGGGGTCACAAGTACCCCCGACCGCTCTGAGAGCCCCACCATCCATCCCTCCCCTGGGAGCTACGAGGCCGACAGGCGCTGGCGCTGGCCGACTGCCACAACCCCCACCTCCCTTCAGGGAGCACCAACAACAACAACGGCCTCAACCTATTCACATGCAAACTCGGCACCAGCAGCCGAGACAGGGAACCAGCACCGCACACCAGAACCAACAACAGGGCCCACTCCGCCCGCTCAACCAGCCACCCGGCCAGCCGCAGACCATCCATGCGCTACTCAGTGTACTAATGGCGCTGCTGGCGAGCATACAACAGGGGGTGGATCCCCTCCAAGCCATCCAACAGGAGATCACCAAGCTCGCCTCTGCCTTCCGTCCAGTACATTACGTATAATGTACTGGAACCCGGGAGGAATAACCAACAAGACCAACCAGCTCCGCCTCCTCACCCAGTCGCAGGACATTCATATCGTCCTCCTGGGTGAGACACTCCTCACCAGTAGAACACAGCTCAAACTACCGAATTACCACACCTACAGGCGGGACGAGATTTCACCACAAGGCCGCGCGTTCAGAGGCACGGCGGTCCTAGTCAGGAGGGACATCGTCCACGAGGAGCTCCCATGGCCCGAGTTCATCAGCCTCAGGTCTATTGGCGTGAGGGTGCACGCTGGCGGCTCCGAACACAACATCTATGCAGCCTACCGTCCGCCGCAAACAGGTATACACCCCCCTGACCTCGACGCCGTATTCGCGGACCAGACCCCCACCCTGCTGGCAGGGGACCTCAACGCGAAGCACCCAGCGTGGGGGTCCAGCACCACGTCCACTGATGGCCGCCGTCTGCTGGAGGCGACCTCCGACATGGAAATCGAGGTGCTGGGGCCAGACGCACCTACGCACTATCCGCCCAATGATGACCAACAGCCTAGCACCATCGACATAGCCCTCGCCCGCGGTGTCGCCAGCACAAACGTCGAGGTACTGTACGAAGTAGACACACCGCACCTACCACTCCTCATCACCGTGGCCACCGCACCCGATCTCGTGGCCCCCATGCGTCCGAGGCACAAGACCGACTGGGAGGCCTACAGGAAGTCGATGGAGGATGTTAGCCTGCCTGGCCCTCTAACTACAAAAGAGGAGATAGACACCGCCATCGAGACCCTCATTCACAAAATGACTGAGGTAAAGGCCTCCCACATGAGGATCAGACCGCCAACTCAACGCCGAGACGCCCTCCCCCGCTACCTCAAGGTAAAGCTTCAGGAGAAGAAGAGGCTCCGACGATTGTGGTCCCAGACAAGCTGCCCCCGTCTTAAGGCGTGCCTAAATACCAGCACCAAAGAGCTCCACGATGCGATCAGTGCCTGGCGTGGATCGACATGGGAGGATACCATAGACCAAGCAGCCGAGCACCCTCCGAGCCTCCATCAACTAAACAGGTGCCTCACCAAGACGCCACAGCCTACATACCCGCTGATGGACGCAGACGGCCAGAGGAGGTACGCTGCCCTTGACCGGGCCCGTATCTTGGCTGAACACCTGGCCACCCAATTCTCGCCACATCCAGCGGCACCCGGAGCAGCCTCACATCACACCGCGGTGGAGCAAGAAGTGGCGGAGTACCTGGCCGCCGCCCCACCGCCACTACCGGGCGACACGTTCATCTCGCCAGCAGAGGTGAGAAAGGCTGCCCTCCACCTAAACCCGAAGAAGGCACCAGGCCCCGACAACCTACCGCCCATGGCCTTGTCAGCGCTCCCCCGAAGAGGCTGGGCAGTGTTAGCCAGGTTATTCAACGCTGCACTACGGGCCAGATACTTTCCGAAAGCATGGAAGAAGGGCCGGGTAATAACCATCCCCAAACCGGGTAAGGACCGTCGCCAGGCCGCCAACCACCGCCCCATCACCTTGCTCGACCACGTGGCCAAGCTGTTCGAGCGCCTCCTGCTGCGTCGCCTCCGTCCCTCCATCCCTCTGAGGGAAGATCAATTCGGCTTCCGCAGCGGACACTCCACCACGCTTCAGCTGGCACGCGTGCTCCACCACATGGCTGACCACAGAAACGCCAAGAAGTGCACCGTGGCCGCCTTTCTCGACATCGAGAAGGCCTTGCCGACCGGGTATGGCACCCCGGTCTAATCTACAAGCTGGCCAACAACACCGAGGTGCACCCGGCCCTTGTACAACTGCTGGCCTCGTTCCTGGATGGCCGGCATTTCAACGTGGCGGTGGAGAGCCAGGAGTCCGAGCTGCACCCCATACTGGCGGGAGTTCCTCAGGGCAGCTGCCTTTCGCCCACGCTCTATGCCGTCTATACCAACGACATGCCATCCGTCAACAATGAGCAGAATGAGGGGGAGCCACGGGTCGAGCTGGCGCTGTTCGCAGATGACAGTGCCTTTTTCACATCCTCCCCGTGGCCCATGGTCGCCGCTGCTAGAATGCAGGAACAGCTAAACCTGCTCCCGCCCTGGCTGGACAACTGGAGGATTGCGGTTAACGTGGGCAAGACTACCGCAATCCTTATCGGGGCCCAGCGGATCATGCCACCGAAGCTGGCGATGAAGGAGCAGGAGATCGCCTGGCAGCCTACCATCAAATACCTGGGCTGCCACATCGACCGCGGCCTGACTATGGCCACCCAGGTGGATCACGCCATATTGTCTGCCCGCGCCGCGCGGGCCATCCTACGCCCTGTCCTTCGCTCCAGACTCCCGCTGCGGGCGAAACTCACAATATTCAAGACCCACGTCCGGTCGCGACTCACTTACGCAGCGCCGGCGTGGTACTCTCTTTGCTCGCAGACGCAGAGGAAGAGACTGCAAGCCCAGCAGAACGTGGCGCTCCGCATCATCACCCAAGCGGGGCGCTACGTCCGCAACGAGGTCATCGCGCGGGACCACAACATCCAGCCGCTGCAGGACTTCGTGGGGCAGCTGGCGCGTCGAATGTTTGACAGCGCCGATCATGGCCCCCACAAACACCTGCAGGGCATCGCACCCAGACGACGACCACCGCCGCTAGAAATTTATGACTCAGCAGCTCCTTCCCCCAACATTACCACCAACACCAGAGCCACGAAGAAATGGGCGCTGCCCCGCGATATTGTGCCCCCGCCACTTCCCCAGCCCACCTCACCAAATCCTCACATCCCTTCAAACACCCCTACCTAAATTATAGCCCATACCCCGTTTGCGCGCCCGCTCGCAGGCGCTAGCTGGGCCTCCCCCAAAGGGGTCTCACCCGGCTGGCTGACCGCGCCGAGGGCCGCAAACATCCGGTGGGGCACACCACCCGTCCCGAGGACGGCCGCGCAAAGCGGCTCCAAACACCGTGGGGCAGTAGCCTCACGAGATGAAGCCCGGGGAAGGAGCAGGAAGCTCAAACCCGAACCCGCCTTCGTCGGCGGAAGAAATCCATGATTGATTGTAGGTTACTAGCTTTCCGCCCGCGGCTTCGCCCGCGTGTTCTACACGACATTATCATAATGGAATGTATTATTTTCCGGGATAAACTATGTCATTCTCTCCCAATCTACCCCCGTACCAAAAATCACATTGATCCGTTACCCAGTTTGGACATGAAAGACGGACAAACAAATAATAGATGATCAAACGAACTACTGTGAAGTTCGATCGCTATTATATGAGTCGTTTCATTCGAAGATATAATATTTACAGAGTAGTCCCTTTAACCTACAGGCAACTTCGCACGTCTTTAGAGATTAAAAAAAAAAAAGTTCTCTAATCTGTCATTTACTGTTCTGTGGTCAGTTTGACGCCATTTTTCTCATTTCGTTTAGAGCAGGTTCAGAGTAATAGCGGTGTTCTAGAACAAAGCTTAACTAGTGGGTTTGTAAACCTCCGCCTGCAGCTGAGGTTTACTGGGCTGGGCGGGTTGCTATATCTTCGAATGAAACGACTCATATAATAGCGATCGAACTTCACAGTAGTTCGTTTGATCATCTATTATATTTCGTCGTTTCATTCTTTGATATAATATTTACAGAGTAGATGTTTAGAGATTTAAGTTTTGTTCTAGAAGATGTGTTGATGGGTTGTTTTTATAAGAATAAATAACCATCTCAATTAAACATATTATATATTTGTTCATAAGCAGAATGTAAACAATCAACCCTTAAATAATATTAAGTTTTCTCCGTACAAATTAAATACCTAATCATAAATCAGCAACAAAAAAAAAAGTAACTAATCATTAGTAGGGAACGTTACGGTTCTCGCGAAGACATCTTCGCTTTCAATAGGCCGGTTATAGAACCGAGCAAAGGCTGTGTAAAATAGATGTAGGTACTTGTCCAACCAGCTGTATTTCTTATCTCGTCTACAAACACTGGGTCGTGAGCAAGCACGGTCGAGATGGAGGCGTATCGTGTGCTATCGCCACTCTCTCCCAAGCTCCCAACAGCCTATTTAACCCAGCGGCTTAAAGACTGCGAGCTGGTGCGCTTGTGGAGTTTTTTGTATTTTAACAACAGTTTGTCTGCGTTCGAAGTCCTCATATTTTTTGAAAAATATATAATTGATCGACGAGGGCTGAAGCAGGGCATATATTTATTTTCTCGTGAAAGAATGGCAAGTACAGCATGGGTTGTTCGCGGCCCGGGACCGAAGTTTTAATAATGTCGGTTATGGCTATCTTAACACCGTCTTGAGAAATGAATACATTTTCTAGTTTTATAAGCGTTAAAGTTTGTACCCTGTGCATTGTACAAAGTGTTCTTGTCTAGGCTCAGTACTAAATTTGGGTATCAATTAGGTATGTGGTTGCGAACAAGTTGTGGGTCCCAAGTAGAGGTATATTTAGGGCGACTTGGTTTAAGTTTGTAAGCGCCTTTTAGAACTCGTTAAATACACTCATGTGAGCCGATGTTACTGTTTAATGGTTTAAGAACAGTGAAACGGTACGGCTCGGGACGGTGATTTAATATCAACGTAAGCTTCGTCAGATAGCTCCCATTCAGTATCGGGGTTGCTTTTACTTGGCTCGATATCTGAGCCGTTATTTTTTGTGTTTACTTATGACGCGTGTAGCCAAATGGCGATGAATCTACCTACATCGTGTCAACTTCTTTAAGCGTGGAAATTTTATTCCATCTACCTTGACGGTTAATGTAGCATACTACTGTAGTATTATCCATGCGCAGTAATATTGCACAATATCGTCTTCCTTTGTAAAAGCTTTCATAGGACAGAATGTTGTAAAAAAGTTATTGCGAGACCAGTTTTGGTGTTCTTAAAATTAAAATTTTGCTTTGCATTTACCGTTATGGCGCTGCAATGCCAAAAACTTCTGGCGTTCTTAAAGTTAAATCCGTATTTAGCTGCTAGACAGACCGAAATTAGAACACCAATAAAATTAGCAAAGGTTCTTATTGTACGTTTCGGTAATTTTAAATAATTTCTGATCATTTGTGCAATGTTTCTGAGTTTTACAGCGAGAAATGTTGCGTATCATTATTATAAAAAGGAAAAGAAAAAGTACCTTGGAAAGTACAGACTTGAGAAGGCGTTAACACACTTTTTTCGCGGTTTACAACAAAACCTAAACATTGTAACAATTTAGGAGTCGTACCGTACGTAGTCGTACGGAAGTGTCCCCGATGCCTTATGTTAAGATTCTTTTTACTAACCTTCTATGGGCCACAGTATTGTCTGATAAATAAAGAATTTGTTTATTAAGCATCGTCGAAATAAATTTACTGATTTATGACCTTGGCTTCTAAGATAGGACATATAACCTCTCTCATAATTTTGGTAAAAACCCTGGATGCTGATGCTACGGATAGGCCGTAAGGCAAGTCAGTAAATTCGTCGATAGCTAAGTTTGAATTTGGAGCTTGAAAATGAAATCTTAAATATTATTCGCTCTTCCTTACATATTGGAAGTCATAAATACGCCTCTTTGAGGTCAATCGGTGCTACAAAACTACCTTGTGGTATAAGTTAAGGAGATGTTCTATAGTCTCCCATTCTAAAAGAGTTTTTCTTCTGAATAAATTTATTTAATGATTTAAGATTTAAGACAAAGCGTTTACCACCATTAGACTTGGGTGCAAGGAAAGTTCTTGATATGAACTGGTCAATTACCGGGGAACAATGTGAAATTGCTCCAATACAATTTATTTGTTTATAGCTTGGACCATCTCGTGACTTTCTTCGGGTCTCGTGACTTTCTGTCACTTCCGTACAAAAGGGTATATAATATTCGTTTTGGATCCATGATAGTACAGTTTTGTTGTATGTTATATGAAACCAACAATCATAAAAGTATTGAATTCTGCCAGCGTGTACCTTTGTTATTGTGGCAGTGCACGGGGCCTGGGTTGATTGTAGTTCTTCGCATGAGACGAAGCAGGCTGAGGGTAGGTTCGTCGCGGTGGCGGCGCTAGCCTCTGTCCTGTCCTGTGGTTTGACCTCCCCGCCGCCCCCCTGTTTCACGGGTACCGAGGAGGTCCTGACCGGTTTCCCTGATGGGCAGGACGAATGACTGTGGACTGGACTGCAGAAGGTTTCTGAATTGTGAATGTTTTCCAAATCTGTGAACCTTGTCGTTCGATTGCCTAACTGGCTTTTATATTTTCGGATGATGTATTACCCAATAAAGAGTCATATCTATCGGAGTCTTGTAGGACGTGCAGGAAATTATTTTCTAAACTAGATGTAATAAGTTTAATCCTATCTTTCGTTAGGAAATGGTGTAAATCAATACCAAAATGCGACAGTAGTCGCTTAGATACTAAAGAGATTGTATCTTATCGTCTGAGGAGAGCAGTGTGTCCATTGCTCTATTTACCTATTGCCGAGGTACCCATATCAAGTTGTTGTTGAAAACCAAGAAACATTTTGTAGCGTCCCCTCACGACGACGACGTCAGAAACTGCGGCAGCAATCGTTGCGTTTAATTTAGGTGCGTGCAACATTCAACAATTATTTGGTATCAAGTACCTTTGTCAAGTTCTCTTTCTGATCTTTTGGTAGACCTATTTTTCATAAAGGTGTCCATAAATTAGCTAAGCTGAATGGCATCTCCAAAATCAGGCGTATCGGACGTAGACGCCCTCAACGCTGACAATATTATTGTGGATCGAAAGTTATCGATGTAATTTCTTGAGTGAGCCGTTTGCGATACTGCGGCATCCAAGGTTTGTTGGATGGATATTTCCAAAGATTGTTCGATAAAGTCCCGCATCGTTTTGTATGATATTTATTGTATCCAAAACAAACATACTCTTTTTTGCCAAAAAAAAAAAAACAACATGAGGGTAGAATGTAAAAAAATAAAATTCAAAGAATAATTTAATAAGTTAAGACCTAATAATTTATATTGTCCCGCAGACAATAAACTATAGATAACGTGCATCTATCCTAGAATGCAGGTAGATTCTACTTTATGTCATAATATATGTCCCATAATTAGCCTGCAGCTAATTACGATATCGCGATTGACCCGCAGTCAATATCGATTTAGTTTGATTTTGACTAACTACCTAAATAAACTGAAGATAACGTGCGTCTATCCTAGGACGCAGGTAGATTCTACTTCATGTCATAATATATGGCCTATAATTAGCTCGCAGCTTATTACGATATATCGCGATTGACTCGCAGTCAATCTCGATTTAGTTTGATTTTATGTAACTAAATAAACTGTAGATAACATGCGTCTATCTTAGAACGCGGGTAGATTCTACTTCATGTCATGATATATGACCCATAATTAGCTCGCAGCTAATTACGATATCGCAATTGACTCGCAGTCAATCTCGATTAAGTTTGATTTTATGTAACTAAATAAAGTGTAGATAACAATCGTCCCTGAAACCTGCACGCGGGAGGATTTAATGCGTGCCACGGATAGTGCTGTGGGCGTGGCCAAACTCTGGGCCGCAACAATATAGTGTTTGCCATCGAAACGCTAAGAAGAAGAATGCGTCTATCCTAGAACGCGGGTAGATTCTACTTCATGTCATAATATATGACCCATAATTAGCTCGCAGCTATTTACGATATCGCGATTGACTCGCAGTCAATCTCGATTTAGTTTGATTTTATGTAACTAAATAAAGTGTAGATAACATGCGTCTATCCTAGAACGCAGGTAGATTCTACTTCATGTCATAAATATGACCCATAATTAGCTCGCAGCTAATTACGACATCGCGATTGACTCGCAGTCAATCTCGATTTAGTTTGATTTTATGTACCTAACTAAACTCATCAAGTGAAATCACTTGTTCATGTTCACCAGTGAACAACAAGAAACAAAAAAGTATTAATTGTATCTGATAAATTTAGTTAACTATTGTGTAGCTTGTTAATAACTTGTATGCACAAATATTCGAATAGGAATTGATAAAGCACTATAAACGTACCTGTGGCATTATCTTCATTCTCTGAAGAATATAAACGTTGGACTCGTTCAACATTTTCCTGTGCGCTGCGTTTCAGCATTTAAAATAGACGCGTGCGCTCGTTGCCTCGCACGAAAAAGGAATGAGAAAAATGGCGTCAAACTGACCACAGAACAGTAAATGACAGATTAGAGAACTTTTTTTTTTTTAATCTCTAAAGACGTGCGAAGTTGCCTGTAGGTTAAAGGGACTACTCTGTAAATATTATATCAAAGAATGAAACGACGAAATATAATACCTACTTTTTGATTTTCCCGTGGGAATATGATACTATCCTGTGGTAAAAAGTAAAAGTAGCCTATTATAATCCTTGCCAGGGTCTCAAATTATTTACCTACTTAAATACCAATTTCCGCCCCCAAATTAGCCTGCGCTTAAAGTGATTTTTCCATACAATGAGATTTCCCGCGGTAAAAAGTAAAATATATCTTTTCCAGGGCCTTTAACTGTCTCTATTCTAAATATCATCCTTCCCATGAACTCAAACTATCGCCTTAAATACCAATTCCATTCTACAGCTTTGCCCGAGCTAAAACTTATTTTACCATGGGAATGAGCCTTATTGCCGCGGTTACAATTTGCCTATGTCCTTCCTAGCATCAAGACATGGGTGTCCCAGAAGTCCTATCAGTAGGAGTAATTAGTAGGAGCACCCGAAAGCACTGTCTCAAACTTACTCTATTCCAAATTTCATCAAAATTGGTTCAGCCGGTTTGACGTGAGCATATACAATTTCGCATTTATAATAATAGTGGGGATAGTAGAAATAGGAATATGAATGGCCGGCCGCGACTACGTCCGCGAGTACCTACTACATCGCAAAATTTTGTGTCAAAAAGTAGGTAGATAGGCATTCTCTACGGTCTCATCAGCACCATCATCAATCTATTTTAATGTCCCCGCTGCTGGGGCACATGCCTTCATATTAAGGAGAATGGGCCATGACCTTCCACACGGGTCCATTGAAGTTATGGTGTACTAACCAATCCAAATGCAGCCAGAAACCCCAGCTTATCCTGTCTTCCGAAGCACGATATAAATTTTTAACAGCAATCCCATGATAGACCATTGCAAAAGTCACATAACCTCATCGATCGTAGACCGAGCACGCTATCCGTGGTTTAGGCATAAGAAGGTACGATACCTAGACAAACAGGAGCTACTATATTATAGTATGAATAATATTCGGATATTCTCTTCAGCTACCAAAATGCAAAAAATCAAGTCAATACTTTGCAAAAAAATGTGTAATACTGATTTTCTTGAGTTTATTCCAATGCATAAAGAATTTTTTGCTTTGCACGAAAATGAGCTGTCATGGGACCCATGCTTCATTATAAAAAACTGAACAAAAAAAACTGAATCCCACGGGAACTGTACTTTCCCCGAGTTAAAAAAACCGTATGAAATATTCCCGGCCAGACTTCAATTATCCCGATCGATTTAGCCGTTAAGTTGTACTTGTGATTGAGCCATAAACATCCAAACTCCGTATCTTTAATACCCCCCACCCACCCTATATAAACATTAGCCCCCCTTTCTACCCTATTAGGGTTTTTTTTTATTTTGCCTATGCAGATCATTTTTAATCATGACCTAGTATCCTTCACACCAATTTCCATACTCCCAAGTCCAGAAATGAGGAAGTTTTTATATAAGCCTTAATCCCCCCTTTCTACCTTATTAAAGGTTTTTTTATAACTTCGCATACGCAGCCGGCCTAGCATGAGTACACCCCACTAAGGTGTAAGCAAGACGGCATGCCGTACCATATCATATCGCGCGTTATAAGCCGCTCATGCTAGGCCAGCAGATCATTTTCAATCGTGACCAGTATCCAACATACCAATTTTCATACTTCTATGTTTAGAAATGAGGAAGTTCCATATAAGCTTAATCCGCTCGTTTTACCCCATTATCGGGGAGTTTTTTTAACTTTGCTTACGGAGATAATTTTCAATCGTGATCAGTATTCAACATACCAATTTTCATACTTCTAAGTTCAGAAATGAAGAAGTTCCATATAAACTTTATCTCCCCATTTTACCCTATTAAGGGGGAGTTTCTTTTACTTTGCTTACTCAGATCATTTTCGGTCGTAACCAATATCCAACGTACCAATTTTCATGCTTCTAAATCCATAAATGAGGAAGTTCCATATAACCTTAACCCCCCCATTTTACCCCTTTAGGGGGGGAATTTCTTAAAATCCGTTCTTAGCGGACGTCTCCTAGGCATAATCTACCTTCGTGCCAAATTACATCTTCGTTGGTCCAGTAGTTTTCGAGATTTCGTGATGAGTGAGTTATGTCCCCTCGATTTTATATATATAGATTGTTGCTTCGCGTGCCTTGTTGCTGTCGGTCGTGTGTGTGCTCCGCTGACTCGTTCGCATTGAGCCCCGTCCCCACCAAGTGCCGCGAGTGTAACTCCTAGTGCTATCGCGTCGAACCTAGGTCCGCAGTAGTATTCTGCCATTCCTAGTATCGTAAAACCATATTCAGTGTTTTCGTGTTCGCGCCAGTGACGCTTTGTGTTGTGAAAACTGTGTTTGTGTTTGACGAAAATCCGAGGGCTATACTAAAATTTTTTATTGTAGTCCAGTGTACTCTCATTCCGTCACCAATTCTATTCCACCCCTCCCAAAAACCCAACACTGCATCATCCCTTCAACAAACCCGCATTAACTTTGTTAAAAAAACCTACCCTCACCCTTCCCAACAAAAAACATCTAACCAAGTTAGTGCTGTAAAAGTGTTGTAAAAGTGTGAGAACCTTGACTATTTATCATGAATAGTGACAAACATTTACCGCAGCGTAAACAACCGCCGGATCGCGGTGGAGGCGACCCTCCCGCGAGTGTGTCCGCGGCTATGTGCGCACCCACTACAACGGCGCGCCCGCGCTCGTCCTCCGTGGGAACGTCCGGAAGTAGGCTTGCTGGGCAACCCTCGCCCCCGCACTCACCCCTCGGCGAGCACCCCCGCGATCCCCGCCGCCGCCTCACTGATGACATTGGGGGAGACGAGAAACGTCCCCGTTTGGGGCCATCGCACCCCAAACCTCACGACAACACCTACGCCGCGACTCCCTCACCGAGAAACAAACCTGCCGGAGACATTGAGGTCGGGATGGAGGAGCAACCCTGCCCTCTCCCGCTCTCCAACACAGATTCGACGTCCTACGTCGAATTGGAGGTGAGTGAGAGCGCGCCGGCGCGGTCCTATGCCCAGGCATTGGAGACCCCGGCGCCGCCCCCACCTCCCACCCCGTCGACAAGCTCCCAACCCGAAGCCCAGCCACAATCAGCCGAGCCACGCCCGAAAGGGTACCCGCCCATAGTGGTCGAGTCACTACCTAACTGGACCGACCACTTCAAAACACTGACGGCCAATCTTGGCCACACGCCCAACGCGCGCCCCTTCGGGAAGGGTGTTCGCTTCCTGGCGAAGTCGCCGGAGGAGTATAGGTGTGTGCAAGCATACCTGACCGTAGCGGCTGAGGCAGATCACAACATAGCGTGGTATTGCTACTCGCTGCCCCAGGACCGCCCTACTAAGGTCGCCATCAGGGGCCTGCCCGCCGATACCCCGCCAGAACAAATTAAGGCCGCACTCGAGGAGCATGGCTTCCTCGCAAACCACTGCCGGGCGATAGCCGGTAAACAAGGCCGCCCCGGCTGCCTGTTCCACGTGCATCTGGAGCACCTGGAGTCCGCCGAATTGTCCCGCCTCTACGCCATAACTGAGCTCCTGTACATGCCCGGTGTGATTGTGGAGGCCTGGCGCCCTCGGAAGGGGCCCGTCCAGTGCCACCGCTGCCAGGCGTTTGGCCACTCATCCGCCAACTATCACTGCCCGTAGAGATGCGTGCGCTGCGCTGGTGACCACCCCGTAGCGCAGTGCGGGCGGAACAGGGTCGACCCACCCACGTGCGCCAACTGCGCGCTACCGCACGCCGCCAGCGACCGGCGGTGCCGGGTGTTCCTGCGCGAGGCGAGGCGCATGGGGGCCAGCGTTCCCCCTCCCATGCCGAGAGGTGCCGAGCGCGCCCCCAGCCGCCCCCGCCCCCAGGCGAACACCACCGCACCGCCAAGTGCTGACATGCGCGACACGCTGGCTGGAGCTACCTTAGCGCCGCCGGCTAACCCACCCACCGAGCGTGGGGCATCCGCCCCCGCCACCCGCAGGCGCCCCCGCGGTGGCCGCCGCCGCCGCGGCACCAACAGCACAGTCGGTTTTTCCGACGGGGGGGTCACAAGTACCCCCGACCGCTCTGAGAGCCCCACCATCCATCCCTCCCCTGGGAGCAACGAGGCCGACAGGCGCTGGCGCTGGCCGACTGCCACAACTCCCACCTCCCTTCAGGGAGCACCAACAACAACAACAGCCTCAACCTATTCACATGCAAACTCAGCACCAGCAGCCGAGACAGGGAACCAGCACCGCACACCAGAACCAACAACAGGGCCCACTCCGCCCGCTCAACCAGCCACCCGGCCAGCCGCAGACCATCCATGCGCTTCTCAGTGTACTAATAGCGCTGCTGGCGAGCATACAACAGGGGGTGGATCCCCTCCAAGCAATCCAACAGGAGATCACCAAGCTCGCCTCTGCCTTCCATCCAGTACATTACGTATAATGTACTGGAACCCAGGAGGAATAACCAACAAGACCAACCAGCTCCGCCTCCTCACCCAGTCGCAGGACATTCATATCGTCCTCCTGGGTGAGACACTCCTCACCAGTAGAACACAGCTCAAACTACCGAATTACCACACCTATAGGCGGGACGAGATTTCACCACAGGGCCGCGCGTTCAGAGGCACGGCGGTTCTAGTCAGGAGGGACATCGTCCACGAGGAGCTCCCATGGCCCGAGTTTATCAGCCTCAGGTCTATTGGCGTGGGGGTGCACGCTGGGGGCTCCGAACACAACATTTATGCAGCCTACCGTCCACCGCAAACAGGTATACACACCCCTGACCTCGCCGCCGTATTCGCGGACCAGACCCCCACCCTGCTGGCAGGGGACCTCAACGCGAAGCACCCAGCGTGGGGGTCCAGCACCACGTCCACTGATGGCCGCCGTCTGCTGGAGGCGACCTCCGACATGGAAATCGAGGTGCTGGGGCCAGACGCACCTACCCACTATCCGCCCAATGATGACCAACAGCCTAGCACCATCGGCATAGCCCTCGCCCGCGGTGTCGCCAGCACAAACGTCGAGGTACTGTACGAAGTAGACACACCGCACCTACCGCTCCTCATCACCGTGGCCACCGCACCCGATCTCGTGGCCCCCATGCGTCTGAGGCACAAGACCGACTGGAAGGCCTACAGGAAGTCGATGGAGGATGTGAGCCTGCCTGGCCCTCTCACTACAAAAGAGGAGATAGACACCGCCATCGAGACCCTCATCTACAAAATGACTGAGGTAAAGGCCTCCCACACGAGGATCAGACCGCCAACTCAACGCCGAGACGCCCTCCCCCGCTACCTCAAGGTAAAGCTTCAGGAGAAGAAGAGGCTCCGACGACTGTGGTCCCAGACAAGCTGCCCCCGTCTTAAGGCGTGCCTAAATACCAGCACCAAAGAGCTCCACGATGCGGTCAGTGCCTGGCGTGGATCGACATGGGAGGCTACCATAGACCAAGCAGCCGAGCACCCTCCGAGCCTCCATCAACTAAACAGGTGCCTCACCAAGACCCCACAGCCTACATACCCGCTGATGGACGCAGACGGCCAGAGGAGGTACGCTGCCCTTGACCGGGCCCGTATCTTGGCTGAACACCTGGCCACCCAATTCGATCGATCGAGTCAATCATCATCGATCGAGATCGAGTCGATCAATCGAGTTCGCTAAATATTTTTACTCGGTCTACAATGAACGACAACCGGACTTGGATGTATGTGCTAGTGTAGTAGGCGCTGGCGGGTGCGCAAATGAGGGTCTTTCCGTGCACCTAGAACAGCTACAACTAAAGGACGTAAAGGGGGCACTACAGCGCCTAAAGCCGAAAACTTCAACCGGTCCGGACGGCATTCCACCCTATGTTTTTAGAGATTGTCGTGAAGTGTTGGCTGAGCCTTTGCTACATATTTATAATCTTTGCTTGTCGTCGGCCGTATTTCCTGAAAGGTGGAAACTGACACGGGTGGTACCAGTACCGAAGGGAGGGCCGTCATCTACTGTGGAGGGATATAGGCCGGTGGCGATACTGTCGACGCCAGCGAAGGTTCTGGAGTCTGCTGTTCATATGATCTTATACTCGCAGGTGAACGCACAGTTGGCAGATGAACAACATGGGTTCCGCCCGGCACGGAGTACGAACAGCAATCTTCTTAATTATATGGCAGACGTGATTCCCGCAGTGGATAGCGGGCTGCAGGTTGACTCAGCTTATTTCGACTATAGAAAAGCATTTGATCTTGTCGATAATGACGTCTTACTAAAAAAATTAGCCGAAATAGGATTTACCTCACATCTTTTGCAACTATTCGCTAGTTACATGAAGGACCGTCAGCAGTACGTAGATTATGGAGGCTACATGTCTGATGTGTACTACACAAGATCAGGTGTAAGTCAGGGGAGTAATTTGGGACCCTTGGAATTTATGTTAGTCATAAATGACTTGCCGAAAGTAGTCCAAGATGCTAGGTGTCTACTGTTCGCAGACGATCTGAAGCTGTATCTTACCATTAAGAATCCATTAGATTGTCAAAAATTGCAGAAAGACATAGACCGAGTAGTGGATTGGAGTCGTGAGAATAAATTAGAATTTAATACCACCAAATGCGCGGCTATAACTTTCACTCGTGCCCACAGACCAGTCTTGTTCGAATATAAGGTTAACGGAGTAGCCATAGCAAGGGTAAAGGAGGTGAAGGATCTGGGCGTTCACATAGATTCGTTGCTAACGTTCCGGGATCACGTTTATAATATTTGTAAGAAAGCTTATCGCAACTTAGGTTTCATTTTGCGTAAGGCCAAGGGCCTCTTATTGCGAACAAAAAAAAATCAGTTCAAAATTGTCTCAATAGATGGCGATACGTGTTTCGCTTACGGTTTTGTCATATCAAATTAAACGAAAAAACAATAAAAGCCACTGGAAAGTGTCATAAATTAACTGTCATATTTAAAAAAGAATCGATTTACAAAATGTTCGTATTTACAATACTATTTGGAGCATTTTAGAAATTCAATAATATCAATACCTTTCTTGCCCGCAAGCATGCCCGAAAGCACTTAGCTTATGCTTTACGCTCGCTTAGTTGTGTGATACCTGCTATTTAACACTAGATGGCTCTCGTGGCGCTCGTATAAAGTTTAAGGTCGTTATAAACCCTGGGAATTGTAATTAATAAAGAAGCTTTTGAAAAACATTTTTTTAACTATCGCAGATAGGATAGGATAATATATAATCCACAGATTCCGATAGAATGTTATCATATTATTTTATTTGCCAAGCGCTACTCGCCGCTAGAAGGCGTTTTTGTGATGGCGAATTATTAAGGCCGGTACACACGTTCAAGCAATGTCTGCTTCACCAAATTAGTCGGGGCGCTACACGCGTTCCGATTTGGTCAGGCCCCAGAATAACAAGGCCCCAGGCCGCACCAAGCTGTGGTTGCATGTGTTGTCAGCCACTGCTAATCTCCCAATATTAATATTATTTTTGAATACTGAAAACATAGATTTGCCTCCAATAAATAGATTACAAACATATTTCCGGTTTTTTATTGTCTAAATTATTATTAATTTTCTGTTATTTTCATTAAGATAGGTACCTTAAACTTGCTAAATATTTACTAGAGAAGCGCCGAGTACTCAGTTATTTATTACTCGTTACTCGGCGTACTCGGCAATTTTTATAGTACTCGTATTCGGCCGAGTAACTCGTTTTAAAAGCCGAGTAATCAAACATTAGAAAAAAATTAAAGTTTTAATTTTGAGAGCGATAATAGTAGTCATCACATCATCATCAGCCATACGACGTCCACTACTAAGCATAGGCATAATAATAGGATAATAGTAGTATTATGCATATTTAACTAGGGTAATTAGGTACTTAACATTAAATTAATTTGAATCACATGAAGAAAAAATTAAGAATAGGACACTGGAAAATATTATTTATGATATAAAATGTAATTTAAGATATTAAAAGTATAAGAATTTAGCACTAAAATTGCTTTGGCACCATAATAGTATATTATGATACAAGTGAGCTTAGGTTGCTCATTATACACGAGGCTGTGGGTTGCAGCCCGAGCCGCAGGCGAGGGCGTAAATCAGCCGAGTGTCTAGTGAGTAAGTTGCTCACGAGTTTCATACGCACTTTTTCAACACACTTGCTAGGAAAAACAAACATTTATTGCATACATATTGTATTATCCTAATATTAACTAAGGGAAAAAGAGCGCAAGTTTTTTTTTTGCACGCGCCATATGTGAGTTGATTGATTACATACAGCCATACAGCCTACTACAAAATAATTAAGTATAATAATAGTGATAAAATGCAAATGTTTTATAACAAATTATTGTGAATTATAAATAATTTGATAATAATATACTTAATTATGTTTTTTGTCTTAATTAGGGACACATTTATTTATTCTAAAAACGTAAATGTATTTTCAGCCGTATAAAACCTCTTTGTTGTTACAAAAAAAGAACTGTATCTATTACCCGCTGAAATTGAAAATGCTCTGTTGACTCGCATATAACTTGCAGTTAGGTACTAACTTAACTTTGTAGGGATACTGTATTACCCGGTTAAATTGAAAAGTCTCTGTTTACTCGCATATAATTTGCAGTTAGGTACTTACTTAACTTTGTAGGGATAATTTTATTACGCAACTAGTACTGTAATATTATTATGCACGCGTGGGTTATAGTTCGGTTTATGGCCCTAAGATCGATGTAATAAGGCTCACTTTATGAGCAAGTGTGTTGAAAAATAATTTTACAAACCAAACCACCAAACGCATCACCCGTACACAATTTGTAAAGAAATGACTGACTAGGAGTAAAAGTACGTGGACGCAACTGGGTGAAGGAACGGGATGAGGGCGGCGAGGTACCGCTTGCTCGCCGGCTGCACTCCGCGGTCATGTTTGAACGTGTTTTTCGCGTATTTACTCCTATACCTACTTATAAACTGAACCAAGTTACTCGACCGAGTACTCGGTTTGATAAAAACAAAACGGAGTATTACTCGGTAGTCTCGGTACTCGGTTACTCGGTAAACTTTGTACTCGGCACATCTCTATTATTTACTTAAACCAGCACTTATTGATGAGGTGTTATGCCTTTTTTATATTAATTAAGTTTTACGACAAAATGCGAGTTATTAAATAAAATAAACAAAAAAAATTAGATTAAATAATATTTGCATAAATGGACAGATTAAAACCTTTTGTTCGTTCAGTCCTACGCAAAAGTAATGAAAGAGCAATTAAATTTAATCCTCTGAAAATCCCTCAAACCTCGGACGACTACGCTACACTCGTCCAGGAGGGCTATCGGCTAAGAAATATGGATATGGGCATGGGCTTCAACTGTAATTTGAACTCCATAATTTGATAGATTTTTGCTGCTTTGTTCTATTGAACGTTGCTAGCTAGCAATTATTATACCCGACGTCACTAAGGAGGGAACAGATAGCGGCAATTTTTTTATAAAATTGACCTAAAGTTCGGAAAAACGTATATAACGTATATATAACGTATACATAAAGTTACGCGGTAGCCCCCCAGATTTGGTTCGGAGCAGACCAAATTGGCGGCGCGGGCCGGTCGGATCGGAATGTGTGTACCGGCCTTTAGGCGGCGGCGTTGCCAGCCCAGCACCTCTGTCTCCGCGCGGGTTGTACGAATGTGGGCGCATGCTGACAACACGTGCGACGCGAATTGGCAACGTCGCGGTCGGTCGTCGTCGTCGTTGTCGTGTCGCACAGTAACACAATTTCGTAATCTAGCGGGATTTAGTTCAAAATCTTGTCCCAAAGATCTATTAATTGATTGGTGTGTATTTATTAACCCCCGAAGCAAAAAAGGGGTGTTATACTAGAAGTTTTTAACCCCCGCCGACGCATCATAAGGAGGGGTGTTATGAGTTTGACGTGTGTTTGTATCTGTCTGTCTGTCTGTATCTGTCTGTCTGTCTGTCTGGGGCAACGTAGCTCCTAAACGACTGGACCGATTTTAAATCTAAATTAATCAAGATGGTTCTTAGCCACGTTTGATGGAAATCTATCCGGCCATTTATGGAGATGGACAACTGCCTGCCGAAACGGTAAAAGGGACAGAGCCTTACAGAGGTGATGCTTTCAATAAAAAAATTAGGGTCTAGTCTGCCACCAGTGGCTGTTTAGAAAAAATATAAATAACTTGCCACTACTGGTAATTTAGCATACCATAGCCATACAAATTTGTGCCTTATCATAGAGCAATAAGGCACAGTTTTGCAAAAAGCTTCTGTGATATTGTGTTGTTTGCAGACTAGAAAACTAATTTCGACGATGTAAACAAAGCACATAGTAGCGCGGGCGGGACAGAGCGCGAAGAACCGATGGCCGTTGGGGCGGAAAGTTTCTCGAATGGCGACCGCGTAGGTACCGGACCACGTTCCGTGTGCAGGACTCCTACAAGGTGAACCGACGATCTAGTCATGGTTGCGGGAAGCCACTGGATGCGGGCAGCGCAGGCAGGGCAGGACCGATCGTTGTGGAGATCCTTGGGGGATGCCTAATGCCTATGGCCAGCAGTGGGCGTCGTTCGGTTGACATGATAATGATGATGATGAAACAAAGCACTGTCACAAGTAGGTACCTACTCGATTGGTTTAATTCTAATAATTAAACAAAGTGTTGATTCTACTGAATCTAGTTTTCCGTTGTTAATTAGAATTTTCACAGGTACCTAGGTACCTAAGTCGAATCGGACGTGTCTGTAGGTACATTCGGCTAAGAAAAAAGAATGCACTTTATTTTCTTTGCATTAAGCTGCGAATTATTAGAATTAAACCAACCGAGTAGGTAGGTAGGGTGACAGTGCTTTGTTTACAATGTCGAAATTGGTTTTGTTTCTGTCTATGTTAAATATTATAGAAGTAGGTATCATCTGCAAACAACACAATATCACAGAAGCTTTTTGCAAAACTGTGCCTTATTGCTCTATTATAAGGCATAAATTTGTAGGTACCTATGGCTATTAAGTTACGGCAGAATATTTTTACCTGTTAAATTACCACTAGTGGCAAGGCAAGATAGGTATTTATTTTTTCTAAATAGACACTGGTGGCAGACGAGAAACTTCCATAAAATAACGCACCTCTTCGATTTATATGATCGAAGATGTACCTACCTACACCCTGGGCAAATTTAGGTGCAATAAAAAAATGGTACTTAGGTACCTTGCAAAAAAAAAACTGTCTGTCTGTCTGTATGTATCTATACTAAACTTTAATTATTCGTATTGCCTAAACGGATCAAGCGATTTTAATGCAGTTTTTATTACTTATTTTGTATGTACGTAATTTAAAAAGAAAGATAAGTACTTATAAAAATAAAAAAGAAACTTAATAACCCCCGACTCAAAAAATAATTTTTAATTGACTTTAAAAAAAGAAGCTTCTCAGTTTGACCTGTATTTTTTTGTATGTACTTACCTATGTTTGTTTGTCCGCGATTATCTCGCTTTTGGCTGAACTGATTTTGATGCGGTTTTCAGGAAAGTAAGTATTTGTTACATTTAGGATAAGGTTTTAGTATTTTAACCGACTTCAAAAAAGGAGGTTCTCAGTTTGACCCGTATGTATGTATGAAGGTTTGTCCACGAGATGCGGTTTTCAGAAAAGTATTTGTTATATTTAGGAGAATATTTAGGTATTTTAACCGACTTCAAAAAATGAGGTTCTCAATTTAACTCGCATGTATGTCTGTATGTTTGTCCGCGAGATGAGGTTTTCAGAAAAGTGTTTGTTACATTTTGGAGAAGGTTTTGGTATTACAATACAACCGACTTCGAAAAAGGAGGTTCTCAGTTTGACCCGTTATGTACGGTCGCCAGCACGTCAGGTTACTACAAAATGTCAAAATTTATTAATTGAAACTGAACTCTTTCCGTTGGAGATAAGGTTGAATTTTATTTAAAGAAATTTGACAGTTTGTAGTAACCTGACGTGCTGGCGACTGTACATTATGTATGTTTGTCCGTGAATATCTCATGTTTGGCTGAATCGATTTTGATACGGTTTTCATCAGATGAGTATTTTTGATTGATGCGGTTTATGTGTAGGTGTACATCCTATTCCTAACATAGGTTCCTATTTACCAAGATAGGCAAATATTTTTAACAAAACTAAATCGGTCCAGTAGTTTCGGAGCCTATTCGATGCAAACAAACAAACAAACAATCAAATCTTTCCTCTTTATTATATTAGGTACCTATAGATAAAAGCGCCTTCAAAAAAATGCCGCCAAAAAGTAGGAAATAATACCTCTAACTCTAATACTGTATTCACAACAAATAACAAGTAGATAAGTACTTTGAAGTGCCCGACTAAACATGTTTCACGCCCGTCTTCAAAGTAGGTACTTACGTTATTTGGTGTAACTACAGTATTATAGGTATTATTTCTTACTTTATGGTGGCATTTTAATAAATAAAATAAAACAAAAATAATTTTCAGCTTTTTTTTATATAAAAAATGTCAATACGATCGCACAGTTTTCAAGATAGGTACCTATCTTGAAAACTGTGCGATCGTAGCTAAAATTTAATGATCTAACGATCTTAAAATCTCCTTAAGAACTTGGACTTCCTTAAACGAAAAAAATATTTATTTTGGATTTACTTGGTAGTCACCCTATGGACTCAATTTTCTTTTTAAGTTTAGAACTTTGTATAAATAGAAAAAAACAATATGGGGGCGCGTAACTTAACTCAACTGTCTTTTTCGCCGTAAATATAAAAGATAAAGCAAACGTTACTCGTTTACTGCTGCCATTATTCCCTGGAATATACTAAGTACTATACCTACTATAATAAACTTGGAATCGCGCGGTTACTTTAGCTGGAGCAAATGTGACTAACCGCATAGCAAGCTGCTGGTTATCGTGTCGCATACCGATATCGTTCCGATATCTGCGGACGATATCGGGCCGATATCGGTGTAGTATCGTGTCGGTGTCGTTATCGTCCAATGTGAAAACGCCCATTGAGAGAGACATTTTATTTTTTTACTTTTTCAAGTTTGTTTTATGTCGAGGGTTTTTAAATGTTTTTCTTTCTAAACTACTTAATACGACGTCATATTTTTTCTGTTGTTTAACAAAAAAATGCAAATGTTTAAGCAAAGAGTCACTCTCATTGCGCTTTTTGCAGCGTTAGTTTATGTGAGTTACGATTACAAAGTGATTATAAAATCATTAGCACTTATTAGTGTGAAAAATGGAAAATGTAGTATTTAGAAAAAATCGACCGAATTGTTGGTATCTATTATTAGGTACCTTTAGGAAGACCCCTGGACGTAATTTATTTGTATTTCTTCTCAATGAGCCCAAAGGCATTTAAATAGACTGTATTAAAATAGTAGTTTTGACCAGTACCTACTTATACTGTTTTCGCCTTCACCACGTAGAGGTAGTTACTCGTAATTTATGTTATTTACGAATTTTTATTTTTTCATGCATTTTAATTACAATTTATAGGTAATCAAGTTTTTTTAAAGAATTGATTAAAGTCGGTGTAGGTACTTACATGGATATTTCAGTAAATTCTAAAGAAAATCTTTTATTTGAATTCTCAAGATATTCAGTATAAAAAGTTTGTAAAAAGTATGATATCACGCTGTGTGGTGTGGTGTGGTTAAGTATGGTTCTAGTTCAAATTATCTTTCTCAATATCTGGAATACTTAAACAAATAGTGCTCATTCGTTGAACAACCTTCCTTAGGCCGCTATATTCGTATATCTTAAACTTTATCCGGGCTCTTGAGGGACATCAGATGACTTTAGATTATTGTAGGTCAATAGAAAATACTAATCACGCTGAACAATTTCCCTTAAGACGCTATATTTATATATCTTATGGTTTAGCTGTGCTGCTAGGGTTCGACATTAGGTGTACCAGACAGTCCAGACATATCTTCGATATTATTACGTCAATAGAGCGTACCGGAATCGGAAGTGTGTCGAGCAGGGTAGCGTAAATGATACTCAGATTATCGAAACGATATTCGCTGGATGTCATCCAGGGGGGTTACCGCGTAACTTTATGGGTATGAACTTCATACGTTTTTGGGAACTTTAGGTCAATTTTATAAAGAAAATAGCCGCTTTCAGTTTCTTGTTTTGTGACGTCGGGTATAACGATAACTAGCTAGCAACGTTCAACAGAACAAAGCAGCAAATATCTATCAAAATAAGGAATTCAAATGACAGTTGAAGCCCATACCCATATCCAATTTTCTTAGCCGGTAGCCCCCCAGGTCTACGCTCCGACCTTGACACACGACGATGTCGAAGTGGAGTCTATGTATGAGGAGATCTCTAAAGCTTAAAAACCCACTACACAGTTGTGATGGGGGATTTCAATGCAAAGTTGGGGCAACGTTGCGGTGATGAGCTGAGAGTGGGGCAATTTGTATTTGGGCAACGGAACGATAGAAGCCCTTGAGAAAAGCATAGACGTGGACGATCTCTACAACATGGTGGTGGATACTGTCCGCACGGTTGGGTATAAGTACTATAAAACCCGCCGTCCCAAATTGAAGAAACTCTCCAGTCAGACTCTCCTACTCATGGATCAGAGACACGAAATGAAGCTACAGAACTCATCGGATGCCCATCGTTACAGGCAGCTCAATAGACAGATATCTCTCTTCATATCATATCATCAGACTCTTTGACGCACAACCTTCGCCAATTTAATACCGAGCGTATTAAAGAAGCCATTAAACGGAACACAGGCTCCAAAGTGTTCGCGAGAGATCTGTCTAACGGGCAAAGTCAATTGACGAGACTGAAAACTGAGAAAGGTAGCATCATTTCGCCAACACCTGAAATCCTGCGGGAGATTGAGAGTTTCTATGGACAGCTATATTCCACGCAAACACCTGTTGAAAGCAAGGCTACAGACCCTAGAGCCAAGCTTATCCGACACTATACAGAAGATATCCCGGACGTCAGCCTGTACGAGATTAGAATGGCTCTCAAGCAGCTTAAAAATAACAAGGCGGCGGGCGATGACGGAATCACAACATTCACAACAGAGCTTATGAGAGCGGGCGGTAAGCCGATACTTAAAGTCCTCCAGAAGCTTTTCAATTCAGACATCCTTGAGGGCAAAACGCCAAAGGCATAGGGCAGACAGAAGCGATGTGATGCTGTTTTTTCAAGAAGGGTGATAAAGCGCTCTTGAAGAACTATAGACCCATCTCGCTTCTGAGCCATATCTATAAGTTGTTTTCGAAAGTCATTACGAATCGTCTCGCTCGCAGGTTCGACGACTTCCAACCTTCCGAACAAGCCGGGTTCCGGAAAATCTATAGACCACATTCATACGCTGGGGCAAGTTATACAGAAGACCAAAGAGTATAACTTGCCACTTTGCTTTGCGTTCGTGGACTATGAGAAAGCCTTTGATTCGATTGAGACTTGGGCGGTGCTGCAGTCTTTCCAGAGGTGCCAAATAGACTACAGGTCCATCGAGGTGCTGAGGTACCTACTTATACCAAAACGCCACCATGTCAGTCCGATTACAGAACCAGAGCTCTAATCCTATCCAACTACAGCGAGGTGTCTTTTACTATGGGTCTCATAAGAAGGCTCAAAGTCACCCAGCGAGCAATAGAGAGAGCGATGCTTGGTATTTCCCTGCTCGATCGAATCAGAAATGATGAGATCCGCAGGAGAACTAAAACAACCGACATCGCTCGAAGGATTTCATCATTGAAGTGGCAGTGGGCGGAACACATAACGCGGAGAACCGATGGCCGTTAGCGCGGAAAGGTTCTCGAATGGCGATCGCGTACTGGACAACGTTCCGTGGGAAGCCCCATACAAGGTGGACCGACGACCTGGCCAAGGTCGCGGGAAGCCGCTGGATGAGGGCTGCACAGGACCGATCGTTGTGGAGAACCTTGTGGGAGGCCTATGCCCAGCAGTAGGCGTTGTTCGGCTGACATGATGATGATCTTGGCTTGATGATGATGGCTTCCCGCGACCTTGACCAGATTGTCGGTTCACCTTGTAGGGTACCTGCCAACAGAACGTCGTCCGGTACGCGGTCGCCATTCGAAAACCTCTCCTCCCCAACAGCCATCGGTTCTCCGCGCTATGTGTCCCACCCACTGCCACTTCAACGATGCAATCCACAGAACACGGAAAAAATCCAGGTTCTGTGATGCAATCCTTCGAGCGATTTCGGTTGTTTTAGTTCTCCTGCGGATCTTGTCTTTTCTGATTTGATCGAGCAGGGAAAATATCAAGCATCACTCTCTCCATTTCTCGCTGGGTGACCTTGAGCCTTAAGAGACCCATAGTAAAAGACCACGTCTTACTTCCATAGATCATTAATGGCAACACCCACTGGTCACAGACTTTCGTCTTGAGCCATTGAGGTATTTTTGACGCGAATATATGCCGGAGCTTCCCAAACACTGCCCATCCGAGCTGGATTCGACGAAAGATCTCTTTCTCGAAGTTGGACTTACCTAATTGAAACACTGGAGCGGGTGTAACATGGGCATTCAACATGATTTTCGTCTTACCCATATTCATCTTAAGACCCACTCTTTGAGAAGCATTACTGAGATCTACGAGCATTGTGTTCAGGTCTTCCAAGGTCTCAGTATTTTAACAAAACAGTGTAACCACGGGTCCGAAGTGAATCTGTCGACGACGATATCGTTGACTGTAACGACACAGTGTGAAAGCATTTAGTAGTGATTGTATCAAACTGCCATTCCGACGATATCGTGCCGATATCCTGTCGGTACTGTTATCGTCCAATGTGAAAGTGCCCGATATCGGAACCGTATATCGGTATGTGACACGACAACCAGCAGCTTGCTATGCGGTTAGTCGAATTGCGCTAGCAAAAGTAAGCGCGCGATTCCAAAAGTTTAACAGAATATACGAGGTAATAATGGTAATATTTTTAAGTGCACCATGCAGGCAATTTTCGTGTATTCTGGCATGGCCTAGGGCATAAAGGCGGTCGTCTCAAGGTCAACATGTATAGTCTGATGTGCCGCCGTGTGTACATGCGGGTCAAACTGAGAACCTCCTTTTTTGAAGTCGGTCAAAATACTAAAACCTTCTCGTAAATGTATTAAATAGGTAGTTTTCTGAAAACCGCATCTCACGGACAAACATTCATACATGCTGGTCAAACTGAGAACCTCCTTTTTTGAAGTCAGTTAAAATACCAAAACCTTCTCTTATATGTAACAAATACTTTTCTGAAAACCGCATCTCGCAGACAAACATTAGATAAGTACTTACATACGGGTCAAACTGAGAACCTCCTTTTTTGAAGTCGGTTTAAATACTAAAACCTTCTAAATGTGACAAATAGGTACTTTTTTGAAAACCGCATCTCGAGGACAAACATACATACATACAAGGTCAAACTTAGAACCTCCTTTTTTAAAGTCGGTTAGATACCAAAACCTTCTCGTAAATGTAACAAATACTTTTCTGAAAACCGCATCAAAATCGGTTCAGCCAAACGCGAGATAATCGCGGACAAACTACCTACCTACTTTATTTACTATACCTTGAAAATAAAGTACCTACCTACTTACTTAGGTAGGTAGGTACCTACTAAAATCGACTCGTCTCTTAACTATCTCCTATGAGACTCGAATCCACGACCTTTCACTGTCCGGGCGAGTGCTCTAACCACTGAGCTACGGAGTCATTGTTTTTTCTGATACTTCATTTTCAATGTTTAATAAAATAGGTATTATTTTCTACTTATATACGGTCGAACCAATTGAATCGCATCGCAAACAAATTAGCAAAATGGGTTGCGATTCGCAACCCATTTTGCTAATTTGTTTGAAAACGCAAAACTATAAAGGTAAATTAAATGTCAATGTCAATTAGTTTGAGTTTCAATAATTATCTGTTTTAGAAAATGAACTTTCGGTGGGTAAACTAATCGATTAGTTCGACTGTAACTTACTGCACTTTAATTAAAAAACTATAAAAAGCTTGTTCGGGCAAAGGTATATTGGGTAGGTAGGGTACAACAGTCAAACTACTTGAATCGTGAATCGTGATTGGTTCGTGGCGTGACCCACCATAAACCGCTCGCAACCGCCCGCACACGGGAGCCCGGAACTGAGAAACGGGAGGCGCTAGAACATCGTTTCACATCACAGCAACGCGGGTCGGTCCGTACGGCCCGACTATTGGTACCTATTCTACCGAATCCGGTGTGTGAAAGAGCTGTGTAACCAGCCTAACAGATTTTAAAATTCTGGAAGGTTGCGATTTAAACTTGTTGACATTGACACTGACTTTTATAGTTTTGACCCTTGCAAACAAATCATTAGTAAAATGGGTCATGACATGATTCAATTGGTTCGACTGTACCTACCTTATCAACTAATATCACATCGCATCGGCAAGTTGCATTGCAATGCAACGCGTGCGTGTTCATGTTCATGTACGCTACGCAACCCAGTAAAGTAGCACTCAATAAAAAATAGGTCTTACGTATACTATTTTTAAAGTTTGAATTCGCATATATACGCGGTTACTAGCGCCACCTTTTGTCCAGGGGCTTAAAACAGTTCGTTACATGACTAACGCTATCTGTTGACGGGAAGCGAAAAACGGGCTCGGTTTACAAAGCACAGCTCCCTTCAATAGCGACCTCTAGCGAAATAAAAGAGGAAACTAAACTGCCCGCAAGTTTTTGCCCGCTAGGGACGGTCACATTTCTTGTATGGGATGAGACATCTGTACTAGTATAGTATTATATTATCTGTGGTAAGGCCCATAACTTCACAAATGTTAAAGCGGTCATAGTATTATATAACGGTTTAGTGAGGAGTCAGCTGGAATGCAACGCTTTTATTTGGGCACCGCATGAAAAAAAATATAACTTCATGTTGGAGAGGATACAAAACAAATTTATTAGATTTATATATTTAAAGCAGTATGGTGTGTACCTGTTCACGACAGTACAGACGGTTCATATATATAAAGTTCCCGAAGTAGTTCATAGATGGCGCTGTGTTAATATTACATCGCGGTAAGACAGTTGTTTGTGTCGATCAGTAGTGTCATTTATTTCAAGTACTAATAATCCAGCTTAGATCAGAACCTTTTTGTATTATTTCATATACCTAAGTCGGTTCACAAATTTATTTAGTCCAGATACCTTTACGGTATTGTTCATGGTCCATACGACCGGATATTTTTGAAGAGTGGATCCATAGTCGGATCCAACCGTACTCGCAGTGGATCGCTGCGGCAAGGTACTTGTAGCTATAAGTTAGAATAGTAAATTGTATTCTAAGACGTAAGCAATAGTAGATTTCATTACAAGTGCGGAAAGCCTGTCATTGCAAAGAGTTCCGACAAATGTCTACCCGAGCCGAGGCGCAGCCGAAGGTGAGGGTTGACAGTCGGAACAAGTTGCAATGACGGTTCCGCACGTGTACTGAACAACTATTTTTAATACAGTTGCGAAAAAATTAAGCAATTTAATAAAATAATAAAACACAATAAACTCAACTAACTAATCGTAAAAGAATATAAGCAGAGACTTTTTTTTGTTTCGTTCACCCATTCTGGGTTGGCAAAGGAAACTATGATCATACAGCCAAGGCTTCAGTAGAATTATTTTATTGATATGAAATGAAAATTAAATTAAATGAGATGAAATGAAATGAAACCAAACAAAAGCAATCCGAATCCTACAGGAGCGCCTTTCCTTATTTCTCTCTTTTACCACATCGTTTTCCATTAAAGCCACATTATTGCACTAATTCCACCATACTAAGTACCTACCACAATAAAAACCAGAAAAAACTAATTTAGAAAATTAAGAAATAAGGTCCCTCATTTTCTTTTCACTTACTTGCGCAAACTCCTATTAAGCAGATACTATAAATAGTGCACGTCATACCATATTTAGTAATCTGTGGTCATACAGCAAATTTTTTGTGTTTTTTATATTCATAAATTTAATTTGGTCGATACTAATATTAATTTAATGTATAACTAAAATTACTTTTAAATCTGATATTGAAACAAATTAGTAGCTTCTTTTTAGAAATATTTGCATGAATCATAAAAACTTCTATGATTTTTTTTCTGTAAAAACTTCGTGGTTGGTTTTTTCTTTTTAATATTTGACAGTTGGGAAAGAAAACGCACGAGTTCGGGAAAGGTAAAGAAAAAGTTTGAGTGTGTAATAGCCCACATCCCGAACGCTATACGTCCCTGCAATACGCCACTTTTTGAGCAACTGTATTAAAAATATATTTTTAATACACTTTTTGAGCAACTGTATTAAAAATATATTTTTAATACAGTTGCTCAAAAAGTGGCGTATTGCAGGGACGTATAGCGTTCGGGATGTGGGCTATTACACACTCGAACTTTTTCTTTACCTTTCCCGAACTCGTGCGTTTTCTTTCCCAACTGTCAAATATTAAAAAGAAAAAACCAACCACGAAGTTTTTACTAAAAAAAATCATAGAAGTTTTTATGATTCAAATGCAAATATTTCTAAAAAGAAGCTACTAATTTGTTTCAATATCAGATTTAAAAGTAATTTTAATTATACATTAAATTAATATTAGTATCGGCCAAATTAAATTTATGAATATAAAAAATACATAAAATTGGCTGTATGACCACAGATTACTAAATATGGTATGACGTGCACTATTTACCATTGTATCTGCTTATAGGAGTTTGCGCAAGTAAGTGAAAAGAAAATGAGGGACCTTATCTCTTAATTTTCTAAATTAGTTTTTTCTGGTTTTTATTGTGGTAGGTACTTAGTATGGTGGAATTAGTGCAATAATGTGGCTTTAATGGAAAACGATGTGGTAAAAGAGAGAAATAAGGAAAGGCGCTCCTGTAGGATTCGGATTGCTTTTGTTAGGTTTCATTTCATTTCATCTCATTTAATTTAATTTTCATTTCATATCAATAAAAAATTCTACTGAAGCCTTGGCTGTATGATCATAGTTTCCTTTGCCAACCCAGAATGGGTGAAGAAAACAAAAAAAAGTCTCTGCTTATATTCTTTTACCATAGATGTATTATTCCTATAGATGGATCACAAAAATAAGCTATAACTCACCCATCCTTTACCCCTTCTAACACAATCAAATTATCATAAGATAGAAAGAGACATACATGTTAATCTGTTGCGTCGTAATTAGTGAATGTCTCCATTTTGACTATGCAATGCTAGATGATGATGATGCAATGATAGTGCTGTGGTTTTTTTTTTATAACAAGTTATCGATAAAAAATTTAAAAATAATTATAATGCAATGCGATACATAAAATTACAATGCATATGTATATATCGCAGGCGTATTGTATATTTCACCGTATTACATAGCAACTAGCTGTATTGGAAAACAGCACCGCATTGTAATGCGGCGGATTCAAGATACGCCGTATTCAATACGGCTGATCGAAACTACGCCGCATTGAATAGAGCGCTTCGCGCTTTTCAATGCGGCTAGAGACTTAATGTAATTGGGCGGTTCATAATCCGCTTTTCTGTCAGTTTTTAGTACTAATCGTGTCCAAAGTGCTCACGGCCTTAGAATTTTGTTTATGCTATGATACTTCGGCATAGGTCGTAATATGGCAAAAATTTCTTCCCTCCAGACAAAAGCGCACGCTCAGCTGATCGATCTAGTGTGGCAGAATATTTTTTTAAATTTCGACGTATGCTATGCTCCATAGAGAAAGTTGTTCAGTTTCTTGGTCTAAGCATGCCCTTTAATTTTGAATCAGTGCCAAATATGAAGAAGGTACTATAATTATACTTGAGGAGATCGATGGCTCATTGGTACGCGCATTTTGCATCCGGTGGTTGATGTTAAGCAACATTCGTTGTCCTCTGTGCTTCGGAAAGCACGTTAAGCCGTTGGTCCCGGTTGCATTAGCAGTCGTTGGCACCCTCACCCACCAATCCGCATTGGCTTCGCGTGGTGGGTAATGGCACTTATGGCCCGTTCTACCTGTGGTACTTTCCAGTGGCGTAATTTGGAGGGGGCAAGGGGTGGCAGTTGCCCCCCCAGAATTGTCCAACCCAGTATTTTGCCCCCCCAGAATTTTAGGGACTCCAGAACGTGGCACTTCTTCATTTATCATTAATAAGCGCAAATTACTACTAAACAAATAAGTTTTATTTTTTTTTTATTAAAAGAAATACCTTTCCTTTAGACAGTCTTGCCTTTCCTGAACCCAAAACAAGAAGAAGTACCTTTTTTTTTTTTTTTTTTTTTTTTCTTATCCCTCTCTTCGCTTTAGACCATGGGGGACCAGAGTGGTACGCTCCCCTCAGACCAGCGGTTCGCCCGGCTATCCGGGCCTCTGCGCTTCCATCGATGGCAAAACGTTGCCATTTCTTAGACTCGTGGGGGGGGGGACCGTGCGATCCGGAAGACAGCCAACAAGCCATCTCCCGCCCCGCACTGCCCCGCTAGGGTGGAATGAGGTGCGCGAATCGCCGCCTCCTCCGCCCCACTCGCCTTCGTCGGAGCCGATCTGCATGAGCCCCCTCTTCGCGGATCCGCTCCGATGCCTCTTTTTGCGAGATCACGTCCTCGCAAAAGGAGACCGCCGCCTCCCAGGATCTCTCGCCACCGAGCATGGCCCTGGCCATGCCAGGCAGCGAAAGATCCAAGCCTACCACAGCAACAAGATTACACCGCTGCGGGGACCAGGCAGGGCACACCTGTAGAGTGTGCTCCGCGCTGTCCTCCTCAGCGCCGCAATCGTGGCACCGAGGGGTCGCTTCACTTCCAATCCGGAACAGGTATTTCCCAAAGCATCCGTGCCCGGAAAACACCTGTGCCAGCCTGAAGGTCAGCGACCCAAAGCTCCTATTGCACCACTCTCTCAATACTGGGCGGATGGCCTCAACCGTTCGCCTGCCCGCCGGATCCGCATCCAGCAGTGCTTCCCACTGGACCATCAGGTCTTCCTCCGCACGGCGTCGGGCAGCCATCCTCTCCGCCGGGGCTATGCTGTTCCCGCTCGCTAACATATCTCTCCTCTGCTGGTACACCTCCATCAACACCCGGGCATCTAACTCCCAGAGAGGTGTACCTGCCAGCGCACACGCTGCATTGAAGGACATGGTCCTGTACCCCTTGGCAATTCTTATTGCAATCGCCCTCTGGGGCCGACGTAGGCATCTTCGGTTCTCATCGTTGAGCTTGTCGGCCCAGACTGGCGCTCCGTACAGGGCCATGCTCCTCAACACACCGGCGAAGAGCCTCCGGCATGTGTCCCCCGGGCCACTGGTGTTAGGCAAGAGCCGTCCCAATGCCCCAGCCGCCTTCGTCACCCTCGGGGCCAGCTGACGGAAGTGCTCGTCAAACTTCAATCGCCCATCGAGTACCAACCCCAGGTATTTTATCGACGGGCGTAGATGGATTCTCGCTCCGTCGACGCATATATTCGCCCCCGCTGGAGGGCCCCTTCGTGGGCCATGAAAGAACACCGCCTCTGTTTTCTCTATGGCCACGTTCAACCCTAACAAACGAATCCTCTCCGTCACAAGGGAGGCTCCAATCCCCGCTAGCCTCCTCACGTCTTCATACGTCTTATCCCTGGCTACGACTAACGTATCATCGGCATAACAAATGACTGCCATTCGAGGCAAAAGGACGCCCCTCAGCACCCAGTCATATCCGATGTTCCACAGGAGCGGACCCAAAACCGATCCCTGTGGAACACCGCACATCATCTCCCTGGCTACAATTTCCCCATTTTCAGCCGGATAGAGGACCTCTCTGTCCTCCAAATAGCTCTCCACGATCCTGAGCAGATACGGCGGCAGGCCGTGGAATCGCAGAGCCTCTCGAATGACCGAGAAGGGAAGCGAGTTGAACGCGTTCCTGATGTCCAACGAAACTGCGACAACCACCTCCCCTCTTTCCTTCGCCCTCTCTACCAACTCTCTGAGCGAAAGGAGTGCGTCTACCGTGGACCTTCGCTTACGAAACCCAAACTGATTCTCCGCTAGGTCCGGGCCCACCGTTTCCAAATGCTGGACGATACGCTCCGCTATAATCCGCTCAAGTAATTTCGCGAGCTCGTCCAGCAACACTACCGGACGGTAGGCGGATGGAGAATCCAGTGGCCGGCCCTCCTTAATAAGCAAGCACAGGCGCCCTCTCTTCCACTGCCTTGGGAACACACCTGATTCAAGACAATCACTATATAGGTCCCTTAGCGATTCCCCTAGATGTTTGAGGGCTGTCGGGAGGATGCGCCCGGGGATCCCATCTGGGCCAGGGGACTTTTTCTTGCCCTTCAGCCGGTCCACCACTACTTCCATCTCCAACTCCGTGATTGGCGTGAAGCCCGACTGTACCTCAGCCGGGCGCTGGGGGGCCATCAGTGGAGCCACTATGGGGGCGTCTATGGGGAAGAGGCTCGCTACCACTCTTTCTCGGAGCTCCGGCTCCATGGTCTCCATGGGAGGCGCCTGATGATTGAGTTTCTTTCGCACCATTTTGAAGGGCCTTCCCCACGGGTCCCGGTCCAGTCCTGTAAGAAACTCGTCCCACGCCAGAGTTTTGGCCCTGATAATCGCCACCTCCATTACCTTTTTGGTAGCTAGGTAGACCTCTCGGAGCCTCTCCTCCTCTTCCGGTTGGCGTCTTCGCCGTCTCCTGCACCTCTGGTATGCTCGACGTGTCCGTTGGCATTCGGCTCGGAGAGTTCCTAGTTCCTCCGACCACCAGTAAACTTGGGTCCTTTCATGAAGGCCATGTGCCCTGGGCATAGCGGCGTCGCACACAGCCGTGAGGGACTGGGTCAGCCGGTCCACTCTTTCCTCAATATCCCGGCCCCAGCCCTGTGCTTCGCTGCACCAGGCCTGGACGAGCGCCTCCTCCTCCACCCGTTGCTCATTCAGCCGAGTTATCGCCCACTTTGGGAACTGCTGCCCTACAAGCCTTCTCCTCGGTAAGGACCACCCAGATCGGGATGTGACCTCGAAGCGGATATACCTATGGTCGGAATGGGAGTACGGTTCCACCATAACTCTCCACCCGCTCACTCTGCGAGCGAGAGCGGGGGTGGCGAGGGTGAGGTCTACAATAGAGCCTCCGTTCCACCGAACACAGGTGAAAGTTGTGCCCCGGTTTAGACAATCGAGGCCGGCGGACGCCATCCATTCCACCACCGCCCTACCCTTGGGGTTAAGAAGAAGTACCTAATATTATTACTATACCTACTTATTATTACTTGACGGTATTTATAGGTTATTGGCCTGTGCGCAGGCGATGATGTACCTACCGTCATCGGCGCGGAGTGTTGATGTAGACATTCCAAAAGTAATCGAAGCTTTTAATTTAAGCCAAAGAAAGGGTTCATTTTGTTTAAAATATGTTGTGGTGATGTTATTTGATTAAAGCTTTTATATTTTTTTGGTACTTAGGTACATTGTTTCATCTCTACATAGTATAAAACAAAGTCGCTTTCCGCTGTCTGTCCCTATGTATGCTTAGATCTTTAAAACTACGCAATGAATTTTGATGCGGTTTTTTTAATAGATTTACGCCCGAATTCTCGAACGCAAATCATCTTTGGGAGCGTCTCAAACATCATGGCATCTCTTTCATACGTTTGACATTTAAAGTGACAGGGCGATGTTTGAGACGCTCTCAAAGATAAGTAGCGTACGAGTATTCGGGCAAGAGTGATTCAAGAGAAAGTTTTATATGTATAATACATGGTACCGAATACCACTTTACACCGAAGCGAAGCGAGGGCGGGTCGCTAGTTTTTAATTTTATATAAATGATAAAATATCAGTATCGTTTCGTATCCGAGTCTGTCTGAGAAAGGTATCGTGCGCTTCATCATCTATTTCCTTTGCCGCTATATTGGTAGCCCTGTTTTCCAAGAAGGCGCGAACGCGTTCTTTAGAGAGTTTGAAAGTCATTTTTCTTTCAAAATTTCGTAATGTTTTGGGCAACCAGTACAACCACGCGGGCGAAACCGCGTGCGGCTGTTAGTATACGATAAAATACAGTACCTATAGTTTTTTTTTAGGTATGTCTTGCCCCCCCCCAATTAAAAACTTGAAATTACGCCCATGGTACTTTCATGCACAGGGGAGGCCTATAGCCCAGCAGTAAGGACGTTAATATGATAATGATGACAATCATACTATTTATACTAGGAGGTATAGTCGTAAAACTGATTCTAATCAATTTATTAAATTAAATAATCTGCTGAATGATATCAAGTAAAAAATACAGATTTCACGCTAATTTTTATACTCTTAATGTATTCAATTTTTTAAGTATAAATCCACAATTTGCTTTAATAAGTGCATCGAGCATATTCTTGTTTGTTGCGAAGGTCTCCAATCGTCGCCTTTTTTACGTTTCTTATTCACGTTTCCTTTACATCGACGGCGGCGCGGCGGTGGGAAATCTGTTTAAAATTGAGAAAAAATAAGTTGAAATACAAAATTGTTAACACTACAATTTTTTATCGATATTACATAATAAAATCGGACTACAACACTATCAGGTTGGTCAAATGTCAAAAAATCCCAATTGGCTATAAATTATATATTTTTAGCCTAAAAACACCCGATTTTCTTCAACCAAGTCAATGTTAAACTGTGTATACACGTACAACAATTTAGTTTTTGCAAATACGGACCAGTAAGCTATAAAAATGTGTTCGCAAAAACACAAAACAATTAATGTGATTTACCTCTGAAATGATATGTGTTCATTATTCTCTTTCAAAACACTCACTCTGCTTGAATAACCGGGAACAGTACAGGCCATTCTTAACAAACAACAGATTTACCGCACCACACCATCAAATCTTTCTATATTTTACTACAAAAAAAGATTTTCTTTTTGAAGCATTTGTAACCAGCTGGTTAACAAACAAATATGACGTTGACTTTTAAGTGGCGCGCGGCTCATTATGACGCACACGTTGGGCTATTGTTATCTCTTTTTAACACACGAAATGTCGCCATTTGAGAGACGAGAGTCGATTATAGAAAGAATCGTTCATATTTTTATGCTCCATCTACAGGAATAATACATCTATGTCTTTTACGATTAGTTAGTTGGGTTTATTGTGTTTTATTATTTTATTAAATTGCTTCATTTTTTCGCAACTGTATTAAAAATAGTTGTTCAGTACACGTGCGGAACCGTCATTGCAACTTGTTCCGACTGTCAACCCTCACCTTCGGCTGCGCCTCGGCTCGGTCGGGTAGACATTTGTCGGAACTCTTTGCAATGACAGGCTTTCCGCACTTGTAATGAAATCTACTAATTCACTACACTATCGCATTGGTATATACTGTAATGATAGTTGTAAGTTTGTTGAAATAAATAAATATAAATAAATTCTCGCCATATCCAGCGGCCCCCGGAGCAGCCTCACATCACACCGCGGTGGAGCGAAAAGTGGCGGAGTACCTGGACGCCGCCCCACCGCCACTACCGGGCGACACGTTCATCTCGCCAGCAGAGGTGAGAAAGGCTGCCCTCCACCTAAACCCGAAGAAGGCACCAGGCCCCGACAACCTACCGCCCATGGCCTTGTCAGCGCTCCCCCGAAGAGGCTGGGCAGTGTTAGCCAGGTTATTCAACGCTGCACTACAGGCCAAATACTTTCCGGAAGCATGGAAGAAGGGCCGGGTAATAACCATCCCCAAACCGGGTAAGGACCGTCGCCAGGCCGCCAACCACCGCCCCATCACCTTGCTCGACCACGTGGCCAAGCTGTTCGAGCGCCTCCTGCTGCGTCGCCTCCGTCCCTCCATCCCTCTGAGGGAAGATCAATTCGGCTTCCGCAGCGGACACTCCACCACGCTCCAGCTGGCGCGCGTGCTCCACCACATGGCTGACACAGAAACGCCAAGAAGTGCACCGTGGCCGCCTTTCTCGACATCGAGAAGGCCTTCGACCGGGTATGACACCCCGGTCTAATCTACAAGCTGGCCAACAACACCGAGGTGCACCCGGCCCTTGTACAACTGCTGGCCTCGTTCCTGGATGGCCAGCATTTCAACGTGGCGGTGGAGAGCCAGGAGTCCGAGCTGCGCCCCATACTGGCGGGAGTTCCTCAGGGCAGCTGCCTTTCGCCCACGCTCTATGCCGTCTATACCAACGACATGCCCTCCGTCAACAATGAGCAAAATGAGGGGGAGCCACGGGTCGAGCTGGCGCTGTTCGCAGATGACAGTGCCTTTTTCACATCCTCCCCGTGGCCCATGGTCGCCGCTGCTAGAATGCAGGAACAGCTAAACCTACTCCCGCCCTGGCTAGACAACTGGAGGATTGCGGTTAACGTGAGCAAGATTACCGCAATCCTTATCGGGGCCCAGCGGAACATGCCACCGATGCTGGCGATGAACGAGCAGGAGATCGCCTGGCAGCCTACCATCAAATACCTGGGCTGCCACATCGACCGCGGTTTGACTATGGCCACCCAGGGGGGCTACCGCGTAACTTTCTGGGTATGAACTTCATACGTGTTTGGGAACTTTAAGTCAATTTTATAAAGAAAATAGCCGCTATCAGTTCCTTGTTTTGTGATATCGGGTATAACGATAACTAGCTGGCAACGTTCAACAGAACAAAGCAGCAAAAATGTATCAAGATAAGGAATTCAAATGACAGTTGAAGCCCATACCCATATCCATATTTCTTAGCCGGTAGCCCCCCTGGTGGATCACGCCAAATCGTCTGCCCGCGCCGCGCGGGCCATCCTACGCCCTGTCCTTCGCTCCAGACTCCCGCTGCGGGCGAAACTCACAATATTCAAGACCCACATCCGGTCGCGACTCACTTACGCAGCGCCGGCGTGGTACTCTCTTTGCTCGCAGACGCAAAGGAAGAGACTGCAAGCCCAGCAGAACGTGGCGCTCCGCATCATCATCAACGAGGTCATCGCGCGGGACCTCAACATCCAGCCGTTGCAGGACTTCGTGGGCCAGCTGGCGCGTCGAATGTTTGACAGCGCCGATCATGGCCCTCACAAACACCTGCAGGGCTTCGCACCCAGACGACGACCACCGCCGCTAGAAACCAATGACTCAGCAACTCCTTCCCCCAACATTACCACCAACACCAGAGCCACGAAGAAATGGGGGCTGCCCCGCGATATTGTGCTCCCGCCACTTCCCCAGCCCACCTCACCCAATCCTCACATCCCTTCTAACACCCCTACCTAAATTATAGCCCATACCCCGTTTGCGCGCCCGCTCGCAGGCGCTAGCTGGGCCTCCCCCAAAGGGGTCTCACCCGGCTGGCTGACCGCGCCGAGGGCCGCAAACATCCGGTGGGGCATACCACCCGTCCCGAGGACGGCCGCGCAAAGCGGCTTCAAACACCGTGGGGCAGTAGCCTCACGATATGAAGCCCAGGGAAGGAGCAGGAAGCTCAAACCCGAACCCGCCTTCGTCGGCGGAAGAAATCCATGATGATGTATGTTATTATAGTTTTTTATGTTTTCATTAGAATGTAGGTGTGTTACATTCCAATGCTTCTTGGAGTATTTGGCGTCAAGTATGTCGAGTCGGTCTTCTCGGTAATTCTTGCTGAGGTAGTCACCCACCACTACAATATAACACTCAGCATCACGTCACGTTACCGAGATAGCGCATATTTTAATCATTCCACACATCGTCCAGTTGCGTAAACACTTGGGGCACAAAACCACACCTGTCTCTTGAGTCACAAAGTCCACTATGAAACAAATTGCGATTAATTAAAATATCCACTTAACCTAACCCGCCAAAATGGCGCCAAAAACTCCCGACCATAGAGAACAGTAGTAAAAAAATCGACCTTTTGTAGGACAGGCGAAAGTTGTACAGGGGGCTACCGGCTAAGGCTTCCATCACACTGCCTCCGGTTTCCGCACTACCGGACGGAGATGCGGCGTGGTTTGTCATACACTGCGGATTTTGTATGCACATCAAGATTCTACAGCCATCGTTAAGAAGCGCACTACCACAAACCGGAGCGGTGTGCGGTGCAGTTTTTTTTTGTAACCGCTACCGGCAGCGGCCTCTATTCCTGGTTGCCACCACCTCGATCGCCACCACTGGTGGCAATATGGATTTTCTTTCCTGATTGCCGCCCTGTGGTGGCAATCAGGAATATTTTTTCCAGGTCGTAACCACTGGTTTAACCACCGTAACCAATATGGATTCCTGATTGCCGCCCAGTGGTGGTAATGAGGCATATTCGACCACTGTTGGCAATACGGAGTTATGATAATTATTAATAATCTAATCTTAAACAACTTTTTGAGAAATATGTCTCCAACGATGAGAATATTTAAGTTTAGAGAAATTAATAAAAATAAACTATAATTTTATATTTTGATTGATTGAATATTGGTTAAGTTAAATATATCCCCCCCTTGGTCTTTTTTTCAACTGTCGCAAACCGGTTGAAACATATGAAAATATTTTTTTCACCACTCCAGCTCGAAAAGGGCGCTTTTGGCGCCTAAAAACTCGCAGCAAAATCGATTTTTGCTGCGAGCGTGAGGCAAAGTGCTTTTTTTAATTTCTTACACCAACTTTTGAAATAATTAAGAAAAAGAAATAGAGTGACAAGGATGAAACTTTTAAAATTAATATGAGCAAAAAGGATAGAAAGATAGCTTTATGTCGATGGACATGAAATATAAAGCTTAAAAAAGAAATACACGGATACCAAAGGTTCGAAATAAAGAGCATGGACGAAATGAGGTCGCATGTATGATATAAATATAAAATAAGAAAAATTAATGAATTCTAATAACAAATTATATAAATACGATTGTACTCCTATTACTTTTTATTAAACACGCAATATTTAAAATAAATAATATGAAGTGAACATTATATCGCTTACTAATATCATGTTTGGTTTTCATAAAAATTACATGCAGTGCAGTTTTTGAACGCAATGCAAACAGCTACCTTCAACTTGCATAATTGCACCAATTTTACTCTTAATTATTAATTTTGATGTTTTCTTTATTGTTAAATGTTGCCTTCAATGTTGTTTTTCTGACCAGTAGGGCTAACATGACGGCAACGAGATAGCACGAGATAGTTTGTCGCGCGCCTTCCAACCAATCAGCAGTCGTGCGCGCTATCTACGAGCGATCTGATTGGTCGAAAGTAATGCGACAAATTATCTCGTGCTATCTCGTTGTAGCATGTTAGCCCTACTGGGAGCCGATTCTCACGCAATCGAGAAAAGTTCACATTCATAAGCTCGAAATTCAAATATAACACAGTTTTTGTACTGTCAGAATTTCACAATCGAAAAAGTTCGATCGAAAACCAGTCAAAAGCTACGAGTGGTACCATGAAGTTCGACTTAATACTGAGGTAACTGGAGTTCTCACCCTGAATAAAAAAGTGAACACCAGCAAATTTGACATTTAGTATGTAGTGGCAGGTAGCGGCTGTCAGTTGTCTCATATGACCATACGTATTTTTTTAAAGTGTAGGTGAGACGGAAGACAGCCACTGTGTAATTTGTGGTCACAAAAAATTGTTCGTACTGCACTCTCCAGTTACCTCAGTATTAAGTCGAGCTTCATGAGTGGTACAGACCAATAGATGTTTTTATACGAACTTAACTGTCAAAATGAATTTGTTGACATGTGGGACAGCTTAGTTGGTTTGAAACGTTCTAACTTTTTAATAGAAACCACAAACAAAATGTTCGACATACGAATTACCACACTGAAAAAATTCGAATGCCTGAGAATCGGGCCCCTGGGGGCCGATTCTCAGGCAATCGAGAAAAGTTCACATTTATAGCTCGAAATTCAAATATAACACAGTTTTTGTATTGTCAGAATTTCACAATCGAAAAAGTTCGATCGAAAACCAGTCGAACGCTACGAGTGGTAAAAACCAATAGATGTTCGTATACGAACTTAGCTGTCAAAATGAATTTGTTGACATGTGAGACAACTTAGTTTGTTTGAAACGTTCTAACTTTTCAATAGAAACCACAAACAAAATGTTCGACATACGAATTACCACACTGAAAAAGTTCGAATGCCTGAGAATCGGGCCCCTGTAACACTTTTCTCGCTGGTAGAGGTGAAAAGTTGTATGTTTAACACGAGAGCAAAATTTTCTGATGTCTCGTGCCTTTAAATCACTCACTGTGCTCAGTAGTCTATATTTGAATCACTCGCTACGCTCGTGATTCAATTCCAAAAAATTCAGCACTCGCATCGAAAAATGATTTTGCTCTCTTGTATAACAAATAACTATTTTCATATATCCCGAGGCCTACCCTACTGATACGGATATTTGTTTTTTTTTCTATTTATCGCTACTAGTGGGGATAAATGGAAATAAAATATCAGGTCTTGCTGAATTACTTGTGATATTGTAATAATTTCTTTAAAAATGTTAAGTAACGCTGATTTTTTATTGAGTGGTGGCGATCTGGAAGAATATTCCTTCATTCGGGGAAAAAAGTCCGTAATGCCACCAGTAGCGGAGGCAATTAGAAAAACATATTCCTGATTGCCACCACTAGGCGGCAATCAGGAAAAAAATCCGTATTGCCACCAGTGGTGGCGATCGAGGTGGTGGCAACCAGGAATAGACGGGCAGCGGTGGCACAGTCAAAAAATATTCTGCATTAGTATAAACAAAAAAAATAGGGACAGATATTTATTTACGGAATAATTTTATATGACAACATTTTACTGAATTGTATCGTTTTATTTTCCACAACTACTTTTTACAGTAACTGAGTGATGACAATGACTAGCACATACTGAGTATAAACACCATCGCAATTTAATTTAAAACTACACATTCCTTGGAAAAAGGATTAAAAATCATATCACTACCAAATAATAAAATCAGTAGGTAACATGTTATTAAATTCTAAGCTTATGAAAAATAATTATTAGTTAAGATTATAAAAAGCCAAAGACCTTAAGTCGTATGAACGTATGATGACTAGTTTGTGTATGTTCAATCAACAGCCACACAAAATTTGTCAAATTTTTCCATAATATGATTTTTAACTACAATACCATGATGGACAATGGAATCCAAAAATTGTGAGCCCCCATTCGCAAGGGCGCTTTAAGCCCTCATTCGCACAGGTGCTTTTTGGACGCGCGTTAACAATAGAAAAAGCGTCGCAAAAAAGCGCTCGCTCGTAAACAGTCAGCCGCGAGTCATAATATTATGTTCTATTGCAAATTGCCCGCGTTAAAGCGTCCAAAAAGCATTAACATTACTTAATATTGACCCTATTACCGTGATTACCGTGAGGGTGCCACTCTCAAGTTCTCAATACAAAATTACCGAAATGGATGTCAGTTGCAAAGATGTCTTGGTTATTGTTTATTTAACGTATATTTGACCAAATATGGATCAAGTTGGGGCAGTGTGGCCGCTTGGCTGTTGACTGTACGTACGTAATACAATCAGTAATACATTGGTTGTGAATTCCGTCTGGCTTTAGGAGATGATGGTCTTTGTGGCCCGAAGCCACTTCTAGACGTAGTTGTAGTGCGGGTTCGCTCTCTTGCATCACTATAAATAAATGAAAAATGTTAAGCCCCCAGTACACGATGGCCGATCAGATCATGGTCGGCGACCATGTTGGGCCATCGTGTACAGGGCCGGTTTGGGTGTGATTGTTGACTGTGAGCAATGATCGCCGGCGATCCGTCCCGTGTCGGTTTTTCGTGCACGATTCAAAGGGAGTTTGTCGCAGGCCACAAAGAGCGTTCACACGTTGGCCGATCATTCAGTTCATCTGAATATTTCTGCGTTGACTGACGTGTAGGATATTTTAATTTATTGTTTTTTTTCGCAATCAGGCCATTTTGTGGAGCATATTACATAGTCAAAAATATCCTTGATGTTGTATATCTTTGATAAAATATTTTTTTTATTCAAATGATAATAAAATACACTTAAATTCACAAGATGTAAAGGAGTATTCTGTATTGTTATCTAAAATTAAGTAAATAAAAATAAAATGAATAAAACGTTATTAATACATTATTATTATTATACTGGGTTCAATCCCCGCCCAAGAAATATTGATATGATGTAATAGCCCGAGAGCCAAACTAATTCGCTCTATGGAGACTCAACAATAATTCTATATCAGTAATTTCTTAACATTGAAAATTAGATTATCTAATTTAATAAATAATTCATTAGTAATCCACCAATATTTATGACAGCGACATTAATAAAAAACAAATACAAAGCTTTAAAAAATCTATACAAAATAGGCAAAAATGGTATAATTATTATTCACTTTACATTTGAATACATTTATTATTATCTTTCGTAAAAGTATATAATCCCCCTATATTTGTAAATGAAAAACAAATAAACTTAAAAAAAAACTCTCTACGTAAACTCAAATTGGTATTACACCTTATTAAAAATGCTATCAGAAACAACCGACTTCTTCCTAAAGTATTAGTTTCCCGTTTTATATCTTTATGGATTTCGACTTTGGTGCTTAGATATGGTGAACATAAACACATGTTAACGATAAAATTGGTGATAGCATATTTGCTGAAAGAATTGCACCATTTTCGGGGTATAACTTTTTTTTTATACCTTCCAATGCGATATTATGTTGGATTCCAAAATATAGTCTCTTAAAATTATATTTAAGGGCCGTTTACAAAAATTTTACCTGTTATTGAATTTTTTACAAAAATATCGGATAGTTCTTGGGGTATAAGTATTTGTTTTTTCTGTGTCTGGGTGTTATGATAAATATGTCTATTATTACTTTAATGCATAATTACATTTATCTAGACATATTATACAAGATCCAGACTCTATTAATATAGAAAAATTCTCGTAATAAATTAAAAGCGCTGCAAATGTAAATTGCATAAGCCGTCATTGCATACACATCCATCCTCACGACCAGTCCAACGCAGAATGAAACCGGCGATCGTGTGAACACTCTCACTAAATGATCGCCGGTCATGGTCGCCAACCTGTACTGGGGCCATTAGACTTTTTTGACGGGCTCGATAGCGCACAGGGGGCTCTACTCAGAGACAGGGGGGCTACCGGCTAAAAAATCTGGATATGGGTATGGGCTTCAACTGTCATCTGAATTCTTTATCTTGATAGATTTTTGCTGCTTTGTTCTGTTGAACGTTGCTAGCTAGTTATCGTTATACCCGATATCGGGTATAACGTTTCCATATTTCTTAGCCGGTAGCCCCCCGGGTGGCGGGGTCTGATCTTACATACCTCCTCAGCCAGCTGGTCGGGAGTTCGAAAATCGCAAACATTTATAATAATATAAGTAATGAATGAATATTTGTGGTTCTATCGTGTCTGGGTCCTAAATATCTAAGTTGGTTCCGAATTTACGATGCACTTAACACAAGTGCTCAGCTACTTTAGCTTCTTCGAAATCAGTGGGGCTACCGGCTAAAATATGAACATGAGCTTTATTTGTCATTTGAATAGCTTATTTAGATAGATTTTTCTTCTTTGTTTTGTTGAATGTTGCTAGCTATCTATTTTTATATCCGACGGGTATTTTTATTAATATTAAGTTCCAAAAAACTTATGAAGTTCATATCCACAAAGTTACACGGTAGGTAGTCCCCCAGATCAATGTGTATGTTGTCACAGACATTTCATTGTTCTGTCTTTTTGTTGAAATGAAATAAAAATCATTTATTATATTACCTGACGTCATAAAATTGATTATTTCCTCGATTTCCTGTGCCTGTGCATCCATCTTTAATACTGACCCTGTCCTTCGAATTGGCACTGAAAATAAAATGAACCACACTATGTTTCCTCTTTGTCACTTAATCCATAATAATTCATCATCATCAGCCATAAGACGCCCACTGCTGGGGTGGGCATAGGACTCCCACAAGATCTCCACAGCTGCACACTATTCATTCGGTGCTTCATACACGCACGCGTGAAAGATTTCGTTATTTTTAACCGACTTCAAAAAAAGGAGGAGGTTCTCAGTTCGGTTGAATTTTTTTTTTTTTTTTTTTTTTTTAATGTTTGTTACCTCATAACTTTGTCAATTGTAAACCGATTTTAGAAATTATTTTTTTGTTCAAAAGCATATAGTTACAAATTGGTCCCATTGTCATACGGTCAGGATCTGATGATGGGATCCTGGTGAAATCAAGGGAACTCTTCAAATTTTATAGGCAAACCTATAGCGATTTTTGAATTTTCTTAAATAACTCGAGCACTTGCTTTCGGTAAGCACCATTTAGTGTAGTGGAACTGATGATGAGGACCATAGATGGTTATCGGAAATATTAATAAAATACTAAATTTTACGGGCGCGATACGATTTCTTTAATATGGTTTATAAGTAATTTCCAAGTATTTGCGTCTGGTAGTCATCATCTCACGATGATAAGCTGGTGATGGAAGGTACAACTCCTCAACGGTTGGGAGTTGGAGAATAATTCTTTATATATTGTTGATGCGTAAATATTTATAGTTGTTATCTTTAAAGTTATTTAGGTAAGCTGATGATGGAAGGTAAAACTCCTGAACGCTTAGGAGTTAAAGTATGTTTTTAAGTACCACAAGCGCGAATAGAACTTTAGGTTGTATTCTTTCAAGTAATTTAGGTTAGCTGATGGTGGAAGGAAACTGCATTACAGTTGGGAGTTGGAGGGTGGTGCTTGTCTGAGTATTCTAATTTAGATATGGGCTACAGTCGTTGCACATTGCGCTACGCTTGCGCAGTATGCGGTTTCTTATGGTAGATTTCTTACACTAAAAACGGAAAAATAAACAAATTTTTTCAAAAAAATTAAACCGCCTTCAAAACAAAACTGCAAACAAAACTACAAACAAAAAACTCATTTTCCAAAAAACACGTAAAAGTGAAAAATAAATTGAATCAATCAATTCAAAGTACGAAAGTGCGGGACTTTTTCTAATTAATCTTGAACTTACTGATCTGATTGAAGTCGGTGTCAAGCCGAAAGTAACAAGAAATAGTGAATCAATAATATACAATATCTCATGCGCGAAGTGATACCTATCAAATACATATTATGATATGGCTTGACACCGACTTCAATCAGATCAGTAAGTTCAAGATTAATTAGAAAAAGTCCCGCACTTTCGTACTTTGAATTGATTGATTCAATTTATTTTTCACTTTTACGTGTTTTTTGGAAAATGAGTTTTTTGTTTGTAGTTTTGTTTGCAGTTTTGTTTTGAAGGCGGTTTAATTTTTTTGAAAAAATTTTTATTATTACTTACCTACTTAAACCTTTTTTTAATTAATAAACTACTTTTTATTTGTTATACTCATGTTTACTTAAGGTGTTTTTCTATAAGTGCAAAACCTCTTAAGGGCTTATTACACTTATCCTAATTAGGATAAGTGTAATAAGATCTTTAGGTGGTGATTGTGCTCATGAATATGAACAACTTTTGGGGCCAACTTTGCAACTCAACAAAAAAAACACCTATTTCATACAAATTGTCAATACCTACTCGACCAGAATGTATGGAACAGCTGATTTTTTTCGTTGAGTTGCAGAGTTGGCCCCACAGTAAAAGTTGTTCATATTCATAAGCACAATCACCACCTAAGAGGTTTTGCGCTTACAGAAAAACACCCTGTATATTTCTTCTGTGCGTGTGTATGTAACTGAACTCTGGACTGGACTGATTTTAATGAAATTTTTTGTGGGTGGTGGCGTGCTGTCGATAAGGTGGTACGAAGTTCTCCGGATCAGCTAGTAGTACCTACTATAAAATTTGAATCAATATTTTCCTTAGTAGACGAACTATTATGCATCGGGGCTTGGCTTGAACTATAAAAGTGATTGTGTGGTTGAGTGAGGTACGCTGTACGATACGGTCGTACGATAGTATAAGTACAAACAAAAAAATGTATATGCAGAGGCATACCTGGCATCATAATATTGATGGTTACCACGAATTCCCGAGTTGCCATCTTTAATACTGATCCTGTCCTTTGATGTGGCACTATAAATAAATCATATATTTACACATTTAAATTATTTCATACAAATTTATTCTGTCTGTGGCAAACATGTAATTTTGCTTTTATTAAGGGCTTATTACACTTGGCTAAATTCAGCATCTAATTAAGCATACATTGCTTTCTTCGAGCTCATTTGTAGCAAGTGATGCAATCAAAACAAGCAATGTATGCTTAATTAGATGCTGAATTTATCCATGTGTAATAAGCCCTTAAATTTAGATTTTCGGACGAGATTCGACCTCTGGAAATCCAATTTCAATGCTGTAACCAATCAAACCTTACAGAATAGCCACAGACAGAACACCAGAAAGAGGATTTGGTCATTCATGGACACTTCGATCAACAATAGGTATCACTAGATGACCGGTTGGAGGGTCAAAAACGGCCGAGAAAATAAGAGCGCAACTTGCGCTCTTAAATATTATCGCTTCCTGATATTTTTTACGCAAGATCGAAAGATTCGTAACCTTTTTTTTTTCTCCGTTTAAAAAAGAATCGGTCGGCTCGGTGCCTTATGAGAGTTTTGTTTTCGTTCGTGAGGCGTATTCTATCTAGTAAAACGTTGTGATTAGGTATTGAACATGAACTCTTTGTGTTGGTGATAAGGTTGAATTTTATTTAAAGAAATTTGACAGTTTGTAGTAACCTGACGTGCTGGCCACTGCGACTGTATATAGGTACTCTTTGTTATCTAGTGGTATTTTCGATCGAAGCATTTAAGTACAGTCAATTCACTCTACGAGCAATAATATGTATGTAAGCAACATAGAACTTTCTCACATTGAATGATCCGAAACATACCTACTGTCTGTTTGTACTAAGTACGTAAATCATACAATATTCTAGACATAGTCCTATGTTATTTTGTTTACATATTATTGCTCGTGAGCCGTGACTGGTATTACATCATGGTATAAAATTCTACCAACCTGATTTTGTCTTGAACCAATCCACTGAGCTTCTCGGAGATAAACGAGTTGAGGTATCTCCTCTGGAACTAAAGAAAAGGTAACATACTTACAAAGGTAAGTACACATTTTATTTCTTCCTGTTCTCACATAGGTACATAGCTATTATAGTATTATATTAGGTATCTGTGCTATGTCGCCAGCATCTAAAACTAGAGCTAGTACCAACTACGTTTTAAAAATCAGCTGTTCCATACATTTTGATTAAATATTGTTGCACTTTTGTACAATATAATATAATATAAGTACCTATTAAAAGTTGTTTGTTTTCACGAGTAGAATAAACCCTAAAATTATCCGGGGTGAAAAAAAATACCTATTTAACACATAATTACATGTCAAACACAATGCTTCTTTCATGGCTTACTTACTTACTTACTTACTTACCGACATGAAAACAAAAAAGAAAAATCAATTTCAATTTAACTTCTCGACTTTGACTGACTAGCCACGTTAAGTCGTTGGTCTCGGTTGCATTTACAGCTGTTAACACAAATCTGCAATGGGCCAGCGTGGTGGTTCCTTATCCATCCGTGGAAGGCCTCAGCCAGCAGCGCCAGCAGACATTAATGCCGGTACGGTAGCACACCTCCGTCCGCCGTGAAAAGTACCTTCTACAGTACTTTTTTTTTTTTTGTGGCAATTGAGTTTTACTATTTTGCCAATGACAAATATATTAAAAGGTAGGGAAACAGGGATGATAATAATAATAGCAAATAAGGGGAGAAAAAAGGATCAGAGGAGTTGGATCAGGTTCGTAGATATTATAAGGAAATAAACATGAGTGGAATGGAAATAGTATGGATACAATAAGTAGGTATAAAATAAATAATACATATTAAATTTTAATATTATTAAGATCGATAAAGGATGATAATGCATTGTAATATTTACCTCTTTATCAGAAAAGAACGCGCGCCCTACACTACAAAGACAGCTCGGGGCGTGGCTCGGGCTAGTCGTTAAGCGGTGCTGCCACCACAGTTTCGCAGCGGAGGTGTGCTACCGACACAAAATGCTGATGATTATAACGATGAACATAACACTTACCTTTATGCTATTGAGCAAATCGCCTTGCGTGGCCAATGGCCGCTCGTCGGAGTGGACACTCGGCGCCCGCTTTGGCGTAGGAGCGTCCCGTCGAGCCCCCAGCGACGCGGCACCCACCGACGCTGCGCCAATGGACCCGTTCCTAGGCGCCACAACTGCACAAACACGACGATGGTAATAAAAGCCAGTGACGGTTTTACAAATTCGCTGACTGTAGACTGCGTATTTAAATTTTGCTGCCCCCTACCAAGAACCATTCTAGTCGCTAGTCCAGTGGGCAGTGGCGCATATGGGGCTTCGATCAACAATAACAAGATGTGGGATAGGTATATAATTTCGGAACTATAAATTTGCCGCCCCCAAGGGCGATTTCAGACTAGCGTTTTATTTCGCGCGTATACAGTCGCTTCGGCATACGCGCTTCAAAAAACTGAATGCGCGTAAACGGGCATATTTCGGCGTGTTCGCTCGAAACTCGCGCTTTCAGATTAGCGTATTTTTCTGCGCGTATAGGTACGGTCGATTCGTCATACGCACCTACCTACATGCGCTTCCAAAACGAGCTTATACGCGCGTATAAAACGCTAATATGAAACCGAAAAATATGGCTTGGCTAACGTTTATACGAGCTTACAAGCGCTTCAACGCTCGTACGAGTCACGCCTCGCGTGTGGCAAGTGTGTGGCAAAAGGCGCGCCAACGCGGCAACGCCTATGGCCTATACGCGCCAGCATATGCTTCCAAAAAAGAGCTTATACGCGCTTGTAAAACGCTAATCTGAAACCGCCCTAAAAGTAAACGTCACTGATAAAAGAAGAAAGAACAAGAGCCTACACAAAAGTGTTGCGGCTCAAACATTTTTGTTAACATTAGAGTTAAAAATACTAATGCAATATGATAATAATATGACGGTGTGGGGTAAACTCCTTGAACCATCGTCGTGGTGGGGCGGCGACCAATCACAACTCGCTAAAACCCGTTTTACGAGTTGTGATTGGTTGCTTGCCCGCCATGATGGTGTAGTGTGTGTACCACCGTAGTAACACACATGCATGTCCATCTTAGTATATAAGCGCATGTAATCCTTTATTAGCTGAATAATAACTCCTAACTACAACAATTGTTTTATTTATCCGTTGCGCCGAACCTTCTATATTGCATGGCGACCCTGCCAGTGCTGCCTGTGGGCAGTGCTGCGCAGCTGGTTTGGAAAGTGATATAAAAGTCATAAAATCAGTGAAGAAAAGACTAAAAGTGAAATGTGAAAAACTGTAATTTGCAAAACTGTGCTGGTGAAAATAAAAATATAACTGAACATTATAATACTTAATACCTGAACATTATTATATTGAAACCATTTTTTATATTATAAAAATAAGTAAATTCTAAAGTGAAAAACGAGAATATGTGCTACGTGTATTGTTTAAATAATACAAACAAATTATTGAAAATGAAAATTATTTTAACCAATTAAAACTTAAAAATATGCATCGCGAGTCGCGACTACTTATACTTAGTAAAAAAAAGTGCTGGGCGCCGGGAGATGATGGTGTCTGATGTGGACGCAGCAGGGTGTGGTTCCAGCCCATGATGACAGCTTTTCCACAGCGCTCGATAAGGAATCGAAATTAGCAGAAAAAAAAGGGATTTTAAATTAGTGGTTGGTTTAGATTTATATTGTGTTGCGGTATGAATGCCTTTCAAAAGCAAAATTAAGCATGAGTAATTTATGTAGGTAACTATTTAGAATTCGTTTTTTTTTTTTTTTGTTTTTAATTTTCGTAAAATACGAAACGGTTGTTGACGATATACTTAGATAGATATTGAAACAAAAATGTAGTGACTATGGTGTAATGTATTCCAAACGTAAAATATGAATGTTTTTTTTTCAGTATTTGTACAAGAAAATTTAAATTAAAATATACGTATCTACAATTTGTTAAATAAGTGAATAGTAAATACTTTCAAAGAGGGACGTATAGTGTAGTTTTTATAACTTACAAAATTTTATATGCAAAAAAGGATGGAATTTTAATGTTTTATTTCATCAATTTATTTTCGTTTAATTAGGTCACGTGTAGATACAGTAAGTGGAATCCGTCAGTTCGTTTACGATTTCAGCGCGTCAGCGTGAACTTACACTTTGACAATAACAACTGCATAAATGGCAACATGAGGCAAGATTGTTTATGTGAAGAATCAAATTAGTTGAAGTTCAATTTTGTTGTCACAAATGATGATATTGATACCTTTGATGCAATTTGTTACTACCTTTGAAATACGATTTATAGTTAGTTTTTGAAGTTTAATGTTTTATTGTTTTGTTTCTTTCAGTAAGTAGGTATTATAAAAGCGTTGAAACCACGTATACCTAAGACCCATAATTATATATATACATAAAAATAAGTTTTATTTACCGGAAATGACAAAAAACGGATGTGACTTAAAATGTTATCGTAATGTGTTATTGTTTAGAATTGTTAAGATTTCTATGAAGATGGTATTTCTTTAAAGTTTGTTGAATTATTGTAGGATTTTGTATAGGGTAACATTGTATATGGATATGTAAAATTAGGGAAACGTTCGTTGAAGAAAGATTTATAGTTAAGGTTTTAATTAGTCAGATTCTCTAACAGTTTGGACTGATCACCCATTAACGGAGGTTCTGTGTAATTAATAGTTATGGAATGTTGGATTGTATAAGTTTGTCTATGATTGATTTGAAGGAAAATATCAATAGATTATGAATTGTGAGTTTGTAACGAGGAATTAAGTTGAAATGGTACAAATAAAGGGTACTGATCCTTCATTCGATCATAGCAGAAACGAGCTTTCTCTGTGAGAATCGTAGGAGGTGGCTGATGACGAAGGTGCGCGAGCTACGCAGCGTCAGAGTCAACCATAAAATAAAAACCCTTGTAATAAATAATAAAATGAATAAAAGTATAAAAAATGTGCGCACAAGTATATAAATGTACCATGAGAAATAAATAAAATGAAGTTATGAAATGATTTTATTGTGAGTCGACTATAAATAATAAAAATGTTATAATGTGGAATTGTGGAAATAAAGTAGGTAACTACTTGAATAATGTACCTATACTACGTATTGAATTAATGAATGACGACCATATTATGGTGATATTATTGTGACAATTTGTGAAAAATCCCTTCACAAAATCTATAAACGGGAAATATTTCAAGGAATTGACTGGCTAGGTAATAAAAAAATATGCTTTAATTACCCGACTGCGATAGAAGAGTTATGTTGTTGTTGTTTTGGTTTTTGAATTATGATTTAGTTTAATTTTGAATAAAAGCTCTTTTTTGTATTAACTCAGATGTAATGTATCTACTTACCTACTTACATCAGAAATTATAAGTAAATATTATTCAAGAAATAATTTGACCATATATTTTTGTTTATCGTCAACAACTCGTAATGAAAATAAATTAGTAAGATTAAGCTAAGAAAAGTTTTTAATTAGTTTATTAAAAATCTTTTAAATGATATTTGATTTGATGTTTTGATATTTAGATAGCTTTATGATTGAATAGGTTTCTTTTTTGTACTGTAGATTCTTAAAGTTTTGCATTAAAAATATATTTCTTTTGTAATAAATATATTTTTTAAATTTACCGGGGAGGTGTAGTGTGTGTACCACCGTAGTAACACACATGCATGTCCATCTTAGTATATAAGCGCATGTAATCCTTTATTAGCTGAATAATAACTCCTAACTACAACAATTGTTTTATTTATCCGTTGCGCCGAACCTTCTATATTGCAATGGTTCAAGTTTGCCTCGAGGATACCTATGTTATTTTTATAAGTGTACCTATTCAAAAATCTGTCGTTAAGGCGATACTCGGAAAAAATGTGCTGAAGCGAGATAGCAATGAGAAAACGACGCGCGCGGGAGCGAGACTGATTTTGCAGATTAGGCAAAAAAAACACAAAATCACTTCGTATTAAAAAACTACAGCGATTTTAAAAAAATGCTTCTATACGATCCTCAATATTATTGGTGTCCACTAATTAAACCAATTTCCAATCGTGTAAGTAACCCCATTTAAGAATAATCTTCACTTTTCGTATTTTTTAGAGGTCTTTTCGAAAATTAAAAGTGTCGAGGCAAAATCATAAAATCGTGTTTTTGAAACTATACGATTCTAGATAAAGGTATGAAGAAATATATATCTTATTACCAGATTTTTAACAACTGTAACCGTCCTATAGTTTTAAATCAAAAAGTCCATATTTTTCCGAGTAGCGCCTTAAAACAAAGAAAAAAATAGGGGTAGGTACTGAGCCAAAGATGTACATCTTTGTACTGAGCAGCCATCTAGGTAGGTATATTGTGGTGACTGTAATAGATGGTAATAGTCTCTACACACGTTCCTATCCGACCTCCGATTTGGTCTGCTCCCAGACCAAATCGGAACGTGTGTAGCGCAGATTTGGTCTGACCGGAACGTGCGTTGTGTAGCACAGATTTGGTGTCGCAGAGCAAATCGGCTGTCGGATCGGAACGTGTGTAAATACTATAAAAAAACTTCTTTTATTAAATTTACAAAATACTGTATTGTATTGCATATATCATAGTTTTTTAAGAATTCTTTTTCCCGAAAATCCTACTAATACTAGAAGGGTACCTTGCGGTTAGCTATCCGTTTAACCGCAAACAAAAAACATCGGGCGTTCGGAGCGCTACAGCTACAGCCCGACTGACTGACGGCTAGCCGGACCGTCTCGTCGTCGCTGTACGCACTACGCGGATACACTGCGGTTTGCTAATTTGCGGTTGCTCGCTATTTAAAAGCGCACAATTCTTAAGCCCCCAGTACAGGTTGGCCGACCCATGACCAATACATCGTACATTGACACTTTTGAACAAACAAGTTTAAAAAGGTTCTTTCAAAAGTGTCAATGTACGATGTATTGGTCATGGTCGCCGACCATGGTCGGCCATTCTGTACTGGGGGCTTTTTACCTACCAGACCAGCTATGGATTTCGATGTTCAAATGTAGTGTCATTCTAGTGTAGTTAAATCCAAAAAACTTATCGTCATACTTTTTTAGCTTTTCGAAAAATATTTCAAAATGCTTGCTCTCATCTCGTGTTTGCAAATAAGGATCCACCCAAAACCTTTTTCATTGTTTTTTTTTTCTTTCTAATCGCAAGTAAATCCAATAAACAGCTGTAAATTCTTCAGTTCAGCGCTGCGTCCATCTTTCTTGGAAATGGTTCGATGCAACCACAACGTTAGGTATCCTATCCGCACTTTCCGGTTGCGGTTAAACGGCATCCTGCGGCCAACCGGACGGGCAGCCGCAAGGCGGCTAGCCGGACGTACGTAGGAGCAGTCAGGCCTAAATGTGAAAGTTTAGATGTTTGTCACTTAATCACGTCAAATTGACTGAACGGATTTGGCTAAATTGGGACACAGATACTACTACTATTTTTATCCCGGAAAATATCACATTCCCGCGGGATAACGTCGTGTAGTCCACGCGGGCGAAGCCGCGGACGGAAAGCTAGTATGTATATAATTGCGAAAGTTTGTGTATGGATGCTCGTTACTCTTTCACGCAAAAACTACTGTACGGATCTGTATGAAATTTGCAACAGAGATAGATTAAAGGCTGAAATAACATATACCTAGAATACTTTTAACCACGCGGGATCCACGCGGGTGAAACCGCGGGCGGCCGCTAGTAATGTTAATAAAAGATGAAGTACATTTCAACAAAACATGTTTATTTATTTATACTACAACTAAATCACATTTCCTTGTTCAGAATAAAAATAATGCTTGTACATAATATGTCCATAGGTTAGGTAGGTACCAACAAATAAATATATGTTATTTATTTCTTAATGTTTAAATGAATGCAATGACAATTCCATCTAAAATCTGGTGCTACTAAAAGTATTTATCAGGGAAGGTTTTTTTAAAATAAATATTGGACACCATCACATACATTGTTCAATACAAACCATGGTATAGTTAAGTAGCATAAGCACTAGTATTATGGAAATTGGAAACAACAACGGGCATTACTACATACACCCAGACCCGAGGAAATATTCAAAGGTTCGTTTTCAACATTTACACAACTGGGGATGAAACCGATGCGTACACCACTCAGTCACGTTCACGCATAACGGACCAAATATGAGTCTAAATGCGGAAAAGTGTCAATACCAAATACCAAATACCAATACCACTCAGCCACGGAGGTCGTCAATTTGAACTTGAATAGTTATGTCAACTGTTCATTCTCATTACTATAAAAATAACAGTCACAAGCAATAATATGAAAACAACCGGTAGTTCCCATAGAACAATGGAACATGACATCATTAGACATAACAACACAATTTTTTGCCTTTTTGTTCCATAGAACTACATACTGCCTCTTCACCCGAATCTACCGCTATAGAACAAAAGGGAAATTATATATTTTCCCAAAATTTTCCATGACATACATATTAGAATATGAAATTGATATGTACTGCCAACTTTTATTGATAAACAATAAAAGAGTTTCGCATTGCATTTTAAAGTATTAAGAAAACAGCTATTAAACACGTTTCAACTAAACAACAAACAAACATCGGGAAAAGGTAGGTGTTAAACACCTATGTTTAGTTTAAGCGCGTCTAACACCTGTTTTCGTAATACAACAATAAAAGAGGTCTCATTTTCTTTGTTTAAAGAGGTCTCATTTTCATAGAACAATTTGAGAAATATTACATGTTCTAATGTACAAAATAAGAAAAAATTGTCTTATTTTATCCAATGATGACATCATGTTCTATAGAACAAATGGGAACTATCGTAATCAACATAGAATTTAGACGCATTAAAGTGTTCTGGAACAAAAGTATCTGTGCCCCGGAAGTCATTGAATCTCTTGTAATATGACATACTTAGTCCTTTGTTGTTTAAATGTTATTGTTTGTAACTGTACTGTAAATAAAACAACAACAAAGTTATCTGTGATAAAACAGTCAGCAAGCAAGAGCCAAGTGCCTAGCTTTTAAAATTGCATCGCAACATTACTTAGTATTTTTGTTATTTCAAGACAGCGGCATATCTAACTCTTTATTCTTCCCAACATTCAAAATTATTTTCACTTGAAGAGACCACAATTTAATTTTAATTTCATTGGCATAAGCAATATAACAGTACATTTCAACATATTATAATTCTGAGGTTTATTTACAATAATTTTATCTAATATTTACTAATATTGTGATACTATGATGTACCTTTAACCTCTCAGCCTTACCGCTTGGGGATAGAGAGGTTAACTTGATTCTCTTTTTCCTCTCTTCTGTTTTCAGCACCTTCTTTACTTTCTAGTTCTTTTACATTTAATTCCTCAAGCTGCTTTTTCATAGTAGCGGGCCCCGCAAAAATTGCAGGTGTTTTCTTAGTTTTAGGGATATACATTTCAAAGGTTTTAAAATACTTTAATACATCTTGAACATCATCTTCTTTTAACTTGTATTCAAGTGCTATTTTCGTAGGTGTAATATCATTGGGGTTGGTTTGATGGGCGCCTATGAACGTTATGGCATGTCTGAGAGTAGTTTTCCCATATTTAACACGATCTGGCTCTTTGAAACCCATTTCGTAATCTTCGACTGCTTTACGGTCTTGTGGCAAAAGCCTGGTGCTGCTCTGTTCCTTGCGTTCACGCGTAATGTCATCTTCAGGTCTCCCATGAGAAGTTACATAAACGTCTTTCAGTCTATTGTCAAGCTCTGGGTCCTTTTTATCAAGCTTCTCGTCTATGTCCGGAACAGCTTGAAGCGTCCTGTTCAAATCCTCCAAAGCGTGAGGATATGACGGCGCAGGGTCTGGCTTCTCTTTTGAAATTACCCGGTGAGCACGGTTTTCTATGTTAAAAGACCTTAAAGGCCTTAAAGCTCGCGTCACTAAAGCACCCATCTCAGGTGGCGTTAGCCCTATTTCATTATTTATGGGAACTGTTACAAATACATTGTTTTGTAGTATATTTCATTATAATTTGTAAATTTTTTAGGTTATTTTTAATTTCAACAAGAAAGAAAGAAAACCAAAATTTGACAGTGACATTGCTATTTGAATTCAGAATTAAAAAAACAAAATCCGTGGTGCTGGAGGAACTGGCCATATTTAGTAATCTGTGGTGCTCATCTGTGGGACTGTGGGTGGCATGAAGCTCGACTTCAGTCTGGCGCAACTTCCATACCAAAAAGTGTTACAGTGCCACAAGCTTTTCTGTTCCGGTGACAGCCGTGGCAGAAGAGCCACTTGCAATACGAAATTAGCTGTCAAAATGGACTGTCGTATGAAAACTGTTTTAGTTCCAAAGATAATCACCGGAACAGAAAAGCTTGGCGCACTATATATGAAGTTTGTACCAGAAATATCGCTGTCTTGCTTTCACCTATTTGACTCTCACTCACTCTGACTGACAGTCAGCCACCAGCCGCCAAATTTGACATTCTTGTCTTGTTGACTGTTTGAAAACGAAGCTTGATTTTAGTAATAGTGTGTGAATTTGTGCATTTTGTGAATTACTCGCAAAATTTCGCCATAATTGTACGTTTTCGTGGTCCCGTGTGATCTGTTGAGAGATGTATTACAAAACTTGTGAAATATATTATGTGGTTTACGAGCCGGCCGGTCAGAAGGCCAAAAGTGAATATTCATGGCCAAATTTCCATTTAATGAAAAAAGGTAAGCATAAATTCACATTTTGTTATAGCCATTACATTAAGGATTACGTGATTTAAAAGTTTTCTATTAAAATTTAAAAAATTGAGAAGATAACCTGATAAATAGTGCTTGACATTTTTTTATCGACAATCGATAATTTTTTAACCGACTTCAACAATTGAAAAGGAGGAGGTTATCTATTCGTCGCGTTTTTTTTTAAGTATGTACACTAATTACTCGAAGTCGGCTGAACCGATTTAAATGATTCAAACGTTATAACATCAGGTTTTTTCCCAAGTTGGTCCAATTTTGAAATGCCTATTGCATAATGAAGTAAAGTCCGTTCGGTTAGATAGTGTCGGTACACCCGCCCGGCATTGTGGCTCTTTTTTAGTGCATTCGTGCATGCAGTCGGGCGGGTCTAAACAAAAACACAAAAAAATGTAAATACATGTTTCACGCCTGGCTTCAAAGTACTTACTTAAGTACGTATACTTAAATACGTATTAATTACGTACCTACGTGAATTTTTGAGGGCGGTTTGTATGATTTACATTATTTATTCATTTACATGCTATGCTATATTAACATGTTTCTTGTGAATATTCCAGAACCTTCAACTACAACTGCAAAAATAGCACCTGCAGCCCCTCGGAAAAGAAAACAGGTTTTTTTATAGTATCTTTATTGCCAAATGCATGTATATATATTATAAGTTCGATTAAATTAAACTTTGACTTTAATAATGGAGTTTACTTTTAGCCCCATTTGCGCCAACGTAAAATTCTTGTTAAACTTGGTTTAACTTTTTGAATGAAAATTTTATTGTCACATAACTCTTGTTTAATTTAAACCGAGAATGAACGTTAGCGTAAGTAAGGCATCAATTAGACCCTAAAGTTTGCAAAATGATAGAAATGGAATCCTGATATTTTTTAATATCGCCATCGATAATGAAGTATGATTGCAACATATTACACAAACAAGATGTTTGCATTATCGCGCATTTACAGAAAATTGGAACACACGCGTAGCATTCTCAGCAATCTAGAATAAGATCGCTTACTAAGATAATGTATCTTTAATTGTACTCAATATTATTATCTCAATATACATCTTGACACCGAACAAGTCACATCTCTTTTATTACCTTAGCCTCGGTAAAGCGTCATACCTCTTCATGGCGACCCTTTGCCAACCGAACTTATAAATTTTTGCGGGAAAATCATTACTACATGGAGCAGCAAAGCAAAATTTTCAACACCATACTAGCAGCAGTCTTCGTTGCGGTGCTATTTGGCTCTACACTTCTGTTCATCGCATTACTTGGGAAGACAAAACAATAATATGGGAGCACCACAAAGTAAAGAAGAAGTTATCATCGCACAAACCGCCAGCGGCGACGCCCAAGCAACGCAGAAAACTTCAAGCCAGCTCACTACAACAGAAATTTTACTATCCGTCATACTGCTTCTCATCGTTATACTCATCATTTACGCCTGCATCCGGAAAATTTGGGACCGAATTGTCAACCGACTCCGTAGAGAATTCAACAGCGCAGTTCTAAGAAACACAATATCTTCCGTGGAACTGGCAACGACGTCGACTCAACCATCAACGTAGACCAGGAGGTGTCCAGGGTAGAAACCCGGCCCATTGTACGAGGGGCAAGGGAAATCCCAGCCCGATCTTCAGTTAGCTGTTTCAAGCGGTCCAGGAACCCATCTTAGAAGTCTGAAGATCCTACACACTCAAGGAGCATGAGAAAACCCCCAGCCCGCAGCCCCAGCCCCCACACGCCACGCCGGTCACCACATACCTACTCATCGTGCAGAGACGTAATTATTTTATTCGCGCGCTATAATGCCACCGTAAGTCGTAAGTTATTTTATACCTAAACGTTTTAAATAATATGTAGGATTACATTTTTTTTTCTTATTAGATAATGTCATTTATTATTTCCGATTTAAATGAATTGCATAAGAAACTATTGTATATTAAAGATAATTTAGTAAAACTAGGACCAGATAGACGTCAAAAAGAGTTAGGTTTTACGAAATTTAATGAAGCGAAACTTGAATACGCGAAATTAGAGTATATTTTAGCTCAAGTACATAATTTAGTTGAAAAATCGGAGGTATCAACTAAAGATATAACTTTAATTAATAAAATAACAAATGACATTCAGATCATTTATGACAAAATTATTTCTTTAGAGACTTTAAGTGTTAGTAGTATTTCAAAAATGGCAGAAAAAGATAAATTTGACTTGAAGACAGCCATTGCACTTTTACCAACGATGACAGGTCAAGAACACGTCACTAAATCTCTAATTGATGGTATACAATTATATAGTTCAATGATCAGCGATGCTACTCATGGGTTACTTATTGATTTTGTGATTAAAACTAGGCTCTCTCCTAGCGCAAAATTACGTTTAAAAAGTAGTTATCCAACTATTAAAGATTTAATTAGAGATATGAATACGCATTTGATTCAGAAAAAATCTGCTGTTGCTATCCAACACAAATTACAAAACTGTCGTCAAGGTCATAGGTCGATCGAGTCATTCGGCTCGGAACTAGAACAACTTTTTGTGAATTTAACCATAGCACAAGCGGATGACGACGCTACTAAGTTTGAAGTATTGCGTCCCATTAATGAAAAGGTTGCAATCAAGCGCTTTTCAGATGGATTAGTGAATCAAAAGCTTAGTACTATCATAGCATCACGTCACTTTGATTCTTTACCAGAGGCTATAAGAACTGCCCTAGACGAGCAGTCAATGTCTACCAGACACGAGGAAGTTATGAACATTAAAAAGTTTCATACTCGTAATTTCTCACGCACACCTACTAATTATCCGCGTCAGCCAAGTAATTATTCTAATAAATATAGTTACTATAATAGATTTAGCGCAAACAATAGGTACGCTGCCGGAAACACGAGACCACAACAAGGTAAGTACATGTCGCGAGACTCCCGCGCCGCGCAAGGAACACAATCACGTTCACGTGACCGCGGTCGGCCGAGCCCGCGCCCGCCGCGCTCAGCTGTGCCTTTTCAACGTGTGCAGTACGCTAGCCACGAGCAATCGACCAATAGTGAGTCACAAGCGCGTTCTGAGCCCCAGAACGATAATAATTTAGATTTTTTTCGTTCCTACTGAAAATTATGTTTTAAACTACAATAATAGTAGTACCGTAACTTTTAACGTAAGTAATAGCAATATCGATCTTTTAGTCGATAGCGGAGCAAGCCTTTGTGTTTTAAAATACGAATGGTTATGCGATTATCCGAAGTTATTGAATTTAATTACATTTGAGAAGTTAGTTATAAAAGGTGTTAGCGGTAAACTAGTATCTGAAGGATATATTTACTTAGATTTGTCTTATAATGGGTTAGTTTTTAGAGAAAAAATGTATGTGTTTAAAAATATGTCTTGTTCTGCAAATGGTATTTTAGGTGATAATTTTTTGAAACGCTATCAAGCTATAATTAACTATAAAGAAAATACTTTGCTTTTAACTAAAGATAGTAATTATGTGTCTATACCTATATTGAGTCACTATAGACATTTGATACCGCCACGATGTGAGGTAATAAAATATATACCTACATCGTTAGGCGACGATTGTGTTTGTTTATCTAAAGAGATACAGAAAGGAGTTTTTATAGGAAGTATAATAGCGAAACCTTGTAATGGTCGCATGCCAGTAAGGATATTAAACACCACTGAGAAAGAAGTTGATCTAGATCTTACCGATTTAGAGACTTTTTCATTGAATGATTTTGAAGTCTGTAATTTTGAAAAAGAGGAGGTTTCTGTCGATCGTGTAAAAACATTATTAGGATTATTAAATTTACCTGAACTGAATTTAGAAGAAAAACGAAGTATTGAGAGTATTTGCGCTAAGTACGCAGATGTTTTTCATCTGCCAGGCGACAAACTCTCTTGTACAAACCTAATGACCCATAATATAACTTTAAAACCTAATGTCTCGCCAGTTTATGTCAAGCCACATAGATTACCGTTCGCACTAAGGAAGGAAGTTCAGAAACAGATAGATATTATGCTCGAAAATGATATTATAGAAGAGGCTACGTCAGAGTGGTCTAGTCCCGTCTTGCTTGTACCGAAAAAAACAGATAGGTCAAACGAGAAACAATGGCGATTAGTTATAGATTACAGGCAGTTAAATAATCGTATTGAGGACGACAAATTCCCTTTGCCTAATATAACTGATATCTTAGATTCGCTTGCAAATAACATTTATTTTTCAAAATTAGACCTTTCGCAAAGCTATTATCAGTTATCTTTAAGCGAAGATTCACGAAAGTACACAGCTTTCACTGCTGGTGATAAAATTTTTCAGATGAAACGCTGTCCCATGGGTCTCCGGACATCTGCGAGTGTATTTTCACGTCTTATGACTATTGCAATGTCAGGCTTAAATTATAAAAAGGCTTTTATTTATTTAGATGATTGCGTAATTTTCGGGAAATCTATAGAAAACCACAATAAAAACTTAACTAGTATACTAGAGAGATTTAGAAAAGTTAACTTAAAATTAAATCCTATGAAGTGTGAATTTTTGCGAAACGAAATAATATATCTAGGACACAAAATAACTTCTGATGGAATTTTACCAGATGAAAGTAAAATTGCAACCATGCAAAACTATCCAGTGCCGATGAACTGCGACGATGTCAATCGTTTTGTCGCGTTTGCAAATTACTACAGACGATTCATACCGAACTTTGCAAACATTGTTTATCCTTTAAATCAATTAAGAAAAAAGAATGTACAGTTTCTATGGTCATCAGAGTGTCAAACGGCATTTGAAAAATTAAAATCAGCATTAATTCAACCCCCTATTTTATCTTATCCAGATTTTTCAGAAAGTAACATCTTTCGGCTACAAACAGATGCTTGTAAGACAGGTTTAGGATCTGTTTTATCTAACATGAACGGTCAAGTAGTCGCGTATGCGAGTAGAAACCTGAAACCCGCCGAGACGAGATATCCCATCATAGAATTAGAACTTTTAGCAATTGTTTGGTCTGTGAGACATTTTCGCCCTTATTTATATGGACGTAAATTTAAAATTATAACAGACCACAAACCGTTAATTTATTTATTTAACTTGAAAGACCCAACAAGCAGACTTACTAAATTCCGATTATTCCTAGAGGAGTATGATTTTGAAATAGAGTATGTTCCAGGACGAAACAATGCAGCTGCAGACGCATTGAGTCGCATACCTATTACATCTTCTACTTTAAAATCATTACATCAAAACACAGTATCAGTTTTAACTAGAGCACAAAGTAAAAAATTAAAAACCCCCACTGATTCTTCTTCAGAGAGCTCCACCAGCACTAGGCCTGATCAACCTATTGCGGTAGAACTTCTCAAGAAACCCGATGACGTAACTGAATTAAGTTTTAATCAATTAAAGTTTGACAATTATTCAAAGTCTAAAGATAGCATTATTTCTAATGCAAGTTGTTACGTTTACGTACCTTCGCAATCAGCGATATATCTGAGTACCCGATCGTCATCTACCCCAGAGGTGTTAGCGAGGGACTTAGAGTCATTATGTCAAAAAATAGGCATACATGAGGTACTTATTATTAAAGAAAAATGTAACGAGAGTAAAATCAAAAGTCTTGTACAAGCAACAAAAAGAATTAACTCTGTTACCCCGCGCTTTCTCATAACAAAAAATATATTAAGAATATATGATAGTGAACAAAAAAGAGTAATACTAAATGATTTCCATCTATTACCTACCAGCGGACACGCAGGAGTTAATAGAATGATGAACAACATTAAGCAATATTATTTTTGGCCAGGTTTGAGTAATGATGTAAAACTTTTTGTTAAAAATTGCCATCAATGTCAATATCATAAGCATAGTAATAAACATATTAAGCAGCCCTTAACCATAACATCAACAGCCCACTCATCATTCGAAAGAATTAGTTTGGATATAATGGGTCCACTCGATGTTGATGACTATAATAATAAATATGTATTGACATTACAATGCGATTTAACCAAATTCGTTGAAGCGTATCCATTACCTAGTAAAGACTCGGTCACAGTTGCTCAATCTTTTACCAATAATTTCATTTTACGTTATGGTATTCCTAGAGAAATATTGACTGACCAGGGAACCGAATTCATGTCATCAGTGATGTCCGAAACATGTTCTCTATTACATATTAAAAAATTAAATTCTACGGCGTACCATCACGAAACTGTAGGCGCTTTAGAAAATACTCATAAAACCCTAGGAGCTTTTCTGAGAATCCAGTGTAATAATTATAAACATAACTGGAGCACCTGGATTCCATATTGGTGTTTTTCTTTTAATACCACAGTGCATAGTGAAACTAAATATACGCCTTTCGAATTAGTTTTTGGAAAAATTTGTAACCTTCCAAATAATTTACAATCAGAAATCGACCCCTTATATAACTATGACAGTTATCCCCGAGAACTTAAGTATCGTTTACAACAAGCGCAATCCGACGCACGACGTAACTTGATACAATCTAAAGAGAAAAGAAAATTATTGTATGATAAAACTAGCAATAATGTTACCTATCAGTTAGGCGATTTGTTATTATTAAAGAACCAAGTAGGAAATAAATTAGATAGTATTTACAATGGCCCTTATAAAGTTTTAAGAGATATGACGTCTAATGTAGAAATTTTAAAAGAAAATAAAGCTATAATTGTGCATAAGAATAATACCAAACCATTCAATAAATAACTATTTTATTTGATACGTAATTATAAGTATAGGTACTTAATTACATACCATGTTACTTAACACTTTGTTATTGTTATGATTAAGTGTAAAATGTGAAGCTTCCGTTTTAATTCAATACCATTTCAATTCGATACCATTTTAAGTAGATACAATTTTAATTAGGTATATTGTTTATATTGTAAAACGTTTTTGTATTAGTACGATTTAATAAATGAAATAGTTTTAACTTTGCTATGTTGATAATGTTTAAATTTTGTTTACTTATTTTACTTAAGTAATTAAATTTTGGTTAAGTTCGTTAAAGTCAATGTTACGAGTCTGTTCCTTTTTGCAGGGAGGGGATGATCCTTCCACTTTTTCAGGGGAGATGAAGTATGATTGCAACATATTACACAAACAAGATGTTTGCATTATCGCGCATTTACAGAAAATTGGAACACACGCGTAGCATTCTCAGCAATCTAGAATAAGATCGCTTACTAAGATAATGTATCTTTAATTGTACTCAATATTATTATCTCAATATACATCTTGACACCGAACAAGTCACATCTCTTTTATTACCTTAGCCTCGGTAAAGCGTCATACCTCTTCAATAAAAAATCCCACGACTGGTACATCACTATTTCGGTTATTATGTTGGGAACCCTGTACGTCATGTACGTCATAATTTCAGCTATGTGGTTGGTATTCCGTTTTAGTATAACTTCCATACAAAACGATAATTTACTTTTTTACTATGAAAGACCCGTCTCTTAAACGTAGTGATTACATGCTCTTTGCTCGACTTAATACTGAGGTAACTGGAGAGTGCAGTACGAACAATTTTTTGAATACCACAAATAACACAGTGGCTGTCTTCCGTCTCACCTACACTTTAAAAAAATACGTATGGTCATATGAGACAGCTGACAGCCACTACATACATAAATGTCAAATTTGCTGGCGACACTTTTTTATTCAGGGTGAGAGCTCCAGTTACCTCAGAGTATTAAGTCAAACTTCATGGTGGGTGGTCACTGGGTCACTCTGGATTCCTTCCGCCGATGATGGCGGGTGCGGGTTCGAGCTTCTGCTCCTTCCCCGGGCTTCATCTCGTGGGGCTGCTGCCCCACGGTGCTTGGTGCCGCTTACGCGGCCGTCTTCTGACGAGAGGTGTGCCCCACTGGATGTTTGCGGCCCTCGGCGCGGTCAGCCAGCCGGGTGAGACCCCATTGGGGGAGGCCCAGCTAGCGCCTGCGAGCGGGCTCGCAAACGGGGTAAGGGCTATAATTTAGGTGGGGGTATAGGGTGGGAAGTGGGAGTGGACAGAAAGGGCTAGGGAGATGGCGGGGGCACACTGTCACGGGGCAGCGCCCACTTCTTAGCTCTGGTGTTGATGTTGGCGTTTGCGGTGGGAGTTGGATCTTCTGGGATCGGCGGCAGAGGTCTTGCGGGCGCGATGCCCTGCAGGTGCTGATGGGGGCCGTGGTCGGCGCAGTCGAACATTTGACGCGCCAGTCGGCCCACGAAGTCCTGTAGCGGCTCGATGTTGAGGTCCCGCGCAATGACCTCGTTGCGGACGTAGCGCCCCGCTTGAGTGATGATGCGGAGCGCTAAATTTTGCTGGGCTTGTAGTCGCTGTTTCCGCGTCTGCGAGCAGAGCGAGTACCACGCCGGTGCAGCATATGTGAGCCGAGAACGGACGTGGGATTTGTAGATTGCGAGCTTCGCCCGCAGCGGCAGTCTAGAGTTCAAGACAGGGCGGAGGGTGGCCCGCGCGGCGCGGGCTGACGACGTGATGTGCTCTAATTGGGCGGCCATAGTCAGGCCGCGATCAATGTGGCAGCCTAGGTATTTGATGGACGGCTGCCATTGTATGGTCTCGCCCTTCAGGTCTAGCTTGGGTGGCATTTTACGCTGCCTCCCAACGAGTATTGCGGTGGTTTTCCCCACGTTCACCGCAATCCTCCATTTTTCAAGCCAGGGCGGGAGGAGGTCCAGCTGTTTTTGCATCCGCGCCGCGGCAGCACTGGGCCACGGGGAGGAAGTGAAAAAGGCGCTGTCGTCCGCAAATAGCGCCAGCTCGACCCGTGGCTCCATCTCACTCTCGCTGTTGTTTACAGAGGGCATATCGTTGGTGTACACGGCGTACAAGGTGGGTGATAAACAGCTGCCTTGTGGAACCCCCGCTCGTATGGGTCGCAGCTCGGACTCCTCTCTTTCCACCGCCACGTTGAAGAGACGTCCTTCAAGGAATGAGGCCAGCAGGTGGACAAGGGCTGGGTGCACTTCGGTGTTTTTGGCCATCTTGAAAATAAGACCGGGGTGCCAAACTCGGTCAAAGGCCTTCTCGATATCCAAGAAGGCGGCCACGGTGCAACTACCCTGGTTTAGTTGGTCGGCCATGTGATGGAGCACGCGTGCCAGCTGGAGCGTGGTAGAGTGACCGCTGCGGAATCCAAACTGATCGTCCCTCAAGGAGATGGAGGGACGGAGGCGTCGCAGCAGGAGGCGCTCAAACAGCTTGGCTACGTGGTCGAGTAGGGTGATGGGGCGGTGGTTGGCGGCCTGGCGACGGTCCTTACCGGGCTTGGGTATGGTGATAACCCGACCTTTCTTCCAAGCGGCAGGGAAATAGTTGGCCCGTAGTGCCGCATTGAATATGCGGGCAAGCGTTGCCCATCCTTTTCTAGGGAGCGCCGATAGAGCCATGGGTGGCAGGTTATCGGGCCCTGGGGCCTTCTTGGGGTTTAGGTGGAGGGCCGCTTTTCTTACCTCTGCTGGAGAGATGTATGCGTCGCCTGTTAGTGGTGGTGGGGTGGTGGCCAGGTACACTGCCACTTCACGCTCCACCGCCGTGTGGTGCTCGGCCGCTGCCGGTGCTGCTGGATGCGGCGAGAATTGGACGGCCAGGTGCTCGGCTAGGATACGGGCCCGGTCAAGGGCTGCGTATCTCCTCTGGCCGTTGGCGTCTAACAATGGGTACGTGGGCTGTGGGGTCTTTGTTAAACACCTGTTACGTTGTTGGAGGCGCGGGAGGTGCTCGGCTGCTCGGTCGATGGTGGCCTCCCACGTCGACCCTCGCCAGGCACTCACCGCATCTCGGAGTTCCGTTGTGGCCTTGTTGAGGCTCGTTTTTAGTCGTGGACACCTAGTCTGGCTCCACAGGCACCTGAGCCTCTTCTTCTCGCCCAGCATGTCTTGTAGATGGCGGGGTAGGGCATCACGACGTTTTGATGGTGGCTGAGGTTTGGTGTGGGAGGCCTTTGCCTCCTGCATCTTTGTAATAAAAGTTTCGATGGCGGCATCTATCTCCTCTCTGGTTGTAAGAGGGCCAGGCAGGCAGACGTCCGCCATCGATAACTTGTAGGCCTCCCAGTCGGTTTTCAATCTAGGCCGCATGGGGGCCACGACGTCGGGAGAGGTGGCCATGGTTATTACGATAGGCAGGTGTGGTGTGTCAACCTCGTAAAGTACCTCCACACTGATGGGGTTGGCGACGCCCTTGGTGAGCACTACGTCGATGGTGCTGGGTTGGGCGGTATCGTTGGGCGGGAAGTGTGTGGGCGAATCTGGTCCCAGCACTTCGATATCCTTCTCTGCGGTCACCTCCAGCAGTCGGCGGCCGTCTGTTGAGGTAGTGCGGGATCCCCACGCTGGGTGTTTCGCGTTCAGGTCCCCTGCCATCACGGTGGGGGTCTCGTCGGTGAACACTGCTGCGAAGTCAGGCGGGTGTATCCCCGTTTGTTGAGGTCGGTAGGCGGCGTTTACCTTGACCTCCGAGCCACCGGCGTTCACCCTCACACCGATGGACCTGAGGCTGTTGAAGTCAGGCCACGGCATCTCGTCGTGGATGACATCTCTCCTCACTAGGACCGCCGTGCCCCTGTACGCGCGGCCCTGTGGCGTCATCTCGTCTCGCCTGTACGCCTGGTAATTCGGCAGTTTCAGTGAGGTCTTGGATGTAAGCATCGTTTCACCCAGGAGGACGATATGGATGTCCTGCGACTGGGTGAGGAGGCGGAGCTGGGCGACCTTGTTGCTTATGCCTCCCGGGTTCCAGTACATTATGCGTAGTGTACTGGGTGGAGGACAGAGGCGAGTTTGGTTATCTCCTGTGAGATGGCTTAAAGGGGGTCCATCCCCTGTTGAATGCTCACCAACAGCGCTACCAGTATGTTGAGTAGCATTTGAATGTTCTGCGGCTGGTTGAGTGGACCATGTGGGCCCTGTTGTTGGCCCTGGTGCGCGGTGCTGGTCCCAATTGTCCTCTGCTGCTGTTGTTGCTGGGGGATTGTGTAGTTGGTTGCGATTGGTGGTTGTGATTGCCCCTTGAAGGAAAGTAGGGGCTGCGACAGGGGGGCATCTGGCGGTCTCGCGCTCGTCAGTTTCGGCGCGTGTTGTGGGGCTCTCGGAGCGGTCGGGGGTACTTGTGACCCCCCAGTCGGAAAAACCGACTGTGCTGTCGGTGTTGAAGCCGCGGCGGGGGCGGGGCCCGCCTGGGACATGGTGCGCTGGCGGCGGCGGCGGCCACCGCGGGGGCGCCTGCGGGCGGCAGGAGTGGGCGCCCCACGCTCGGTGGGTGGGTTTGCGGGCGGCGCTAGGGTAGCGCCAGCCAGTGTGTCGCGCATGTCAGCGCTTGGTGGTGCGGTTGTGGTCGCCTGGGGACGGGGGCAGCTAGGGGGGCGCTCCACCCCTCTCGGCCTGGGAGGGGGGACGCTGGCCCCCATGCGCCTCGCCTCGCGCAGAAATACCCGGCACCGCCGGTCGCTGGCGGCGTGCGGTAGCGCGCAGTTGGCGCATGTGGGCGGGTCGGCCCTGTCTCGCTCACACTGCGCGACGAGATGGTCACCCGCACAGCGCACGCATCTCTGCGGGCGGTGGCAGTTGGCGGATGAATGACCAAACGCCTGGCAGCGGTGGCACTGGGCGGGCCCCTTCCGAGGACGCCAGGCCTCCACCACCACACCGGGCATGTACAGTAGCTCGGTTATGGCGTAGAGGCGGGTCAACTCGACGGGCTCCAGGTGCTCCAGCTGCACGTGGAACAGGCAGCCGGGGCGGCCTTGTTTGCCGGCTATCCCCCGGCAGTGGTTGGCGAGGAAGCCATGCTCCTCGAGTGCGGCCTTGATCTGTTCCGGCGGGGAGGCCTCTGATGGCGACCTTGGTGGGGCGGTCCTGGGGCGGCGAGTAACAGTACCACGCTATGTTATGGTCTGCCTCAGCCGCCTCGGTCAAGTACGCCTGCACGCACCTGTATTCTTCTGGCGACTTCGCCAGGAACCTCACACCCACCCTGGGTCACTGACCTCTACTTATGCCTGGCCTGTGGTGCTGGTGCCAGCACTGGCACAAAACAAAATTATTCAATATCATAGACAATATAAATTTTAGTTTACACAGAACAGAATCACTGACTGACCCTCTTTAAATCCTGGCGCCGACTACAGCAGAAGCGCGCCGAATCGAAAAGAATCGCATTTCTTCTTGTGCGTCCATCCCAAAGATGGGCGATTGTTACTGATTCCAAAAATCGAATGGTTTGATACTACTAATATTAACAATCGAATACCAAAACAATCGATCGCTAGTTCGCAAATTCGAATGAAACCACTAGTTCATTCATTCATTTTGCCATACAAAATTGGTCTTTGTTTCTTGTAAAATAAAGTCTACTTTTAATTGACATTCGAAGGAACTATCAAATGGTCTGGTTCTGTCTAGCGTTTCGACGCTTCTCCTAACGACTCCGTAGCTTAGTGGTTAGATCATTCACCCGGACAGTGGAGAAAGGTCGTGCGTGGGTTCAAGTTCCATCGGAGCTAGATGGGAGACGGGTCGATTTTTTTTAATACTTAAGTACTTCATTTTCAATAATAAAAATTGCTCACTACATAGACTTTACTTTGATGAGGTTACAGATATTCGAATATATAAATAAACTAGTAGTAATGAAATTCGAATCGAAAGGAATGAGACGACGCTATACATTCTTATTTGCTTCTCGCTTTTTTCAAATTCGAATGATTTGTAAGGTTATTCGAATAATTCGAATGACTTCAACAATCGAATAATTCGAATAATATCATTCACAATCGCCCATCTTTAGACTCCATCCATCTCTGAAGAATCGAATCATAAACAAGTATATTTGTTCATATAGTGTGACCACATTTATTTTAGTAAAACTAGGTAGGGTGAATACGCTAAACGTCGGCCCCCTTACGGATTTTCTCACTTTGGATCGCTCTGGCTCCATCAGTTTGGAACTAAAGATAGCTTGTGATGCGTTTTGAGACAGGTTGATAAATCTCTTTTATGTTTCTAGGCATAAGCACACCTACGACACTCCATACTACGACCCCCGCATAATAACCTTCTACTACTACGTAACTGACATAACGTGTGTACACGCGTCAAATGTGTGCGTCAACGATGCAGGGATGACATCCGCCGTAGCACACTCCGGAGCTAGTGGTACAAAATATATCGACTAGATGGCGTGTGCCGCGTGCGTCACGAAATAACTTTGCAAGAGCGTCCCAATTTATTATTTACGTATGTTTATATTATGTCGGGTATGTTCGGAAGCAATCATTTTACAAGCTTTTTTCAGTACAAAAGCGATTGTCAAAAGGCCGTGTGAATGGCACAATGTACTTTGTATTGAAATCTTCAGAAACGCACCTGTCGTACGGTACTAACTAATTTAATAAAAAATGAAATGAATCCAACAAATAAAATTGTCTTTAATTATCACTACATAGTATAAAACAAAGTCGCTCTTCGCTTCTGTCTGTCTGTTTCTAAGCTTTTTATTATTTGACACAAAACAAAAATGATAAATAGTTTCTTCGTAGTGTAAACTTCCAAACATATAGTTTTATTGCTTCAATAATGTGCATGTTAAGCCAAACGGCCTATACATCGTGCACAAAGTCCTTTGTCAGCCAACACACCACGTAAAAGGAAATTGTTAAGTGACTTATAAACAGAGTGCAAAAGACGAAAAAATTTGGATACTCAGCAAGAATGTGCATCTCAAAAAGATACCAATATGTCCTCTCAATTACAAAAAAATAACAATTTTCAAACCCGTCTAAAACAAAACAGTCATGGCAATAGAAACACTAAAGATTTACAGTTATTTGCTTTAAATTTATATTGCCAGTCCATTAGCATAAAGAGTCTTAGCAAACGTTAAACATGCCAAGCGAAAGGACGTTGCGCCGAATGAATATCAACATTGATACAAAATTTTCACCTAACGTTTCACAATGTTTAGAGACTAAATTAAAATATTAAAAGACTCAGAAAAATACTGCATTATTTGCGCTGACGAAATTTCATTAAAACGGTACTTATATTGATCACGCACAATTGTGATGACCACATCTACTGTGTTCCACAGTTTATTGAAACGAAGGTTTCTCATGCAAAATTAAGTAAATTAAGCTAATCCTACCTTACTAGAAAATAGTGTCCGTAATCCAGGGGGGCTGAACGTTGTCTCGCCGGCGCGCGCCTGACAAAACGATCTCCACACAACCCCCGATGGGATACTCTTACAGCTAACACTCTTATACTACACAATGCCCTAATAGGCAGCTAAAACTTTCCCGGCGCTTTTCAAAGCGAACACACACGGGTCACAAGTCCGTACCCGGACCGGGCGCTCCTCACGGCTGCTTACGGCCAACTGGTCGCGATGTCGCGCGGGCGGCGGTTGGCGCCGACCCCACGAATCAACGTGAATGAATGAATCACGCGCGGCGTGAACATCCCCCCGTCCCGGACAGTAGCAAACTGTCCGCCAACTCAATCTAAGGGCAGGCGAGAGAGGGTAGCGATCGCTCGCTTCAAAACAGAGTCCCCCACCAGGACCTCGGCAAACCTGGGCACACCATCCGACCCCGGATGAAGCTGAACAATGCGTCCTAAACGCCAGCGGAGGGGCGGCAGGTTTGGATCCTTTACCAACACGAGGTCTCCAGTCTTGGGTGGGGTCGTCCTATCCGACCACTTAACGCGTTGCTGCAAAATGTGCAAATACTCCAGATGCCAACGGCGCCAAAAACTCTGCGTAAGCTGCTGGAGCAATTCAAATCGCGAGAGCCGTCCGGAGGGCACTTCGGAATAAGGATATTCCGGCAAGGCGTTAAGCGGCCTGCCAATCAAAAAATGGCCCGGCGTAAGGGCCTCTAAATCATTCGCGTCCGAAGACAACGGACACAACGGACGCGAGTTGAGGACCGCCTCAACCTTACAAAATACGGTCGCGAGTTCCTCAAACGTGAGGACCGTCTCCCCAATAACGCGACGAAGGTGAGTTTTAGCGGCCTTTACAGTTGCTTCAAAAATCCCTCCCCAGTGGGGGCAGGATGGCGGGGAGTACTGCCATCGTACCCCTCTGCGAGAGAGTGTGGATCCGATCTCAAAATTATTCCTATCCAAAAATTCACAAACTTCCTTTAAATACCTATCGGTGCCCTTGAAATTGGTTCCACAATCGGACCTGATTAACGACGGCATTCCGCGGCGAGACACAAAACGATTCAACGTGGCTACAAAGGCTTCTGTGGTGAGGGCACTAACCACCTCCAGGTGGACCGCTTTAGTGGCCAAACAAACAAATACACACAAGTAAGCCTTTTCCGTTCTAGCATTACGAAGCCGCGATGTCTTAACGGTAAATGGCCCCGCAAAATCCGTTCCAACTCCTGAGAAGGGCATCGATTCGTTCACTCGATCGGCAGGCAAATCACCCATCTGGGGCTGCATCGTATCGGCGCGCAAACGATAACACGGGAGACAACGAAAAATAACGGATCGGATTATTCTCCGCGCTGACAAAATCCAGAACTCTCGTTGGAGGAGCGCGGTCAAAGCATTACAACCGGCATGAGCATTCTTTACATGTCGGTCTGTAATCAACAGTCTAACTAACGGTCCATCCTTGGGGAGCAACAAAGGGTGGCGTGATCCGTACGGCAGGTTGGCATGTCTGAGCCTACCTCCGACACGCAGCAATCCGGTACTGTCCAAGAAGGGATTCAACCGCACCAAGGGTCCCTTCAACTTGGACTTACTTGAGCGCAGGGCTTTCAGCTCCGGTTCAAACTCTCGCTGTTGCGTCACTCGCAACCAATGCAACAGAGCGTCTTGCCGCTCTTGTGGGGCGAGGACCGGAGACAACGATTTCTCCTGAGGCTGGCGACAATTTCGCACAAAGCGCCTCATCCAAGCAGTCACGCCGAGCAACTTATCAAGAGAACTGTAGCGGTCTAACAAAAACTCCATCTGCGGAGTCGCCACCGTCTCCACGGCGTGAACACGCATGCCTAGGTCTGGGACTCTGGCCACAGCCGGGGTGGCAGGCCATGAGCGCTCAGGCCGTAACAACCATGATGGACTCCACCATAGGTGGTGGTCCACTAACTCAGGCGCCTCGCAGCCGCGGGAGGCACAATCTGCGGGGTTCAATTCGCCCGGTACGTGGCGCCAAATCAACGGGGCCTTTGAAGTCTGAATTTGTGAGACCCGGTTGGCCACAAAAACCTCAAGGGTGTGGACTGAACTCTTCAGCCAACAAAGGACGACCTGGCTGTCAGACCACGCAAATATCGACTCCAAGTCGACACCGTTTCCCAAGGTGTCGGCAACATAATTGAGTAGCCGTACTAAGAGAGTGGCGCCGGACAACTCCAACTTCGGAATGGTTAGCCTAGTCCGAAGGGGGGCGACCTTACTCTTGGCCATAACTAAGTGTACGGCGACAACGCCTGCTGCGTCCACCGTTCGGATGTAAACGGCTGCCGCGTATCCGCTTTCGGACGCGTCACAAAAGCCGTGCAGGGAGGCTTTAAACTTTCCCGAAGGCAGCATTTGCCTCGGTATACAAACCCGATTGACGTCGGGTAGGGATGACACGAACCTCACCCACTCTCGTAGGAGGCTACCAGAGAGGGGCTCATCCCATGACAATTCCGCAGCCCAGAGCTCCTGTAGGAAGCACTTCATCGAAAACACTACAGGGCTGAGCCAACCGTTCGGATCAAAGGTACGGGCTACAGTAGACAGCACCGTGCGTTTAGTCCAGACCTTTGGGTCTGGCAGTTCTAATCTATATGTGAACAAATCCGGGACTGGTCGATACTGGACTCCCAAAACAGACAGCATGTCTGGAGTCTCCGGATTTTCAAAGAGGAGCGGCTCTTGCTGGTGGTCCTTAGGCAAATCTGCCAATAGGTCCGGTGAGTTAGACAGCCACTTCCGCAACTCATAGCCACCAGCCCTCAAGAGCGCAATCAGCTCATCACGTAAGACGAGAGCCTCATCTAAGCTCGAGGCCCCCGTGCAGATATCGTCGACAAATAAGGCCCCCCCCTCAATAAGAGCAGATGCCCGGGGATAGCGTAGCCGTTCGCGCTCTGCGAGCTCCAAAAGCGAACGGATCGCCACAAAGGGGCTCGACCGCAAACCATAAGTGTTGGTGTTCAGCTCGTAAGCCAACATCGGATCCTGGGGATCCTCACGCCAAAGGATGAGCTGGTATCGTCTATCCTCCGGGTGAATCACGGTCTGTCTGAACATCATGCGGATATCGGCCACAAAGACGACAGCGTGCCGGCGGAAGTTGGTCAAAACATCACAGACATCGTGATGCAACTTCGGCCCCGCATGCAGACACTGATTCAACGACACTCCGGTTGACGTGGGCGCTGAACCATCAAAGACCACGCGGATCTTCCCATTGGAAGTCTTCAAAACAGCGTGGTGTGGCAGGAAGTAATGTTCCACATTACTCCAGTCCAACTGCGAGATGGACATGTGCCCAAGGTCCAAATACTCCCGCATGAAGTCTATATACTTCTCCTTGAATGCGGGATCCCTGGCCATCCTACGCTCCATGGACAACAATCTCTTCTCGGCCATCGGTCGGGAGCTCCCTAAAGGAGGGCGAACCGCCAAGAAGGGCAAGCGGGTAATCAAGCGACCCGAGAGGAGGCGCCCAGTGTTGTTCTGGTAGAACAATTCGCACTCCTCGGCTAACGGATCCAACCGCTTGGCAGTGGGAGGTTCCTCCACCTCCCAAAACTTTTGGAGAACGTCGGACAAAGTAGAACCGACAATGGTCTGGCGGTCTACCGACGGGGTCTCTGGTGTCTGTGGTACCTTCCCCATCACCACATGACCCAGCGACGAGGACAAGGCGACAAGATCGGCTGTCTGCAAAACTCGCTTGCTTCCACACAGTACACGACCGAGGACATCCGCACCAATCAACAAGTGTATTGGGCCCGGTCGGTGGAAGGAAGGATCAGCCAAAGCCAGTCCAGACGTCAGCTCAATCGTGGATGGCGGCACTCGCATTTGCGGGAGTGGTCCAACCACCTTATCAAAGACTATCGCCGAAGCACCGATCTTCGGCCTTGGCGCGAAGTGGGGGGAGAAGGAGAACTCAACTCGACCAATCGGATCAGGGATCCGCGAGTCTCCCACCCCCCGTACCGCTTCGTGATGCGGCACAAGCAAAAGACCCAGCTGTCGGACAAGCCACCTGGACATTATGCACCCCTGGGCACCTGAGTCCAAAAGGGCACGCACCGTGACAACATTGCCCCCAGGTCCCCAAACATTCACGGAGGCCGTTGGCAACAGCACAAGCTCCGGAGGGGTGGTTGGGTCCGACAGGGGCGCCATTAAAAATTTTGGGGGGGTACTTGTCCCCCTCGCGCCTGAGTCGGCGCGCCAAATGTGGGACGCTCGTACCGGGCGAGCGGGTCCCAATCGGGTACATATTGGCCCCGACCAACAGCACTCCTAGGTGCAGGGTAATACCCGTGTGGGGCGTGCCTCGGTACATAGTACCCCAATCGAAGCCTCTCCATTAGGGGGGGGGAGTAGCAAATAGGGCCCGTGCCCATCGCCACCGTGGCGTACTCTTGTGGTACCCCCCTACCCCCGCCCGTGGCGGGGGCGTCTCTCCTATAGTTCCCCCTCTCCGGGGGGGACTGAACGGGGGGGCTAAGCCCCGCCGAATCTCTAGGGGACCGGTTCCGGGCTGCCGGGCCCCCGCCCGTGCGCGAGGAATTCGAACCCCGGTCGCTCCCGGCGTCCTTGCGGTCCAAACAAAGGAGGGGGTGATGCCTCCCTCCGCAAAGACGACAATCCTCGGTCTGGGGACACGCCGACTGCATGTGTCCCCCCAAACACCTATAGCACCATTGGCGCTGTCTAGCAACGGCCCTCCGTCCCTCTGGGCGGAGGCCTCTAAATTTGGCACATTCGTGCACCATGTGCCTATCTCCCCTGCAATACCTGCACCGCTCACTCGGTGCGGGGGGAGGGGACTGCTGGAAGGCAGCATAGCGATTGGTCGGGCGACGGGGCTGTTCCCTCGCCGCCACCATACGACCAACACCTGGAACCGGGGCAGGCTCCAGGTGGTCCGTCACCCTACATTCGTCCTCCAAAAAACGAAGGAGGTCCGCGAAGGGCGGGAGATACGAGGCGCTGTCGCCTCCGTACCTCTGCTCGAAACGCCCCTTCATTTCAGCGGGCAATTTGGCGAGGACTATGTGCAGCAGTACAAAGGACCACTGATCCACCGGCAGGTCCAATCGCCTTAGGGAGTTGACCGCTGACAGTAGCGGGTTCATCAACTCCCTCCGTAACAGGTGTACCCGCGTGATTCGCGGGAGGGCCAAAATCGTGGCCACGTGGGTGTCCGCCAGTAACCGGACATTCTGGTACCTGCTAACCAGAAGCTGGCGAGCCACCTGGTAGTTGTCGTCGCTGATGAGCAGGTGCTGGATTACCGCGCTGGCCTCTCCTCGCAGGGAGGAGCGCAAATAGGCCAACTTCTCACTAGGGGATAAGTCCCGTCGTGAATCCACCAAACTGTCAAACAGGTTAATGAAGCCCATCCAGGCTGACAGATCCCCATTAAAAGTGGGAATCTCCAAAGTAGGCAATCGGCCTAGCAACGCCGTCGGGGTAGGTTTGACCTCCCCACTCAAAACCGGCTCCCCCTTCCGAACAGCCAGGGCCCTCTCAGCCGCCTCCGTGAGCTGGTCAGCCAGCTCATAGGCCTGGGCTACATCCTGCTCCAGCTGTTCCGACACGGCATCATCAGCTGGGGGGTTCTCCAGATAATACGCGCGACACTCCATGGCGTGGCGCTCCAGGTCTTGCAGCCGAGCTGCCAGCCCGCCATACCGAGCTAGCAACGCGCCTACCCGGTCGGCTCGGTCTATTAATGTGACCGCACAAGCAAGCCAACGCAAAACTCCTTGGATGCCAGCCCTGGATACGGCGGTCGGATTCGTAGGAGCCATTTATACTCCGTTTAATAAACAAAGCAAACAAAGAAATATAAAAGTGGCAAACATCAACAAAAAAAAAACAATAGAAATAGGTCGCGTCACGATAATATAAAACACAATTAAAATTCGGACGACATACACGGACCCTACTATTTTCATAAATTATTAACAACTTACCAATTTCAAGGGCTAACAATATAACGGTATAAACAAAACGTATAGGATTAACGGTATGGCATACACACACGGCCAAGTCAACCTCGCAAATCAACTACTAAACCGTTATCAACAAACAAAAACAAAACTATTTTTAATAATAATACTCGTAATTTAATACTACTAATAATTAAAACTAGTTCCACTTTTTTAACTAGGCAAGCGGACTCGGAACAAACACTAGTATGTGGTACTAATAAACAACACTTTCGAACGAAACTATTCGTCAAATAAATCCGGACACACAAAAAAAAATATACACATCTAGGCGAGTAAACTCGTATCAAATCACTAGTATGTGGTACTAATAAACACACTTTCGGACGAACTATTCGTCAAATAAATCCGGACACACAAAAAAAATATACACATCTAGGCGAGTAAACTCGTATCAAAACACTAGTATGTGACAACAATTATATAAGTGTCTATCTATTATCGGATCCACCAAGTGAGAAACATTCGCTTCGAGAATTTACTAGAACAATTTCTTAGTACTTCAATCGTCTCGGGATCTTCAAATACCCTCGAGATTTCAACAAAAAAAAATAATTTTTAGGTACTCTTTTTAGGTACGCTTTTTATTTTTACTATGAAATTTTATGTAGTTAATTTTAATATGAAAATTAATTATATCAACTACGCTCTGCTACCAAAAATATGATCACGCACAATTGTGATGACCACATCTACTGTGTTCCACAGTTTATTGAAACGAAGGTTTCTCATGCAAAATTAAGTAAATTAAGCTAATCCTACCTTACTAGAAAATAGTGTCCGTAATCCAGGGGGGCTGAACGTTGTCTCGCCGGCGCGCGCCTGACAAAACGATCTCCACACAACCCCCGATGGGATACTCTTACAGCTAACACTCTTATACTACACAATGCCCTAATAGGCAGCTAAAACTTTCCCGGCGCTTTTCAAAGCGAACACACACGGGTCACAAGTCCGTACCCGGACCGGGCGCTCCTCACGGCTGCTTACGGCCAACTGGTCGCGATGTCGCGCGGGCGGCGGTTGGCGCCGACCCCACGAATCAACGTGAATGAATGAATCACGCGCGGCGTGAACATATATCATCAAATTAACGAGGATAAGATTATAGGTTTTCATGAGATTGACGGGACACAAACTGGAGAACCAGCAACGCAAGCTTTTGTAATCATTGCCAGAGTTATACATTAAAATTGGAAACAACCAATCGCATACTGTTTTTTGGCTCAAAGCAAAAATTACAAAGAACTTAGTGCGTGGTTAGATCATGTTATTTCACAAATTTTAAATATTGGATTTCATGTAATGTAGCCTTTGTATCAGATCAAGGCTCAAATTTTTTAAACATGGCTAATGAAAGAAATGTGACTGTTGTCACAGTCACAGACTGTAGTAAGCCATACTTTTTATTGAAGGAAAAATAAATACTATATTTTTATAAATAAATAAATCATCATCATCATCAGCCATTTAATGTCCCCACTGCTGGGGCACTGGCCTTCCTTATGGATGGATAAGAAGAATGGGCCATGACCCACCACGCGGTCCCAGTGCGGATTGGTGGGTATTAACGACTGCAAGTGCAGCCGGGACCAACGGCTTAACGTGCCTTCCGAAGCACGGAGGAGCTCGAGATGAAAAGTTTTTTGGTCACCCATCCCGTGACCGACCATTGCGAAAGTTGCTTAACCTCAACGATCGCAGGCCAAGTGCGCTATCCACTGCGCCAAATACTATATAAATATATATTTAATGCAAACATTATTACTCTTGGTCATATTTGTTTCCCTGAGACTTTCGTTTTAAATACTTTTTGAGCATCAATATTTTTTTTGACAGAGGTGACATATCAGCCTACTTGGGGTTTCCTATTACCGACGATTCCAATAATCTTCGTTTCTTAGCCTCTGATTTAAAGTCAAGCCGCAACTTCCTTTTCCGGGGTGAATTTTCACTTAAAATCTGTGTTTTCTGCACTGAGTGTGACACCTGTGAAGTACTTGTACTTGGAATTTCTGTTGATGTTTGAGATTTGCAAGTACTCTAAAAGGCTATTATCAGTTTGAGTAAATTTTGATGTTAATACGAGTACCAGATGAGTCTTCTGGCTGCAGTAATAATAGGGTAGGGGCTGCATTTTTCTTAGACACTCTTTTTGCGCGGTCAGAATTAGGGAAATGAAGTTCGCAAATAAAATAACTAGTATGAAGTGTCTCCACGCTTTTCGGAAAAATTATGCAGAAGCGAGATAGCAATGAGAAAACGACGCGCGCGGGATCGAGACCGATTTTGCAGATTAGGCAAAAAAACACAAAATCACTTCGTATTAAAAAACTACAGCGATTTAAAAAAATGCTTCTATACGATCCTAAATATTATTGGTGTTCACTAATTAAACCAATTTCCAATAGCGTAAGTAACCCTATTTAAGAATAATCTACAATTTTCGTATTTTTAGAGGTCTTTTCGAAAAGAAAAAGTGTCGAGACAAAATCATAAAATCGTGTTTTTGAAACTATACGAATCTAGATAAAGGTATGAAGAAATATATATCTTATTACCAGATGTGTAACAACTGTAACCGTCCTATAGTTTTAAATCAAAAAGTCCATACTTTTTCCGAGTAGCGCCTTAAGTCCATTAGACCAATTTCTTTAATCCAATACTTGCACCTAATGAAAGTTAAATCAAATCAATAAAAGATCCTCTAATTTCATAGAATTTAATCGTATCATAACATTTATTATTTGGTCAAACAATTCGTATTGGAATATTTGTTTTCTGTTAATATTAAATTTGATATCAATCATCTACGATTCAACTGCATATACGAACGCCACTGCAAGGTTATATCGCACGATCCTCAAATCGAAGTTTGCTTACAAAATATAATGACATCGTTGACTTGGTTACATTCTTGTTGACTGATTGACTGACAAGACAACCGACAAACGTGTGACGTTTACTCCTCGGTTTACTATCTCAATGCGGGGGAAATGAATTGGCGGGGGGAGGTGAGTGTCGCTTCTTTACGTTAGTAATATTATAGTATTCTTTGGCATAAGGTTGTCTTCTCTACTATAAGAAAAAAGTATTAAGGTACTAATGCGTCGAGAACGAAAAAACCCTAAAGTCGGCCGTTTACTGCCTATAGTCGGTCGCGTTTTTCCCAAATGTCGGCCGGGTATAGGGTGTTTCAAATTAAGACAATGAAAAATATTAACATGATTTATTTTTTGTACGAGTAGTATCGCACATTATTTTGTATATTAATATTATTATGTAGGTCATTATTTTCACGCGATTTCGCCACGTTCTGCTAACGTGTGCAAGTTGTTAATTCAGTGCATTTTATATAATAAATCAGACAGTTCGGTTACGACAAGCACTCAATTAGGTTGTATCATTTATCAGTTCCCGTATCAGTCCATATCATCCCTATATCAACCCTTCTCTTATCAGTTTATCATCTATAAATGTGTGTAGACTACCCCTACCATACATTTTTTTGGTCCTTCGTTCCTTACCTAAAACGTATTGCATCAGTCCTATCAAATTGATCACGCGCGCGGTGAATGATCATACAGGAGCCACGCGGCGTTGAGTGCTTTCGAACTCATCATCAGTATCAGTGAAAGTTATCAGTAAAATCATTAACATTTTGACACGTATCAGTATCAGTGACATTTTTGTGATATATCAGTGACATTTTTGTAATCTATCAGTGACGTTTTTTGTGGTGTTTTTCCTGGATTTGAATTTTGCTCTGTGCGCCGCAAGGTTGCACGGCAAATACCTACATTGCACCGCCTTTGTTTTACCTGGATTGTTGGATTTGTCTGTGCGCCCCAAGGCAGCACGACAAACCGTCATCATCAACAGCATCAGTCAGCAGTCATCGTGAGGAGACTAAGGGTGACGGAATACTTACCGTTACCTGGTCCCGAGCAGCAGCAGCATCATAGACATCAGCATTGCATCAGAATCGGCACATTCAAGTAAGCTCGTTCCTTTATTAACTAATATCTTCTAAGATGGAAGCAATTATCAATCGCCAAGCAGAAATTTTCGATGTTATTAAGCAGATAAAGACAAATTTTATTAAGGATTCTGAGAGTAGGAAAACTCCGGAGTATATAAGTAAACGATTAGAAACATTACAGAACCTCTGGGGGGAGTTTGATCATAATCATAAGGCTCTTTCAGAGCATCAACATGGGAGTAATGAGACATATTTTAAAGACAATGTGTATGAAAAAACAAAGAAAATGTACAATGACACCTATCAGTCATTACAATTATATAAACAACCGTCAACTGCACCCAAGCCTAAATCCGAAAATAGTTTACTATCAGATTTACTGTCGAAGCAGCGTACTAACTTTAGAGCATTTAAGCGTCTTATAAATGGCATTGACTTAGATCGCTTGTCTGAGAAATGGGAGATTGAAGATGAAATACGCAACTTACAATCAAAATGGAATGCTATCGATGCTTTACACCTTGACATCGACAACATCACGCAGGGTTGCGACGAGGAGTATGAAATTCAACTTAGTGAGCATGAAGTATTGTTTAAGGACATCAAACGCAAGTTAAATCATAAATTATCATCTACCAGTCATCTTCAGTTATCTACGCCGCGTCTAGAGATACCAATATTCGCCGGAAGCTACATTCAGTGGCCAACTTTCTTTGATTTGTTTTCTGCTGCCATTCACAATAACAACATGATCACTAAATCGCAAAAAATGCAACATTTGAAAGGAAAACTTAAGGGAGAAGCAGAGCGACTAATTCATCATTTACATATTTCAGAAGAAAATTATGACACCGCTTGGGAGATTTTAGTACATCGATATAACAATCCTCAACTTATTTTCACTAAACACATAGAAATCCTCTTAAGCCAGCCGAGTGCCCAACGTCAAACAGCATCAGAAATCAAACGGTTACATGACACCACCGCGGAGTGCATTCACGCGATCCACAATTTGGGTGTAGACACAAACTCGTGGGATCCTCTCATAGTTCATTTATTATCAAAGAAGCTTGATTTGCAAACATTTAGCGAGTACAAAGAGTCCCGCGAGTCGCCAAGGGAATTACCTACATTATCAGAATTTATGACATTTATTGAAGGAAAGTTTATAGCTCTGGAACCAATACACAAAAAAGAGAGAGAGTTGCCTAAACCTTTACCGCAGCAGCCCATCAGAAGATTCTATCAAAATCCCGAAAATTCTTTTAGAAGAAATACCTTTATTCCGAATCATCCGAACCAATCATATCAGCAAAAATTTGGCAAAAATTATTATCAGTCAAATGCCGCTTATACTAAAAAATGTTCACTTTGCAGTCAAAATCACGATTTATTTCAATGCGAAAATTTCAATTCAATGACACCAAACGTAAAATTAACTACAATTACGAAACTTAAAGTATGTAAAAATTGTTTATATCATCATTTCAATAATAAATGTAATTCGCAAAAGAGGTGCAAAAATTGCAATGGCGAACATAATACAAAGTTGCATGACGCGTTTGTGCAAACGCCAACAGAAATAGCATCGAGTTCAATGCTCGCAACCAAGTCAACAATAAATAAATCGGAAAATTTGCCTCAAAAGCAATTTAATGCACATCACGTTGCCCAAAATGATGAGGAAATTTTACTTACCACTGTAATGATCCAAATAAAATCGTATGATGGTTCTTATCAATCGTTACGTGCCTTATTAGATCAGGGTTCACAAATATCATTACTTACCGAACGAGCAGCGCAAATGTTACAGTTACCTAGAAACAAATATCATGCATCTATATCAGGGATTGGAGCCGAAGCAAAACCAAGCAAAGGAGTTGTAACACTAGAGTGCAAATCTTTTTATAATGACTACGATTTTTCTACACAGGCCGTAGTTGTATCATCGCTTATCAATAACTTACCAAACGTATCATTTAATAAACAATCATGGGAGCATTTAAAAAACATCAACTTAGCAGACCCGGAATACAATCTTTCCAAATCAATTGACCTCTTATTAGATGCAAGTGTGTATTCTGAAATAATAATGAATGGCCTTATCAAGGGACCTACCCATGCACCCATTGCACAACAGACCAGACTAGGCTGGATATTATCAGGTAATATTCGCACCTTCCACTGCAACGTAATTATTAAGGATCTATCAGAATTATCAAGATATTGGGAGGTCGAAGATATCAGCAGCGACGTATCACAGTTATCAGCAGAAGATCAATATTGTGAAGATTTTTATAAATCAACTACTATTCGCCTAGAGAATGGGAAGTACCAAGTAAGTTTGCCAATGAAGTCGGAATTTGAAACCAAGTTAGGAACCTCAAAACCGAAGGCTTTTGCTCAATTCAAGCAGCTGGAACGTAAAATGTCTATTAAACCTGACTTTGCCGAAAACTACAGAGCGTTCATGAACGAATATCAGGAACTAGGTCACATGCGTCCAGCATCAGCAACAAACGAGCCTACATACTATCTTCCACATCATGGCGTTGAGAAACCTGACTCCACCACGACAAAGCTCCGTGTTGTGTTTAATGCATCTTCAAAAACAAGCAGCGGAAAAAGCCTTAACGATCTAATGTTAAGTGGACCAAATTTACAGCAAGACCTGCAGACCCTAATTATGAAATGGAGACAGTTTAATTATGTAATTACAGCCGATATTGAAAAAGCATTCTGGAATTTATTTATCAATGAATCACATCAAAATTTACAGCGCATCCTTTGGAGGTCAACATTAAATGCACCAATGCAAGAGTACTGTCTTACCACGGTCACGTACGGGATGAAAGCAGCCCCGTACTTGACGATGCGTACCCTTAAACAGCTGGCTTTGGACGACGGTGAAAAATATCCGCTTGCTGCACAAGAGCTACATAATTCATTTTATATGGACGATTTAATATCAGGTCATAATGATCAAGCATCAGCAAAATTATTAGTTACACAGCTTATCGAAATTTTAAAGGGAGCAGGGATGAATCTCAGAAAATGGTCGAGTAATCAATCAGAAATATTATCAGATTTATCAAATGAGCAATTAAATTCTGCGTTCGAGTTCAAATGCAAAGAAACCAGGAAAACGCTCGGCTTACAATGGAACCCAGTCGACGACGTGTTTACATACAAAAATAAACTTAATCAGCATTTACCCGCTAAGCAAACAAAACGACTAATTCTATCAGAAATTTCGCAAATTTTTGACCCCTTAGGTTGGTTGTCGCCTACAACTATCAGAGCTAAACTATTTTTTCAAAATTTGTGGAAGCAAGAGTTTTCATGGGATGAAGAGGTACCGGACAGATTACAAAAAGAATGGTTACAAATTAGATGTGATTTAAACAGCATAGATCAGTTTAAGATTCCTAGACAGATTGGAAATACAGAAAAATCCATCATTTTACATGGCTTCTCAGATGCATCAGAAAAAGCATACGCCTGCTGTGTTTACTTGGTGACTATCAATGCTAAGGGCGAGAACACATCAAGACTCGTTGCAGCGAAAACTAAATTAGCACCGTTGAACAAAAAGATGACGCTTCCCCGTCTCGAACTTTGTGGCGCGCTACTATTAGCACAACTTATGTCTAAAATCATAAAAACATTTACATCAGCAAATATCAGTATTCATGCTTGGACCGACTCTATGATCGTTCTAGGTTGGATTCACGGCGATCAATCACGTTGGAAACAATTCGTTAGTAACAGAGTCCAACAAATCAAAACTCTCATCAATATTTCACAGTGGCATTACGTTAAGTCAGAAGACAATCCTGCCGACTGTGCAACTAGGGGTGTCACGGCCACTCAGTTATCAAAACATTCCTTGTGGTGGGAAGGGCCTGAATGGCTTTTAGCAAATTTAGATAACATCCAGATCACAACATTTCAAGAACCGGAAATTGAATTAAAAAAGCCTAGTGTGACAGCAGCCTTATGCCAGTATCAACCTGATTTTATTATGGAACAATTAAATAAACACAGTTCGATAACCTTTATCGCTAAAACAATAGCATGGGTGTTGCGTTTCATCGCTCGAACACGATGCCCGCGCAGCGGTGACGCATCTATCGGAAGTACACTATTGCCTGGCGAGTTAAGACAGTCTTATCATTTAATTATAAAAACAATACAGTCGATCGAGTTTGAGCAAGATTTAGAAGGTATCAAAATAAAGGGGCATGTACACAAAAACAGTAAGTTAGCCAGCTTAAATCCGTTTATTGACGAAGACGGCTTATTACGAGTTGGCGGCAGATTGAATAATTCAAATCTCAGCTGGTCAGAAAAACATCCTATCATATTAAGTGGACATAGTCGCTTCACTGAACTTATCATTAATCAGGCACACATAACTACGCTACACGGTGGACCCAGATTAACTCTAACTTATTTGAGGAATACTTATTGGATCATTAGCGGGATGTCTACAGTGAAAAGAGAATTACGGCGTTGCGTTAAATGTCGCCGATTCAGCCAAAACAAGTATCAACCAATAATGGCTGATTTACCTGAAGCCAGAGTTGTACCTTCGAGACCGTTTTCTCACTGCGGAGTAGACTTCACGGGTCACATAGATATCAAATTAAATAAAGGCCGTGGAGTACGAACTACGAAGGGGTACATAGCAGTTTTCATTTGTTTATCGACCAAAGCCATACATTTAGAGCTTGTGTCGGATTTAAGTTCATCATCGTTCCTCGCAGCATTCCGACGTTTTTGTTCCCGTCGAGGCGTCCCGAGCCATATGTACAGCGACAACGGGACAAACTTTGTAGGCGCCAATAAACTTATGAAAATAGAATACCAAGAGATAGTATCTAATATCAATAAGGAATTTTTTGACAGTATCATCGAATATAATATAGAATGGCATTTTAACGCTCCTGCTTTCCCAAGCTCTGGAGGGTTGTGGGAAGGGGCAGTGAAGTCATTAAAGAGACATTTAAAGCGTATCATTGGCGACCAAAGGTTGACGTACGAAGAGTTCATCACCATTCTACACCAAGTCGAAGCGTGTTTGAACTCGAGGCCTCTCTGCGCACTTACGGAAAATCCTGGTGATGAGGTGCTGACTCCAGGGCATTTCTTAGTTGGTGGTTCATTGCTAACTAAGCCCCAAACTGTTCCGGAATCAATGACTTTAACCAAGAGGTGGCAACTTGTACAGTCTATCAACAAACAGTTCTGGAAGTGTTGGTCGTCAGAATACTTACAGCAGCTTCAGATTCGATCAAAGTGGAGAACACCTGATAAGAACATCAACCTTAATGACATCGTGTTAGTGAAAGAGGAAAACATGCCACCCGGGAAATGGGCCATGGGACGCGTGCTTGAGCTACACCCGGGTAAGGATGGGAATGTTCGAGTGGTTTCATTAAAAACAAACAACAACATCATAAAGAGACCAGTTATAAAACTAGTCCCATTATTATCAGAGTCAGAAAACCCACCTGAAACTGGGCCCTCCAACACTGAAACGAAACGACCACGTAGACAAAATCGACACAAGCCCAATTTATTAAGAACTTCTTTTTAAGCATATTTTTATTTATTTTCGTATCACCAACAACCGCAAAATATTGATATCAGAGCATTAGATAACGATCAGAGCATTTATTTAAATATAATGAAAGTCACCTCCAAAGTCTTTTACATAACCAAGCTATCATCATAGAAGCATAATTTAGCATACTGGCACGGCACGAAAATATCATGAAGAAGCAATTCTCCCTCACTGAAAATCATATCAATAATTTAACTTTAGAAGTCGATCACATACTACGTCAGCCGTCGATTATTTGATGTCGTCATAGCGGCTCATATAATCGTGTCTAACATTCGGCGCGTGCAGCAAACCCTAATTGATACTTGGCAGATATTAGTAAAGTATCACCTCAACAGTTGACAGAGCAAGTGAATATAATCTCTAGACACCTACAGGGTGACCTTGTATTACCATCGATCAACACAAACATCATTAATTTGTACAAACTATTAAAAGTTTCAGCTCGACTTACCAATCAATACCTTATTATATAGAGATTAAGGTACCACGGTATAGCAGTGACTCATTCGAATTAGATCGAACTACGAGTATTACGATTCCGCAGAAAAGGAACGAATCCTACTATCATATTATTCCTATCTACCCTTAATAGGATTCAACATCAACAAGGATTCACTTATATTCCTATCAGACCTCGTTCTTCAGACATGCCATCATTTACAGAACAAAAAATAATATGCTTTTTAGACAAACCAATTTAAACAGCGAAAATGAATCACTTTATTTGTAATATCAATTTAGTTAGCTACGGCCGGCGCCAGGACACCGTGCAAGTCGGAGGTGTCAGCTTGCAAAGAGGAATGGATAAAATTACATTATTTATTTGTTGTGAAAAATGCACAATGCGCATCATTTGCCCAGCTGGTATTATGTCACAGGTGCTACAAGGCAGCGGGGTTATTTACCTTGGACCTGTATGCACCACAAAAGTAATGACTTTACTATACATTTACATAACATTTTCTTTAACAAATTAAGTAAAAGTCAAATAATCATTGTCCCAGAGGTATCTGTACTAAATAAAATTAATAACATCGAAAATCGAAAATAGAAATCATGAAACCAAAGACGGATGATAAGGAATGGAGCTTATTACACTCACAAATAAACGAGTTAAGGTCGTCACAGACGGTGAAGATACTATAATATTTTATCTTAACATAGAATATCGCTCGCCATACAACTCAATGGACCATCACACACGACGAAGATAACATATATTTTCATATTAAGTATCTTAAGATGCTAAGCGATACGGAAAATATATATTTCGTATGTTAAGATACGGAAATATATATTTTGCATGTTAAGATACTATCTTAACATACGAAATATATATTTTGGATACGAAAAGATGTGTATACAGGTTGTCCCGTTTTTTATATGTTGTCTAGGATGGTTAGTGAGTATTAAAAATGCAAAATGCAGCATGCAACATTGTGAAGAATCTTTTCAGGCTAAAATGCACCTAAACGAAGATATTAGCGAAAGTTTTTAGCTTATTTCAAGACTTTTGAACTACTCTAACTTTTTAATTTTTCACAACTGAACTTCGTCGCCATATAATAAAATGTTGTAATTATTTACTAGTATATATTAAATAAGGTTTCAAAGTGCTACGACTCTGGGCCCATTTTGCAAAGTTTGACAAATTTCTGGAAATTTAATTAAAAGTGCATATAACTATATAACTATCTGTCCTAGTAACAAAATTTAAAGTGTTAATTATAGAAAATTTAATTTTCTACAACATTGTGAAGACTCTTCTCTGGCTCAAATGCACCTAAACGAAGATTTAAGCGAAAATCTGAAAAAATTGCCGATTTTTTTCAATATGGCGGCGGGGGCGGAGGGCGAGGAATTGTGCATTTTGCATTTTAAATACTCACAAACCATCCTAGACAACATATCAAAAATTAAAAACTACCGGACCACTTGTAAGCTGAAAACCCTCTATTCACTGGACTAGTACTGTTTTAAGTTTTTTCAGTGTTATTTCGTTCCAATCCAATACCATTGTGTAGTACACACACTATGGGTTAATTAGTACCTGTACCCCTAGTGTAAGTTTTTATGTCAAGCAAACGCAAACTATTTCGAATGCGTATTAATGTCAATTTGTATGAAAACTATATAAGCGCGCTACTCGCCGCTAGAGGCGCTAATACAGTTTTCACACAAATTGACATAAATACGGAATCGAAATAGTTTGCGTTTTTTGACATAAAAACTTACACTACGGGCACTGTTTTATTTAAATTGTTTGCTTTTTCTAGGTATCAACTTATGAGTAAAAATAAAAAAATAAACAAAAGTAGTTTGTTTTATTACTCACCTTATGCATACTGCAAGTCGTTCTTCAGTCGTAATACTTTCTCGCATGTTTGTATTTTTTTTCATAATATCTTCCTTAATCAGATTGTGAATTGCAAAAAATGTTTCCTTTGATTTCCTAAAATATATTTGAAACTTTTTCGTTGAGAGATCTTCGTAAAGATTAAATTCCCCGCGTTCTTTTCTAAACTTAATACGATTTTCTATCCAAACTGATCTAGACTTCGAATTAGCTATAGCAATTTTTATATCAAATTCCAGGTTAGTATCATCGTCTGATGAGCTGTCCAATAAGTCTAATAGCAAATCCGAATTGCTCATTTTTGATCACCCTGTATAAGATGTTATACAGAATTTTCGTCTGCTACCTAGGGCAGATATCGAGATTAACCAAAGGATGGAGGGCCATAGCTAGAAACAGCTTGAGACCTATCAGAGGATTTAGTTAAAAAATAGATGATTCCTAAGCAAAACTCCATGTAATTTCTAATAGTCAATTAAAACTGCTATGACCAAATGAGTCAGGTCCTCAGTTCATCAATTGTCAAAAATTTGCTGTCACCTGTCAAAGTAATTAAGCATTGATTGTTAATAATTTTTGAATCCGAATATAGTAAAGAATTCGTGAGATCTTTTCAGAAGTTTTCAATTGTCTAGAATATACCGTTACAGATTTATAAAGGTTTAGCTTGGGCTCTCAGTTCATCAATTTGTACAATAATGAATCTTCCAAATTTGCAAGTAAACTAAAGAAATACATAAAAATACTTTGAATTTCTGATTCTTTAACACTTCTGGGAATTTCTAACGTAGAAACAATGGTGCAAACGTTAATAGTTTAGTAATAATTGGAATGTTTTTATTTTGACAATTGATGAACTGAGGGCCTGACGTTTTCGGTTCTACTGACTAGGCTTCGCCACATAGATTAATGAAAGTAAGCTTACGTTTGTTAACGAAATCTTTACTAGAAGTTGACCTAGCATCCGTTTGTCTAAGTACCATACTTTCAGAGATTGAATTTTTAATTTTTGTGAGAACAAAATTGACAGATGGTGACAATTGATGAACTGAGGGCCTGACTCATTTGGTCATAGCAGTTTTAATTGACTATTAGAAATTACATGGAGTTTTGCTTAGGAATCAACTATTTTTTAACTAAATCCTCTGATAGGTCTCAAGCTGTTTCTAGCTATGGCCCTCAAACCTTTAATACGTGATATCGAGAGAGTGAAAAGATTCCAAAATATATCGTATCTTAACCGTGTGTGATAGCTTAAGATGCTATAATATTTTATCTTACGATATCTTAAGATAAAATATTATAGCATCTTCACCGTTTGTGACGCGCTTAAGACTATAATTACAGACCCTTTTAAGCATTAATATTTTTGTCATACATTTTAATTTAGTTATTACCTACACGCTATATCATTTATTTACAACATTAGTAGGTACCTACTTACTATTTTTAAATGCATTTATTTATATTGTGATGTTAAAGACATCATGTTCAATATTTTATTACTTACCTACTAGGTATCAATACAGATAATGTTTCTTCTTGTTTACAAATTGTTAATGAAATACTTAAGTTTGCTTAATGTTAAAGTTGCTTATTAGTGTGCTAAGTAGATATATATAATTATGTTCTGTAACATTACATTCGTTAGCATATTTTACTTTCCCTCGCTTGTTCCTGGGGGCGCAGGATGTACGAGTAGTATCGCACATTATTTTGTATATTAATATTATTATGTAGGTCATTATTTTCACGCGATTTCGCCACGTTCTGCTAACGTGTGCAAGTTGTTAATTCAGTGCATTTTATATAATAAATCAGACAGTTCGGTTACGACAAGCACTCAATTAGGTTGTATCATTTATCAGTTCCCGTATCAGTCCATATCATCCCTATATCAACCCTTCTCTTATCAGTTTATCATCTATAAATGTGTGTAGACTACCCCTACCATACAGTAAGTATACCTACATATTTTGTTTTTGTTGTTTTTTTACACTTTAACAATGTTAGTATCGGTTTAAGAAATTAGGTACCTATTGCTAAATAACAAAGTTAAACATCACAATAAAATTAAATAAAAGTAAATAACTAAGTAAGTACTTATGTCATAAAAATTTGAATTTAAAACAGAATTTAATAATCAAAGAGGTTTAAAAAATACTAAGGTATATCAACAGTGATTGTTTGTTAAACTTTCACGTCACCGTTATAGTATTTCATCATCATCATCATCATCATTTCAGCCGTACGACGCCCACAGCCGTACGACGCCCACTGCTGGGCATAGGCCTCCCCCAAGGATCTCCACAACGATTGGTCCTGCGCTGCCCGCATCCAGCGGCTTCCCGCGATCTTGAACAGATCGTCGGTCCACCTTGTAGGGGGCCTGCCCACGGAACGTCGTCCGGTTCGCGGTCGCCATTCGAGAACCTTTCCACCCCAACGGCCATAGTATTTAAGAATGATAAAATAACTATGACGTCTTCCTAATAGTATTTAAGAATGATAAAATAAGTCAGATAAAATAAAAATAAAGGCTTATAGTTTTTTTTATGCTGTGGTAAACACAAAAGTAATCCTCATGTATAGTGGCGGTCGAATTTGAGGATGGCCGACATTATGACCTTTAATATTTCTAAAGTCGGCCCCAGTTTAGTGAACCTTATATCTCGTGATTAAACTAATATCACCCCGGCCGGTATTTGGCTATTAAACGTAAAATGGATTTATTTACCTTATGGCTTTGCAAATTCTCCTATTCAGCCAATGTGATTAGTAGAATTTTAATTTATAAAACAGACTGCATTTACTTTAAGTCGGCCCCGGCCGAGCATAGGGTTTTAAGTCAAAACTGATATTCTAATGGCGGCCCCCTATTTTTCTCATAATCCAATTATACAAAACGTTAAAAAACTATCTTAAAATATAGTAAAATTTACTTATTAGTGATATCAAAGCTTAAAGCAAAAAAAAAGAAACGCCTTATAGGTGTAATATCAATCCCCGATGCGTGGGTATTCACAGCAAGTTAGTTACTTTCACAATGAACCTAGCGCTTCAACGACGGGATCGCTACATTCGCTACTGACGCTCAGTGTGCGAAGAGCGAGAGACGTAATCGGATAGTAACCGTTTGTACATATAGAGTATGAACTAAGGTTGCAATTCGATTGGAAAAATTTCCATTTAAGTACCTTTTGAATGAGCGCAATTTGAAAATGTGCAGACGGCAAAGGTTTGGGGGGGGGGGCGACATTTGGCGTAATCACCCTACCTCGTTATTGAAAATGAAGTATTAGAAAAAAACCACAGCGCGTAAGAATTATTGGACAAATTCGACGCTTCTCGTAACGACTCCGTAGCTCTTAATCCCCCAGTAAAGTCCATTCGCTTAGATAATGTCGCCCTTTGATCGCGCCGCCTTGGCACGTGCCGCTGCTTGTCAAAGGATGCCGCCGCATAAACAAAAGAAGCCGCGTGCGGCGTATACCCGAAAATGGAACTGGATTTTGGGACTCGGCATTTATTAAATTATATTTTCTTAAATAATCTATGTTTATTATAAATACAGGTGGTAACGACGGTTATGACTTGTGACAATTCGAGCGATGATAAGTAATCATAATAATCGTATAAAAAATTTATAATAATTATTATTATTTGTAAATAACTTATTTAACTTCCTTTTATATAAAAATATCCAAATTTTCATTACAATTGACTTTGGTACCCAATTTGAGTGTATTATTTTATATAGCTGCATTTTATAGCAAGAGCCACAATGCCGTGCGGGTGTACCGACACTATATAACCGAACGGACTTTACAGTTTGGCTGACCATGGTCGGCGACCATGACCAATACATCGTACATTGACACTTTTGAACGAACAAGTTTAAAAAGGTTCTTTCAAAAGTGTCAATGTACGATGTATTGGTCATGGTCGCCGACCATGGTCGGCCAACCTATACTGGGGTCTTTAGAGCAGTCGTTCGGACAGTGATAGGTAGTGGGCTCAAGTCCCATCGGAGCTAGTAGTGAGACGGGTCGTATTTTACTACGACTTCATTTTCAATCTTTGATCAACAATTTTTCAATATAAGTACCTACTTCTTCTTCTTCTTTCGTGTCGATGGTAGGATACTTTTAGCGCACGACGGCAATTTATTTGTCTATGTCGCCGTCTCCTTGCCGGGATTAAAAAGATGCGCGCACGAGAGCGACAGCAACACAACAACAAGGACTGACGGTCCAGTTAGGTAAGTCCAACTTTGAGACAGAGATCTCTCGTCGAATCCAGCTTGGATGGGCAGCGTTTGGGTAGCTCCGACCTATATTCGCGTCCGAAATACCTCAATGTCTCAAGACGAAAGTCTTTGACCAGTGTGTGTTGCCAGTAATGACCTATAGAAGTGAGACGTGGTCTTTTACAATGGGTCTCATAAGAAGGCTCAAAGTCACCCAGCGAGCAATGGAGAGAGCGATGCTTGGTATTTCCCTGCTCGATCGAATCGAAAATGATGAGATCCGCAGGAGAACTAAAACAACCGACATCGCTCGAAGGATTGCATCATTGAAGTGGCAGTGGGCGGGACACATAGCGCGGGGAACCGATTGCCGTTGGGGCGGAAAGGTTCTCGAATGGCGACCGCGTACCGGACGACGTTCCGTGGGCAGGCCCCCTACAAGGTGGACCGACGATCTGGTCAAGATCGCGGGAAGCCGCTGAATGCGGGCAGCGCAGGACCGATCATTGTGGAGATCCTTGGGGGAGGCCTATGCCCAGCAGTGGGCGTCGTTCGGCTGACATGATGAAGAAAAAATAAGGCAGTACTGGGTTCATCCTCTTCATTCAGAGAGAGAGATATCTAACTGGTCAATTTTACACTCGGTACAGTAAGCTTCAACTATTTCCTCAAAAAATCTTCGATTATATGAGAATGTCAATCAGCTCTTTTGATAAACTACTGCTTATTGTTGGCCCTAAAATACAGCGACAAGATTCCCCAATGAGACCTTGGGTTATTTAGGTATCACCAAAAAATGAAAATAAACCTAATGACGTAATAGTACATTACAGCCGAGGACAGGTAAGTAAGAAATTACATTGTTGAGGATGGTTTGAAGCACGAGCCGCAGGCGAGGCACAGACTGTTATTTTTTTAAACGGAGAAAAAAGGTTACGAATGTTACGATTTTCACAAAAATGACAGTAAGCGTTCCAAGTTTGAAATACCTTAGTATTATTGACACTGTCAAAATAATCAACCTACTTATAGTTATACTCTCAAGTGAGCGTAAAACGCTCGGCCATGTCTGTCACTCCAACTATATACTAGGTGTTTTTGTTGATCGAAGTACTTAGTATAAAAATAAATAGGTACTTACACTTACACTGTAAAATCAAACAGTTTTATTTATCAATTATTTAGCTTAAGATTGCACATAAAAAGTAATAGTAGGTAAAGTTATTTTTCCTTCAGAAATTAACGAAGTAGGAACATGGATCATTAAATATACCTTCTCAACAAGCCTAAATATAGCAATAAAACAAGCAAATCAAGCAAGCTCAATAAATATAGTAATGCAATACTGTTACTTGGCGGCAGAAATAGGTGGGTGTGGCTAGTCCTACAAACAGTCGGACAGTTTTATATAGATAATACCAACTTCATCCCATGGGAATGGGACCGACCTTAGAAATTAATGAATTTCTTAAGTCGGCACCCCCTGCCGACCTCAAGTACTCCATACTACCGATTTTCCTTAGTCCGGCACCCCTGTTTTCTTTTAAAATATGCAACTAAATCGTGTTATATCACAATATAAAATCTATCTGCTACAAAAGTCGTAATGTCTTACAGTTTTCTATTGCTATTATTGATCGAAGTACGTAGGTAAAATTTACCGTATTCTCAATTATAGCAACCGGACATAAGCCAGTTAGGTAGATGTTTTCTTCATCTACTCGTGATGGGAGAATTATTTACAACTACTGGCAACATTTAATACGCCACCAGTCGCGCGCGAATTATCTGGCGCGCACTCTATATTAAAGTATAATACAATTTATATGGCAAATTAACGTTTGCCGGGTCAGCTAGTGAGTCCTCGGTCCTAGCGAGTATATCGGTTATAAATTCATCATTTTCAGTATCAGTTTTCGTATGAGTATGTTTTTGTTCCCAAGGATGGAATTATTTTATTTGCTTATGATTGAGTAAACTTTATTGTATGTAACTGATGGTAGTGATGGTTTTCATTTTCTATCGATATAGTCAGATCAGAAGTCCAGGGATCAATCCCTAATGCCATGGGACCATGGGTACCTAATTAAAATTACCCGTGGTACCGGTAATGGGTCGACCCACCGGGACCACGGGTAAACACTGCCTGGGGGTCTATTTTTGAATTTCGCCACTCTTGTCGAGCGCTCGCTTAGTACTCATATTTGACATATTTTACTCATATTTGAAATATTTTACTCTTATTTGACATGAAAATGAGTACTAAGCGAGCGCTCGACGCGAATGGCGAAATTCAAAAATAAGTCCCCTGGCTTCCGTGGTTGATAAATACACTGTTACTTTTACACCTAAAAAGTAAATCCCTGTTCAAAATTAATACTCTGGGCCATGAATGGTCAAATATTAAGTAATTAATTGCAGTATTTTTTTTTATCTTGAAGCATGGCACAAATGAGTACTGTCCATGGGCATGATCCTTTAAATACATGTTTAGTAGCTTCATTTAATTTATTCATTAAAATTAAAAAAGTCTGTTCATTTACCTTTGAGGCGTGACAGCTCAGCTTTCAGAACAGTTTTGGAAGCATCTTCAGCCAAAAATTTTCCGGAATACGTCAAGGGTGTGTTAGTGGCGCGGCTTTGTTCAACGATTCTTAGTTGAGGTGGACTGGGACTTCGGCCAAGACGACGACGTTGTGCTGAATTTTGTACTGCATTTCTTGACGCTAAAGCAAATATATCACTTTCATCATTATCATCCATTTCTTCCCATTGCCTGGGGCACAGGCCTACCTGAAAGTATCCCACTATTTCCATGGGAATACAAAATGGCAATTGAGCGACATGCTTTTTTCCCGAATTATATCTCATAATTTCCATGAGAACAAAAAAATTGCAAATGGTAAGGACATTTTCACAATGCATTATGGTGCGCTAGTTCTGCTTTCTATCCATTATTCTTAGACATAGTAAATTTTATCTATAGATTTTATTTATCCTGTGCACGCCGACTAGTCGCGCAATCGAAATGGAAATAGTGGGACAAACGATATGCTGATTGGAGGTTATTAGAGCATCACACGCCGCGTGCTTCGGATGGCACGTTAACTCGTTATTTAACGTGCTTCCCGAAGCACTGAGGAACTCGAGATAATTTAGTTTTTGTCACCCATCCCGTGACCGACAATTGCGAAATTTTGCTTACCTCAAAGATTACAAGCCAAGCGCGCTTACCATTGTGCCACGCACGCGCTCCTCAATAATTATCCTAAAAAGTTTACACGAAAATAAGAAATGTTTACTAAATAGATTCAATATCACCAACCTGAATTGTAAGTAGGAGTCAAATGTCCTGAATTATTTATAACTAATCTTCCACTTCCACTTGCATACTGTGAAACCCTCGAATAGTGTGGAGTAACTTTCATATTCGAATTGAGTAGCGTACCGCGATCTTCTCTTCGTATCGTATTTTGCAAAAGTATATTCTGTATCAAAAGCATATTATTGTGTTATTAAAAATATTGCAAATAAAAAAAACCTATACTTACGCTCGATAAAAGAGGTGTGGGGTTTTACCTTAGCGTCATTAATAGTTTTAATAACGGGACCCTGAGAAGTACGAAATGTTGGAATTTGAGTTTGATAGCCCGACGTGTACCTTGTCCTAGAATCCTAAAAAGAATTAAATATTTATTAATAAAATTACCTACTTACAATACAAGTAAGTAGATTATTCAATAGTCGAGAACAAATTCAATAGCGGCTGGAATTACTTAATTACTTAGGAAACTTACTGCCGCACTCAGAGACGTCAATTAAAAATTGGCATACAATTATCGTTCCTACTTTATTCAATACTGGACATAAAAAGAGACAGACAGAGATTTAATTATCAATTAAAGTTAATTGGCGTCTCTTACTGCGGCAGTTAATTATTGCTACAACAAAAGATAATGACATGTAAAAAATAAAGTAAAAGGTATAGTAGATAATAAAGTATGTAATGTAGAAAGTTGTTATGCAATACCAATCGGTGAACAATAATTTAACGGTATCAGTTTGAATACCTATTTATTTTGTGGTTTAAACTTATAAATTGGTGTGACCGTAAATGTATCAATTTGTACTGCGTTCTTGGTGGAGTTAAGGACATACCATAGGTAAAAAAAATATCGTCGATGGCCGTTGCTTACACAAGCGAGGGGGTGCTGGGATCGGTAAGACTCCGGCCGCGGCACTCTCGTAGACTGAGAAATACGTGTAGACGCGGCATGCAGCGCGCATTCTATTTACATCTAAAATATCACCTATGTGCGCTTTTACTAAGGAAATTATATTATGTAGAATACAAGAAGAATTATTATGAATATTTATGGTAAACGTGGGTTTGTAGGAAGAGTAGATCTTAGATATTATTCGTACCTATGTAGTAAAAAAGCTTTTTTTAACAAAGATAGTCATTTCAAACTATTCTTCAAAATGCAGAACACAGCAGCAGCTATTTATATTTATTTTCTATCTCTAGATCATTTCGATAATATATCCATTATCGAAATGATCTTCGCAGGCAAAACTACAACATTTGCTACAAATTACACTGAAAAAAATAAATAATGTATACTGCTCTAACCAGTAGGTACATTTTCAGATTTATTCCAATCAAATTAATAAAACTTATAATTTAATATGAAAAAATATAAATAACTCATACTAGCACAACATCCAATACTTTTTTACAAAATAAATCTACTTAGTTAATCAATTTTTAAATAAGTATACCGTTTATATAAAATCACGCTATCAATCTATAATATAAATCAATATATAAAAAAAACACTTAAATAAAAATATTGTTTAAGTACAAAAAAATAAAATAAAATACATATTATTCCAATACCAAAAATGATAATATCAAATAATACAATAACTTGTGTCATTGAAAATTGGAAGCAACGATCACATACACCCAGATATCACATACACCCAGATACAAGAAAATATCTAAAAGTTAGTTTTCGACATTTACCCGTCCGAGAATCGAACCCGGGACCTCAGAGATAGTGGCACCTAGAAAACCGGTGAGTACACCAATCGGCCACGGAGATCGTCGAATTTGTTTAAACAAAATGTAGCGCAACTGAAATAATTGATACTTTGTTTACTAATGTAAACTTGCCAGTTTTATAATGTGGTTGGTTATAGTACTTGAATAAAATTTTGTGTGAATAGATTCACCCAGAAGATGCCTATTCACTTGCGACTTTAAGAGGTTTGGGTTGTAGGTACTCGGGCAAACAGAAGCCGGCATGGTATTCCAGGCATGATGAAGGAGTACTTAATTCTCTGAGCGTGAGTTTAAAGGAGAGGGCGGAATGAGGTTATGCAACTCAGATGCACACTCGTTAAAGCATACCTGACAAGTGACTCAGGGGATGAAACTCATAGCTGAAGTCCCCCATCGACAGTATGGGAGTGCTTATTCGCCAGGCCAGATAAAGAGGTACGCACTGTGTATCAGACTAACACCAGTAACATAGAGATCCTTACTACCGAACTTAGTAACTGTACGGTCACTTCAGTCTACAAACCTCCCAATGCACCGTATTACTTCAGCTGTCCGCCGAACTTTAACGCCCATCCGGTTAGATTCGTTCTTGGTAATTTTAATAGTCATAGCGAGAACTGGGGATACAGAACCAGTGATGACAACGGAGTGAAGGTTGAAGAATGGGTTGATGGACACATACCTACTATCTTTGATCCATGATCCAAAACTTCCGTCATCATTCAACAGCGGTCGCTGGAAAAGGGGTTAAAACCCTGATCTAATCTTTGCCAGTGATCACATAGATCACCAGTGCGTGAAGACAGTAAGTGGTGCAATACGGAGGACCTAATTATGTGCCAGGCCTTACGACCAAGGATAAAATAATAAAATAAAATAAAAAATATCTTTATTCAACTTGACTTATGAAATAAGCTCTTTTGAATCGTCAATATTTTCGTTCAAGACTTTTTTAACTGATAAGAAGAATAGGCGCAATAAACTTATCAGCTTTAATAATTGGAGTAACGACATTTCCAAAGATTTATATCGTTAACTTTTACAACTTTTTCATTATAATATTACATTAGTTCAGCTAAGGTTATGTGTTACATCAAATCCGTGCATTACGGTCTTTCAAATAGTCGTCTACTTTATAATATCCTTTGCCCATGAGCGATTTTTGCCATGACTTTTGAATTTGTGCAAAGGCAGCTCTACTAAATTCTGTGGAACTTTATTAAAACTAGCTACGCTTTTCCCCAAAAACGAACTTCTTGTTTTTTCAAGTCGAATCCTTGGAACGGCAATCTTATTTTTATTTCTTGTTTTGAATTGATGTATATTGCTACGTTTTACAAATGTATTGAGATACTTCTTCACATATACCATATTCTCATATATGTATTGTCCTGCAACAGTTAATATGTTGATTTCTTTTAAAGAATCTCTTGGCCGAAGTTTGTATATGGCTCGAATAGCTCTTTTCTGAAGCACAAAAATACTTTCGATGTTAGATGTGATGTTGCTGAACCCCAAAGTAATAGGCCGAAGGACAATACACTCTGAAAATAGCTAAAATAGATTAACCTTGCCGTTTCAATATCGGTTAAGAGCCTTATTTCTTTAACAGCAAATGCCGCACAGCTGAGTCTACCGGCCAAGGCTTCAATATGAGGGTCCCATTGAAGTCGATAATCTAATGTTATATCAAAAAATTTAGTACTGTTAATTAATTCTACTACATTGTCATCCAATTTTATGTGAATGAATATCAACCTGTCTTACATTTGGCAGGGATTTTTTTTCACATTTTGTTTTTTTCGAGTTTAATGATAGATTAATTGATGGTACCACGGCAAAAAGAAATTGCCACAGTACCATCAATGGTACTGTCTAATGGTACCATGGTAAAGGAATGGATTATTGCTATGAAACCAATGCGCAACTTTCGATAAAGTACTATTTACTTCGTCAGAACAATGATTACCTCTGTCAACTTTAAAGACTAGAGGAAGTGTCATCAGCAAATAGCACTGTCTCGCATAAATTCTTTGCTTAAAAAGGAAGGTCATTTAAATAAATTAAAAACAGCAAAAGGGACCAGTATTGACCCCTGGGGTACGCCCATGTTGATAGGGGCTCCAGTAGACTCAGTTTTGTTGATAACTACTTTCTGTGTTCTTTCACATAGATATGATTGCATAAGGCTAACCGATTTATCATAGACACCATAATGTTTTAATTTCCTTAAAAGCGTTTGGTGATTAACACAATCGAAAGCTTTGGAGAGATCACAATAAATACCAACTACATCTCGCTTGCTCTCCCAAGCATCAAATATATGTTTTTAAATATAATATGATAGGATGACATACCAAGACCAGTATGAATTAGATCCCATCTCACAGGACACCATCGATTTTGGGAATGAATTGCTAGAAGCCATATCCGAAACAACGAGAGAAAAGTGGAACAAGCTAATCGAAGGCGTAGATATGACGCATAAAAGTAAGAAGGCATGGTGTTTTATAAGGAAACTAAATAATGATCCTAAACTCGCTGATCGTCATTCCAATGTGACCACAAACCAGATCGCTCACCACTTACTCCAAAATGGGAAAGCTTCCACGAAAAGTCTCCAGAAGAAATTTACACGAGACCCTGGTAAAGAGGTTAACCACTTGGACGAGGCTTTTATAGAAACAGAGCTCAAGTTTGCCCTTGATAAGCTCAAAGAAGGTAAAGCCGCTGGCTTTGACATCATCGGGTCGAGCAGCTGAAACGGTTTGGTTTCGTACTACTTATACAAAACTGTCATTTCTTCCATGGCCGCTTCCAAAGGGTATGTAATCTAATCACTGACGTTTTAGCCACCTACTTTTAATAAATGACATTTGTGGCAGAGAGTGTATATAAAACTTCTTCGAGATTATTCATTTTTATGAGTTTATTATCTTTGATATAATATGTTAGTCAGTTTAAAGTTAGCCCGCCATTTGTTTATACTTTGTGCAATGAAATTTAAATAATGAAATAAATATTCCTCCTTCGGAAGTACTTGTACCTATGCAATATTTCATATTAGAGTATCAAAAATTTTACTCCGACTATGCAAGTCTCCTTACAGAACTCCGCATACTTATCTGACGCGGTGGTTAAATTTGAGAGTTAAAACTGTCAATACAGCTGACAGACTTTTCATTATTTTTTATTGCTACTGGCGCCTCAACCATCGGTTTTAGATATTGTTGTGGGGATTTCGAATTTCGAATTTCAAAACCGCGAGAGCATTTCGTGCAAGAAATTGTATGCATGCTCTATTTTGTACAATGATGGATAAGAGAATCAGTAATAAAAATGTTTTGAACCTGAAATTTACACAAAATGGTGCGGTTTATGTTCCTCACTCAAAGGAAAGAAGCTGGACTTCTCACAGTCTCAAAAAAGTGTAATGGTGATATTAGATCAACTAGGTATATAAAATTCTTACATCGGTTTTATTTCAAGAATTGCTTTTACATTATGTCTCTGTAAAAAACTTGTTCAACAAGCGAATTTCTTATTTCTTGATGCAATTTTTTACACCTACCTATCTTAACTTTCTCACATTTTAAATTTTAAGGAACCTAAAACGAACATAAATTTAATATACAGTAGTAGAAGTTAGAAACTTAGACTAATTATGTACCTACAACACAACAAAATATTGGAACTCAAATAGGTACAACTTTTATGGGCTCTTAAGTATCTTAGGCAATATTATCCGTCACTTTTATTTCAAACTATTGATGTTTGCTTTAGGTAATGAGTAAAATAACTTGTCCTAGGTTACATACGTCTATGGTTATGCAATAAATGGCAAAGCACTCATCTATACCCAATCCTGAAGCGCTATTTCAATATTTCCTAGCAAAATAAGCATCATTGAAAAAAAATAGGATCCTAGTGTGAGTTTTTTTTTTCAATTTTGGCGCAATCGGAGCGATACAGTCTCCACGTCCAAACGCCGCCAATGCCAGGCGGAGACTGAACAATTATGCTGCGAAACGGTGCACGATGCATTTTAGGATACTAGTTATTGACTATAAATATAACAAAAAAAAATTTTAGTAACTTCCCTAGATATGACTAAGAACTACTTACACAAAAAAAATTAGCTTGATTACTCAACCAGTTATTGAGATAATTGAGTTTAAGTCGGAAAAAAGGGGTCTTGAAAATATTTTTTTTAGTACATTGTATTTATTTGATTCAAATAATTTTTAGTAACTTCCCTTCATAAAGAAAAGATCTATCACATATAATATTTTGAAAGGCCTAGCAATGATACTTTGTCAGGAAATTTAATTTAAAAACATTGAAAATTCTGAGTTTGATCGCCGCAATAGCCTTAACAATGGGTTCTGTAGTTGACTTACGTTTGACTTGGCACTATGTTGTGAATTGCGGGAAATGCTCCCTCGGGAACCGGATATCAAACGAGGATCACCTCCACCAGCGGCTGTACCTCGATGATGTATGCTGTTAGTGTCTTTCTGGTCACTATTCAACACATAAACACAGATAAAATTTACATATTTAATTTCAGTAAAAAAATGTTAAACTGACCTTATATTGGCATTGGCACCCGTGCTATATTTGGTATCTACCCAAGAATTTAGAAGAAAAAAATAAGGAAAATAATTTCACGTATTAACCGTGGCCCCACCATTTAGCCTCACTGGTGTCTACGGTTATTTTTTTTCCCCCGTAGACCCACTGCAATAGAGTTTTATGTTATGCATTTCAGTGTGTAAGTTCCGTGGGTACACGGGTAATTGCCTCAGGTAATTTCTTTCCCGGTACACCCAGTGCACTAGGCATATGCCAAATATGCATTTTTTATGCTTTTATGACTGTAGTTCCACCGCAATGCCCTACTTGACATAAAATTAAATAAAAACAAAAATATGAAAACTTATTTTATTAAACAAAATATAGGTTCTCCTTTATAAGTACCCCAAAGAAAAAAATATCAAATTAATTAATTAGTGTTAGAAATCCCATCGAAAAAAGGTAATCCTACAAATACAAAATTTGTTTAAAATGAGTTACCTACGTTTACCATTTTTTCATAATGAATAAATGACAAAAGGAATAGACAGATAAATGCAAAGAGAAAATATCCAATTTTATATACCTACTTTGTTCGTAACCATCATCACAATAATTAAAATTCATATTCATCGTAAGTAAAATATAAGATGGTGTAAAACAAACTGCAAATAGAGGACTAGAGCAGGAGGTGTTCAGGTCAAGTGAATAGAACATAAAAAAAATAGAAAAAATATCCCAAATTTTTTTATATTATTTAATTTTACAAAAAATTCTAATATTATTTTTTGATATCAATATTATCAATTCAATATGTACAATACCAAACGTTTTAATAAAATTATTTCATTTTACGATGAAAACAAGTAATTTCAGAGCGCACGCGGGCTGGGCGCCGCGGTCATCAACCCCGGCGCGGCGGTCCAACAGCTGGTCGGCCAGCCGCTATAGCGATACTCCTACCGCGCTCTTGTATGCGCCCAATAGCTTCCGGATTATCGTTTACCTGTCTCGTGGTTAAATAAGTAATTTTGTTTTTACGTTTGGTATTATGTTAAATATTGAATTGATATCCATAGATAATATTAGAATTTATTGTAAAATTAAATATTAAAAAAAATTACGGTTTTTTTTCTATTTTATTTACGTTCTAAACACTTAACCTGACCACCCCCTGCTCGTTTTGCAATTTGTTTCAAACCTTCTTATATTATAATTATAATACAAATTAAAATATACTTATATAAAAATATTATTATATTATTATTATTCATACTTTTCCAAACATGACAACAGTGGGACCACGGTTAAAGTCAGATTTGTTTCAATTCCCCGTAGTCCTGTGGGTCATAGTGGGTACGGGTAAAACCCGAATAATTTAAGTAAGTAGGTACCCACCTAAGCATTTTTTGTAATACTTAGTACCTATTATTAAATTGTACAAAATTGGTCCAGTACCATTTGCCATTCGAGCTTATATCTAGGCTGCCAATAACAAGTCAGAGGGGCTACCGCGTAATTTTGTGGATATTAACTTCATAAGTTTTCTGGAACTTTAAGTCAATTTTAATAAAAAAATAGCCGCTATCAGTTCCTTGTTTTGTGACATTGGGTATAGCGACAGCTAGCTTGCAACGTTCAACAGAACAAAGCAGCAAAACATCTAACAAAATAAGGAATTCAAATGACAGTTGAAGCCCATGCCCATCATATCCATATTTTTAGCCGGTAGCCCCCCAGGTGCCAACAATAGGACAGTTTACAATAATGCAGATAATATCTTGTATCTGATTGACCGAGACGGGATTACCTTTTATAATTATAATGTCTGACATTAGTTTTTTGATCCCTCATACGCCTGTCGCTTGCCTCCTTCTCGAGCGTCTTACTAAAAGCTACGACAAACAATAGCACAAATATTTATCTTCAGAAACATATTTCTATAATGCACATATCATTAGATCATCCATCATAAGTCATTTTTTATTGGCTAAGCACAACACCTCTAATTAATACTATTTGTTTTCACGTACCTTATCTAATAAAATGCAACATCTATTCGATGAACATGATTCAGGAGCTATGTTTGCGCAACGCACGGCTGTGAGCCATATGATATCATTACAAGTCTGTATACATTTATAACAACATAAATACTTTTTCCAAGAAGATATCTTTTCCTCACTAAAAGAGCGATCGTTTACGTTATGTTCTTCTGTTAGTGTATAATTTCTGATCACACATCCTTTCATAGCAATTTTTGTGTTTTGGGCGGGTGTTGTCAAATCACAAGATGAGATGAAAATCTCATCCTCTTCGTTACTTTGTGAATCTGTATTGAAAACGAGATTTGTCAACAAAGTGCCACCAAATTTAAAATATGCAATTTCAAAAAACACTGTTTACGTAATTTACTTATCATCAAGTAATCATTGACCATGCGTTGCGCAAAATCTAATAATGAAATGAAATAATAACACAAACAGTGTTGTTTCAAATCGCTTTTCAGTATCTTATTAACATTATTACAAATATAAAAACATACGATTAGTAAATAACACTGTTTGAATGAAAGTCTCTTTTACATCCGAAACACACCGCCGCTTGTGATGTGAAGCCACGTAGGTAGCACCTAGTATAAATAAGTTTACGGTAGGTAGGTACCTACCTACATACAAAAATGTCAATACAACTCAATGGACTTCGAAGAACTTTAATACGGAAAACAATCAGTAGATGGTTGCTAGTTTCGTCTATCGGCTAGTTTTATTTTATTGGCTCATTCAAATTAGCAAGTCGAATCCAAGCCTAAACAAACAAAATGAAAGCTTTTAATCATATATGTTATGTTACTGCCTAACGTTGCCGAACGAAAGTCAGTCAGTCCTCGCCTACCGAAATGTGGTCATTTTGATAGCATTGTCAATAATATTAATCTTGCAAGTGGTGCTCTGCGTCCGTCATTATCATTATCTAAGCGCAAGAAGCTCTTTGGCATGTATGTTCCTCGAGGAGTGTAGGGGAGCACTTAGCGAGAATTATTGGTAATCCCCTCCCCCCAAGGGGATAAAAAACGGGGTCAAAGTTTGTATGATACTTTTGTTAATATCTCAATTCCACGTGGAAGAAGTCGCGGGAGAAGCGCAAGTATTTCTTATTGTAGTATTACAACTACTCCGCATGCAGAGTGTTTCGGTCAGGAATGTCAGGATACTAGAAAGAGGTTATAAAGATCATGTCAGGCATTTTAAAACGATGAAGCGTGAAAACGAAAACAATTATATACTTAGTTGGCAAGACAAGCAAAAGAAATTCAAAATCATACAAAGGTTAAATGTACGAATGGTTTGTTCTTTGTTGTTTAGTTAGAGCAAAGACTTTTCTACTCGCGTACCGTCCCGCCCATTTACACTTTTGACAGTTATGACGTCTTTCATGCATTCTGTGGTAATTACTATGTAAATACCCTACAAGCAGTATTATCTTAATATAAGTAAAAGTAGTACCTAATATGTAATGTAGTGTATATAGTTTAACTACTATGCGTTCACTTTATCATTGTCGCTACCTTGCGGCCCGCTTCGTCATACCGCACTCCCTGTGTCGCCCATGCAGGGGCAATGATGAAGTGAACGCGTAGTTTTATAAGGTTACCTTCTCTAGGTTTAGAAGATTGAGCTCTGATTGGTGGACTTATATCAGAACGAGTCTGCCTCTGTATATGTGGTGGCGATGGCGACTTATGGAAGACGACTGGCCTGTGTTTCAATGCCTTCTCTGCTATTGAGTACACGCCAAATCGATGGGTTGGAAACCTATCTTCATCTCCGTATGTGCGTTTCCTGTCACACACTTTACTGATTTCATTTTTTTTTACATTCTATTAAAAATGTAAAACATTAAATACAATTAGTGTAGTAGACAATAAATTAAAAAATTACATTCACAATAAATTTGTGAATGTAATTCTTTATATAAAATCGAATGACTAGTGTTCGATACAGTACCAGCTATTCCACGTAGTTTTATTAACGTGGTACTCGTTCCTGTGGGAATATTGAGATAAACAGCCTAGTGTTACTCTGATTTATATGCTATATTACTGCAAAGTTTAATCTCAATCCGTTCACTAGTTTTTTCGTGAAAGAGTAATAAACATAATATAGACATCCTCACAAACTTTCGCATTAAGATATATTAGTATCAATAGCACTTTGCAATAATATTGGACTTTGAAAATTATAATAGTGACGTGACATGAGCTTCTGTATTTCGGACTCCTATTTATATATTACATTAATATTATGGAATAAGTTTAGTGTCCGACCGAAGCTTCGGCTTCGGCATCGGCCACCTTCGGCCAAAAAAGCCATCTTCGGCGAAACCTTTGGCTTCGGCCCAAAACCCGGCCGAAGCCGAAGGTTTCGCCGAAGGTTCGAGCAACCGTCGAGATTGAACAAACTGTTACGAAAGACTGAGTGAGAGAGCGACGGACCGGTCGTGTTTGCAGAGGCCGCGGGGAGTCACTGTCAAATATCACATTGCATGCGCGTCACAAAGTACTTTTGTATATACGGAAAATGCGCGTCAAGACAAGTTCGAACGTGTATTTAAACGAGTGTTTTGTTTTGAATATGTGTTTATCAATTAAATTGTGATACATAGTTAACATTTAATTATTTATTAAGAAGTTAGTGTTTGTTTATTTTATTTATTACTCTAGTTTCGGTCTAGTCGAGTAAAACAAAGACTGATTGATTGGTCTAATTGTAATTTGTGAATTACTTAATAAAGAAATGATTATTTTTACAAATAAATCACAAAATCACAAACTAAACTTTTATTACCATCTCTAAATCAATTTCTATATGAGACAGTCAATATAAACCTTCAATATTAAAGTTTTGAAATAATTATAATATTAATTGTAGCTTGTAGACAATATTGAACTAAATTAATTACTGAGAGATTATAAGCCTTCGGTTTCAGCTTCTGCCGAAGGTTGTGGCGATTGCCGATTAATCGGCTTTGGCTTCGGCCAAAAACAGACCTTCGGTCGGACACTAAATAAATTAGACATAATTTTATCCGTAAATTAGGAAAATCTTCACCTGTTTACCTATAAAGATTCCCTTGCTTTTTCAACCACGGCTCCAAGTGCTCTAGCCATTCCTTTAAGAAATAAATTGAGGCACTTAAAATGTCAGATATGTATAACCACAGATAAATTATAATACTGTAACGTAAAATATTAAGCCAATCGATTAACGCTAAACAAGGTAAATGACAAGTTAGTACAGATGTACCTACATTAAATATCAAGGAAATAGGTTGAGGTTTAAATGTAGATCTAAATTTCACAGATGAATATTGTATAATATCATGAATAATAATATCATTTATTTCAGGCATCAAAAAATTTTACAATTTAAGGCCCATATAATAAATACCTTACAAACTAACATAAGTACATATATTTAATTTATAATCAATGTAATCTTATTCTTTTTTTTCAAAACTGTTAGTACCTAAGTAGTAGAATATTCTTTAAGAATATAATTATTCAAACATGTTTTACCTACCTGTTGATGGCCAATAACAGACCCTGGCCGACAGATGCGCATCCAACCAATGGCTTCGTGGGCTGTCATTCGATAATGTTTGATGATATAACAACCGATAAGTGACCCAGTGCGCCCTAGACCTGCCTGAACAAATGAATTTATCACTAAGATATAAATAATCTCTTTTAATTCTAACGGCAAAATTTATGAATACGTAAGTACCTAGCGCGTTCGAAATCGGAATCTTAGAACAAAAAAATATGTACTCTAACTAGTGCCATTGAGCACCCCCTAGTCAAGCTCATACTGGCACGCACTCTATAGATTTGTTATAATATAACAAACATTTACTTGGTTGAAGTTAACCAACATGACATGATAAATATATTATTTAATTTCATAACCTTGCAATGAACTGCGAGAGCACCTTCACTGTCTTCGCTAATTTGAAGAAATTTTAATAGTATATTTCTGGGTGGACACGAACCATCCGGGAAAAAAAGATCATAATGAAGAACGCCTGCGTTAGTAAACCTGGAATTTCAATAACTTCATTGTCATGTCATGATTATTATAATTTAAGTAAGTACCAAGAACACAAATTAATATTATATTTGCACCAAAAACTACATATAAAAATATTGTATCTCTCCTCAAATTACGTTTAGTTCCCTCTTACACATTCACACGAAAATGGGATCCGTCATTGACGATTCATCAAAAACTCTTAACTCTTATGTATGCAAATAATTCGAATTGCGTGTGAAGTGAACACGGTCATATAAAAACATTGCCGCGCCGACGACGTCAATAAAATAACGAATCGTCATCGTCAAACGACTTCTGTGAATGAGCAGCTTTGTGTTGTTCTACTATGTAAACAATAAAATAATCACTAACACATTTCCGTTATAAAATTTCTTGTTCAATCTGATCACAATTTTCACGTCATTTTCTAGAAAATAATCTATGTACATTTCTGGTGGATGATAGAAATTTATAGTGACGTCAACTGGACCGATAAATGCTAAAAATTTCCCTGTAAAATAAACATTTGATATTTTTAGACTTCATTATGTAATTACAAACAATAAAAGGAAACGGTAAACTAAAAAAAATATTTTTTGGTAACACTTTACAAACTGTAATTCAAAATATGTTTAAAGGTAAGTACTTACCTACATTTTGGATGTAACTAGGTAATGGATGCTTTGTATTCAATCCCGTAAAATCGCGAAAGTTTTTAAAAGATATTGCCAATTGTTCACAAACTAGGTTTAATACGGTATTTTACTGATTTTTTTTTTGTTTCTTTAAAATGTTTTTCGAAATATTAGCTACACAAAACAAGTTTTCATTTTGAATTATCTTGAATATTTTCAAAGATATAGGACTTCAAACTTTATAATTAGACAAGGACAGGAAGCTATCTTAGTGACGTCAGTGGGTTAGTAGCGTCATAGTCACGCCATAGAAGGTTTCGTTTTAGAAAGAGACAGCTATAGTCAAAATCAAACGGACTATAACTCTTTTATTATAAAACAGATTCAAATTATTTTTTCACATTTGGTATTCTTAATTGCAATATTTTTTAACGTCATCATTAAATATCTACATTTCAACAACAGTAAAATACCCTATTACACCTATATAGTGAATTGAGATGCTAGGTAGGTACATAAGTTACAGACAAGCCTTACCTGGAACAATCCAATTGAGATCACCACCTTGAATTTTATCAAGTCTATCATATTCTTGATAATTGAAATCTTCTATGTTAAAGAATCCTAGATCACGTGCTTTTTTAATGGCTTGTAAACAGTCAATCAAGGATATTGTATACTGCGATTCACCTTGAGTGGCATCTTGAAAGGAACTGAATAAAACAGATATTGCTGAACTTAATAATACATTGTAAGGTGCGTGGTAATTTAGTGCACGTTCTAATAACTCCAGAGGATACCCTGTGTCCGCACGAAACAAGTGTAGAGTGATTTGTGAAAGTGTAAAGTGAGCGTGTGACACTGGGTGAACGGTGAAACTGCAAGGTGTGATACGGTGTTGAAGCGAAAGAAAGATAATATTTTTTCTTATTTTGAATAAAACATGACTTTAGTGTTTACCCGTGGTCCCGGTGGGTTGACCCATTACCGGGTCCACGGGTAATTTTAATTACCCATGGTCCCATGGCATTAGGGATTAATCCCTGGACTTCTGACTAATCGATAGAAAATAAAAACCATCAGTTACATACAATAAAGTTTACTCAATCATAAGCAAATAAAATAATTCCATCCTTGGGAACAAAAACATACTCATACAAAAACCAATACTGAAAATGATGAATTCATAACCGATATACTTACATACACTAATGACTTATGACTAACTGACCCGGCAAACGTTGTTTTTCCATATAAATTGTCTTATACTTTAATACAGGGCACTTAAGGCACCCTAAGGCACCCTTGCAAAAACATTAACCATGACTTCAGACCATCATGCTGAACAACGTAAAGCAAGAATTTTTGTCGGAAATTATAAAAAAAATAGACTTTTCTTACTTAGGGGCATTCGAAAGTGACGGGTGGGACATTGGGACTCATTTTAGCTCCTAAAAGTAGTAATTTATCGTTTATTATTAACAAAATGACTATAAAAACTGACCACATATGTACCCAGATAGCTTATGAAAATAAAACTTCCAAAATTGAAAAAATATATTAATTACTTAATGCCTAAAATTTCCATTTACTTAAAGTGACGGGTGGGACAGCAAAGTCACCCACCTATCTGAGTAGAGAGTTTTACCATTAAAATCAAGACAAACTAGAAACATTTTCTTAAGAGATTTTTTATGTATAAGTTGCCTCTAGAATGCCTTCAATACAATTTAGAACTCAAGTTGTATTATTATTGTAATCAGAATTTATAAAATATATTTTAAGTTGTGACGGGTGGGACAGCATTTTGTGACGGGTGGGACGAGTCACAATTGTATGTGAATAAAATACATATTATGCATATTTATTACAACATTTAATAAAATATGTTTAAAACAATGAAATTAATGAATATTTCAAACAATGAAATGGAAATACAGACTATTTTTCTGTAAAATCAACAGCATTAGAAAATTCTTTCAGAAGAAGAAAACTGTCCAAAAAAAGAACAAAAATACTTTTCTAGGTTTTTTCTAGGTTTTCTTTTCAGGATTTTTTTCTTTCTTCCCCCAAATAGCTTTTCCTTCTTCGTTGTTTTTAAACATCTTTTCTTTTTTTTCTGCTTCCGCAGCATTTCTTACCCTTTCTTTTAATAAAAACTTTTGTTTTAATTTTACTCTAGACTTTCTCTTTCTTTCTGCAGGATTCATGTTCATGCACTAAAAAGCAAAGAAACCAAATCTAGATAAGCCTTTAAACCAAACTGACAAATGATATGCAATAAAAAATATGAAAAGGCATTTTAATATCTACGCAAAACATAATTAATAAAAAAATGTACACTGTATAAAACAAAATAATAAAAAACACCATTTGTAAATAAACAAATACCTAAATCAACTTAAAAAAGCTCGAATCCATGCAACTTGCACTTGAACTTTTGTTCCACCCGTCACTGTGACCACAAATTATATAGACTAGTACTGTGACGGTCGGGACCATGAAGCTCGACTTAATACTGAGGTAACTGGAGAGTGCAGTACGAACAATTTTTTGAATACCACAAATAACACAGTGGCTGTCTTCCGTCTCACCTACACTTTAAAAAAATACGTATGGTCATATGAGACAACTGACAGCCACTACCTGCCACTACATACATAAATGTCAAAGGAGGTCACTAAAATCTGGCCAGTTAATGTACCGAGGTACACTTTATGGAAAAAAATACTCTATGTGTTCACGCCGCGCGTGATTCATCATTCACGTGCATTCGTGGGTTCGCCGCCAAGCGCCGTCCGCGCAACACGGCACTCAGTTGGCCGTAAGCAGCCGTGAGGAGCGCCCGGTCCGGGTACGGACTTGTGACCCGTGTGTGTTCGCTTTGAAAAGCGCCGGGAAGTTTTAGCTGCCTATTAGGGCATTGTGTAGTTATAAGGGTGTTAGCTGTAAGAGTTTCCCATCGGGGGTTGTGTGGAGATCGTTTTGCCCGGCGCGCGCCGGCGAGACAACGTTCAGCCCCCCTGGATTACGGACACTATTTTCTAGTAAGGTAGGATTAGCTTAATTTACTTAATTTTGCATGAGAAACCTTCGTTTCAATAAACTGTGGAACACAGTAGATGTGGTCATCACAATTGTGCGTGATCATATTTTTGGTAGCAGAGCTTAGTTGATATAATTAATTTTCATATTAAAATTAACTACATAAAATTTCATAGTAAAAATAAAAAGCGTACCTAAAAAGCGTACCTAAAAATTATTTTTTTTTTGTTGAAATCTCGAGGGTATTTGAAGATCCCGAGACGATTTTAAGTACTAAGAAATTGTTCTAGTAAATTCTCGAAGCGAATGTTTCTCACTTGGTGGATCCGATAATAGATAGACACTTATATAATTGTTGTCACATACTAGTGTTTTGATACGAGTTTACTCGCCTAGATGTGTATATTTTTTTTGTGTGTCCGGATTTATTTGACGAATAGTTCGTTCGAAAGTGTGTTTATTAGTACCACATACTAGTGATTTGATACGAGTTTACTCGCCTAGATGTGTATATTTTTTTTTGTGTGTCCGGATTTATTTGACGAATAGTTTCGTTCGAAAGTGTTGTTTATTAGTACCACATACTAGTGTTTGTTCCGAGTCCGCTTGCCTAGTTAAAAAAGTGGAATTAGTTTTAATTATTAGTAGTATTAAATTACGAGTATTATTATTAAAAATAGTTTTGTTTTTGTTTGTTGATAACGGTTTAGTAGTTGATTTGCGAGGTTGACTTGGCCGTGCCGTGTATGCCATATCGTTAATCCTATACGTTTTGTTTATACCGTTATATTGTTAGCCCTTGAAATTGGTAAGTTGCTAATAATTTATGAAAATAGTAGGGTCCGTGTATGTCGTCCGAATTTTAATTGTGTTTTATATTATCGTGACGCGACCTATTTCTATTGTTTTTTTGTTGATGTTTACCACTTTTATATTTCTTTGTTTGCTTTGTTTATTAAACGGAGTATAAATGGCTCCTACGAATCCGCTCGCCGTATCCAGGGCCGGCATCCAAGGAGTTTTGCGTTGGCTTGCTTGTGCGGTCACATTAATAGACCGAGCCGACCGGGTAGGCGCGTTGCTAGCTCGGTATGGCGGGCTGGCAGCTCGGCTGCAAGACCTGGAGCGCCACGCCATGGAGTGTCGCGCGTATTATTTAGAGAACCCCCCAGCTGATGATGCCGTGTCGGAACAGCTGGAGCAGGATGTAGCCCAGGCCTATGAGCTGGCTGACCAGTTCACGGAGGCGGCTGAGAGGGCCCTGGCTGTTCGGAAGGGGGAGCCGGTTTTGAGCGGGGAGGTCAAACCTACCCCGACGGCGTTGCTAGGCCGATTGCCTACATTGGAGATTCCCACTTTTAATGGGGATCTGTCAGCCTGGATGGGCTTCATTAATTTGTTTGACAGTTTGGTGGATTCACGACGGGACTTATCCCCTAGTGAGAAGTTGGCCTATTTGCGCTCCTCCCTGCGAGGAGAGGCCAGCTCGGTAATCCAGCACCTGCTCATCAGTGACGACAACTACCAGGTGGCTCGCCAGCTTCTGGTTAGCAGGTACCAGAATGTCCGGTTACTGGCGGACACCCACGTGGCCACGATTTTGGCCCTCCCGCGAATCACGCGGGTACACCTGTTACGGAGGGAGTTGCTGAACCCGCTACTGTCAGCGGTCAACTCCCTAAGGCGATTGGACCAGCCGGTGGATCAGTGGTCCTTTATACTGCTGCACATAGTCCTCGCCAAATTGCCCGCTGAAATGAAGGGGCGTTTCGAGCAGAGGTACGGAGGCGACAGCGCCTCGTATCTCCCGCCCTTCGCGGACCTCCTTCGTTTTTTGGAGGACGAATGTAGGGTGACGGACCACCTGGAGCCCGCCCCGGTTCCAGGTGTTGGTCGTATGGTGGCGGCGAGGGAACAGCCCCGTCGCCCGACCAATCGCTATGCTGCCTTCCAGCAGTCCCCTCCCCCCGCACCGAGTGAGCGGTGCAGGTATTGCAGGGGAGATAGGCACATGGTGCACGAATGTGCCAAATTTAGAGGCCTCCGCCCAGAGGGACGGAGGGCCGTTGCTAGACAGCGCCAATGGTGCTATAGGTGTTTGGGGGGACACATGCAGTCGGCGTGTCCCCAGACAGAGGATTGTCGTCTTTGCGGAGGGAGGCATCACCCCCTCCTTTGTTTGGACCGCAAGGACGCCGGGAGCGACCGGGGTTCGAATTCCTCGCGCACGGGCGGGGGCCCGGCAGCCCGGAACCGGTCCCCTAGAGATTCGGCGGGGCTTAGCCCCCCCGTTCAGTCCCCCCCGGAGAGGGGGAACTATAGGAGAGACGCCCCCGCCACGGGCGGGGGTAGGGGGGTACCACAAGAGTACGCATCGGTGGCGATGGGCACGGGCCCTATTTGCTACTCCCCCCCCCTAATGGAGAGGCCTCGATTGGGGTACTATGTACCGAGGCACGCCCCACACGGGTATTACCCTGCACCTAGGAGTGCTGTTGGTCGGGGCCAGTATGTACCCGATTGGGACCCGCTCGCCCGGTACGAGCGTCCCACATTTGGCGCGCCGACTCAGGCGCGAGGGGGACAAGTACCCCCCCAAAATTTTTAATGGCGCCCCTGTCGGACCCAACCACCCCTCCGGAGCTTGTGCTGTTGCCAACAGCCTCCGTGAATGTTTGGGGACCTAAGGGCAATGTTGTCACGGTGCGTGCCCTTTTGGACTCAGGTGCCCAGGGGTGCATAATGTCCAGGTGGCTTGTCCGACAGCTGGGTCTTTTGCTTGTGCCGCATCACGAAGCGGTACGGGGGGTGGGAGACTCGCGGATCCCTGATCCGATTGGTCGAGTTGAGTTCTCCTTCTCCCCCCACTTCGCGCCAAGGCCGAAGATCGGTGCTTCGGCGATAGTTTTTGATAAGGTGGTTGGACCACTCCCGCAAGTGCGAGTGCCGCCATCCACGATTGAGCTGACGTCTGGACTGGCTTTGGCTGATCCTTCCTTCCACCGACCGGGCCCAATACACTTGTTGATTGGTGCGGATGTCCTCGGTCGTGTACTGTGTGGAAGCAAGCGAGTTTTGCAGACAGCCGATCTTGTCGCCTTGTCCTCGTCGCTGGGTCATGTGGTGATGGGAAAGGTACCACAGACACCAGAGACCCCGTCGGTAGACCGCCAGACCATTGTCGGTTCTACTTTGTCCGACGTTCTCCAAAAGTTTTGGGAGGTGGAGGAACCCCCCACTGCCAAGCGGTTGGATCCGTTAGCCGAGGAGTGCGAATTGTTCTACCAGAACAACACTGGGCGCCTCCTCTCGGGTCGCTTGATTACCCGCTTGCCCTTCTTGGCGGTTCGCCCTCCTTTAGGGAGCTCCCGACCGATGGCCGAGAAGAGATTGTTGTCCATGGAGCGTAGGATGGCCAGGGATCCCGCATTCAAGGAGAAGTATATAGACTTCATGCGGGAGTATTTGGACCTTGGGCACATGTCCATCTCGCAGTTGGACTGGCGTAATGTGGAACATTACTTCCTGCCACACCACGCTGTTTTGAAGACTTCCAATGGGAAGATCCGCGTGGTCTTTGATGGTTCAGCGCCCACATCAACCGGAGTGTCGTTGAATCAGTGTCTGCATGCGGGGCCGAAGTTGCATCACGATGTCTGTGATGTTTTGACCAACTTCCGCCGGCACGCTGTCGTCTTTGTGGCCGATATCCGCATGATGTTCAGACAGACCGTGATTCACCCGGAGGATAGACGATACCAGCTCATCCTTTGGCGTGAGGATCCCCAGGATCCGATGTTGGCTTACGAGCTGAACACCAACACTTATGGTTTGCGGTCGAGCCCCTTTGTGGCGATCCGTTCGCTTTTGGAGCTCGCAGAGCGCGAACGGCTACGCTATCCCCGGGCATCTGCTCTTATTGAGGGGGGGGCCTTATTTGTCGACGATATCTGCACGGGGGCCTCGAGCTTAGATGAGGCTCTCGTCTTACGTGATGAGCTGATTGCGCTCTTGAGGGCTGGTGGCTATGAGTTGCGGAAGTGGCTGTCTAACTCACCGGACCTATTGGCAGATTTGCCTAAGGACCACCAGCAAGAGCCGCTCCTCTTTGAAAATCCGGAGACTCCAGACATGCTGTCTGTTTTGGGAGTCCAGTATCGACCAGTCCCGGATTTGTTCACATATAGATTGGAACTGCCAGACCCAAAGGTCTGGACTAAACGCACGGTGCTGTCCACTGTAGCCCGTACCTTTGATCCGAACGGTTGGCTCAGCCCTGTAGTGTTTTCGATGAAGTGCTTCCTACAGGAGCTCTGGGCTGCGGAATTGTCATGGGATGAGCCCCTCTCTGGTAGCCTCCTACGAGAGTGGGTGAGGTTCGTGTCATCCCTACCCGACGTCAATCGGGTTTGTATACCGAGGCAAATGCTGCCTTCGGGAAAGTTTAAAGCCTCCCTGCACGGCTTTTGTGACGCGTCCGAAAGCGGATACGCGGCAGCCGTTTACATCCGAACGGTGGATGCAGCAGGCGTTGTCGCCGTACACTTAGTTACGGCCAAGAGTAAGGTCGCCCCCCTTCGGACTAGGCTAACCATTCCGAAGTTGGAGTTGTCCGGCGCCACTCTCTTAGTACGGCTACTCAATCATGTTGCCGACACCTTGGGAAACGGTGTCGACTTGGGGTCGATATTTGCTTGGTCCGACAGCCAGGTCGTCCTTTGTTGGCTGAAGAGTTCAGTCCACACCCTTGAGGTTTTTGTGGCCAACCGGGTCTCACAAATTCAGACTTCAAAGGCCCCGTTGATTTGGCGCCACGTACCGGGCGAACTGAACCCCGCAGATTGTGCCTCCCGCGGCTGCGAGGCGCCTGAGTTAGTGGACCACCACCTATGGTGGAGTCCATCATGGTTGTTACGGCCTGAGCGCTCATGGCCTGCCACCCCGGCTGTGGCCAGAGCCCCAGACCTAGGCATGCGTGTTCACGCCGTGGAGACGGTGGCGGCTCCGCAGATGGAGTTTTTGTTAGACCGCTACAGTTCTCTTGATAAGTTGCTCGGCGTGACTGCTTGGATGAGGCGCTTTGTGCGAAATTGTCGCCAGCCTCAGGAGAAATCGTTGTCTCCGGTCCTCGCCCCACAAGAGCGGCAAGACGCTCTGTTGCATTGGTTGCGAGTGACGCAACAGCGAGAGTTTGAACCGGAGCTGAAAGCCCTGCGCTCAAGTAAGCCCAAGTTGAAGGGACCCTTGGTGCGGTTGAATCCTTTCTTGGACAGTACCGGATTGCTGCGTGTCGGAGGTAGGCTCAGACATGCCAACCTGCCGTACGGATCACGCCACCCTTTGTTGCTCCCCAAGGATGGACCGTTAGTTAGACTGTTGATTACAGACCGACATGTAAAGAATGCTCATGCCGGTTGTAATGCTTTGACCGCGCTCCTCCAACGAGAGTTCTGGATTTTGTCAGCGCGGAGAATAATCCGATCCGTTATTTTTCGTTGTCTCCCGTGTTATCGTTTGCGCGCCGATACGATGCAGCCCCAGATGGGTGATTTGCCTGCCGATCGAGTGAACGAATCGATGCCCTTCTCAGGAGTTGGAACGGATTTTGCGGGGCCATTTACCGTTAAGACATCGCGGCTTCGTAATGCTAGAACGGAAAAGGCTTACTTGTGTGTATTTGTTTGTTTGGCCACTAAAGCGGTCCACCTGGAGGTGGTTAGTGCCCTCACCACAGAAGCCTTTGTAGCCACGTTGAATCGTTTTGTGTCTCGCCGCGGAATGCCGTCGTTAATCAGGTCCGATTGTGGAACCAATTTCAAGGGCACCAATAGGTATTTAAAGGAAGTTTGTGAATTTTTGGATAGGAATAATTTTGAGATCGGATCCACACTCTCTCGCAGAGGGGTACGATGGCAGTACTCCCCGCCATCCTGCCCCCACTGGGGAGGGATTTTTGAAGCAACTGTAAAGGCCGCTAAAACTCACCTTCGTCGCGTTATTGGGGAGACGGTCCTCACGTTTGAGGAACTCGCGACCGTATTTTGTAAGGTTGAGGCGGTCCTCAACTCGCGTCCGTTGTGTCCGTTGTCTTCGGACGCGAATGATTTAGAGGCCCTTACGCCGGGCCATTTTTTGATTGGCAGACCGCTCAACGCCTTGCCGGAATATCCTTATTCCGAAGTGCCCTCCGGACGGCTCTCGCGATTTGAATTGCTCCAGCAGCTTACGCAGAGTTTTTGGCGCCGTTGGCATCTGGAGTATTTGCACATTTTGCAGCAACGCGTTAAGTGGTCGGATAGGACGACCCCACCCAAGACTGGAGACCTCGTGTTGGTAAAGGATCCAAACCTGCCGCCCCTCCGCTGGCGTTTAGGACGCATTGTTCAGCTTCATCCGGGGTCGGATGGTGTGCCCAGGTTTGCCGAGGTCCTGGTGGGGGACTCTGTTTTGAAGCGAGCGATCGCTACCCTCTCTCGCCTGCCCTTAGATTGAGTTGGCGGACAGTTTGCTACTGTCCGGGGCGGGGGGATGTTCACGCCGCGCGTGATTCATCATTCACGTGCATTCGTGGGTTCGCCGCCAAGCGCCGTCCGCGCAACACGGCACTCAGTTGGCCGTAAGCAGCCGTGAGGAGCGCCCGGTCCGGGTACGGACTTGTGACCCGTGTGTGTTCGCTTTGAAAAGCGCCGGGAAGTTTTAGCTGCCTATTAGGGCATTGTGTAGTTATAAGGGTGTTAGCTGTAAGAGTTTCCCATCGGGGGTTGTGTGGAGATCGTTTTGCCCGGCGCGCGCCGGCGAGACAACGTTCAGCCCCCCTGGATTACGGACACTATTTTCTAGTAAGGTAGGATTAGCTTAATTTACTTAATTTTGCATGAGAAACCTTCGTTTCAATAAACTGTGGAACACAGTAGATGTGGTCATCACAATTGTGCGTGATCACTATGAAACGGTGAATAATAAAACAGGGTCTACTTTGTTTGTTAGTTATTTGAAAAAGGCAAAAAAATAATAATTTCAGTCTGAAAAAATACGCCATTTTAGACTCTGTCTATGATAAATAATCTGTGATACGATTATGAATATAATCTGTTTGTACTCAAAAAGCTGTCAAAAAGCGTTTTGTTACTTGCAAAGAGACAATTTATTTGCTTATTGTAATATTATTATTTTCTATTTTTTATTGTTTTACGCCCATTAAATTACGTGTTGATAAAAATGGACGACAAGTAGCTATGCATTAGCAATAATTAACAGCATATAAAATATTTTTAACAATATGGGTATGAACATGGGCTTCATTTGACATTTGAAGCTCATATTATGCCTATATAAAGACAAAATATGGGCTTCAAGTGTCAAATGAAGCCCATGTCCATATCCATATATTTTAGCCGGTAGACTCCCAGAAGTCTGATACTAAACGCAATTGAACATCCAATGTTACCACATAATAAAAATGTGTTACAAGTAATTAACAACTTTATTAATTTATTATCTAGTATTATCTAAATATAAAAGTAAAATGATACGTTTTTCGGAATCCTCGATTTTTTCTCTACATATTGGTACCTATGTACCTCACGGTACAAACATGGCCAAAGATGTATGGACTATGAGTGACCTCCTTTGCTGGCGACACTTTTTTATTCAGGGTGAGAGCTCCAGTTACCTCAGAGTATTAAGTCAAACTTCATGGTCGGGACATACCTTTCAGTATCAATATTTCGATGCACTTTTATTTTTAATGTGTAATAATAATGCAAATTAATAAACTTAAGCCCCCAGTACAGGATGGCCGACCATGGTCGGCGACCATGACCAATACATCGTGCATTGACACTTTTGAAAGAACCTTTTTAAACTTGTTCGTTCAAAAGTGTCAATGTACGATGTATTGGTCATGGTCGCCGACCATGGTTGGCCAACCTGTACTGGGGGCATTAGATATATTATTGTTACTTTGACAAAGCCGGTAAACAAGCAGTTCTATATTTATAGGATAGGATAAGCAAACACATGTTTAACAGTGACGGTCGGGACATCCCTACCCTAATGCATTTCTTTATGCATTGATAACTTTTCATCACGAATACTAACTTACAATTACTTACGACTGATTTAAACGCCAGGAATTGTATTTTTTTTCTTTCCTAACAATGTTTTACCAGCACACATGAAAAGCGCGCAAAAAAGTTTTGCAAACATGAAGAAGAAATATCATACCATAGACAGCCCCGATACCACTGCATTCAAGGACACGAAAAAAATAAAATCTGGCAGAAAAGTAAAAAACTGTTGCTGTTTTATGATAAATTAGTGGTGACTATCATTCTTTACTTTTTTTAAGGACGGTATTATTATAACATAGTGTAAAAATGCGCACTCGCGACGTTCACCGCGGTTATTTAGACTGTTTATTATTCTGGCATCTTCTGTCGAAATAGTTAACGCCTTTTTTACACTTTGTTATAATAATACCGTCCTTAAAAAAAGTAAAAATCGATTGTCACCATCTGTCTATTTTGTTCTCACAAAAATTAAAAATTCAATCTCTGAAAGTATGGTACTTAGAGAAACGGATGCTAGGTCAACTTCTAGTAAAGATTTCGTAAAAAAACGTAAGCTTACTTTCATTAATCTATGTGGCGAAGCCTAGTCAGTAGAACCGAAAACGTCAGGCCCTCAGTTCATCAATTGTCAAAATAAAAAAATTCCAATTATTACTAAACTATTAACGTTTGCACCATTGTTTCTACGTTAGAAATTCCCAGAAGTCTTAAAGAATCAGAAATTCAAAGTATTTTTATGTATTTCTTTAGTTTACTTGCAAATTTGGAAGATTCATTATTGTACAAATTGATGAACTGAGAGCCCAAGCTAAACCTTTATAAATCTGTAACGGTATATTCTAGACAATTGAAAACTTCTGAAAAGATTTCACGAATTCTTTACTATATTTGGATTCAAAAATTATTAACAATCAATGCTTAATTACTTTGACAGGTGACAGCAAATTTTTGACAAAATTGATGAACTGAGGGCCTGACTCATAGCAGTTTTAATTGACCATTAGAAATTACATGGAGTTTTGCTTAGGAATCAACTATTTTTTAACTAAATCCTCTGATAGGTCTCAAGCTGTTTCTAGCTATGGCCCTCCTTCCTTTGGTTAACTATCTGGGGGGCTACCGGCTAAGAAATATGGATATGGGTATGGGCTTCAACTGTCATTTGAATTCCTTATCTTGATAGATTTTTGCTGCTTTGTTCTGTTGAACGTTGCTAGCTAGTTATCGTTATACCCGACGTCACAAAACAAGGAACTGATAGGGGCTATTTTCTTTATAAAATTGACTTAAAGTTCCCAAAAACGTATGAAGTTCATACCCATAGTCGAAATATTTTTTTCATTTCCGACAAAAAATCTTGCTGTGCGTTGTTCAGCATGAAAGCCTGAAGCCATGGTTAAAGTTTTTGCAAGGGTGCCCCCATAGATACTTTGTAGCCTGGAGAGGAACATAGGTTACTTTTTATCCCGGAAAAATAACAAATTCCTGCGGGATAACGTCGTGTAGTCCACACGGGCGAAGCCGCGGGCGGAAAGCTAGTAATATTATATATATTATATAATATTACTAGCGGCCGCCCGCGGTTTCACCCGCGTGGTTCCCGTTCCCGTGGGAATATCGGGATAAAAAGTACATATAAACCTTCCTCTTGAATCACTCTATCTATTTAACCCAGATAAGCCTGAAACTCTTTTTTTCTCTTAGATTTTTAAAGTTTCTAAATATATGGAAAACCCGTTTCAAATTAATAAAGCAATGATGCTAGATTTTTTCATTTCTCAAAACCCATGTATGGGTCGGTCGGCTTAAGTGGGTTAAAAAAAACGCATCAAAATCCGTTGCGTAGTTTCAAAGATTTAAGCATACAAAGGGACATAGGGACAGAGAAAGCGACTTTGTTTTATACTATGTAGTGATAAATGTGAAAGTTGACATGCTTGGATGTTTGTTACTCAATCACGCCAAAACGGCTGAACGAATTTGGCTGAAATTTGGGACACAGATATTTTGTAGCCTGGAGAGGAACAGAGGAAAAGAGGCTTTCAAATGCGTATCCAACTGATATTTTCCAGTACTTAATTAATTTCCATTAGTGTTTCGGTTATGAATTCCTAAATTCAATTGCTATTTTTGTTTTTGTTCTGGCTCTAACTGGATTATTCTTTTTATTTTCAGTATTATGTTTTTGTTCCCAAGGATAGAATTATTTGATTTGCTTATGGTTGAGTTAACTTTATTGTATGTAACAGATCCTTTTCATTTTCTATCGATATAGTCAGAAGTCCAGGGATCAATCCCTAATGCCATAGGACCTTGGGTAATTAAAATTACCCGTGGACCCGGTAATGGGTCGACCCACCGGGACCACGGGTAAACACTGCATGACTTGCCCCATTTTGAATAGGTACAGGAACAAGTTTTAATTATATTTTTTGCTTATTTTTGCTTGTTATCTAGTAGGAACCACTGTAATCTGGGCAAAAGCTTATGAGTTATTCTTATGGAAAAAGCAAATCTTACCGATAACTTTGGCCGTGTGCCAAAAGAGGCTTCAAAGCGTCCGCTGGAGACAGATTCAAATACAACACACCGTAACAGCCCAACACGAACGCTGCATTCGCCTTTTTATTCGGCTCAGTCGATGTGTAATGCACTATCACTTGTTTATTGAAGTAAAGTTTCAGCTTTTCATTCAATAGCTTGCAGTACTTGTAGACACATCCCAAGTTTAGAGGACCAAAGTCTGAATAATAGTTATCGTACGTTAAAACATCATCGATGCTGAAGTAATATGTATCAACAGTGCTTTTTAGGATTTTGCCTTGTCTTGTTGTTGCAAAATACAATACATTTTTGATATATTCGGCCATAAACAATATGTCTGAACTGCGCGTCATAATTGTAGTTTAAATTGTGAATAACTACTTAACCGGTAGTACATTTTTATCATAATAAAACAGTTCGGGCAATAAGGTAATAAAACACTATGATTTTTATCACACAAACATTTCAAACAAACAACAATACAAAAATAAATTATATCTCAAAATAAAATGACACTGACAACAGCGCTCTTTTGTTTTAAATTAGGTTCCCGCATCGTCACGAATATAAATAATAATGGCCAGTTAAAAAAAGCAGCCCACATTTTTAGCTGTTTGGTTGCAAATCGCATGCCGTACATACCTACACCCTAGCTAGCTAGCATGTAGAATGGCCTGTAATGTCAAAGAGATATTATCAAAAAGTAAAGTAAAGATTGGACATAATCTCTAAGTATGAAACACTTTTCTAAAAAACACAATGTGAGTGCATACATTATTATGTAGATGTGCGATGTCAACAGGCCATGGCGATGTGCATGCAACCATAGATGTATATGCATGCAACCATGAAGCTCGACTTCAGAGTATTAAGTCAAACTTCATGCATGCAACCGTCATTCAATTCAAACCATCATAAAGACTAGAGTGTTTGTCAGATAACTCTGCGCGTGACTGGCGCGTTTTTGGCGCTAGTTACAGTGCATTTTTGTTCTTATGTTATAGAAAAGATTAGTATTCGATTTTTACCGCGCGCAGACTTATCTGACGAGCACCAAGCTCCCCCTCCCCCCCCCCCCCCCCCCAGAAGGTTGCATGACCATGTACACACGGCGGCACATCAGACTATAATGTTGACCTTTTGAGACCGCCTTTATGCCCTACGTAATAAAAGCTGTTATCGCAGTTAAACTGTCCGTTCGAATGAGGGCTCGCCCTACACTGACCTCTGTCCAACTCTGTCAGCTGTCAGTGTTTGGTCAGTGTCGCCCACGCCCTATCATCTTTTTTTTTACTAGCCCTAGCTTCTAAGGCCTTCAGCCAAAAACAGCCGCCCCGTCCACAGACCAAGTTCGAAAATGTAAACATGTACAATTTTGACAGTTCTTGTCTTTTCCGGTACGCAAGGTAAAGTGTCAAAGTGCTGTGTGGTGTATTTTCAGGAATCTTGAAATATTTTCCAAATCTATTCGTTTTAAACAATTATGATTAATCTAGCCACAATAGTTTGTCTCACTCTATGTGTTAAATTCCGTATTTCAGGTCGGCAAGTGATATATAACCATGGCTGATGTTGAAGTGTGAGTATTGAGAATTCTAACAGTAGTTGTAATAAGTTAATTACAAGTTACTTTTGCATTATGGACAATCATTTGCTGTAACTACTATGGTTCCACTACAATTTTTTTATATTACAATCAAATGTTTCCTTTCCTTTGACTTGACATAACCTATAAACAATGTCTATAGGTTAGGTTATAAACATTAGGTTTTTTGAACACTATCTTTGTTTTCACTTGTTTAATAATACGATGAATTATATGGACACTTTCCTAATACTTTGTAGTGACCACAATTGTTGTTATCGTATGACTTGTCCGACTCGCAGGACATTCAATTATATGAATCCAAACTATCCAAAGCATTGATTTTGGATTCATTCACACACCCTACCTCGCTGTGACAATATGCAATCTCTATATTGATACAAAGAACCTTTATGTACTTAATTAATATGGCATGATCATAATGTAAGATTCATTTCTATTTCTTTTAAGTACCTATATCCATTGACTCTTGCGTTATTGTTGTTCGAAGCATTGACTGCATTGATTTATACTGTCAATGTGACAGTATAAATGTTTCATTACTTTTACGAATAACACTCCTTTTTACTATTACATGTGTTGTTTACAGTGAAGTACCTGTAAACCCCGTCCTCAGCGGCGGCGCAATGGATGTGAACACAGCCCTCCAGGAAGTGTTGAAGACTGCCCTCATCCATGGAGGTTTGGTTCATGGTCTGCATGAGGCTGCCAAGTCTCTCGACAAGTAAGTCTGACAAGTAAAACTTTCTCTTGATCATGTAACCAATGATGTGTAACAATATCGAATAACGATGTGTAACATCTATTATACTTAATTGTTTTAGGTAAACTTCAATCCCACCAAAAACATCCTGTTTAAAAACTGGCCTACTCTCTCTGGAGCTGCTTATTTCTTTATAAAAAGTGATGAGATCTCTCAGTAAAGCCAAGCCAACTCTAATCCTCCTTACTGCGATTTCTTTCAAAATCAAAAATCATTTATTCATTTTAGGCTGATACAGCACTTGTGAACGTCAATGAAGCTACGCTATCGGTTCACAAATCCTATGTTGGGAGGCCTTGTAACGAGAAGAACCGGCAAGAAACTCGCCAAGGGCAATTTTTTTCCGACAGACATCTTTATTGATATAGTCAGGTTTTATGTGACTTGGTCGTTGACTTGTGTCCACCAGCATGTAACAATGTTCATTATCCCAGCTAATAAATAAATGTAAATAAAAAACAAGGCTTGTACAAACAAGAACTTGATCCATTAATCAACAAAAGATTATTAATTGAATATTTATTTTATTCTATTATTCAATATTTGATTTTCTTGAAGCTAGTGCTACAGCTATGAGTTTGAATTAATTATATTTCTTATCTAATTAGTCAACCTCCATCGCCGAGTGGTGTATGCACCGGTTTTTAAGGTGCCGTTATCTCTAGAGGTCCTGGGTTCGATCCCCGGTCAGGTAAATATGTGTAAAGGTTTAAAAGAAATGTGGTAGGAATGTATATGTCTGTTTTGTTATAATTAAGGTTTTATGTATAATCATTATAAGTCTCTTGCAAAATTATTTTTACAATACATGGCAATAGATTCCTCCCTAATATTCACATAAGGTTTGGGTGTTCTATTCAGCCCTTGTGTGGAAATATCTGACATAATGATTGTTGTGACAGGTCCCAATCTGTTGCCTATAGTGACGCACACACATAGTACCACAGAGCTTGCTCATCAAGGCTGTGGCCTCCCAAGTGTGCAACAAATGACTTGAATTTTAGAAACTAAATGTGTGTGTACACACAGAATATTGAGTTAATAGTACCCCAGGCACGAAAATCCCTTGTCTTGCATAATCAAATTTTTTTTTAAACATCTGTTTATGGATGTAAAATTCAATAGGCAACACTTTGAACCAGAACCAGAGTTGCAGGTTTCTGAGGTGATGCTTGAAAGTTGACATTTTTTGATGTCTCATTCCTGTCTTCTCGGACTGTATCAATAGAGAATGCCAAGTTTACGCTCCATAATTTGCTATTTATTACAGCCTGAACATCACTCTATTAAAAAACAGACCTAATATTTTATGCCAATATGGTTGTTTTTTAAAATAGCCCATTAGTGGTAAACTAAAATAATGTCATAATGATAATGTATTGATGGGTCTACTGAACATAATTTATTGCTTACTAGGAGGCAAGCTATGCTATGCGTGCTAGCTGAAAACTGTGATGAGGCTTCTTACAAGAAGCTGGTCCAGGCCCTCTGCAATGAACATCAGATTCCACTTGTGAAGGTAAGTTGAAAGTCAACTAAACATAATTAGATTCATCTGCAGAGCAAATTATGTCAATTTTGTGCAATGCATGCATACTAAACCCATAAGGAAGGTCTTTCTTAAATTCACTTACTAGTAAGAGAAATCACTTTCTGATTACTTTTCCTAATTTATTGTACTACTTTACTTAACATGGTACCATGTGATAATAAATCCATGGTAGTTCTGTAGTTCATATTTTGTTCATTCCTAAACAATTATTATCCCATTTTCCATTCTTCATATTTTTTTTTTTTGTCTCCTTTCTCTATCTGCGATCAGCCTCCCGGCTATAATCAGATTGGTTACTTTGCTAATGATTTTTAGGACATCACACATCCAACGACATGTCGTCCCACCATTTAAGCCACAGCTAAATGGTGGCCAGTGGCATTCTCTTAAGTCGCTTAATTGTGTGGGTGGTGTTAAGCAGGCCTGTAGCGAGTTGATTTTTATGATGATCGAGTCATTTTTTGTACTTCACACATGATTCTCTTATATCATCTTTGATGTACCGAATCTGTAGGTATTCGTGCACCTCTATATTTTTTGTGAACCATGGAGCATTGCAAAGAGTTTTAAGAGCTGCGTTTTGAAAACGCTGAAGTATTTCCACATTGGAGTGACTTGCAGAACCCCAGAGTTCCATTCCATAAGTCCATATAGGTTTAATTATGGTTTTGTAAACAAGAACTTTATTTTGTAAGCTGAGAGCAGATTGTCTTCCGATGAGCCAATGCATTTCTTTCAGTTTTCTGTTGGCTTGGTCCCTTTTGGCCTTTATGTGGTTTCTCCAAGTTAGTCGTCTATCCAAATGCATTCCCAAGTACTTTATTGTTGTTTGATGGGGTAAGGTAGTACCATTAAGTGAGACGGGGGGACAGTCTTGTTTCCTCATTGTGAAAGTTATGTGGCTAGACTTAGTTCCACTAGCTTTTATCCTCCATTTTTTCAACCAGGCATCTACAGTGTTCAAGTGCTCTTGGAGATTATTTGAAGCTATGTGAGGGTCTGCACTGCATGAAAGCAAGGCTGTATCGTCTGCATATGTTGCTGTTACTACATTATCTGAGGTGGGCAAATCAGATGTGTACACCGTATACAGAACAGGTCCCAGCACGGAGCCTTGAGGGACTCCCGCTTTTATTTCTCTCAGAGTAGATATACTGTCTTCCACTCTTATTTGAAATAGTCTGTCCTCGAGGTATGATTTTAGGAGCATGTATGCTGTATTTGGCAGGCAAAGCTTGAGTTTACACAACAGGCCTTTGTGCCACACTCGGTCGAATGCTTGCTGCACATCGAGGAACACTGCAGAGCAATACTCCTTTCTTTCCATTGCCTGTCTGATAGTGTGGGCAACTCGGTGAATTTGTTCTGTTGTACCATGATGTGCTCGGAAACCGAATTGGTGGTCGGGTAGTACCTTTTGGTCTTCCAGTATTGGTTGTAGGCGCTTTATCAAAAGTTTCTCGAATAGCTTTGATAGAACTGGAAGAAGACTAATAGGTCTATAAGAGGATACTTCCGTGGCAGGTTTTCCCGGTTTTGCAATCATATTGACGACAGAAACTTTCCAGACCAGTGGAAAATACTGCAATCGCAACATTGAATTAAATACTATTGTTATTAACACAATTCCTTTTCTTGGTAATTACTTTAGAACTTCTGCAGTAATAAGATCAAACCCGGGAGCCTTTTTAGATTTTAACTGTCCAATTTGTTTCCATATTTCTTTAGGTTTAACCAGCTCTAGCGGCAGCGACATCTGTTGGTCACTGTTGATGACAGCATCAATGTCATCTTCTGTTTGCAACAAGTTGGATTCATTTGGTTGAAATACGTCTTCAAGAAAGTTTGCAAACAATTCTGCTTTGTCCTCTGAACTCCTAGCCCAATTACCAATAGTCTGTCTTAAAGGTGTCATATGTTCCGTAGGTCTTTTGAGTTTTTTCGTCATCTTCCACAGTGAGTAATCTTCTTTTCTGTGTGGTGATAGCAGTTTGAGTTGTGTTTGGAGTGTTGAATTGTCACTTTCCTTGAGCATCTCTTTTAGAATCTTTTGCGTTTTGTTTAGAGCTCGTTTATCTTGCACATTTCTACTGGTATGCCATTGCCGCCTTAACCTTCTTTTTCAGATATTAGATTTTTTATGTCCACAGGGTAGTTTTTCTCTAGCGTATTTGATTTTATATCTGGTGTAGACAGCCATGCAGCGGTTTGAATCAAGTTGGGTAATAGCGTGCAGCATGTTCAACGTCATCGGGGGTTTTAAGAGCGATATCTAGACTAACATTTTCATTAATATAGGCTCTGACAGCATCCCAGTCAGTTCGGCTGTTGTAGAGAGTTTCTTGAGGTTCTCGATATATAATTGAGGCACTAAGGTTGCATATTGCCGATGTGTGATCAGAAGAACCATCGAAGCAATACTCCACTTTTATGTATAAGTCCGAGATACCTCTAGCTACAAAGTAATCCAGGAGGTCAGGTGTTTTCTTGGGGTCTGTTGGCCAGTAGGTGGGCTCTCCAGTAGAATATACTTGCAACTGGGAAGCATCTACACATTTCTTTAATTCTCGTCCTCTAGTAGTTGTAACCCGGGAACCCCAAAACGTATGTTTTGCATTCCAATCTCCGCCAGCTATGAATCTATTGCCCAGAGAATAAAAAAATTGTTTGTACATGTCTTCGTCTATACGATGGCGTGGAGGACAGTAGACCGCTGCAATGTTCAATGCACCCGACTTATATTGCACAGATATGACGGTAGCCTGTAAGTAATCTGTTTTTGTTTCAGGAAGTGCGTGATGTTTAATGTTTTCTTTCACAATAATTGCAGCTCCAGCGTGTCCTGTCCCATCTGGATGATTAGTGCAGTATACTTTATACCCATCAATATTGACAGTACGTTGGTCTGTTAGATGAGATTCTGATATTAGAAGAACATCTATTTTGTTGTAATTTAAAAATAATTTGACTTCATCAGTATTTGGAGCCAAACCATTTATGTTCCAAGTTGCTATTTTTAGAGTGGCCATTACTACGGAATCATTTTTGTTATGACGTTTGTTAGGAGATTAAGTAACGTTCCTATTTGTTGTATTAGCAAGTCAATCTTTTCACTTTGCTTGGTGAGTAATTTTTCCAGTACTGAACTTTGTTGATTAGGATTATCCTGGTGGGTGCTATTATCTGATTCCGTGCGGTTTGCTGTCACATCACTATATGTTCTGGTCTGCCGGCTCTGCTGGGAGGTCTGGAATATTGGTGGTGGTTCTTTTGTCGTAGAAGGAATAGTGGCGTCCTTCTGAGCGTTCGTAATTCTAATCACTGGCTTAGCATTATTCTTTCTCGCCAGTATCTCTTTGTATACCTGACAGCCTTTATAATTGGCTGGGTGGTCGCAGAAGCAGAGCGCACATTTTGCTGGGGTGTTGTTATCCTTCTTTGGGCAATCTGAGGTTTTATGACCGCTTCCACACTTAACGCATCTGAATGGTCTCATGCAATTATTTTTTGAGTGCCCATATTGCTGGCAGCGTTGGCATTGAACTATTGTCGTAGCTTTTCGGGCGTCTTCAATAGTCACTTGCTGATGGAAAATGCTTTTAATGTCTTTGATCATTTTGTTGTTTGCTGACGGCTCTACATTGAAGAAGAACGTGGACGTTGGAGTTTTATCGGGGCCAAATCGGGCATTAATAATTTCACCTTGCACTTGATTGCCACTACTCTCAATAGCTTTTACATTTTCACTGTGAGGTGTAGTATGATGTAATTTTTTTATAACTATGCGATACGGTTTCTTTTCTTTGGGGGTGAATGTATGACCAATCAGGCCATGACTTCTTACTACAGATATCACATTTTTGTAGCTTTCTGTTGTTTCAGGTAGGATTCTCAGTAAATTTTTATTTATGATGCGAATCTTATATTCATTTGAAGTACAGACTGAATTTATTAGTTTTGATAATTCATTCACATCTTCTATGCCATACAGAACGATTGGAGGTGGTTTATACTTCTTTGTTACTGAATCTCTTTGTATATCAGTAGGCTCTAATGGAAGTACATCAAACCTATTAGTCATTGACAAGACATTAGTGTTTCTATTCTTCATATTTAATTTTATGTAAATATTATATGTAGCTTCCTTTCGTACCTTTTCGTTTTTTAGATATCTAAAAATTGTATAGTTCTTCCAATGAGTTCTTCCCCTTTTAAATCTCGCTCCGCACGAGCCGCCGAGTCCCGATGGCTCGGCTGGCCAAAGGAGCGCATAGTGATATTGTGTGCCCCTATGGTGATACACACTATGATGTATCAACTTTCCTAGCATCCATACAGTTTTTTTTATTCTATATTAATTTATGTGGGGTTTCTATTTTCAACATCCGTTTTCTTGATATAAATGACGAAATCCTATAAATAAATAATAGTTTACCATTCATAAGGAACACTCTTCAAATAGCAACCGGCCATTAGCCTGCTTACCGTCTTGCATGAGCTGTTACTGAATTTCTATTATAGTTTTCTGTCTCCATTATTTTATTTCAACTATAAATTAAAGCTAACTTGATGTCACATTATAGAAGTTTATCATGTCTTTATGTATAGGTTGACAATAACAAGAAGCTCGGTGAGTGGGCCGGTCTCTGCAAAATCGACAAAGACGGCAAGGCCAGGAAAATTGTCGGGTGCTCGTGCGTCGTTATCAAAGTAAGTGATATTTAAGGTTAACGCACACTTGTCTGTGCCGAACGAAACGAATTTTAGAATTCTTTATATGAAAACTCGCACTCTCACACGCCGGCGTCGAATCGTTTCATTTCTATAATTATTTTCGTTCAGCGCGTTCGCCTCGGAAAAGTGTGCATTCACCTATACTCACGCCAAAGGGTTTTGGGAATGAGGAGCAACTGGCAAAAAAAAGGTTTTTTCGGAAATAGCTGTAAAGGGGCTTTTTTAAACATGAATCTACACGCACTAAATATGAACTACTATATTTAATTTCTCACTGCTTAAGTTGCAAGTTATTTTTAATTTTATTTACATTTCAATTTAAAAGTTTTAATTGTCTCTACTTTATGAGCTGGTAATAGTAAAAACTTTCTTTGTACATAGCTATAATTTCTGAACAAAGTATTTTTTTCAGTTCATGCAAAATTGCACCCAATGGACTTGTCTATTTTTGCTAGACACCATTTTGAATACTAGATAATTTAGTCGGATCGCGCGACCGTTAATTTAGGACATTCAGTAGATATCGGAACAACTATAATAGTTGATCCGTTTAGTTGGTCGGATTGGAATAACAGATTTCTAGGTTTGATCGGATTACACGCTGTACCTATGTCACGAACGCGATTCGTCACATATGCAGTTCGACATCAACGTTCTGATTTACTCAGTTTGTCACATACGCGTTTCGTCATGAACGCGATTTGTCATTAACGCAGAACGTCTTAAACGCCTTTTGTCATAATCGAAATTCGTCATCATTGCAATACACCTTACCAAGAACGACCATAGAATTTGTATGAAATTGTTTAATTTTCTAACTATATTATATAATTTAGTCAAGTATTACTCGTCAACTTCTAAGCTTTTAATTAATACTTACATAATATTAATATATTTTTGACAAAAGGACCCTAAAATTTTTGTAGGAACTTACATAATTCAAATAACCTTAAAATATTTTAAAAATGTACTTACTCGCGCTTAGCAGTTTTTTTTCGGTTAAGTGATAGTCATTCCAATGATATAAAGTTTAAAGTAATCGAGTGACAAACTGCTTATGTGACGAACTGCGTTTGTGACAAAATGCGTGTATGCCGAATTGCGTGTGTGCCAAATAGAGTTGATATGTGTGCCTTTATGCGCTTAGCACGAACACCGCCAACTCACGTGGGTGTCGGTGACCTTTACATCAGCGCAAAAATAAATTGAGTGACCCTATGGTGTCGTGCTGGTGCACAGGCAACTTTCCTATCACTCATACATTACCATAAGCCCGGTCTTACATAACAATACTAACAGACGACTGATATCATGCACCAGTCGTGAAGACAAGTCGCCGGGGCGGGCGTATCTGCCATACATTTGTATAGTGACTCGGAAAGCTACCAGTATACATGTCACAAATACAAAAATGTCTCGTCTCGGCCACTAGCGTGTTATCAATCTGTAGTTTCGTAATGTAATGGGCTAATAATAGATAAGCATTCAGAATTCTGTGAGTAATTATTACTCGCAAATAAAGTGAAAGTCCTCAGTAAAAGGATTTTGCTCTGTAATGAAATGGCTAATAATATATTATGGAACTCTAAGAATATTTTTGTTTCTTTTCAGGACTTTGGTGAGGAGACGCCAGCGTTGGACGTGCTCAAGGACTACCTTAAGTCTTCGAGTTGAATCCTAGGTTTAATCGCTAAGTAAAAATAAAACTCCAAAAAAAATTTAAATCTTTTTTATTTTAATCAACCTACAAGTAGCGGCACGTAAGTTTAGCGATGACCAAAACGTGGAGGGATGCGCAGAAGTAAAAAATAAGGTATTTTGGGCTATGCGCCATACCGTAAACATGCGCAGCTATTCCCTCCACGTCACGGTCAGCGCTAACCTACGTGTCTCATACATCATTGTATTGCCAGAAAGTGATTTTGAATAAATTAACATAATTTTAATCTTATAACAATCATTTCTTTCGTAAGGTGCTGCGCAAACGTTAGACATTTGTGTCTTGTGTGGTATACAAGCTACCAGTGAATAAGGGTGAAATCGGCCCTCCATAAGCAGACGTATACACTTTATTTTGTGTCCAGTTACTTCCGCTGATTTCATTCATATCACTCGTAGCTTGCAGACAAACCACATCATGTGTACGTTTGCGCACCGCGTAAAAGAAAAAACTAGCAAGAATTAGACATTCAAATTGGCAAACTGATCACAGATCTCTTTATGTTTCGGCCACTGTTGGACTTGGCATTCTCTGGAATAAAATTTAAAATAATGTTAAATTAGCTGCTAAATACTCTAATTCTGAATAGGTCAGGTACGGGAAGAGGTCGCCAGGTCGCCTGGAACTGGAACGTTGATCTAATTAGCGAAAACGTTAACCTTGGCGATAACAAGTTCCTGCCAACGTATGATTTAAGTATTATGACAAGCAAACTGCCTCGCCTGCCGCAGTACAAATATTATTCTGTGGCAGTTCTTACCAGTCTTACCACTCGGGTCTTGTAGCGGCAGGCAAGAGCACTTCTTTAAACAAAAAGTATTTAAGTATATATGTATCCGTTATCAAGTTTTCCATGATACAGTTTCTTAATGAAATTAACATGGGCTTAGATAATTGGTGTGATTGTAAGAAGTTATTTATTTATTTATTTTGTTGGCCTTGTCGCCGCACTTGGCGCCGCCGCCGTCCATGGCCAGCGCCGCGTCGCTGGTGTACGACTTATAGCTGTTTGAACTGTCTCACCTGCCGCAGTACCACTCGGTCTTGCAGCGGGAGCACTTCTTGCTGGCTTTGTCGCCGCACTTAGCGCACAAGGCGCCGCCGCCGTCCATGGCCAGCGCCGCGTCTCTGGTGTCCGACTTATAGCTGTTTGTATAGCATGTGGGTGTAACTGTCTCACCTGCCGCAGTACCACTCGGTCTTGCAGCGGGAGCACTTCTTGCTGGCTTTGTCGCCGCACTTGGCGCACTTGGCGCCGCCGCCGTCCATGGCCAGCGCCGCGTCGCTGGTGTCCGACTTATAGCTGTTTGTATAGCATGTGGGTGTAACTGTCTCACCTGCCGCAGTACCACTCGGTCTTGCAGCGGGAGCACTTCTTGCTGGCTTTGTCGCCGCACTTGGCGCACTTGGCGCCGCCGCCGTCCATGGCCAGCGCCGCGTCGCTGGTGTCCGACTTATAGCTGTTTGTATAGCATGTGGGTGTAACTGTCTCACCTGCCGCAGTACCACTCGGTCTTGCAGCGGGAGCACTTCTTGCTGGCTTTGTCGCCGCACTTGGCGCACTTGGCGCCGCCGCCGTCCATGGCCAGCGCCGCGTCGCTGGTGTCCGACTTATAGCTGTTTGTATAGCATGTGGGTGTAACTGTCTCACCTGCCGCAGTACCACTCGGTCTTGCAGCGGGAGCACTTCTTGCTGGCTTTGTCGCCGCACTTGGCGCACTTGGCGCCGCCGCCGTCCATGGCCAGCGCCGCGTCGCTGGTGTCCGACTTATAGCTGTTTGTATAGCATGTGGGTGTAACTGTCTCACCTGCCGCAGTACCACTCGGTCTTGCAGCGGGAGCACTTCTTGCTGGCTTTGTCGCCGCACTTGGCGCACTTGGCGCCGCCGCCGTCCATGGCCAGCGCCGCGTCGCTGGTGTACGAGTCCAGCAGCCGGCGCGCCAGCCCGCGCGACTCCTCTGACCCGTCCATGCGGAAGTGCTCTAACTGCGCCTTGGCTAGGGTCTTGGTGCGTTTGTGTACTTGTTTCATATAGCTTTCTTTGATCTGTAAGTAAGTATAACGATAAAAAATGGATCGTGTATCGGTAGTGTGAAAAATAAGTTTCCCGACCGGACTGATAGAGCGGAACCTTTACACTCAAACACCGAGGTCGTTGAAACCGAATTTGGAATCAATAATTAACAATATATGAACTTCGATCAACAATATCGAAGTACCATACTTATCTATATGAAGCTAAAAAAGTCGTAGCAAAATGGCTCTCACTCAATTCTATCGGTTGTTTTACAACTATAGATACCTACACATAATGTTGCTGGTATGTACAATGAACAAAACCACCAGATATACACTTCTAAAACTTTTTCGCTTGCATGGACAAGAAGGGCTGCCCATTCTTAGCCCCGCCTCATTTGGTTTTTTCTACCAACGGAGATTCAATAAAATGCTCTGTCTGGGATTTTACAAAAGGTGGCATTGTTTTTTGTTTAAAACTTTATTGCTTTGGGCACTCACTATCATTACCCATCTGTTGTTGTTTTATCCCATTTAACGCCCAGTCTTAAGAGATGACAATGCTCCTTTCGTACTTTTGAAAGTTTTAGATCCCAGGTAGCTGCTGGTCAACCCAAATGACCTTTTGTCTTAAAAACATTATAAAAATATTATTTGTGTTTCATTTGGTTGAGCTGCCCGTCTGTGACACTATTGGTGGATTTACCAGATGGCAGTCCGTTGCAAAAGGTCTTTAGTGCAGTATACTAAAACTGGCGTTGAGCCTTACGGTGTATACCTGGTGGTATTGTTGAATGTACCTACCTGTATAATCTTGATATCCTATTTTGGTTGAAACAAACATTTTTTTAATTTTTTTCATACCTATTCATAATCACCATTTTTATTTTTGTACTTGCCATAGGTAGTAGAAAAATTCAGTAGTTCATGGAAGCAGAATTAAGCAGATAGTACCTACTTATTGAGTACCTAATACCTACCTACCTATTAATTTGTCAGTTGATCCGTTTTGTGTTTGTTGTAAAGAGTTATCTATCACACTTTTTTCAAGATGTCGGTCGTGTTTGCTTACCTGCGGCACCAGTTCAATGAGCGTGCAGCCTGGGTTGCTGACGCCGTTGGTCCGGTCGTGCAGTCGCGAGTAGTCGCCCACGGACAGCCGGCAGAGGAACGTCTTCAACTCGATAAGCGGAGGCACTTGGTCGAGGATCGAGTCCGTCATCTTCGCTTGCAACTGAACATACAGATACAGAAACATATCATCATCATCATGTCAGTCGAACGACGCCCACTGCTGGGCATACGCCTCCCCCAAGGATCTCCACAAAGATGCGGTCCTGCGCTGCCCGCATCGAGCGGCTTCCCGCGACCTTAATTGACCAGATCGTCGATCCACCTTGTAGGGGGCCTGCCCACGGAACGTCGTCCGGTACCTACGCGATCGCCATTCGAGAACCTTTCCGCCCCAACAGCCATCGGTTCTCCGCGCTATGTGTCCCGTGCTTCTTCAATGATGCAATCCTTCGAGCGATGTCGATTGTTTTAGTTCTCCTGCGGATCTCATCATTTCTGATTCGATCGAGCAGGGAAATACCAAGAAACATATGGCACTACTGAATACAGCAAACAGGTTCCATTTCTGCAACGATGAGATGAAGAGAGTCTGTGATAATGCTGTTGTCTGAAGGAAGGAAGGTAAACATCAAATTCGGAAAGGGATCGTCACCGTATGGCCTTTTGCCTCACCGCGCCGGCCGTCTACCTAAAGAGGCCCACAGACTATCAGTTCGTCGGCAGGCCTTCTACAGTCCTCGATCGAACGGCAACGTGATATTCGGTTTGTGTATGCCGCAATCGCCGACACACAACAGTTTGACACACAAAAACCGAATGTCAGGCGGCCTGGTGGCCTACCACAAGCTCTTATAGCAGTTATTTTTAAGTTGAGAGAGTGAGACGCCGCTATACGGCGTGTAGAGCGGCGTCTCACTCTCTCAACTTAAAAATAACTGATATAAGAGCTTGTGGTAGGCCACCTGTTCGATCAAGGACAGCAGGTAGCCTGCGCGCGGACTGCACAGAATAATATTTGCTTGGGCTTTGGGCCCCTTTACGGCTGGCTGACTGAGGCGATACGTTACTTACAGTCCATTACTTAGACATAATGTGCGTTGCAAGTGGGGAATTTCATACAATGAATATTGAACGGCTTCAGTAGCAGTAGATTGATACGGTGACGATCCCTTCCAAGTTGATATGAGTGCCACGTATCCTTAAGGCATCGGTACCCGTTAGGAGAGGTTGTGGCGGTTCCCGTCGAAGACATAGTGGTGCGCGAGGCGCGACTCCAGTAGCAGCTGTCGCAGGCACCAGCCATAACTGCCATGACGTCACATCACAACACACAGCATAAGACATCCGACAAAGAGGTTGCGGTGGTTCTCGTCTCGCAACTGCGATGACGTCACAGAGAGCCCTGCATAACGTAGACCCTTAAGGCATATCCGGCAGAAGAGGTTGTGGCGGTTCTCGTCGACGCCGTAGTGGTGCGCGAGGCGTGGCTCCAGCAGCAGCTGTCGCAGGCACAGCCATAACTGCCATGACGTCACAAGACAGCTGCGATGAACCCTATATTGACGTTGTCTCATAATCAATAAGGCAATACCCGGCAGAAGAGGTTGCGGCGGTTCTCGTCTCGCAGCTGCGATGACGTCACATCGAGCCCTGTATAACGTAGACCCATAACATAAGGCATACCCGGCAGAAGAGGTTGCGGCGGTTCTCGTCGACGCCGTAGTGGTGCGCGAGGCGCGGCTCCAGCAGCAGCTGTCGCAGGCACAGCCATAACTGCCATGACGTCACAAGACAGCTACGTTGAACCCTATTTGACGTTGTCTCATAATCATAAGGCATACCCGGCAGATGAGGTTGCGGCGATTCTCGTCGACGCCTTAGTGGTGTGCGAGGCGCGGCTCCAGCAGCAGATTTCGCAGGCACAGCTGTCTTGTGACGTCATGGCAGATTACTGCCATGACGTCACACACAAGACAGCTGCGATGAACCCTATATTGACGTTGTCTCATAATCAATAAGGCAATACCCGGCAGAAGAGGTTGCGGCGGTTCTCGTCTCGCAGCTGCGATGACGTCACAGTGAGCCCTGTATAACGTAGACCCATAACATAAGGCATACCCGGCAGAAGAGGTTGCGGCGATTCTCGTCGACGCCGTAGTGGTGCGCGAGGCGCGGCTCCAGCAGCAACTGTCGCAGACACAGCCACATCTGCGCCTCGCTGCGGTGCAGCGCCGCCGCCTCCTCGTCGCTGGGACGGGACCAGCGGCCCACTGACCAACCACAAAGCTTGTGTTAAAGCCTTCGCGCAATGGTCACACGAAATGCGAAATTGAAAGTTTGGATGAATATTTTGTACCTATATGGTGTCAGAACAGAACGGATCTGAATGAAATTAACCACACAGATATGAAAATACGCTGAAATGGTTCCAGTAGGTAAGGCACGGCAGCGTTTGCTTTGCGTTCGACTTGGCGGGTGCACTACCGTACCGTGCCCCCAGATTAATTATTGAGGCAGATTTAATTAAGTACATTTGTGCACCTGTACGCGCAAATGTAAATTCGCGCAAATGGATTCGCGCAAGTGTCCTGATCCCCTTAAATATTAGTTACCTACCAAAGTTCTGAGATGATTTCAACTTGGAATGTTCCCCTAACGATGTAGGTAGGGTAGACCGAGGCGAATCGGATCAAAATATTTTTGAGTCGATGAAAATCATACTAAAGTGTAATCTAAGTAACTTTTATTAGCAAAATAGTAATCGGTAACAATTCAGCTATATAATAAACATTTTAAAACTTAAATTTTTCTTTAATTTTCTATAATATTAACTAAAAACTTAAAAGACAGAAATATCCGAATCGTCCCACTTCACGGGGCGAATTGGATCGTACCTAACATAGTCAAAATTAAACATATTACACATAAATCAAAATGTTTCTTAACACTATTAGCTTTGGAATCATTAAGAAAATTGAAATAATGAGAACAATATTAATTTCTAACACATAAATCACATTTATACGGGCCTTTTCCCACTTCCATATCAGCACATTTTTTCGTGTCACCATTCTTCGCATGCTTGGTACTGTATCCATTCCTCTGATGGCGGATGAATGAATTTGTCTGAGCAGTAAATACAATACCAATCTCTCTATTTTGAACCTTTGATTTTTATTCCAAGCGATAATTATTATTATTTTTCTTTTGCCTTACATTTTCTTCGCAGTCAGTTTTTTTCTATTTTTCCACATTTTTTTATTAGTCTTAAGTTTTTCTTAGCATCTTTTTCGAGAAGATTTATTTTACTCTGGGGTGATGTCAAATGCAAAATTGGTTTTGTAGCTAAAAGTGGCCGTTGGTGTCTTGAAAGGTGATGAAACTTTTTTGGACAGGACTTTATTTGCGGCTTCTGTAATTTTTTATTGCGTGCGACTATTCTCCCGTATTTGTCTTCTTTTTGTACGTGCGTACCATCTACAATAAAATAAAAATGCATAATTAACCTGTAATATAAAATAATTCATGTTGAAAAAGTGATCCAATTCGCCCCCGATGACGCGATCCGAATAACCCCATACTAAAGACTTTTGAAATAAGTATTTTACACATTAACCTATAATATTATGCTTAAAAACTATAATTTATTCTAAACTAGGTCCTTCTCCATTCCATATAACATATAAATTTCATTATTACAACACGAATCCTTAGAATTATACGAAGAAATAGTAAGTACCTACCTTAGATGAGCGGCAAAATTGTAACGCACACTAACACCTGACTTGCTTTTGAGCAGCGGCGAAACTGATGTACTAGTCGGATCGAAATACTACCGATGGCGGGAGGTGCGGGGTGTAAGAGGGTCGTAAGACGTCGGTCACTTGCGTTCGGTTTCGGCGTGTTTTCCAAGATATGAACGGATTTCTTATTTTGATCCGATTCACCCATTGATCCGATTCGCCTCGGTCTACCCTAGTATCTGATATGTCATAATAATGTATTTATAGATGCACGCAGGAATACAATGTCATATGTATTGGAGAAGCTACTAATGCAATCTGCTTCTGAACTATTAAGGTCCGGCCGGCACTGTTTAAGTTCTGCTATCGACATGAAAAGAAGAACTTACAGTTAAAGGTCTGTAGATGTCCTTTATCGTCGATCCGCTTCCACGGCTCGAGTTGCAGAAGGTGCGCCAGCAGCGAGGGCACGTCGTGCGTCTTGTACAGGTTGGTGGCCATCGAAGCCGCTACTCCTGCAGTCTCCATGTGCTCCGCTATGTAACTGTACAGCCCGATTCAAAATTTAATGGATTCTTGGAACATCGCGCTAGGCGATGCTCAGTACACCATCAAGTACGATCGCGAAGCACGAAGAATCCCGTACAATGACTTTACTACCTGTCCCTGTCGCTCCCGCGTAAATATAGTGCGTCACGCTTGCACAGATCCCTTGAGACGGGGCGGTCATCGCATCTGTGCGAGCGTGAATCAACCATATTTACGCGGGAGCAACAGGGAAGATAGGTAGTAACAGGTAATTGTACGGGGATTATTCGTGCTTCGCGACCGTAGGTACTTTAGATTCCAAATAGTGTACTTACTTTTGAAGAAATGAGTTTGCGGGGTAGGTACTCTACTAAGCATAGCAGTTAACTTCATGACCGCCATTAAGGTTGAATCGCACTGTATAAAGGTGCATCAGACGACAGATATTGAATTAAGCATGCCGCTACTCACGCCGTCTCCATGTGCTTCGCTATACATGTACATACTTAACCAGATGAATCGAATGACACACTTTGAAATAAAGCAGAGCAGCCTGTTTCACGCACCGTCGGAAACGCTCCCGACAGCGGAATGTACCTATGCACTGTCTCTGTCACTCACTATAGAATAGACAAAGACAAAGCACAGAATTCGAATCTGATTCCGTTCCCGACGGTTTATGAATCAGGGAGCAGGTAGCTAAGGGTTTATTGTAGCAAACTGAATAAGATTTAACTATAGGTGCGGCAGCAGCGACGTCGTCGGCGTCGTGCGTCTTGTAGAGGGTTGGTATGGTAGCCATTGATACCGTCACGGCCGCCGTACCTATGTATGTAGGTATGTATGTATAATATATGTATCATAACTGGTCCTTCGAGCCGAATAACTCACCGAACAAGGGAGATGCACCGCATGCTAATGTCAAACTGCAGCTCACGTTTCTGGCGATTCAACTCGTCAGACGGAGTCTCGCATTCCATTTCCTTTGCCGACACTGGTTTCAAATGCCCAGTGCTAAACAAACGAAATAAGTAGGTAAGTAATAGTACCTATATTATATTCTGATAGCGCCTAATTTTTCCCCACCCTTTTTTGACAGTCCCCTATTAGCAATCAAGCGTATTTTTTTAAAGAGGTGCTTTTTTAGTTTTGCCTAGAATGTTAAATTGGCAGGGCCGGCCCTTAGTTGATAGCACACGTGGGATTGGGCCGTCTCCAGCAGACCCACTGCTGCTTCGTAGGACAACTGAAGAACATCCTAAAACATGATGGCTCACTTGATCAGAGCCAGCAACGCCGCGAGCTGGTCGACGGCGTAGTCCAGCAGGTCAATCATCACTTCGCTGATGCACTGCGCGCCGTCCTCGTGGAACAGGACCGTCTCCAGCAGACCCACGGCAGCTGCTTCGTGGTACAACTGGAGAACAGTCAATAACTAAGAACATTTCCCAAGATAATAAATGTTTGTTTAAAATCGGCTGTTTCATACAGAAGTTCAATACCGAATGTGCCAAAACGTATGGAACAGCAGATTTTTTTTTTTCGACATATGGCACTTGTCTTGGTCCCATAGTTAAAGTTTGTATTGATTGGGTACTTTCACCCTCTGAAGTTTAGTTAGTCTCATCTTCAAACAAACACCCTTTTTCAATGTGACGACTCTGTATGAAACATAACAGGGAGACAATATTGCCCTTGACGAGTTTCTTGCCGGTTCTTCTCGCAAGGTTTCCCGCCGCCGCCGGCGCCCCCTTAGGATTTGCGAACCGATGGCGTATCTTCAATAATTAACGTAATTTTGAAAGTGTCCTTTCCTTATGAATGGATGAGGAGAATGGGCCATTACCAGCCATGCAGACCTTTTGCGGATTGGTCAGTTTAAACAAATGCAATTGCAACTGGGACCAACATCTCATACGTGTCTTAAAGGCCCCACAGACTATCAATCCACCAGCAGGCAACGGCCTGTCAGTTGGCCGTTTGTAAGCACTAACGATCTCTAGATTGTGAAATTTTCGAGTCGACTCCCATAATCTCATTGGCGACAGTGCGTGACGCTGTCTTGCTTTGTGATATCTGCAAGGGACATAAGTAATCACTTTGACAGGTTAGAGAGAGTCCACAAAATTTCTCACAGTTCTACCTACGCATGCTGGTCGTGCGAGTGATTCGCGTGTAGGCAGAGTATGGCGGCTTATATATTGTTGTGAGGCTTATATGCCTATTTGCCGGCAAACTTATACTAGGTACCTAACTTACTTACCACCATATAAATCCCAAAGGTATTGACAGGAGATGGTTCCATCTTCATAATTTGTGGATAGATTTTCAACCTCCAAACTTGTATGCATATTGCTTCATAGACAAGCACAGGCAACTGTGAAGTACTTAAGTAGGTATAGAATTTATGATCGACTTAAATACGTGCCTTTAGGCAAGCAAGGTTTTTATGTGCTGCTTACTATACAATGTTATAAACAATAATTAGAGACCAATAGATTAATGATTGATGTCCGCGTTCGCCCCATTTGGCCATCGATCCATACCTTATCCATGCGTGTAACAAATCGAGTAGGGTAAAACCGCCTTGTATCGGCCACGTCCTGGTATCGGCCACTTCCTACGAATTTGATCAAAAACTATTAAATATTCGATTTTTTTTATTATTGAAAAAATCTCGATTTTTTGTTCAGTTACTTTTATGTGGAAGTATCATTGTTGATGTGCAAACTGTAATATTAAATTTATAATAAATTGTTAATAGTATTTGATTTATAGATATTCCTTTAAGAAATATTAAAGTTTGTAAAATAATCTAAAATCTCTAAAAAAAAATTCCGATTTCAAAATTTATTTGTTACTATTACCTAGGTAAGAATATCTTTATGCAAGAAATAAACAAAAACTTTTTTTTAGAAATTTATTCTAGTCTAGACACGTTAAATTGCCTACCCCTTAAGTTTGGATTGTTAAAAAAAACACGGTGTATGTATGTTTTTTATATATCTCATGATGTTAGCCTAGGCCGATACAAGGCAAACAATTAGGCGATTTTTGGGCGCAAGTGGCCGATATTAGGGAAATTGGGTGAGTACAAAGAAAAACATCAATATAAAAAAATGTTATCCAAATTTCAAATATTTTATTAGTTCATAGGAAAGTCAAATAATAACAGTTTATTAAAAAATACCTCCTAGAATGCTAGGCTAATAAATATGAGAATAGGAAGCAAATTCATGTAAAATATTGTTGACGTGGCCGATACAAGGTTGTTTTACCCTATGCCAAAACTCGAGTATGCCAAAACTCGAGTAGGTATGCCAGTTTTAACCTAAATTGGCGCAATTTAGGTAAGTATGTCAAAACTGATGGCATACTCGAGTCGAGCTAAATCAAAGTTTTTCTACTCGGACTTGGTAATGCTCAACTTATTTATTGTATTATATATATATACTTAGATATAGTATCGAACGCGTAGACCAATCTAAGTATATACTTACTTACCTAAATAAAAATGAATGTTGCTAATAGCAAAGCTCAAGAATAGCTGGACCAATTCGGCAATTTTTTTTTCATACGTTCCATAAGTTCCACGGAAGGTTTTTATGGAGAGAAAAAACCATCGAAATTGCGTGGAAAATAGTAAAGAATACCACACTTTTCTTTTTCCTTACAAACCTAGTTATCAAACATTTGACTTAAGTAAAGCTAGAAACACATTTCGCTGGCGCAGCGCAGCGCAGCGTCGACCCGGGTGTGCACACTTTACTAGCGACTAGCGTGGCGCAGCGTTTCCTGACGAAATTTTTGATTAGTGTCAATCGAGTCGTTGCCGAGCTAACATCTGCATTATGTTTTCTTCTAATTTTGAAAACAATTTCTGTTCTTACTTGAACATATTAAATCCAAAAAAAATATGTTGATGATTACGATGATAATATGATGATGAATGAAGACGAGATGCAATTTATATCTATACTAATACTATAAATACACTTTGTTTGTTTGTAATAGATAAACTCAAAAAATACTGAACCGATTTTAGAAATATTTAGCGTAAGGTCAATGTGGGGAAGTCCGTCTAGGAGGTAAGTCCGTCTAGCGCCAATAACTTCCATTTTTGAATGACTAGCTTCTTATGCCTCGGTCGGTAAAACAGTATTACGGAGCTAGTTCGAACTGAGAATCATAGACGTCGCTAACATCATTAGGTTGAAAGAAATTGGTAGGCCATTTTTTTTTCGAGTTTTGTACTTGAAGCTGGAGTGTAACGTCTCTTCAAAAAACTAAAAAAAAAGTAGAAAATCAATGGAATTCTTGGAGTTTCTTTGATTACGCAAGTCATTTAGTGATCAATATACTTATTTCTGGTGATGAATTCATTTATAGCGCTTGAGTTTCGTAATTATTACCTGCAACAAATTACTAACCACAAAATGTAATAGTTGGGAAGTCCGTCTGGCATACGTAAGGCAAGTCCGTCATATGACGGTCTTGCCTCAATTGCAGATATTGTCAACCTTTTCAGCTGCACGTATTTTACCTGCATGATAAAGCCGTGATATAGATAAATCCCTAGGGATATAATTATGTACCGTAAGATAGTAATGAATCGCTTTCGTATATCTACCTTATTAAGAATATAAAATTGAATTAGAAAATAAAAATTTATGTTTTACTAGGAAATTGGCTACATCGGTTCCCTAATTTTAAACTATCTGTCAGGTCAACCGTTATATCTGAGTGATCGCTGAGTTCCTGCCTTAGTTATTTATTACTGGTATTATTATTGTCATTTATTAATTTTAATTTTTTTATAATAATCTGTACATAATTCAATTTCAATTTAATTTAACTCTACTTTTAATTTTATTCTATTTCAATCAATTTTTAATTATTTTATTGTTACTGACCCATTTTAATGTTTTTATTATCTTTTATTTATTAATTTAATCCAATGTTATTTTTTTTTTATTTAGATTTTGATATGTAATTCACTTTAATTTAATTCAATCTCATTAATTTTTTTAATTTTTTTTTTTAATTTAAATTACCGATATCAATGTTTTTATTATCTTTGTTCACGATTCTAGTTATTTAACCTCAGTTAGTATACATATTTAATCTAACTGTGTGCATTGCTTTGGATTGCGTCCCAGTTCAAAACTTTTATCTTTTTATCTTTTTACTTTATAATTGGATGTTATCTGTTTATGTGCCTATTAAATAAAATAAAATAAATAAAAATACAATTTTATTAAAAATGTTTGCAACCACAGTCACCAAAGATATGCCGGACTTGCCTTAAAATAAAATAAAATCAATTATCTTTGAAATGTAAACCTTATAGACAAATACATAAATCACACATTTCAACGCTAGTTTAACGTCACTGCTAGAAACTGTTTTCATACATATTGCCTCACAAGTTATGGATATAGTGCTAGTAGACGGACTTACCCTAAACTGCACGGGAAGTCCGTCTACACGCCGTGTTTAAAAAAATATCATATAAATCTAATTGCAATTCATAAAATATAAAATATAAAGATAATTGCAATTCATACTATTTTAAGACCAATATAGGTAAATAAATATATTACCTATAATTTCCGACGACACAAGTCACTTTAGAAAGCGTATCTCGATTCAATAAGTTCAGTTGAACTTAAATTTTAGAAAAGTATGCCGGACTTCCCCACATTGACCTTAATTTATTTTCAAATCAGAATTATACATTATTTTTGTTATAAAATTAAAAAGTATGTGTACTAAAAACACTTTAATACTGTTTTAACAGTATAATTAACAACCCTACATGATAATGACTCGACTTAATCCTCACATCTAACCCTTCCCTCGTCCCATCACATGGTCAACATATCGCTCCTGGTTTTTCCCGTCACGACCTAATTTTCCTCTCCTATATTCTGAAACCCCCTAAACCTATCCCTAAGGTCTTGCATAGGCGTTGTTTTGCGCGAATTAACATCGAGAAGCTGCAGAATGATGCTTCTGAAATCAACTGGGATCCTTTAGTCAAGGCAACTTCTGTAGATGAAAAAGTTCAGGTTTTCAATGACACGGTAACAGCCATTTATAATGTTCATGCACCCATCAAAAAAATCAAAATGAAGCGGCCACCTGCGCCTTGGATGACTAGTGAAATTCAAATGGCGATGAGGCGTCGGGACAAAGCTTTTCGGAATTTCAGGAAGAATCGTCATGACGAAAATTGGAACCTTTTTAAAGCTGCTAGAAACAGGTGTAATCAGATGATACGTAACGCTAAACGCCGCCATATTCTCGATAACATCTCGTCCTCCTCTTCTGCCGATACCTGGAAATTCCTTGGAACTCTAGGTATAGGCAAATCGCGTCATTTAGACTTGCCTAACACAATTAGTCTTAATGATCTCAATCTCCATTTCACCACCAATTCATCAAAACTCGACAGTACGGCGACTGCACGTACTGCTGCTTCCATAGCTAGTCTAACGCGTCCTAATATAACCCCGTTTCATTTTTCTCCAGTTACCGAAGATGAGATCAAAAAGATTATCCTCTCCATTAAATCAAATGCTGTGGGTTGCGATGGCGTAAGTCGCCGCATGATAGTCACTTTATTGGAACATCTCTTACCTGCCATCACCCACATCATTAACTTTCCCTCGATTCCGGCGATTTCCCTAACCTTTGGCGGAAAGCCTATGTCCGTCCTTTCCCTAAAGTCACAAATCCTTCTCATCCCAACCAATTTCGTCCAATTTCCATCCTTCCCTTCATCTCCAAAGTGCTTGAGACGTGTGTCCACAAGCAATTCTCTCAGTTTGTATACCAGAATTCCCTTTTAAGTCCTTTGCAATCCGGTTTCAGACCTGGACACAGTACCACTACCGCACTCCTTAAAGTGACTGGAGACATGAGGACAGCGGTTGAGAACGGTAAAGTAACTGGTTTGGTACTTATTGACTTCTCCAATGCCTTCAATACTGTCAGTCATGACATCCTTCTTTCCATGCTGTCCCATCTTATGGTCTTTGACGAGGTACTGGAATGGTTCTCATCTTATCTTCGGGAACGACTGCAAGCGGTACAGTTTGATGAGTCAACCTCATCCTGGCTTCATTTAGATAATGGCGTCCCCCAAGGCGGCATACTTTCTCCTCTTCTTTTCTCAATTTTTATTAATTTTATCACACACCAACTTCAGTGTTCGTATCATCTATATGCTGACGACCTACAAATATATGCCCAAGCACGTGTTGATGACCTTAATGATGCCATCAACGCGCTAAATATGGATCTTCATCATATTAAGTGCTGGTCGGACAGTTTTGGCGTTGCCGTCAATCCTGCCAAATGCCAAGCTGTTTTGGTGGGTAGTCCCCGCATGATTGCCAGAGTGGACTTAGCTAATCTGCGTTCGATTGTATTCGACGGCACTCCAATTCCTCTTAGCCCCAGTGTTAAGGATCTGGGATTGTGTGTGGACAGTGGGTTGAACTGGCAAGCTCAAGTCTCCAGCATCTGTCAGAAAGTCACAGGGGTATTGCGATATCTTTACCGTCTTAAAAACTTTTTACCTACCAATATCAAAGCAATGCTTGTGCAGACCTTAATTTTCCCCATTATCGACTATGGTGATGTGTGCTACCTCGACCTGAATGCAGATCTACTAAATAAGCTCGACCGTCTTCTGAATAACTGCATTCGATTCGTCTACAATCTACGTAAGTATGATCACGTGTCCGCGCATCGATCACTTCTTAATTGGTTGCCCATTAGACAGCGCAGAAGTATGCGGGCCTTGACCACTCTTTTTTCTCTCTTATACTCTCCTAATGCTCCCCCTTATCTTACTTCACATTTCCAGTACTTAGGTACTTCTCATGATAAAAACCTTCGTTCTTCTTCTAATCGTTTACTTAGCTGTCCCTCTCATCAATCTGATATCATTCATTCTTCGTTCTTCAGCACCCTACCACATCATTTTCGTTCTTCTTCTAATCGTTTACTTAGCTGTCCCTCTCATCAATCTGATATCATTCATTCTTCGTTCTTCAGCACCCTACCACATCATTGTCTCCACATCACCCAAAGGTTGACTGGTAGAGAATGCCTGTGGCATTAAGTCCGCCTATGTACTGTAACTTGTGCATAAAGAATAAATAAATAAATAAAAAAATAATGAATTGGTGACTCTTCTAAACAAAAAAAATATTTTTTAAATTGGCCCATTATTGACGGAGAAATCGGAGAACATAAGTAGTAAAAAGCAAAATGCAGAGCTCCGCTGCGCAGTCCGCTACCGAGCCATCTGACGATACAATGCTAGAAAGTGGTGGGGGGCCTGGCGCAATCGGAGCCGGGCGGAAACGCTGCGCTGCGCCAGGGAAATGTGTTTCTAGCCATACTAAGGGTGTTTGTGCACTACCACTGAATTTTACCGATCCGGAAAAAAACAGATGCTTGTATTTAATTAATAACTTATATAAATGATTAATTATTAAAATACAAGCATCCGTTTTTTTCCGGATCGGTAAAATTCAGTGTAGTGCACAAACGCCCTAAATGTATGAAACCGATCGCGCGGCGCCAGCGAAATGTGTTTCTAGCTTAACTTATAAATCCGTCTTTCACATCAAAACGGAGCAACGGATCGTCGTGATTATTGGTATGGGGATAGTATGGGAGCCGGAGAGTGTCAAAAGTTACTTTTTATCCCGGAAAAATATTAAGTTCCCGCGGGATAACGTCGTGCAGTCCACGCAGGCAAAGCCGCGGGCGGAAGGCTAGTAATTAATATAATTTAAGTTGTGATTGTGACCTTTCCACAGGAGATAAGAGTCTCTTTCGTGAGCTCCTCTTGCATGGAAGACGCTTCCAAAACAGCTTGCTGGTTGAGTTTCTGAAGTCTTATGTGCCAGTCTACCCATCTGGTAAAAGTAAAGAAACAAACACATCTTTGTAAAGGTAAATATAAATAAATATTGGACACCATCACCATTGTTCCAATACCAAATAGCTTAAGCACTAGTATTATGGAAATTGGAAACAACGACGGATATTAGGTACCACATAAGTACACACCCAGACCCGAGAAAATATTGAGAAGTTCGTTATCAATATTTACCCGACCGGGGATCGAACCCGGAACCTCTAGAGATAGCGGCACCTTAAAAACCGGCGCGTACACCACTCGGCAACGGAGGTCGTCGAGGTGCGATTGCGATTCCATTAGGAAAGTCTTGCATGCAAGTATGACGACAGGTTCATGCATTAGAGACATCTTTCTGAAAGAGAGTACGCAAATTGAATGCAGAGAAATTGAAGGCGCAAACATCACTTGCTAAAAAATGTTCAAGTTCAAAATTTATTCATGCAATGCAACAGTAGCTTGTATCACAGAATATATATTAGTACCTTACGGCTTGTATGTAAAGTTCAAGTTGCATACAATTTGCATCTTGCATACAAGATCAAGAAAGTAGCATAATGGGATCGCGCAGTGCGCCCTTTTATTCTAGTAAAATGTATTTAATTTAGGTATGTAAATGTAAAGTAGGTACTTAGGTAAAATTAAAACTCAATAACTTATTTATCAATACTTACGCTTGATTGCCAATGGCTTCGATTGGCCATGGCTCCATGCTTTCCACGAAAATATCCAGTTCTCCCACGCCTAGAGCGCTTAACGGAGGATCTTTATCTACCATGATTGATAAAGTTATTGTTCAATAATTTATTTTATTCGTATCTCTCAAATAAAACCTTATTCAAGAGAAGTCAAAGTTTCCTGTAACTATAGCAACAGGATAATTTTTAAATATTTGCGCTAATCGTGAGCGGAAGTAGAATTGCCATAGCAATGCTTAAAAAGCGTTTTGTAGTTTTGATAAATATTTTTTGATTTTACTTTTCGTACCTTAAGGCCGATTTACATTTGCATAAGTACAGTAGCGAGTTAAGTTCATTCATCGTTTGGACAGGGATTTGCCATTCAAGTAGAACTTAACGATTAAGTACAGAGAATAGGATGAGGTTCTATTTTTTCGGCAAGTCAAGTGCAACTCCACCCCACCAGTGCATCTTCCGCACCCCGAAGCGTAGTAAAGTAAAATAACCTACAACTCGCCTGTGTTTGGACGCTACTTACAACTTACTACTTAACTGACTGATTTCTTAACTCGCAACTGTACTTATGCAAATGTAAATCGGCCTTTATGCTTTTTTGAGATAACTTTAAGTTTATCTTATATCTTTATCTTTATCTTATATCTTTATCTTTATCTTTATCTTTTTTTACTATACTTGAGAAGAGATCTCCACTTGAGTGGCGTTTTATAATACGCCACATTTTAGGCGAGCTTAGGCGAGCCATCACAAGCGTGCAAGCTTGTAAGAGGCTGTTTGTGATGGCTCGCCTTGGCGGTGTGTGTCGGTTTTTTGAACACGAGTCAAAGCTCTCGCGGCGAGCGTTTGCGATGCGTTTATAGTGCCACAAGCTTTTCTGTTCCGGTGACAGTCGTGACAGAGGAGCCACTTGCAATACGAAATCACCTGTCAAAATGGACTGTCGCATGAAAACTGTTTTAGTTCCAAAGAGAATCACCGGAACAGAAAAGATTGGCACACTATACATGTTGGCTAGTGTTTAGTGTCGTGTCACTGAAGACCTCGCTCTGTGTCTACAGAGCACGACATTAAGTCTATAGGAGCTACCAGGCGTATGTTTAATCAAACATCTGATAGCACTATTATAAACAGTTTATTAGCTTTACTTAACACGAAAATTTACAAATGCTAGAGACACAGTTCAACACAGTTTCGAAAGAAATCGGGTCACCATTATAGGAGCTACCAGGCGTATGTTTAATCAAACATCTGATAGCACTATTATAAACAGTTTATTAGCTTTACTTTACACGAAAATTTACAAATGCTAGAGACACAGTTCAACACAGTTTCGAAAGAAATCGCCATCTTAATTATTCGCTCTTGCGCCGGCTGGTGTTGCCAACGCAGTCTCACATGCGCGCGAGTACAGCGCGGCAAATTTAAATAAGTGAAGCTCGTACGCCACAAGTCTATATTTAATGCTTATACATTGGTTGGGTGAGAGCGGAGCGGTATAAGTGGGCTATGACCTTAAGCAATCAAAAGTGTGTAAGATCCCCGCGCTCGACTAACATGACATAACAAGCATATCCTGGCAACGTCGTGCGTGCGTGTTTTTGACCTAACTTCTAGTTATTTAAATTACTTTTGATCATTTCGTTATTTGCGAGCGCCTTCTGTCGCCACTTTAAATCAGCTTTTTTTTTCTTTATAGCTGTCAGAAAAATCCCACATTAAATTGGAACTACTTAAAAATGGAAAATGAAGTACTTAGAAAAAATCGACCCGTCTCACAGCTAGCTCCGATGGGACTCGAACCCACGACCTTTCGCTTTCCGGGCGACTGCTCTAACCACTGAGCTACGGAGTCGTTACGCCGTTAAAAAACTAAAAAAATAAAATAACTCGGAACTACTTAATCAAAATTAAATTAAATAAGTACTTACTTGTATTATAAATAAACCAATATGATGTAAGTACTATTAGTGACATAATTTTAAATAAACGATTACGATGATAATAATTACGTTTACGACTACAAATTACGATGATGATAACATAACAATTTAATTACGATAACGATAGTTCTTCGTGCTAAGAGTAGAGTACCTACTGTCCATTGAAATGAACAGCTTTTATCAAAAGGTATTTAAACTTGCATTATATTATAAGTACATACGGTGGCACATCAGACTATACATGTTGACCTTGAGACCGCCCTTATGCCCTACGTAATAAAAGCTGTTATCGCAGTTCAACTGTTTAACTTGATGTGCTGCCGAGTGTACATTAACATTGATTGGATAATCATATCCACGTCTGCTATGCTTGCCTGGGGGGCTACCGGCTAAGAAATCTGGATATGGGTATGGGCTTCAACTGTCATTTGAATTCCTGGGGGGCTACCGCGTAACTTTATGGATATGAACTTCATACGTTTTTGGGAACTTTAAGTTAATTTTATAAAGAAAATAGCCACTACCAGTTCTTTGTTTTGTGACGTCGGGTATAATGTTACCTAGCTAGCAACGTTCAACAGAACAAAGCAGCAAAAATCTATCAGAATAAGGAATTCAATTGACAGTTGAAGCCCATACCCATATCCAGATTTCTTAGCCGGTAGCCCCCCTGGGGGGCTACCGCGTAACTTTATGGATATGAACTTCATAAAGGAGATCAGTCAAATTGGACCAAAAAAGTAAAAGTGCCGGCCAACAAAAATAAATTGCAAATTACTATTGTAAACAGTGTAACGATCATTTTTTGTTATGACGTCAACAGTGTACGATTAGCGGCCAAGCAGTTATTCAAGTTTGAAAATGACATTTTTTCTTCATTTTCAAACTTGAATATAGCTTGGCCAAAGTGCAGCCAACAAAAAAAAATTGCAGATTACTATTGTAAATAGTGTAACGATCGTTTTTTGTTATGACGTCAACAGTGTACGATAAGTGGCCAAGCAGTTATTCAAGTTTTAAAATGACAATTTTTTCTCTTTATTTAAAAACTTGAATACAGCTTGGCCAAAGTGCGGCCAACGAAAAAAAAATGCATATTACTATTGTAAACAGTGTAACGATATTTTTTTGTTATGGCGTTAACAGTGGACGGTTAGCGGCCAAGCAGTTACTCAAGTTTGAAAATGACATTTTTTTCTTGATTTTCAAACTTGAATACAGCTTGGCCAAAGTGCGGCCAACGAAAAAAAAATGCATATTACTATTGTTAACAGTGTAACGATATTTTTTTGTTATGGCGTTAAAAGTGTACGATTAGTGGCCAAGCAGTTACTCAAGTTTGAAAATGACATTTTTTTCTTGATTTTCATACTTGAATACAGCTTGGCCAAAGTGCGGCCAACGAAAAAAAATTGAATATTACTATTGTAAACAGTGTAACGATCATTTTTTGTTATTACGTCAACAGTGTACGATTAGCGGCCAAGCAGTTATTCAAGTTTGAAAATGACATTTTTTTCTTCATTTTCAAACTTGAATACAGATTCGCCAAAGTGCGGCCAACAAAAAAAATTGCAGATTACTATTGTAAATGGTGTACCGATAATTTTTTGTTATGGCGTCAACAGTATACGATTAGCGGCCAAGCAGTTACTCAAGTTTGAAAATGACATTTTTTTCTTCATTTTCAAACTTGAATACAGCTTGGCCAAAGTGCGCCCAACGAAAAAAAATTGCATATTACTATTGTAAACAGTGTAACGATCATTTTTTGTTATGACGTCAACAGTGTACGATTAGTGGCCAAGCAGTTATTCAAGTTTGAAATTGACATTTTTTTCTCTTTATTTTCAAACTTGAATACAGCTTGGCCAGAGTCACTTTGTGTTGTAGTCAATATCTATTTTAGGGAGACATATTTCCTTATTCTGGCTCTGTAGTGTACTAGACCTTAGTTAAAGTTACTATTTAGCTAAAAGTATTGCATTATTGTTTAGTCGATTCACGTACCCAGCAGGTGGGACGTTCGTGGGTCAGTTATAATGCTGACGAGGAACTGATCTCAATGTAATAACTGATATTCTGATAAACGATTACATTTTACGTGGTGAGTCAATTCGTTTTGCGATCGTATTCATACCAAAAATAATGACATGACATGTACACTGTGGACGCCATAACAAAAAATGATCGTTACACTGTTTACAATAGTAATATGCAATTTTTTGTCGTTGGCCGCACTTTGGCCAAGCTGTATTCAAGTTTGAAAATAAAGAGAAAAAACAATTACATTTTCAAACTTGAATAACTGCTTGGCCGCTAACCGTACACTGTTGTCGCCAGTACAAAAAATGATCGTTACACTGTTTACAATAGTAATGTGCAATTTTTTTTCGTTGGCCGCACTTTGGCCAAGCTGTATTCAAGTTTGAAAATAAAGAAAAAAAACAATTACATTTTCAAACTTGAATAACTGCTTGGCCGCTAATCGTACACTGTTGTCGCCATTACAAAAAATGATCGTTACACTGTTTACAATAGTAATATGCAATTTTTTGTCGTTGGCCGCACTTTGGCCAAGCTGTATTCAAGTTTGAAAATAAAGAGAAAAAACAATTACATTTTCAAACTTGAATATCTGCTTGGCCGCTAATCGTACACTGTTGTCGACATTACAAAAAATGATCGTTACACTGTTTACAATAGTAATGTGCAATTTTTTTTCCTTGGCCGCACTTTGGCCAAGCTGTATTCAAGTTTGAAAATAAAGAGAAAAAAATTGTTATTTTCAAACTTGAATAACTGCTTGGCCGCTAATCGTACACTGTTGTCGCTATAACAAAAAATGATCGTTACACTGTTTACAATAGTCATGTGTAATTTTTTTTCGTTGGCCGCACTTTGGCTAATTTGTATTTAAGTTTGAAAATAAAAACAAAAAAAAAGTACATTTTCAAACTTGAATAACTGCTTGGCCGCTAATCGTACACTGTTGTCGCCATAACAAAAAAATATCGTTACACTGTTTACAATAGTAATGTGCAATTTTTTTTTGTTGGCCGCACTTTGGCCAAGCTGTATTCAAGTTTGAAAATAAAGAGAAAAAAATGTTATTTTCAAACTTGAATAACTGCTTGGCCGCTAATCGTACACTGTTGACGCCATAACAAAAAATGATCGCTACACTGTTTACAATAGTAATATGCAATTTTTTTTCGTTGGCCGATACTTTTACTTTTTTGGTCCAAACATGTATGAAGCGTGACTGATCTCCTTTTAGGGGAACTTTAAGTCAATTTTATAAAGAAAATAGCCGGCTATCAGTTCCCTGTTTTGTGACGTCGGGTATAACGATAACTAGCTAGCAACGTTCAACAGAACAAAGCAGCAAAAATCTATCAGAATAAAGAATTCAAATGACAGTTGAAGCCCATACCCATATCCAGATTTCTTAGCCGGTAGCTCCCCTGTTCGGAATACACTAACGCACGGCCAGCACAGCTTGTAAGTAAACGGCATCCGAGCATTTGTGAAGGCACGCTCGTGGTTCGTGTAGGCTCGCCGAGTCAAGGCCAGCATGTAAACGAGCCAACGAGGATCAAAACGCAGCTTTGTATTGCTAGCAAAAAAAACATTAAATATGGCGCTCACCGGAAATTAATTTTCTGTCTTTCTTTGATAACTTGACACACGTGTCGCGTGGAGTTTTACCCCGCAGGTTGTAATTTATTAAGTTATTTGTTCATAAATTGGTGCTATTTAGTGTTAAGAGAAATTAGAAATTCATAAACAGTGTCAGTATCAAATAAAATTGTGTGAAATTATAGGAAAATGTGGAAATAATAATGTGTGGTTGGATGTCAAGCCGCCTGTTCTTGGGATCTGTGCTTTTTTCCTATTTATTTTGCGACAACTCAGTGTTTATCTTATAAAAATAACAAATATCTTCTATATTTGTCTCGGTGACTATCGTAAATTTGCTATGTTTCACATCAATCTGATTTCCAAACATTATAACCTCTCTGTCCCTTGTCACGCGAAATTTATCGTTTGATGTCTAGTCACATGTGTTGAAATTGAAGATTTCGGTCCAGATTGATTTTACTCTACACTGTCCCTCAATTGAGAAAATCCGCTGTATTTTTGAGATTGCAGATAAAATTGAGTAGTGCGATGTACATCTTAAAAGTTTTGGCAGATACAGATGCTTGAATGCAAGGCAACCCTTTGTAGGCAGCTTTGAACTTTTACTACTATGATCCGACCCTATTATTCGGTTAAGTTTGTACTCACTTCAATGTGTATCCTTTGTAAACTACCCCCTAATCTGTAGTACACTTAATCAGGTCTTTTATGTTTGTTGTTGATTACTTTTGTCGTGGTTTTGTATCTATAAAATGCAATTTTTTGGTGGATTGAGTTATTTATCTCTCCCATAATTATTTTCTAGTTGGAATAGAAATTCTTTTGTTGTTCTTAAGTTTGATGTAAGTTAATTTGTTACTTATAATTTATTTTGTGAATTACTTTTCAGCACGATGGTTGCGACTACAGATAAGAAGGCTGCGGCCGAAAAGAAGCCAGTGAAAGGCAAAGAGGACAGCAAGAAGCTGCCCGCAGTGCCTGAGTCAGTGCTCAAGCACCGAAAGAGGAGAGAAGCTCTGAGAAGTCGCAGACTACAGGTTAGCAATGTCAATGACTCTTGTTGTTTACTGTGTTGGAATGTTTACTTAGTCTATGTTCGAGACCTCAATATTTTTAATTATTAGCAATTTCATTTGATACTTATGTTCTACAATATTTTTCTTAAGTTACTTGAAGATTTTGTAAGAACTCTCTTTTTTGGTCCATACTTATATTGTAAAGAGAAAAGATTTGTGTTTTTGTCTGTAACAAATAAACTGTAAATCTTATTTTACCAATATTCTCACGGTAACAGATACCACACGGGTGAAACTGTGGTGATGGTGAGCCACTAAGCATGTAAATAAACAGTATAATTCTTAATGAATGCAAAACATTGTAAATACAAAAAAGTATGCAACCTCTGCAACTGACCTGAAAAATTATAATATAACGGTTTTACAAAACAATAAAACCGATATTATGTGCCGAGAGGGAAAACATACAGCATTGTCTATGAAGAAGCAGTGTGTACTTAGCTTTACGATGGTGTGGTCTGGCCTTTAGCCATAGACAAAGTCGATCTTCCACTATTCGTCCGCTAGGTGTCGCCTGTGTCCCCAGCTAGGGCGGAAGGTGTTTGCCGCCATTCCGAGTCTCATAGTCTTCACCAGGAAGAACTTCCTGCAATGCTGTATGTTTTCCCTCTCGGCACATAATATCGGTTTTATTGTTTTGTAAAACCGTTATATTGATGTGCCTCCGGAAAACATACAGCATTGTCTATGAAGACGTGTTTGTTATCTGCTGGTGAAAATAATTAACACAACGCTATGATGATTAAGACATTTTATATTTATGTCTGATAAAAATAATGTTAAATTGTCATTATAATATAATAAGAAAGTTTTCAGAGTTAAAGAAAACGATCAAAATGGTTTTTACTTATTTCTAGGGAGACTAATCGTTTGCAATAATTGTTACAAAAATTATGTCTTGGACAATTTCCAATTGCCCCTAGAAAGTATTTTTTACCACCTCAAAGAGGCGAACAGATCTGCAGCTTCCTGAAGCTATCAGTAAGCACATTTTATACTTAATTTCATTTACTGCAGTACTAAGCTTTAATTAATTATTTAATTTAGTTACTTTGTCTTTTAGTCATGACCTAAAAGAAGTATTCTCTAATTATCTCGAGAAGTATTACTGGTATTACTGCCGGTATATTTGAAATGGTTTCCAAGCTGGCTATGAACATGTGAGTCAGTTTCAAGCCCAAAATATGGAATAAGAAAACTGTTTTAATGGACTCTGCGTCCAGATGATAAGAATAGTACTTTGCTGATATACTAGCGATATCGAGGAGCTAATAATCTTAGACTTGGTTGGCAGAAAGCCACTTTAGGAATAGACTTGGGTCCCAACCACATTTAAAATTTCGTTTCAAGTTTCAGTTGGAGAATTATAGTTTTTCTCTGTGAAGTCCAAAGATTATAATAATTTTTCTGTAACAATAGATTTATCAAGAATTTATGCGATATTATAAGGCTTAGTCAAGAGATGTTAAGGATCGTCTTGATTATCACCATCTAAAATATCTTCTACTTGCTGGCATATAAGCCGTTTAGGTAGATTTACGTCAGTTTTGTTTTTATTTAATAAATCTTTTCCTTCTTATGACCACTCATATTTGACTACCCCACCCCCAATTTTTTAAATTTTCAGGTGATTTGTAATGCTTGAACCTGTGGAGGTGGCAGTAACAACGTTATACCTATTAGCGTCTTGGACAAGTGCAGGATTTCACGCGTGTGATCCAGAGATCGCGATTTCGGAACTTGTGATCAGAGAAAGAAAGCTCGAGTACACTCTGGCTCGACTATCATGCATGTTCTGTATAGATGAGTGCCCCAACTCTACTCGGAAGCGTCCGTTAGCTAGAAAGTGAGTAACTGGAGGTTCTAGTATTTTTGTCGAGTGGTTTATGGCTCCGCGCCACAACACACACAGCTGTGTGGCTCCGCGCCACATCATCTCTTGGCATACCTTTGTAGGAATCGAGATAGTATGTCGAAGTTACATTTTGTCGAATTAGCGTTACAATATTTGTGAGTAGTAGCGGCAGTGTGGCCGTGCCGTGGCCTACAGAATCTCGCCGGCCTCGCTATTACGCATAACGAAATTGGCAAAGCTCCGCCAGGGTACAGCAGACTCTAAAGTGCACGCAGGCCAGGCAGTACCTCTGTTCTATGAAGCGATCTAGACTCCTGTTGAATTTGTCTACTTGCTACTAAATTATTCGCTATATTTTGAATTTTCTGCTGTATTTCGCCGAATTCGGGAATATTCCCAGTGTTGAGAGGGCGTTAGGGTAGGTTTTTAGTAACTGACTGTACAAACCCGGTTTCTCCAGGTGTCTAACGGCCTCCGCAGTTTCTTGGTCCATCGGTCTATTAGTAGGCAGGTAAGACCTTGACGAACTTTCGGGTCGGGATAGGGTGTCCGCGACCCTGCAGGTAAGACCTTGACAAACTTCCGGGTCGGGATAGGGTGTCCGCGATCCGGCACGTTACTGGGTCTCAGCGACCCAGCACGTTAGTGTTGCAATAATTTTCTACGAACTTTCGCTGGTAGGGTCTACGCGACCCAGCACGTTACTGGGTATCCGCGACCCAGCACGTTGCTGTTGCAATAATTTTCGACGAACTTTCGCTGATAGGGTCTCCGCGACCCAGCACGTTACCGGGTCTCCGCGACCCAGCACGTTGCTGTTGCAATAATTTTCAACGAACTCTCGCTGATAGGGTCTCCGCGACCCTGCACGTTATTGGGTCTCCGCGACCCAGCACGTAGCCGTTGCAATAATTTTCGACGAACTATCGCTGATAGGGTCTCCGCGACCCAGCACGTTACTGGGTCTTTGCGACCCAGCACGTTGCATTTGCAATAATTTTCGACGAACTTTCGCTGATAGGGTCTCCGCGACCCAGCACGTTGCTGTTGCAATAATTTTCGACGAACTCTCGCTGATAGGGTCTCCGCGACCCAGCACGTTATTGGGTCTTTGCGATCCAGCACGTTGCAGTTGCAATAATTTTCGACGAACTCTCGCTGATAGGGTCTCCGCGACGCAGCCTGTAGGCGCAACTTAGTAGGTGTAGGTCGTCATGACCTGACCTCTCAAACACTAAGCGGTTATATGAGACGGCGCTGCTGTCAGATCCCACAAACGAAAATGCAAACACAAAAAACGAACCTTGATAATTGGTCCTTAAAACCACCCGATGCGATTGTGCAGTAGGGATACGAGTGTAGATTCCTTTACTCTAGTTTTATATCTAGTTTTTTTTTTCCATTCAGTCTCCAAGCTGAAGGAACACCGACTTCACGGAATGTGAAATATGACAGTGACTAGTTCTGACAAGTTATATGTGTTGGTGATGTAATTATAATTAGGTACTGTCTGCGCAAGTAATAATAAATAAAAAAGTGATGAGTTATTTTAATTAACTATTCGTTCAGCTTTCGAAGATTGGATGCATTATTCCATTGCTTTTCTTCCGCAGAAAAGGCTTGGAAATGAGACTGGGAGTCTTGTTTATAACAAACAGACCATAATCCTTCCTTTCAAAAGTGCCCGGATCAATCTGTTGTTACTGGTAATGTCATTGCATGTACATGTACTGGTATTGTCATTGCACTGGTATTGTCATTTAATGTTTCACTGTTACTTGTGAAGGCATTATTTTCTTTAAAAAAATGGTTAATGTGTGGCAAGAGCGAGATACACACATGAGATTCACTATTATTAACCCGCACAGATCAGTTTTGCGTATATAGAGGTAACTATATTGTGTTGACAAAACACACAGTTGGTAGTACGACCATAATGAAATACTATATAAACGTGTATAAAACAAACGTTACCTGTAATGTGCAAAATAGTGAAAGCCCAATTTACATGTGGGGTACTAACATTACGTTCTAATAAGATATATGAAGAAAATAATGTCAAATGTACGAAATAGCACATTGCTTTAATTTTTCAGTCTGTTTTATTATATTTTCGTTGCCGATGTGAAAGGAATTTGTTCCGTGAACATTTCTTAAATAATTTCAAAGATGAGGGTAGGTAAAAACCCAAGCTCATTTCTGGGAGCAAACGTAGCCTTTTTAATAAAATTCTACCGCCTTTAAATCAATTCACCTTTGTGTAAGTAAATTCAAAAGTTTATAAAGATTCACCCATGGGCAAAAGGGATAAAGACCCGCAATGCATGGTATTGATGTAACATAAACACTAGGCATTATGTTTTTTTTTTTTCTCTTTTTATTAATAATGTGTAATGAGTAACGATATAAATATCCTTAGCTCAGAAAACGCTAGCAAGTTTATTGTGCCTGCTATTCATGTTGGTTAGAAAAAATCGTAAACATAACTCTTTATTATTTTTAATTTCAATACCAGGTTGGTTAAAACATATCATGCAAAGCTTAAGCTTAAGCTTCCCTACAATTGTAGTGAACGTATTGCCGATTTTAAGAGTAACAAGGTTGAAATTCCATCATAAGTTTGAAAAGTTTCTTGTCAACTGGTTTGATGAACTTTTTATGTACATTTACTTAGTTCTAACAGTTTTGCATATCCAGTTGGTGTCTTGACATTGAAACAAATCGGCTTAGTCAAGTTCTCATCAGTATTGTATTTGTAAAAAGACTGACCTGATATATCACGCATCGATCCGAGGATCGACCGTTACCTCAGCTCTTAGTTTCCTTTTCTCGGTGTTTGATGCTTGTTGATCAGTCTCACTGGAGCTGCTGGTCAAACTTTCCTCTTGTACTGGATCCCTCTCGTCGATGTCGATGTAATGGAGCCCGTTGACCAACGCCATATTTTTCCGCAAATTCCGTAATAACCGAGAAAAAAATAACAAATTTAATATAGATCGTTTATGAAAGACGTTAACAATTAACGTGTGAGTTGAATTTCCGATCTTTATTTGAAGATCATGAAGATTCAGGACGATTTTCGTCCGTACGTGACGAAAGTACACAACGCTATGAGACTCGGAATGGCGGCAAACACCTTCCGCCCTAGCTGGGGACACAGGCGACACCTAGCGGACGAATAGTGGAAGATCGACTTTGTCTATGGCTAAAGGCCAGACCACACCATCGTAAAGCTAAGTACACACTGCTTCTTCATAGACAATGCTGTATGTTTTCCGGAGGCACATCAATATCTATTTTTGGAAATAATAAATTGTATGATGATGATTCAATATTATAAAGGCATAGTTCATCTGATTAAGATGCTGTTAAATTCATAATCTGACAATTCATATTCTCTAAAACATGTTTAAATGTTTGAAAACAGCTCTAACTAAATGTTTTATTTTCAACAAGGTCTCGCTCAAGAGGCGCTCAGCAGCCATCAAGAAGAAGAAGGAGATCTTCAAAAGGGCTGAACAATACGTCAAAGAGTACCGCATCAAGGAGCGTGATGAAATCAGGCTAGTTAGACAGGTAATGGAGCAATTTTCTTTTAACTAGAAACCTTGGGGGCTATACTGCCTGCCCATGTGCATAAATATGGTCATAAAATTTCAAATGAAGCCCATCCCCATATCCACTTTTTTTAGCTGGTAACCCCTCAGGAAGTTAACTGCCTAACATATAATATCTATAACTACCACTCCGCTCGCGACTGCGTCTGCTTACACTCCCTATTTTACCCTCCTTAGAGGGGCAGTGTCCAAAAATCCTCTATTAGTGCTCCCCTACATACTCCAAGGAACACACATGCCAAATTTCAGCTTCTTGCACCCAGTAGTTTTGGCTGCGCGTTGTCTGTCAGTCAGTCAGTAATGCAAGAATTTACGATAGATAGATGGATGATGGCTGTGTGTGACATCATTTCTTGTTGAAGCTATAAAAGAAAAGTTTATTATTAGATAATTATTGGTTGTACAGTAGAACCAGTTAAAATGTATGTGACCCATTATGATTTGTTTGAATGCATCAAAATTATAAAGATAGTGTTAATGTGAACAAGTTTGGACTTCAACCTTATTGTATTTTAATATCCATTGGAAAATAACCTTATGGTGGGTCAACAAAATCTTACAAACTGAAAGGAATCGCGATTGATATTGTACCGCTGTATATTGACTGAATTGTGATGTGAATATGAAAAAAAATATTTACATCAGCATCTCAAAAGATGTTGATATTTTAAAACTAATTTTGTTCCTTGTCTTACAGGCACGTAACCGTGGTAACTACTATGTTCCTGGTGAAGCTAAATTGGCTTTTGTCATCCGTATCCGAGGTATCAACCAAGTCTCACCTAAGGTAAGTTTAAAAAAAAGCTGATTCATCTTAAAATTAGCTAAATTAATTACTTTGAATTGCAAAAAATATTATTTAATTAAATGCCTATTATTTTATAAGCAAACTGCTCTCTCATACCAAATGGCCGCACTTCCTGATGTTTAGTACCCGAGAGTGATTTTTTCTAAAACTACATTTAAAAAGTTGACCTATTTCTAACTACGCACTGGTTTTGGTGCCGCCATCTCTGAGGTCCCGGGATTTCCATAAAACTGGTGGTAGAAAAAGATACTTAATTGGGGATGAGTATTGTTGTTCGCTTTAAAAATGGCTAAATATTTTTATAAATTATTCCTCTTAAAGTTCGTTCCGCACGAGCCGCCCAGTTCCAATGGCTCGGCTGGCCAAAGGAGCGCATAGTGATATTGTGTGCCCCTATGGTGATACGCACTATGATGTATCAACTTTCCTAGCATCCATACAGTTTTTTTTCTATAAGAATTTAGCCTCCTTTAGGCGCATTTGGTCCAATTCGCGATTGGTCCAATTCACATTATTCGCGGTTGGTCCAATTCGCGGTTGGTCCAATTCTCAGTTGGCCTAATTCGCAGTTGGTCCAATTCGCAGTTGGTGCAATTCGCAGTTCGTCCAATTCGCAGTCTGTCCAATTCGCAGTTGGTCCAATTCGCGATTGGTCCAATTTAAAGTGTATTGTGATAAGGTAGAAAGAAATATAACCATGCATATTTGATCAAACATATGATAGATAATTATAATATATTATATAGATATACACTTTTTACCTACCGGGCGGGAGCTTAGCCACGTTATAGATCCCGTTCTATAACTTGGGAAGCATTATCCATCTTGGCCTAATCGCGAATTGGACAAACTGCGAATTGGACGAACTGCGATTTGGACAAACTGCGAATTGGACAAACTGAGAATTTGACCAATTGCGAATTGGACTAACTGCGAATTGGACTAAGTGCGAATTGGACCTTTTTTGAACATTGAACCAATTGCGAATTGGACCAAATGCGCCTAAAAGCCCTGATTAACTACGGACTGTTTCATAGAAGCTTAGCTGAGCTGAAATCGGTTGTCGAATATATGAAAACTTTGGGATTCACAGGTCAAAAGTGGGCTCACCTTAAGTGACTTTTAATTATCATAGTAAAAAAGCTAGTCAACATTGTTTGTGTACAAATCTGAATTGAGCCATCTCCGCTAGGTCCGCAAAGTGCTGCAGCTGTTCAGGCTGCGACAGATCAACAACGGCGTGTTCGTGCGGCTCAACAAGGCCACCGTGAACATGCTGCGGATCGCCGAGCCCCACATCACCTGGGGGTACCCCAACCTGAAGAGCGTTCGCGAGGTGAGACAACTGCTTTATCCACAACCAGGCATATATCCACCACCACCACTTAGATCCACCTTATCAATGTTATCCACAATGTACAGTCCCAAGCAATAATAAGTAAACAACTTAGGACTTTGTCATAATACAATATTGGAAGACTTGTGGCACAGATAGATACACAAATAATATTACAATTACAGCAATAATACATACTATTGCTTGTGACTGTACTTTTGAAATCGCCTAATTAGCCTGGTCTATCATATTATAGACAACTGAAATTATTGTAAAAGAAGTATTAGAAAAAATCAACCTGTGTCTCACAAACAAATAGCTCCAGTGAAATAATTGTAAGATGGGTAGATTTTTTCTAATACTTCCTTTTCAATATTTTCAATACTTACTAAAAATTGCATTATAAATGCAAAAAAATGTATAAAATAAATTTTAGGCTATTCTATCCTACGCGACAGTCGCACAGCCAAGTCATTTTTATTGTGATACTTGTAAGATACTGGTAGCATAGTGTGCGTGTCAATAGGAGATATGCCTCGGCGACTCGTCTCCGCGACTGGCGTATGATGCCAGTCGTCTGTGAGTATCGTAAAGTTCGCTCCGCACGAGCCGCCCTGCCCCCATGGCTTGGCTGGCCAAAGGAGCGCAGAGTGATATTGTGTGCCCCTATGGTGATACGCACTATGATGTATCAACTTTCCTAGCATCCATACAGTTTCTTTTTTAAGCTATTGCATAGCTTTTATCGCGGGCTTTGAGCGCGGCGACCGAACCAAGAAATTCCGTAACGAAAAAACCTAACACCCTAAGGTTAACAAAACATTGTTTATCTCTTTTTGACAATCGGGGTTTACATATATTTTGTCTCTTACTAACATTGTTTTGGTAAAAAGAGATAAATATACAAAAAACCTGTTGTTAAAAAGAGATAAAGGTATTTTTCTCTTTTTGATTACATGTGTTTATTTTGATATAGGTCAAATTCGAATACTAATCTTCTCCATAAGTTTTTGAACAAAAAATGTACTGTAACTAGCGCCTAAAACGTGAAGCACTGGCTGAAACAGAAATAATAATAAAAAGAAGAAAAAGCAGTAATCTCAAAATTATGTCAAATTGATGTCACTTGTCAATCTCGGATTTTTATGAAAAAGTATGGAAAAAGTTAGCTGCTAAAATAATATATTTTTGTAAAAGCAGTGCGATAATATGTTGAAAACATTGTTAAGGCAAGAAGTGTTGGTGAATCCGTGTAATAATTAAGTAGGTACCTACAAATAGTGTCATATATTAACTGATGACGATGATTCAACTTCCAGAATTTGTGATTTCAATCACAAATTCTGGAAGTTGCACAGACCTAGGTGTTATTGTTGATCTCAAAAGACGAGCTGGCCTAACCTAACCAGATCAGCCTTTGAAAAGCTAACGAAGATAATAATATGGAAAGATCGCCGTACAATCAATAACACCAAGGTTCGATACACGAAAAGCTTACTATTTCCTATCTTCTTATATGGGGCTGAAACATGGACGCTCCAACAAAAGTACCACAAGAAGATTGAGATGTGGTGTATGATGATCAAACGGACTGCTCGTCACACAAATATTTCCACTAAAAAGGAGCTTCGGATCAAACAAAGGCTTTCGACGATTGTGCAAGTGCGAATTCTAAGAATGTTTGGACTTATCATCCATAATGCAAGCTTCTTGGAACGATTCGATTGAAGAAACAAGGAAGAGTCAATGTTTTCGCGGCTGATCACCCACAAGATGATCAAGTCCTTATCAAGTCCACAACCAAGTGTGCCCTTACAGAATGCACACGCAGTGCCACAAATAGAGAGATATAGAGGAGCATCGCCGCAAAAGCCGCTACCAACTTAGCGGACCATGACCACAACCACTCCGTCAACCTTAGTCTTAGAAAGAAGATGTATATAATAAATACAAACATATATAATTATATATAGGTACAATAGGTAATAAAAATCCAAATCAAAACTGGGTGTTTTATTTTTATCGCCAACTTCTTAAAATCAGTAGAACTACGATGACTGTCTTTTCGCTAACTCAAATGAAAGTGGACTTTTCATTTGAGCTAGCGAATAGGGCCATAGGGCCAGCTGGCAGCTGGGTGGCTTTAGTACAGGCTATTATGATGACACCAATTTTTAGAGAGCAGCACTGTCGACAAGATGGCGGACATTAAAAAATTCGACTTTTCATAAAAATCTAATCGGGACATTTAGTATGGAGTCGAAATATTTTTTTCATTTCCTGATTGCCTGAAGCCATGTTTAAAGTTTTTGCAACGGTGCCCCTAACACCTTGTATACCTATATATATTCACTAGCTGACCCGGCAAACGTTGCTTTGCCATATAAATTACTAGCTTTCCGCCCGCGGCTTCGCCCGCGTGGACTACACCACGTTATCCCGCGGGAATGATATAATTTGCCGGGATAAAAAGAACCCTTGATCCTCTCCAAGCTATAAAGTATATGTGTCCCAAGTTTCAGCCAAATCCTTTCAACCGTTTTTGCGTGATTAAGGTCCGGTTGCTCGAAGCTTGGTTACGTTAACTATAGGGTTAAATTATGGTTAAAGTAAAATTAACCGGCGGTCAAATTTAAAAAGCGTTGTTGAAGCAGCGGTTACTTTAACGAGCAGTCAAATTACAGATTTAACGGCGGTCAAAATAACCGACAGGGTGGGGGTGGTTTAAATTTTGACATTAGTAATTAAGGGAAGGTTAATAAAATAGTACAGACAACACTATTAACCCTAAGATAACCAACGTATTTTTCTTTTACCGATGTCAAAATAGACATCAGTTAAATTTTAACTTTTGTCAATTTTGACAAAAGTTAAATGTACGAGCAACCGGACCTGAGTAACAAACATCCAAACATCTAAACTTTCACATTTATAATATTAGTAGGACAGAGTACTTCGTATCACCGTTATTAGACAGATGAAAATAAATAATCACGAAGTGACTAAAATACATAGACTTACGTGACAGATAAGTCTGCGCGCATGTGCGTCTGGGGCATTTTTGGCGCTAGTTACAGTACATTTTTTTGTTTTATTCTTATGGAAAAGATTAGTACCTATTCGATTTTGACCGCGCGCAGACGCGGAGGCGGCCATGGAATAAATGACAGTTTGGTATCGTACGACAGTCAAAACTATTATCCATACAAAATTACCATTTTTATTTTATAATTTTCCGTAATAAAAAGTAGCCTCTGTTACTCTTCAGCTTCCAAACTATCCCCATACCAAAAATCACGTCGATCAGTTGCTCCGTTTTGGCGTGAAAGATGGACAAACAAACAAACAAATAAACAAACAAACACACTTTCACATTTGTAATATTAGGATGGATTCTTCATCTACACTAAGAGGAAAGATTTGATTGTTTGTTTGTTTGCATCAATACTACTAGACCGATTTAGAAAATTCTTTCACCATTAGAAAGCTACATTCTTCCTGAGTGACATAGGCTATATTTTATCCCGATATTCCCACGGGAACGGGTGCCACGCGGGTGAAACCGCGAGGATCCGCTAGTTATGTATATAATAGAAACCATTAAACCAAGCACGTGTACTATTTACCCTTCGATCAACAATAACACCTAGTTCTAGATACATAGTTGGAGTGACAGACATGGCCAAGCGTCGAACGCTCACTTGAGAGTATAATTATAAGTAGATTATTTTGACAGTGTCAATAATACAAAGGTATTTCAAACTTGGAACGCTTCTTGTCATTTATAATGTAAGATCGTAACATTCGTAACCTTTTTTCCCCGTTTAAAAAAATGTCAGTCTGGCCATATAAAGTTTTCATTTAGTTCGTGAGCCTTCATCTAGTACTATTGTTGATCGAAGTAGGTAGGTACCTTTGTTTTTTGTGTATAGGCACATAATATAATAGTGGTATAGGTATAGGTAATACACATTATATCTATATAAATGTTCATCGCGCGAAATTCGATGATCAAGCTCTTAATATCGTTCTTTTTGTTCATATTTTTTTGAATGAATAATTGTTTTGGTGTGTAATTACACTATTTACTTATGCAATAGCTTTACCGCGGCAGTCCCCGAGTGCCACACGTGTTTTTTTTATAAGAATTTAGCCAGCTTACCCTGATGAACTACGGACTGTTTCATAGAAGACTTGAGCTGAACTCTGTTTTCAAATATATGAAAATACATTTTAGAGTGCGTGTCAGAAAACTCTGCGCGCGACTGGGACGTTTATGGCGCTAGTTTCAGCACATTTGTTCTAAGGCTAAGGCAAATGATTAGTATTCGATTTCGGCCGCCGCGTGCAGACTTGTGGCTCGCACTCTACAGTTGAATTGCCACCGCCAGTTGTGTCAAATCGGTCGGATTTAGATCGAGACCTACCAATAATCAATCTATTTATCCAAAACACAAGTTCTTAAATTTGGGCCAAACAATTTGTTATGTTTTACTAACTGCCTGCGGTTTCACCCGCGTCGTTCCCGATCCAGTGAGAATATCGGGGTAAAAAGTATCCTATATGTTATTCTAGCCTATACGTGTACGTTTTTGTGTGAAAGAGTAACAAACATCCATACATCCATAATCACAAACTTTCGCATTTCAAATATTAATAGGATATTTATAATCATTTATTTATTATTTACAGCTGGTGTACAAACGCGGTTTCGCCAAGGTGAAGGGGCAGCGATTGCCCATCGCGTCCAACACCATCATCGAGGAGAAGCTCGGCAAGAGCAACATCATCTGCGTGGAGGACCTCATCCACGAGATCTTCACAGTCGGTGACAAATTCAAGGTAATTTGACTTCAACTTTATAATTATACTACACTGGTAGCAATTTTTGAAACTGTGATTCATTAATTGGGCTTTTGGCCTCTCCATTGAAGTAATAATCATTGCACAGGTGCAAATAGTTTTTCTTTTTTTTTTTATTATTTATTTGCCCTCTCACTCACTCGCACTAACATCATGGCGATGGCGAAGGCATCGACAGTCACTCACTCGAGCAAAGACGTAGGCGAATGTTGCGGCCACACGACGTCTCTTGCCACTTCGCTCGACAGTTTCGTTGCGATTCGACGAGTGTTTAGCAGCGCTTTGGTGGTTCGATCAACTCTGTAAATGTAACTCTGTAAACTGTGTGACGGGTTAGGCAGGCAGTAGGCATAATACAACTCGTCAACTCCTTTCGACGCGCTGCGCTGCACTGCGAACGCCCTGCCTTTGTGTGTCATGCTAACATGGCCGCCCATAGTTATACTACAGCGCAGGCCCGCGCAGGCCATTTCCAACGCCTTAGCCCAGACCTAACCTGTCTGTCACAGAGTTTTAATTTGCAATTTGTTTCATTTTCCAGTACGCTAGCAACTTCCTCTGGCCCTTCAAGCTGAACAACCCCACCGGCGGCTGGCGCAAGAAGACCATCCATTACGTCGACGGCGGCGACTTCGGAAACCGCGAGAACAAGATCAATGAACTCCTCAGAAAGATGGTCTAATAATAAATAGATTTAATAACTATATTTACTTTTATTTTGGGGGAATAATACTTATATGTATTCTATCCACCAAAAATGTTAGCAATTTTTGACACCGGCAACCTTTGATCAACAATAACACCTAAAGTGCCAGCAACGTCACAGATTACTAAATAGTTACTAAGTAACAGATAGTTCACTCCGCTAAGTCATTTAAATAAATAACAACTAACTATAACGCAATAAAGTAGAATTCAGCTTGTACGGCGCAGGCAAATTACTAACGGCCAGTCGTTGTCGTTGCATCACTTTCTATCGCATATATTCTAGCTCTTTTAGAGCGGACCTAATTTCTATGGATTTACAACGCCGGCGTTGCCGCCGCGTTTTCGAGCCGACACGGGGAGTGAAGGCCTGGCAACGTGTTGATAACACAAAAAAGTTTTACTCGATTGATCGAGTAAAACTTTTTTGTGTTGAATTGAATTTGAAGCAACTAATTTGAATTAGTGGCATCTTTTTCACCAAAACTTCGTGTTCACAACTTTTGTTTGGTGGAAACTGCATAACCCAATATCTATGACAATCGCTATCAGCAGAGGCTGAGGTGCATCCGCACAGCCCGAGGCGACGACCATAAACCAAAGAGTAACTTTATTCATAAACATAGCCGCCAAAGAGAGGAGCCGGCGGGCTGTATGGAATGTGGAATTGTTTGTGGATGCATCATTAGGGCTTTCACACAAAACGGCGACGAGACTTCGCATAGCAAAAATATGCGACGCGCCATGCTAATAGAAAACTTATTGCCTGTTAAGTACTTGACACGCGTCGCAGATTCTTGCGATGCCATGAGAATTCGCAGTTTTGTGGGCACCCTTGGTAAGATGTACAGTGTGGGGCAAACTTCTCGAACCATTGTGGTGGGCCGGCGACCAATCACAACTCGCTAAAACCTGTTTTACGAGTTGTGATTGGTTGCTTGCCCGCCATGATGGTTCAAGAAGTTTGCCTCGAGGTATACGAATACTGCAAGAGCAAGAGATGGATTTCAGAGATTTGTCAAACTGAATGCGATCGCGATAGATCGAGTTAAACAATTACCCCTTGGAAATTAGTAAAGATTGTCGAATTATGGCATTAGGTATAAAAAAAGCTTTAGCACAAGACTTGTTACTTAGTAATCATCTCTGGGATTCATTTATATGATCAAAATAAGGATGGGTAGACAAAATTAGAAAATAGTTTTAAAAACAAATTCTATTTTGCTTTATTTTTTATAATATCACAATTTTATACCAACTTCGGGGTGGAAAGGTTTTCGAATGAATGGCGACCGCGTACCGGACGACGCGACGTTCCGTGGACAGTTGTGGAGATCCTTGGGGGAGGCCTATGCCCAGCAGAGGGCGTCGTTCGGATGACATGATGATACCAACTTCAAAAAGGAGGAGGGATTCTTAAATATAGAATTCCCTTTAAAGAAGATTTATTTATCAATCACCAAGTAATTTTCTTCTCTTGTTGTTATAAAGGCAAAGCACCAAACACATTTCTTTCAAAATTTTCAGCAATTGGTTGGAATTCTTGATAAGAGTGGTTATTCAGGAGTGCTATCTTTGTATTCTTTAATATATTCTGAAACAACATGAACATTGCTTTTTAACCGACTTCATATTAACAGTTTTAGTAAGTTAGCGTTTACTTGTTTTAATATCGACGACCTGCGTGGCCGAGTCGTGTACGCACCCGGGTGTTTACACGTGTGTGGTGTCCGCATGGCGGGTTTTCAAGGTGCCGCTATCTCTCGAGGTCACGGCTTCGATTCCTGGTCATTTAAATATTGAAAACTAACTTTTCAATGTTTCCTCAGGTCTGGGTGTACCCGTTGTTGTTTTCAATTTCCATAACACTAGTGCTCAAGCTGCTATAGTTTGGTCCAATATTTATTTATTTAGTATAAATAGAGAAATATCCGACATACCACAGATTAATCTGATTTTGAACTTGTTTTATTGATATCAGAAGCAATCAACGGAGGTATTAGAAAATTACAGGGTAGAATTATTTCATCAATGAGAGCCAGACTTATTATTCTGTGGCCAGACAGACAGCAGACAGACTTAACAATAAAGACAGAAGAATATTTGTTTTGAACCTTCAATCAAACAAAACAGTCAGTACCACTGCAGCAATGAGCAGCAGTTAAAACTTCATCCTTTGGTGACCATTATGGTTTAGCCATGGGTTTATTATTTATTATTATTATTTATAGGGGGGACGCCAGCGAAGCCGGACGGGTGATCAGTCACCTAGGTCGGGACCATTTCACCCAGTTCCCCAAGTCCCCTAAAAACTGAAAAATCAGGGGGGGAGGCGGGTTATCATTTACCCCACCGGCGTCGGACCCTCGAACCTACCTGTGCGCTTACAGTACCTGTTGAGTTGACTTATCGTTAACTTCTTTAGATCCTCTTCCTTAAGCTTGTCCGTTCCAAAGAGCTCCCAGCGCAGTAATGCGTACATCGGGCACTCTGCCATGAAGTGGTAGCTTGTTTCTTCTCTTTCTTTGCATTGCGGACAGATCGGGTCTTCTGTCCGTTTAATCACTGATAGGTGTCTGTTTAGTGGGCAGTGCCCAGTAAGTACACCTACAATCGTTCTTATACTTCTCCTACTCTGTTTCAGGAGTTCTCTAGTTTTCTTCTTGTCAACCGATTTGATGAAAATCTTAGACTGTCTGCAGTCCTTTCTTCTCATCCATCTTTGGTTGGTTTCTTTGATTGTTCTGATCCCGATAATGTTCTTAGTAATTCTATATGCGATTGGTAGTCTTGGTTCAGGGCCAATGAAGGGTTCATCAGCTCCTCCCCTGGCTAATTCATCGGCTTCCTCATTGCCCACGTTACCTTCGTGTCCGGGTACCCAGGCAATTTCTACCTCAACCAAGTTGGCAAGTGCCTGAATGCTTTGTTTGCATTCTTTCACCAGGGCTGAGGTAGTCTCCGCTTTGTCAAGGGCCTTGATGGCAGCTTGACTGTCGCTATATATTATTATTTTTCCTACGTTATAATTGCCTATCTCACTTTTAATCATGTTCGCACACTCCAGTATCGCGAATACTTCCGCCTGGAACACGCTGGCGTACTTGCCCAGATTAAAAGTAGTTCTTATAGTGTTGGGTTTAGCTATGTATACCCCAGCTCCCGATAGTCCAGTTGATTCCTTTCTTGACCCATCTGTGTAGCATACTGCAGTGCTATCCAGATTGTCATGTTCTAGTTTCCAGTCTTCTCTGGATCTGATGCTTATTCTGTACTTTTTGTCGAAGATCCTTTCCTTTTTTATTAGGTCATTGTTAACCAGTATCATGGAAAGGTTTTCTTCGTACTTTTTTCCTATTTCAGCGTGACCATGATCATTGTGCCTTCCTATCCACAGGTTAGTGCTTTTCAGCTTAAACCATTGTTCTGTAGCTTTCTTTTCGATTTCAAGATCTATTGGACTAAGGCCTAGTATCATTTCTAAGGCGGCCGTGGAGACAGACAACCTCCCTGGGGAAAGCCTCTCCTGGCTTTGATGGTGTATTTGATATCTGCTAGTTCTGCTTGTATGGATCTGTGTTGTAGCATGTTAGTGATCCAACCTGATATTTGCTTTGTTACGCCTTCTCTGTTTAGTGCCTCCACGATGGATTGCGCAGACGCTTTGTCAAAGGCGCCTTCAACATCGAAGAAGCACGCTAGAGCGTATTCCTTGTTTGTGATTGATCTTTCCACTCTGACTGCCATGTTGTGGAGGGCTGTCTCAATGGATTTCCCTTCCATATAGGCATGTTGATTGTCATGTAGTGGTTTTTTACTTTTGCCTATGGTTTCTCTTATGTGTCTATCTAGTATTTTTTCTAGTGTCTTCAGTAGGAACGAGGAAAGGCTGATGCATCTGAAGGACTTCGCCTCTTGATACGTGGCCTTCCCTGGTTTCGGTATGAAGACGGCCCTAACTTTTCTCCAGCAGCTAGGTATATAGTTAGTTGCTAGGCTGCTTCGATATAGAACTAGGAGGTCCTCCTTTATAAACCTTAAAGCAGCTTGTAGCATCTTTGGGAAGATGCCATCTGACCCTGCTGCTTTATATGGTTGAAAGGAATAAATGCTCCACACTAGCATGTCCTCTGTAATTACTTTTCTGACCTCTACCTCGCCGTCTGATAGATTTTCTGCCGACAGAGTGTTCATCTCCTCCTCTGTATGCTCTATACAGTCCGGGAAGTGAGTGGCCATCATTTCCGTAAGTATTTCTTTAGGGTCCACTAAAATAGTGTCATCTTTTTACCATCTTTTTAGCCATGGGTTTAGCAGTTAGCAATGTTTTGAAGGTTCAAAATAAATATTCTTGTCTTTAATTTTTTGTTTTCGTGGCTTTATTGTTAAGTCTGTCTGTCAATATTTTCTTTTCTTCTTATCCTAAACAACTGATAAGAGACCTCAACTTACCTCAGTAGTATTATACAGGGTGTATTCAATATTGTCTATATCAGTTTTTTTCACATTATCATTGTATATCAGAGTCATAATAAAGTTTCTAATATTTAATGCAGCAAGCATGTTCATACTAGTCACTTTCAATATAGAATTGCTGAAATCCTCATTTACTATTTTCAACTTCACTTTTACATTTGCAACCTCAAAACATAAGCTGCTTTCTGATTTTAAGAACTCTTCTGATCTTATCTGGCTCAATATGTATGTAGCCTTCTTCTTGTTTAAATTATCTAAATCATTGATTAGTGTTTCATCTTTGAATTTGTCTTTGTAATCATTTGGCAGTTTACCATAAACAGAAAACTCTTTGGTATTTATATTAAACTTTGAAATATCTGTAATATTAAATAGACTAGCATACTGAGTTACAGCAGTTTTATAAATTGTATCTGCTAAAGGTTCCAAAGGTTCTTTTAAATGTAAGCAGCTTTTGTTCCCAGCGCTAGGTTTTATAAAATGTTCTGATTTGAGAACAATTTGTTTTCTATAAAGAGTGACCCATAGTTTTTGCTTCTCATCAAATGCTCCTGGAATACTTGATACTAATTTGATGTTTAGATTAAGTTCAGGAATATTTTCATCTCTTATTTCAATGGGCAAAAGAATGTTCATCTTTTTGAATGTTTCAGTCACTTTCAAACTAGTTATCTTAAGTAATTTCTCATCTGTTGACAATGAAAGATGAATTTTTACATCATTCATTAAGTTTGACAAAATATTTTTGAAAATGTGGTGCAGAGATACAGCTGTAAGCTTTACCAAAAAGTAAAATGAATTGGGTTTGAAATATTCAAGCATGTCTTCAGTCAGAGTAATATCAGAACTTTCTCTCATAACATCTTCATAAGTTTCATAGACTTTAACACTGTGACTTAAAATATTGTCCATCACGTCTTGCCTTTTAGATAATGAAAATGCTGTCAAATAATTTTCTTCATTATTTATCTTTTTAGTAATTTCATTGTTCTTCTCTACTTCTTCCAGTATTCTGTATAAACACTCGGAATTGTTTAAAATTTTCTCTGCAGGACAATATTCTGTACTTGTATTTTGTTTCATAAAACAGGAACCATCTTCAAGTGAGAACATATATAAAATATTTGAGAAAGAAGTACAAACTATTTGGTCACCATACTTTATGAAATCTTTAACATTTTTAACAAAGAACTGGTAAAAATCTATGTTTTCTCCATATACATAGTTTGATTTCCACAATGATATTCCATCTGAGTAAACTATAGTGTCGTTAAAAGTTGAGTATTTGTAAAGAGCTTTGTTCAAATGGACTATATCTGCTTTGCTAGAGACTTGCTTCAAGGAAAGTCTGACCAGTGTGCCTATTTTTAGCCCAATAACAATATTAAGACCATCATGGTTTACTATTTCAATGTTACATATTTCTGAAGGACAAGTGTAAGCTTTTATAAGAATAGCATCACCTCCTTTTGGGCTGGTCAGGCAAATGTAAACTGATAACATATCAAAAGATAGAACATTCAAACAATATTCACTCAATACTGTTTCTTTGACATTAAATACCGTTGTAACATAACTTAGTTCTTCTGTTGTCAGTTTATGTGAGGATAATAAAGAATTCTTCAGTACAGGAGTGGGTAGAGGACAGCTTCCACTATAACTTAGTTTTATTTTATTCTCCAATTGAAAATCTGCACTAACTTTATTCAGATAAAGATAATATGTGCCATTTTCGTATTTTAAGCTTAAAACACTGTCCTGAATTAGTGTGCAAGCGACTACAGCTTGCAATCGGGGCTGGAAGCTGCTTCTGAACCGCTTCTGTGCTGGATTCTTGAACTTCAATGAAGTAGAGTGAACATTACCACAACAGTCTAAGCATATAAGATAATTATTGGACATCAACAAGTGATGCACTTGGAACTCAGGCACGATGATTTTCGACGTATCTTCGAAGTTCAAGTCCTCATAAACAAATATTTGGAATTTATTCCATAACACAATCACAGAACTAGAAGTATTGCAAAAAATATTCAAGCTATCTAACAAATGGTGCTCCAATTTGTAACACTTTTTGGAAACTTCAAATTCCTCAGAAAGTTCCATTTTATTTGAAGACTAGCTGACCCGGCAAACATTGTTTTGCCATATTAATTATAGTGGACAGGGCGATCGCGTTAATTTAAAAGAGAAAAGTTTGGTTTCGTTTCGATAGTGTTTCAGTTCTGATAAAGATCCGATTAAGGTTCAAATCGGTATTGCCATAAAGTTTAAACGTCAACCAAAGTTTAACCATTTCCGTACCAATAACGGATCAAAAACGTTAGAGATGCCATTCGTATATTTTCATTCGTATATGCTTTTGTGTACAATCGACGGTCGACTTATCAATTTTACCACAACACTACTTGTTATTTGACCTCGCAAAAGTGACAGTTCTAAGGGCGTATTCCACTTATCAAAGATCTTTGTCCAATATGCATATGATCGAAAAAAATATCAATGAAACTATTCATAAATTCGTCCTCGTCCAATTTTCTTTGACCAAGTATTTCTTAAGTGGAATACCACTCTTAGTTGATATTTTGTTTGCTGAAAAATGACTGAAAGTATTATTAAATTACCTAAAGGTTTAAAGTTTGTTGGTGAGAATGTTTTCAAGTGGATGAATACTTTAAAAGAAGAAACAAGAATTATATTAGATGAGTAGGTACCACATTTTATTACTAGAAGTGCACCGCATTAATAATAAATTCATAAAAATCATCTACCAAACGTTTGTTGTGTTTTGCGTTTAAATAAAACATATAATACCTATTACAGAAATTGAAGAATGCCACCGTATAACAAGAGATACAATTTAGATATGGAATGAATTCAAATTCAAAGTTAGGGCAAAGCCCAATATAACAAAATGCTAACCAAAGGGGTCAGGGCAGGGGCCCTCGTAATGTAGTGTCCGTCACTGGAACTCCGTTGGACAACAGATTTCAAACAACATTTGAGGAAATGATGTTGGTCCATTACAAAATGTTGAACAAGAACAATAAATTAAGGTTAGTTTATTATTAAATTACTTTTCCAATACCTAGTTTGAAATATGAAAGTGATTCATGCTTTAAATACTTACTTACACCAAAATTATCAACTATATTCTAAATCAGCATCTCGGATGACCTCAGCTTCAGCCTTAGACAAGCGAGGGTGCCGAGGGTGATGGTTTTACAAATAAAAAAAAACCTAAACAATCTTACAGAATGCTCAAGGCCTTAGATATTTGCAGAAGCATTTAAATGAATACCAGAAAGCATAGATCATTTTAGTCAACAGGTATATTCATGTTATAATATTACTATAAAAGTTGTCCAATTTTTTACTACTTATGGTAATTAACTAGGTAACTTATGTTTTGTTTCAGTATCACCAGCAATGAGATTTGTCAGGAGAATTATTAAAGGAAAAACTGTGATAGTAAAAGTCCAGCAGTCCTGCTAGTAACTTTCAGGCAGGATTCGATCCCGCCTGAACTCGGAGAATCCGGCCTTCCCTTTACTTACAGAATAGCATTGTAAATGTATGAAAATTATTTTAAATCTTAAAGAGAATAAAATTATTAGTTTGATAGCAATAATTGTTTTAAAATGTATGGTAGTTTATATAGAATATTTTGTTAGTTTATTAGGATATAGAAATAGAAATACACCATGATAAAAACTCTACTCGAGTTTATTTTTTACCCTTTTACTTATTTACTTTCTCTTAAATTAAGAAAATAAAACACTTTTATTGCATAACACTTTCTTTTACTTAAATTAATTTTATACCATTGGGACAAATAATGTAGGTACCTAATTGGAAGAATATTAGTTTTTACCCGTTGACTTAGGTTACTTTCTCTATGATACACTTATTGCATAACACTTTCTACTTAAATTGATTTTATAACTAAGTAATTGGAACAATAAATTAACAATAATAAGTATTTCCTATAATAAAACCTCTCCTTATGTTCTGCTGTGGGTGTACAATTGCCAAAGGGTCCCAGCTATCAATACAGCCCAGCGCTCCAGGCATTGTAAAGTAGGTATCTGCAAAATAAAATAGGCAAATTTTAGTACTCATCATTTGTTTATACAACACATTTATAATAATATATCTCTAGAACTTACTGCCTTTTCACATAGTCAGGTCGGAGTGTCGTTGTTGAAATGGTGGGACAACATATTTGTTTGATATGCATCGCTTATGCAAAGCTTTTGTCACTTGGTGTAGTTATTGCTTTTGAGATA